>JACDQD010000007.1:21678364-22878364 GCA_019843655.1 Lethocerus indicus
GCCCCCGCCCCCACCCACGATGGGCTAATGGGGGATCCCTGCAAACAGGTGCCAACAGAAACCGAACAAAGTTAAGTTTCATATAGTCACTACGGGATTAACATAATCGCTAGATGACAAAATCTTTGGTTTAGTTTTAGACCAAAATGGTAATAGAACACAGAATATTGAAAGGAGGATTCCATTTTGTCATTTACTAATCCCTTATTTCAGCAGTATGTACAAATTTAGTCTTTGTAAATCAAAAACCATGAAAATCGTGATATCAAAAACACCTATAATAGTTTCTGAGTGAACATATATCTTATATATATATATATATATATATATATATATATATATATATATATATATATATATATATATATCTTTTACGGAAAAGATATTATTTAAAACATTTTTATTCCGTTTTCATTTCGTAAAAATACCATTTTAACTCGACAAAATCTTGAATTCTAAAATTTTCAAACTGATTCAACATTCTGCTATAAGCAGATATGGAGGGAGGTCATAAAACGCAAAATATGGATGCATAGGCGGGGGAGTATTAGTTTTGTGAACAGAGAATGAGAGGGCAGCCATTTTCAATAATTTGTTAATCAATATTTCAAGATGGTGGCATCCACCCTAGCTCGCTAGTAACGAGTCATACTCTTGGGGCACGCTTCTAACCTCCTCCCCCCCCCTCGCGACTATTACACCTTCGATATTTAAAAATAAAAATATAATGCTCAATGGCATGTATTGAGAAGAATCCCCCATCACTATTTTGGACGATTATTAGCACAAACTGTGCGGATTTGCCCAGATACCTTGAAGATTGTAACAATCACTTAAATACTCTCAGGCAATACGACAATATTGGACTCTTAATTTGGATTCCCCACGACACACTTTCTTATAATATACACACAGCATTTTTATACCGGAAGTTGATATTCAGGAAAGTTATATGAACACCAAGTTAGTTTGGACCTCATACAATTTAGCTTCGACGTTCTTCACAGTAGTGGTAAAGTACGAGAAGAGGGACCTATCTCGTTCACAATTTTATCGGTACTTATTGTATTAATGTTATTGCATAGAAATGTTGCTCCCCTTTTTTCACTTAAGCATCCGAATGGGTTCGCCAAATAAGCTTACGGTGAAACTGCCCGGATTCTTGAACTGCTCTGAATTTGTCTATTGCACGGAGTTAGGAAGACGGTGGGATGTCGGTTCAGGTTCCTTAAAATCGATATCGGGACATTAGGATTTAGTCTTGGAGTTTTAGAATTTGGCCGGTAGGAGCGCCTCGCTGTAGATGTCTTCCTTATAAAACCACCATACGGAGTCATGCAAAAGAAGGAAGCGGCGATAGAATCAAAAATCAATCGAGATATTCAAATAAAAAAAATCACATCCCTATCTATTTTAAATATCATAGTTTAATAATACAGTAGTTCCTTTCTTTTTTAGTGTTCTTGGTTCGCAAGAATACGTTATAATTTATCACATAAGTGGGCGACCACCCTACTACCTCTAAAGTGAAAGGCACAATTTTTTACACTTCGCAGATAAAATGCGCAGAAATAATGAATGATTAAACATTCATCAACAAATTTAAAACAGAAACAAACAATGACTCATAGAGAAGGCCTTTGGTACCCGTCCTGTGCAATCACTTAAATCAATAAATAATAATTACTGGTTATATTTTCCGATAATAAATTATTTTTTAAAAATCAATCGGCCGGGCGTAAAGAATAGCTTCGATCGTACCCGCACTCTCCTCCGTACATTCGCAAACCACTGAAAAGCCTAAGAATGAAGAAAGGGAAAATCACTTCTTAAATGATACTTCCCGGTCTTTTGGCGATAATGAAAAGGAATTCCTGTAACATGCAATTAGAACAATATGAGTTTATATCTAAGTACTTTTATTAAATTAAAGAAATGTTACAAGAAGGCTTCAGATTGGATACTATCGCGGTTATAATTTGAACAACTCTTTTTCGACTGAACTAATGGTGAATGAGTGTCGAATGAAAACGTACACGAAACAAAATAGTAGGATATGAAAGACGAACATGATTTTGTCAACAACCAGGTTCCCCGCAGGAATTTCCCTTTCGTGTCATTAACAATAATAATAATGTCATTAAAAAATCCCATGCCTAATGTGTATCGCACAATGGAGGAAAACGGCATAATGTCAAAGGCGCCGAATCATTTCAGTTTTCCACGGTATAGCAAAACCTAAAAAAGACTGCTTAAAACAGGACAAAGGTAAAACGATCTGCAATATTTTGTATAAGTTCGGTAAACTATTTTTCATTAAACCAGATATAAATTGGGATAAGAAAAGATCGTAAATATCGTCGTCTTTTACATCTCCGAAGTTGGATCCATGTACCAGAAATGTGAACTAAAAATACCCGGATCCCACCTATGTCGGGCTAAATAAGGGTTTTAAAATAATAATCGCTGCATTTATTACAACTAATTTTATATGATCAGATGGACATTTTCAATTGTATTGCGATACAAGGTATAATTCAAATGAATCAGACAGATATAGTGATCGGAGATATGAACAAACATTTGAATATATTAATAGTTAAATGGTAATTCCAGGTATCTTCACATGTTGCTAAACAAATATATATCCTATTCTCTCAGGTTGTCCTACTTTGATATGTTTCTGTAATATATTCAAAATGTGTTCAGGCATATAAACGATTCTTCCGGAGTTTGGGTAACAAAAAAGGTTATCATTATCCGATGCTGTAATTGATACAGATTTCCAAAATCGTCTCAGTTACAACGAAACATGATCGTTACGATGAACGATCCAGGTAGATGCTACGCGCGTTTGAAAAAACTATACTTTCTGATATTTAAACTGATGGGCTTTAATTAATACGGCACTCATTTGAAAACTAGAAAACGGACGTGGGAACGTGTTAATATCTTATTATTACAGTGTTGAAACCGATTGTCATGACAAAGTACACTGAGATGTGTATTTGACAATTTACCTACCGACCGTTTTATTTGAATAGACCGGGAGGGAAGAATTATTTCGCAGTCTCAGTTAGGCAGTCTAAGTTAACAACTGGCAATACCCAAAGATAAAAATAAACGAGTTGGCTTCCTACGACGATTTTCCAACTCTTATGTTCTCAACCATGAGATTTCAGACATGCTTGTTAACCAACCAGGATTGCAATAATGAAAAACGACAATCGCGCCATTACAATATTGGAAATCGTAAATAGATACATTTACCATGGACAATGCGTGGAAGGCATACGCTACCCTAATAGCTTATAAATTATAGTTTTGAAGAAGAAGCTAACTCAATTCTATCAGTCAATTCTATAAGAAGTAAACAGAATTGGTAATTCTATATCGACATGAGGTATTGTGCTAAAAGAATAGATTGAGCTGATTTTATTTTGTGGTTCTCTGTGTCGTAAACAATCCAAGAACTAAAAGTTGAAAATGCCCACTATCAAAAAATTCCCGAAATTTCTGAGCAAAGAACTATATGCCGTAACGAAATCATCAGGTACAAGATACTTTTATATGTTACTGTATTACTCAACTATTGTAGAAACTATCAGCCTATAATGTTCCCACACCCTCATATATATGGTCTTATAATTCAAAACTTATGTAATTTTAAGGTGTGTATAATTTAATTTTGAAAGTTCTAGTTTCTGGAGTAAAATCAATCTAATTGAATCCTTATACCCGAACCACTCTGAAATTAGTACCACTAGTAATCGACAGTTGAACATAAAAATTCGTGGATTTCTTTCAGCGATCAATTAAATGTTTGAAACATTTCCCTACAAGTTCCCTAGGGATTCCTATCATCACATTGAATAAGATTTACGCGATTATACGAGATTACCCTAAAGATGTCCGTATGAAGGCCGTTTTGACAATTTATGCTTGGTAACAGGGCTCCTTGATGAGGAACTAACAAGACGGTACGAGATTAGATTAACCGTGCCTCGGCGGTACAGTATCATTCCCCTTGACGAATAGCCCTGTGGCTTTCCGTCACTTGGCCACTCGTCATCTCTTTCCTCGTGATGAATTAAATCACTCCGACCGAAACCACCCCCACAAACTCAATTGCTAAGCATCTCGTTTTAAACTGTCCAGATAACTTTAGTTCGGAATTTAAGGTCGAGGAACCAGTCGCCGGGCAGTGTCGGGAGCAAAACGTCACCAAGGGAATACATTTTTACAAAAAGTCAGGATAACTTCAGTAGAAATGCCTGTAACAATTTGGTTCTTGTAAACCTAAGCAAAGTTCCCGATTTTAACACCCCAAATTGAAATTAAAATAAATGCAAATATAAGAAACATAATTTAAAAACTACTTTATTCCTCTGTAATCGGTCAATTGTTTTCACTTAACCTCTTGTTACGTCAATTTATAAATGTTACCACGCATTGTACACCAGTACTGTACAGGAACAAAGAGCATTTATCATTATAATTATGTAATTATTGATATTAAATTTAAATTTGTATTTGCCACATATAGCGTGGATATTGTTTATACCATTTTTTATATAATTCCATTCATCACGCATGCAAACATCGATGTAACAAAAACGAAAGTAGTAACGTTGGCTTAGATTGAATCGTCAGTGTAGTACTCGCTAGGTATTCCGTAATCCAACTCCTACGGCCCCTGGAAGGTTGTAATCCTGATAACGGCTCGAGGTCGAACATTTTTACGATCACATATAACTTCCCCCCCTTCCGGGTAACACAGTAGTGATCACCATATTTTTTTCATATCCCATTCATCAAATGGATTCATGAAAATGCAAACATGAATAGGTAATGACGGGATTAAAAGCCGCTAAACGATTCTCCAAGTTCGTCCCACGATTAATATAAATTTGTTGTGGAATGACTACAATAATAAAATGAAATAAGCACTCCGTATACTATTACGTGCTTTCGCACAGCTGGACTAAGAAAGGTAATAAGGATAGGCAGGAGTAGTACCATTTGGTCAATATAACACTAAAAAGTAATTATTTCCAACCGGTTGTTTAGGCTGAAATCAAACCGATTCGGTTCTTCACCAACTTCAATACTACGTATCGCTACGGTCTTCGAGCAAAGGGGGCACAATATAACATGCAACATACTGTTGTAAAAAAAGTCCAGTGAACGGTACTTTTAAATAAGACAAACCTTCATTTTAACGTTCCGAGCCATGCGAAAAATAGAGGGTTTTTTGTAGAAATAAGTTTCTACAATGAGGTGCTAAGTGAGCACCTACGGGGACCACCGACTTCGGGAGGTGGATCTCTCTTTTTACTATTAATTGAAATTGGAAATTGCAGGATATCGATTAACTCCATAACTCTAAACAGATAACCGTATTATGAGTAGGTTAAAAAGAGACCAATAATATGGAAGCTGTTAATTGCCTTAATCAAATTATTGAAGTATTTGTGACATAATGAGGGGTACCGGGAACAGTATTTAATGAGTTCGGCTGAGTGGTCAGATTAAAATATAACGCAAAAATAAATATTTTTAACTTAAATTTCACTTCTCAATCATTCTTTTTTCTTCAAGTCATTAAATAGTGGCACCGCTAAGACTACTGTTCCGGACCCCCTTCCCATTAATAAAAGTATATAAATATTGGACTGGGTGTTAAATTCTATTAGTATAATTAAACAAAGAATAAGTTGACTCACAGTGTTGAGGTCTGTCTGATAATTATCGAATCAGAAGTTTTATCAGTCTTTTCTCTCTGTGTCCCTGTTGAAGGTTACAAGTCCTCCTCTTCTTCGTCGCCACCGAACGAAAGACAGCCAACTCCCTTCTTCTTGCCGGTTTCTTTCTTCTCCCCTCCGGCTCCTTGAACCGTTCTCTGTTTCTTATTCCTCTTGTCGCCCGTGCCACCGTTCGCACCACCGACACTCCTCTTTAAACTCCTGTTCGTACCGTTATCGTTACTATTACTACCGCCGGCGGTCTGTCCACTATCACTACTAGTACTAGTCTTGTTGCTATTGTCGGAGCTAGTCTTAGTTGTTCCCGGTTTCTTGAATACGACTCTCTTCGTCAAGTCTGCCGGTTCCGATTCCTTTTCTAGATGGGAAAACAAAAAGAGAGAAAAAAAAACATTAACGGCATTTATAGTTATTAGCCAAGTTACAGTTCGTCGGGTGTTCGTACATAATAATATTCTGAAAACACCCTGAAGGCACACTCAATACAATTTGTGTCAAAATTTAATGTTACCGACACCAAAATGTATGCACTTATGAACGAATATTTTTTTCATTTTCTTAACATATAACACTAACCACTAACCACCAATACAAAATATATTAAAAAAATATATTTTTTATTGCATAAACACACACAATAAATACGTATTTATTGCATAAATACGTACAAACCACCAGCGCTAATAACTTCAGACATAATAAGCTCTGAAAAGGAAAAGAAATAGTCTTGCACTAATATGTTAATAGTTTCTTCATTAAACCTTAAAGGTTTAAGGTTATCTGGTAAAACTTTATTTTTTTATGTTTCTAGTAGTCAAAATGTGTAAGCTGAACCCACGAGAGAGGGAAAGGGGGAGAGAAGAAAGGTAGAGGGAGTGCGACGGGGTAGGAGAAAATGATGGGAGTGGGACTGGCACGCATACAAGTGTGCAATATATATGTGCACAGGCACGTTTATATGAAATATGCTGAAATGCGGGGTATCTGGGGATAGTGGTTGACTTATTAACCCAGTGACTGGGCGCGGGATGCAAGGTAAAGGCCGGGTAGCCTTGGCCCTGACCCCCCCCCGTCTGGGCCGGACAGAAACCGTAAGCCCGAACGCGATGGAACCTCCGGGCTGTGCGTCAGATAGAAGCGCCGTTCTCCAAACCGCAGCATCACGAGCCCCATCACGCTCTTTGCCAATTACAACATTCCCAATATTTATTTCCTGCTGCAACACTCTCACAGGCGTGCGTGTACCAATATAAAATTCTTCGACTACAATCTATCCCGACAAATTCATCGACTGATTGTGTGTCAATACAAAAGTACTAGCAGTTCGAGTTATGAATTCAAGGTTAGTATTCTCGAAATCCGAGAATGAAACAAAAGGGGATAGATAGACGTTGATCGATATTAACTTTGCACTTCCTTTTCGAGTGTAGATAGGGCAAGAGAGTAAAACAATGTATAAACAAAACTGACAGTAAATTACCAAAATTTTATCCTTTGAATTCTTTATATACCAATTGCCAATCCAAAAATGAAAATGTGATAATCGAGAAATGTGTAACTGCAAATGATGTTTGAATATTGAGACCGCAACAAATGGTTATAATTAAGCCCAACTAAATATATAATTCTTTAAATTAAGAAAAAAGGAAATAAGAAGTAACCCTGTTGTCTGGCACATCGGTTATACGTCATCCGTCGCTTGGCAACCCGTCCATCCTGGGGGATCGTCATCGATACCCCTATTTGAATAAATACCCACACTATTCACCCTTATTAAGCTTATAAAGACAATTTTTCATAATTAATTTTTTTAAACTGTGGCAAAACCAGTTATTTTTTTTTACTATATTTCATATGTTTAAGAAAGAGTACCAATTTCTGTTGTTTTCTTTAATACCCGTGAAAAAAATGTTCGCGCTGTCTAAATATATGCTTCTCTATAAGGGAATACAACTGCATAACTGATACAGAAACAAAAATCAACTCATGAAACCAGAAGGCAATAAAATTGTTATCGTCTAGACCTGTATAGCATTCGGTATCAACATACAAATTAACAAACGTCAGCTATTTATGCAACACAAAAATATCTGTTCTCACAGCGGTTTAAAATTTTGTAATACAGGTCTGAACATTTATTACGGAGAAAATTATAAATAATCGTAGAAAAAAAGGTCGATAAGGATGTAATTGATTTTACATCCGTTTCTACAATATAATTTACTTGAGATAAAGCCTTTCGCTTGGGGCTTGAAGTAATGTGGCGGGTTTAGCCGACGGTGCGCTTATCATTGCGGTGGTTCAATCGATTAGTGATTTCACTTAGACCTAAAAACAACCCGGACTGCTTCACTAGTTCTACGAATGTAATCCTTTCCGGTATTCAAAATTTCATCGCGTTTGATCAGACCGCGGCTTCATCCTAAATAATGACGACGTCTGTAGAGGCAGCGTAACGATTGTTCTTAACGAAGAACAATGTTTGTGCGTGTTCAAAGCACAAAGACCAACAAACGGACGACATATGAATGGAAGTGGAATGTATTGTTATATCACATTACACGTTATTTATTTTAATATCTGGTAAAAAAAAAACAGAGGACGCGGCCAGTGTTTTGCAGTAGACTCCTGCCCCCACCCCTTTATCAAGCCCCCTCAAGACGGGAAATCCCCCACCTGATTGCGACTCAACCGTATCCATAAATAATGACGTCATCACGGCATCATCGTCATCAACATCCAACGAAAAGAGGTCGTTACACGTTGGATAATGGCCTTGAACGGCTAGAGAGTGACTGATGTTTAAGCTAACGCCCCATATTTTTTTCAATAACAGCCAAATTACAATTTCTTTATTGGACGAAATCCGACCGTACCGACAGTACTCCAAGCCGGAAACAGACCCCATCCAGTAAATTAGAGCAGTACGGAAACGGAAATAAATAAATTCGTTCGAAATGTGAAAGTTATCGTCAGTGTAGTGCGCCTGCTCAGAATACAGACTGGACTCCCACTCCGAACCTCCCAATTATTGCGTTTCCCCTAATTTCAGGATACTTGGTATTTTATCAATATTCAATAATAATTAAGTTTTGAGGTATTTGCAATATTTAACTGAAAATGCTCGCTGAAAATACCCCCAACCACCACCAATCATTATTAAATTTTGTTCTTGTTAGTTTGCTTCTATAGTACTGACAGAGAGCGGCATAAAGTAAGCTTAAGCCAAGGTCGCCTGTATTCTCAGAGCATTTCTCTCCATCCGGTTGTTTTCCGTTGCCATTTTTGTTACCATGACAATACAGTACAAAGCACAAACCAAATTTGTCTCGTGCACCCTACATTTTGTGCCGGCTCGGTGAGTCATTTGCATATTAACTATCGTTCCCATTTTATTCACTTCAGATGGGCTCACATTGGATTACTCCTTTAACGAACAGGTACATCCCCACGCCGATATCAGACATATGCATATATATACTTTCGACGGTTTCCTGATAATGAGAGGCAACTGAAGAACAAATGAAAATTTTACCATAAACATTCAGGTTGTAATATGCAGGATAGATACACCTAATTCCCGAAAGCTTGTTAGTTACATTTCCCAACATTCAAAACTCGAAAAAGATTTTAGTTTCGAAATCTGGTTCAACGAGACCATATATTTATTCAGGAAAATATTATACTTATTGAAACTAAATTAGCGGTTTTACTAAAAGAAATGAAATGCAGGCAATTGCATACGGACGTTTCGTTTTTTCCCTATTGCTGATTTGAAAAATATGACCAAGTCAAAATATAAAATATTCCGAACGTGCATAATGGAAATATCCGTTATCACTCAAAAGCGCAAATACATAACCAGTAGGTATACGGGGTAATTTTCTGTTTATCATCAAGAGCGGAGTTGCAAAATATAAATTCATACAACTAGCAGTCATGGCTTCGAACAGGGGTATTTTACACGGCAGTAATTTGCTTTTACCCACTTTCGGGAAACGAAACGTTCGTAACACTTCAGATTGAAATCGCCCACCTTTCATGAAGTGTAAGGGTAAAATTGAACGACCGCCGGAGAAAGTATGAGCCCCTCGCCCCTTCCACACGGAGTTAAATAGTATGCAAAAATACGTTTCAAAACAAATTGTTTGGAGCTATCCCGTTACTGGCCAACACCGTTACACTGTCCTCGTGGCACCCCCGCTCTCGGAGCACAATATATTTAGATAAATATTCACCGTTCCAAGCTAAATCGGAGCTTCTGCTGGTGAGGTAAATTGCAAATAATTTGGTCAGCCCTGTAACGGTTGCTGTGGCAAAAGAAGGTTACGAACGCGAAGGAAAAATATAAAGGTTTGGACGATGAAATTTTAGAGGGCATCCGTCTAAATCAAGCAGTAAATAAAAAAAAGTCTGGGTTTATTCGAGCAATTCATATTCAGACAAAAGTATCGAGTACAGCCCTTTTGACGTTTTATTCGTACCCGCTTTCGCATCGCATCGTACCCGCGCCTGCACCGTACAGCTCGGCGTACAATATCAAAGAGAAATGTACCAAGAGGAGAGGGCGTTAAGATATTGATCTAGGAAGTAAATGTTTTCGACAAAAGTAGTATATAGCGCGACTCTCAAAACCTAGTACGCGAAGAATACTATTTTTTTATACACTTTTTACAACCGAGAGATGTACGTCGTAAAGTTAAATTTTTACGGTTTTGTGCGAAATAATGTCGCGAAAATGTCAACTTAAACTA
This sequence comes from Lethocerus indicus, assembly GCA_019843655.1. NCBI lineage: Eukaryota > Metazoa > Arthropoda > Insecta > Hemiptera > Belostomatidae > Lethocerus > Lethocerus indicus. The sequence continues at coordinate 21,688,884 of JACDQD010000007.1, forward strand.
TCGTTGAAGTATATTCTAAATATTTACCGGCAGTGAAGAATCAACATTAACCGTAAATTATTTGGATAACATGTTTATTAAAAATACCATCATAAATCAGGATTAATCCTTGCTTTTGGGACTAAATGTTTTTTTATTACAATAAGTAGTTTAGACATTGAGCAGTGATTTATTCCTACTTTGTTTAATCCGACCCGATATACTACCATTAAAAAGTACATAAATAACCTAAAACGTTTTAAGTGTAAAATTTTAAGTTGCTCTCATTCAGAACAGCGCCGATACTCATAGAACACAGAATCGAAACTTGTTCTAAGGCACGATTCTCTCTCCAATTTTATACTTGTGCTTCACTGTTAAGTGTGGTTCCCTTCTGTAAATGTAGAGTTTGTTCAATAGCTCGGTAATGTAAAGGGAGGTACTGTCTGACGTCATACGCTTGCCAATACTATCATAAATATGTTCTCGAAAAATTGGGCCCTCTAAGAGGTTTCAGGAGTGGAACCATTTTCGAGCCGAACCGTAGATCAGAACACCAAGCGGGGGGTAGAAGGTGCAGATACCCAATGGCTTGTTCAAGATGTTTATTGTCAATGCACGACGATTCGGTCCCACGAACCGTAAAATTCATACGAGCCGCGTCCGTTTCGCGGCAGTAATTTGCGCGTTCCGCACACGTCCGCTTGATACGAAGGATTCTGAAGGAAAGTGAAAACCAGTTGGGAGGGCCCACTAGGCGATACCCTAGGTATTACATTCGTTCCCAGCACTGACCATAGAAACACACGCACCACTGCCATCATCATTGTATAAACGTCGATCAAGTAGGGCATGCACCTTACGTGCATGATAACCCACTTGATAAACCTACTAGGACCTGGGATAAAACTGCAATAAATAACTGAAGTGTTCGTCGGGTAGGTCATTTGATCTGACAGGTTTTACTTTCTAAATAAAATGGAGAAATGTTTGCGGTGCAACCCAGTATCCACGCTGGAATATATATATATATATATATATATATATATATATATATATATATATATATATATAGAATTACCGACGTCTACTGCTACATTTTAACCGAACGATAAGACATTATGTTCGCCCAATATATTTCAAACTGGGTCTTAATGACGTCTGCAATAAAAATAAGTTTAACATACCTGTTTTGTGGTCTGCGAGGGGTTGGAATACCACAACCCAATATCACAGTACAACAACAGTACGATGTGACAGTGACAATGCAGTGAGGATGCCCGAAAAACATCCAAACTGCCAATAGTGACTAACACCGCTACTGAAGATGGCGAGCAGCCGAAACCGGTCTAGCAAAAGACCAAACCAGCGGTAATCAAACAAATATACGGTAATAAAAATAAGGATAAAGCCAGGTCAAAACTCAATGAATAAAGGAATATCACAGTAGATTAGAGGAAAAATTCTGCTTTCTTCCTATCTCTGCGCTGACTCTTCCCTAAACACGTCAGATTTGTTTTTCTAAGGAATTATTAAATTCCAAAAGGACTAAATGGAAATATCCGCAAGAGCGCATAGTTATGAGAACTGTGGACGAAAAAATAAATGAAAAACTCATAATCAAAGAAATAATGTGGACATGCAAACGAACTAGTCGTCTCCTTAGCGCCAAATAATAATCACTCGGCTTTTCACTTAACAAGCTCTTTTTACATTTTAAATCTCGAATATAAATCCCTTTACGATGGAGTGATATTGGAGTGATATTCAGAGAATTGATTCGAAATAAGGATAACATCAACGTGGATTTCATAATTTTGGATGGAGCCGTGGCATTTTTAATCATAATTATAACAAGAAATAAAGAAGATATTTTTTTACATCGGGTGTATCCAGACCACGTACTTTGTAATAACAGACAGGATTCCACACTATATTTCCCTCCACATCCTATTACATACTGCAGCTTTTCAACCCGAATAAAATTTGAAGATATTTGAAATTCAACTAATTGTTTTTAAATGGAACTTTTACGGGTTTTACGGCGCATTATTTATAAGTAGCAAATATGCAATTTAACTAAAACCATAGAGCCGTCTAGTACTCAGCGAAGGATGTAAAATTCAATACATATAACGGGTAAATCACCGTATAAATGCTTTTGATATGTTCAAATGTTATAAAATGACTACAGTAATAGTGACATATGTGTAATCTGACTTGTCATTTACGATTACGTTACCTGCAAACGTGGAAGGAGTAAGTGGGGATAGGAAATACTAAAACTGATAACAGGCCGAGATAACTACAGTGATTAGTTATCTGCTATATTATGAAACTGGAAATATAATACATGCTTTTTAAGTTATAACCACTGAAGTCTGTAATTATCGCTAACAGAGCAGCTTACTGTATAATATTGCGCGGAAAAACCTTGAATAAGAAATGTAGGTTCAACGACACTATTTCTGAATGCGTTGAAAACATAAGGCAGTTGTCATTTATGAGATCTGACTATTACCGGCAGAAAAGTCTAACACATCTCTATGATTTATTATTCATTACTCGGGTCACGTCTGTTAACTCATAAATCAACAACGATGCAGGATGAATCAAACGTTGTTAATAAATAATAGGAAACAGTAAATAGTACGAGTAGCAGATCTCACTACGGACGTTACAAAATTTGAAATGCCCCCTACCAAGGCCAAAAATCCGGTCGCCTACAACTTCTCCAACGAATCAGTTCCGACTGATTCATCTGGACATTTTTTTCTACAAGCGACTGACTAATAAAAATGATTTTTAATAACAATCGTTTATCAGAAATATTGAAGCGCTCATTGTTTTGGTTTCTGCGAGGGTTTTCAATACCTTAATAAATTTGATAAGACCAAATATAAAAGTGGAGAGTAAAAATCGCAGGAGAGTCGGGATACTGATTTGAAAAATAAAAACTGTATTTTGGAGCAGCGCAATTAAAATTAGGGGAAATTTAATTTCCAAACAAATAATTATATATCATTTATAGTTAATAGGCGAAGGGGGGTTACCAGGCTGTAAACGAGAATAATTATTTAAATGTCATTTGATCCGAAAAATAGTAGTATTTTGAATATTTCCAAATCGTTGGATGAAGAGAGATTGGACAAATTGAGAGGCGCCTGTGTTTGTGTGTGTGTGTGTGTGTGTAGCGCCCACAAACCAACATGGCTGCCGCCACTGGTGCCTAGATTGAAAAACCGTTGTCGTCGGCCGCCACAGCCACCGACGGCGGCGGTGGACGACTCCATTTTTCAATGAACGGAGGAAGCGGGGTGGGAGTATTGGATGTGCCACGTGCTTCCGCCGCTCTTAAAGAACATCAGACAACAAAGGAAGAACGAAGAGAGGGGAAAAAATCGGGGAGGAAGATTGGAAATAGGCCGAAACGAAAAGCCAAAAATACGAACCGGGGGTTGAAATGGCGCCTTTTTTTATTCAATTTAAAAGTTCCAGTCTGAAGATTACTGTAATAAAAAAAAAGTTAATACTACAAGCTAAGCGTATGATCTAGCAATGGTGCAGGGGAGAAAACGCAACGCGCCCTCTCCCGCCTAGTAGAAACAGCGTCTCCTCACCGTACTGCCTCCCTCCCAATCGATCCCACGAATCGCATGTTTTACACTTATTTGTCAATTCTAATTTCAGTTTGCACTAGTAAGAAATATCAACCCCATTTATATCAATCTGAATATCTTAAAATAAACATGTTTTATTATAGGAATAACAGTAAAATGATACAGACAATAAAGTGAGATTTACTCATCACGCTCTTATTAGTTACCTTTATAATATACTGTTACGATACACATAATCCTTTTTATAAAGGGTTCTACAGCTATTTCGATGTGAAATTGTGCTTCTTAAAAAATAATAGGTTTTATAATGCATAAGCTTAACAGTAATATATGTTAGTAATGAATTAAATCCTGGTATGTAATTCGCCGAATGACCGTTTAAACTAAAGGACGGAAGACTGTAATGAGATGATTACTGAACGGTACATTCAGTACTGACGTGCTTTCATCGACTTTCCGCCTAATTCGTTCGGCAGCGGATCACATTAACTCCGGGACTGATCGCATATTGGGACCAATAATGGATGCTGTTTTCCGTTTCCAATCAACTGAAATTAAACTCGTTACACTACAATCTTTGTGTCGTTTCGACACGGCTATTCGCCTGCACCGATTGCAAAGACCTAGGGACTAACATACCTCGTTGGCACAAAATCGAGCCGCTGTCGTTCTATAATCACCATCAGTACGATCATCCCATAACTGGAAGCTTGGGGGCGGACGATAATATCGCTAATCGAAAATACCGGTAACTCAGATTTATCCACAATATTTGACGCGATACATTAATCCTATGATATACGGACATATGATATAATGGACAGATGAATTATCAGAGATAGACCCCCTCGCAAGCCACTGCCACATGTATGTAAACAATTATACACGCGACACTATTTTTTTTGCATTTTCCATTCTAAGCCAATCATGTAAATGATTTTCAAAATCAGTATCGACCATAAATAATATAGTAACGAATGTTTGACATCATTCAGATAAGCATTTGGCTATGAAAGAGGGAAGAAAACAACGAACTGATCAATACTATAAAAACCCCTTTTACAATAAAATAAATTTCTCCACATATATACGTTAACTATTAGCGGAACAACAAACGTGTATACCGCTCGAGAGCAAACGACGTTTGGTTTAAAAACGTTCGTTTCTAACATCCGACACGGTCTTCCAGTGTCTGAACGAGTCCGCATTTAAAACAATACGGGCGACGTTTGAGGTAGAAGGGCTCAGACATGGTTTATAAATAAGACGGGGTTTACCCGAGAAGGTAGGAACAGGAAGCTAGACCGGTTACTTTGTACACGTGGACTGGGCGCCACCAGTCCAAGATGCAACAACGACCGAATTGTACCCCCATACAGACTCCCCTCCAATCTGGGAATTTTCTTTCCAGTCTGGAATCTTTTTATCCATATTCGGTTCGGAGTGATTTTTCAGTTCGAGAATGGATAGAACACTAGTCGCAATACACCGTGCTTAAATCATTAATCTACACAATGGTTTAGTGGGAATATTGAAAGGGGCTATATATATATATATATATATATATATATATATATATATATCAAATTTAATTGAACCAGTTAAAATATCACTTCAGCGAAAGCTCTGAATAAAATCACGACTTCTAGGGCATTATAAACACTCATAATTTCACTTTAGATTTTCTAGTTTTTATATTATAGTATAATATTTCATAGCTTCACCGAAGTTAAAATGCAACTTCACTTTGAGCGATGACTCAATTAGATTTGAGAGACCGGGACATGATTCATGTAAGTGCAGCGTGACTGAAATTCCAAGGGTAAAGGAAAAAGGAATAAATACGCGTTAACAGAAAGAGAAACTTGGAGGAGGACGAGGCTGCGTGCTGGAAGCTACCACCCGCCAGAGATTAGGCTAGCCAGCCATACACTCCAACGTACAGCTATCAAATATAACCCCGCCTTCGTCCCCCGAAACCACCAGTCCTCGGACCTTTTAGCTTATCAATTAAGGTCAATATTTTTTTTTTGTAACTCAATCTGTGGGACCGGGACGGCCACGCGGACGCGGCTATGATACACCGAAAGGCATCACGAATTTTCTTTCGTGCAAACAATTGTCCGTCCACAGAGAGCAAGTTCACTTGAACATGTTTCATACATGCAGTTTCATAGGGTCATAAACTACGATTCGCAAGATCCGCCCCGGTTTTGCATCCGGAATGCGCAAGATTCGCATTCTGTCCCGATTTTAGCCATCGTCAGTGGCTACGAATTATAGACCTAATGTAAAAACTCTAACTCTTGTCTGAGCCCAAGCCTAAGTGTGGAGTGCTGACGACGGGCTAAGAATAACATACGTTAACTTAGTTTATGAACTTTAGAAAAAATTAATGTTTTATTGGAGTTATTAATGCCTATATCTATGTAGGTATATACGTGTGTGTCCGTGTGTTGAAACTATATATATAAATTCCGATTATAAAAATAAACAGTGTCACAATTCAAATCCGAATAGGAGGGTAATAATAGCGACATCCATCTATTTTCTATATTTAGGTACCTCCACAACAGTAAGCACGCCACATAACCTTCCGTAATACCGCTGGTCTGTGGTACTAAGGGTTGTATATTTGTGATATAGACTCTGGCTGTAATTAATTAAATTAATTATATATATATATATATATATATATATATATATATATATATATATATATATATGTATTTATTCCTTTTTCAACCCGTTGAAAAACCGAAGTATTCGTAGGAGCGAACCTAACGCCTGAGACATTGGTCTCTCAGCCTACAAAGCCTTCCATCTAGAAGCTTTTCAGTTCTTAAAGCGCTTCATAAAAATATAAAAAAATCAGTGTATAATACACTGAAGTTTAGAAAATGGCGGCCGTCAGTACACGTACAAAGTACCTATATTACTAGCAGCGGCGTGCACGTGTGTGTACGTGTGATTAGGGTGGGGGAGGAACATTGTGGACGAGTCCACTTCTGGGCGTGTGCGTTCGGTTGATTCCGACAATGTGTAAGTGTGTGTGTGCGAGGTGTGGACCCGCAATATGGACTCGTCCGCCCTTCTCCGCGACGACGTCATCTTTCAAATACCACACGTCATCACTCCCACCCCCCACCACACAATATACTATATATTATATATACACTATACACGGTACTACACACATTCCCCAACTGTAAAGAATAAGGGAAATGCGAGTGTCCGTAATTAAATAGAAACCCTCGATTCCCGTTCGAAAACATCGGTAAATAAACTAAAATTTATTCAGGAAATAAATTACAATACTTATATGAAAATATTTTCGATAGAAATATTTCCACGCTACGTGATATTAACACAAAATCAGTAACTGATATAGTGACTGTATAACACTATTAACCATAGGGTTACAAATACTACAAACGGAGAACCTCAAAACCAGAAGAATATGTGAATTTCATGTATGTGAAGAAAGAATATGATATTGTTGTTTGACTAATAACAGTCAATGAATTAACGCATTGAAACACGTCTCCATACTCAAAATAAGGGAAGTCACTAACAGTGATGTTTCATTCTGGCAATCTGGAAGACGGAATAGGCGAGTGAAGCTACGAAGTCGCGATGACAGTGCTTTGCATAACGATGATGATATAAACAGTTCCTATTGGTCCGTGAACACCGAAGACAAATGGACGCCCGATACAATATACAATACATATCAGTTGTACAATGCGGGAGAAAAGAATTCTATTTGGCAACAGTGGCGGGGGTTTGTAGAGGAGGTCTTTGTCCTTGGAAGATCGCTGCGCGCAGAAGACGAAGAGTAGATTTTGGTTCACCACGAGAGACTTCTGTCACAATTATTTGTAATGAAGTGGATACATTAAATTTCCTTCATTTGAATGAGGTGACTAAGTAGAGAAATCTAGTAGACGTGAAATCTAGCCGAACAGGGTCTTCTTCTTCTTTTGTTTGGTCCAACTTCTCCCTTCGTTCAACCAATATCGAAATCACCCCCAGCGACAACTAAATCAATGATAGACATCTAGTCTGAACCAAGTTAGAATTAAAACAATAAATATATCATTACTGCCTCATTCCTTACTGATGAAGTATATTGCAAGTGTAAAATAAATGCGAAAAATCGCCGGCATTTTGTAACAATAATTAAATACTAACTAGTAATCCAATTGTATTTTCTTAGTAATTTAAAAGTAATAAACGTAAAATAGAGCCAATCTCTAACTTTTAGGCGAATTCAGTCAATAGATCATCCGGAACTTGATGAACCGAGAGAATACTAAGTTCAAACATAAACTGAATTTTCGTAGCAAACAACCAAAATATGTTTTTGTTACGTAATAATATTACATTTTGAGTTACAAGAAATTCCTGTCTATTTTTTCTTTTGCCGCGTATATTTTCATGGCGAACAGCCAAGAGACAAGCACTGCTGACAATGGCACTAAACATAAAATACTTAAATAGCTCATTTCATATCGCCTGAATGATAATTTCGGCAGAATTCAGAATCTCGGACACTCTACGATCCATTTGCACCAAAAATCATATAACCAATACAGATGAATCCTTTGCACTAAGTCCTGTACATTCACTAATGCTAATCATATGGATTTAGCTTTACCTGGCACAACAGATGGCTGTTAGTAATGATACTATTTAAGCTGGAACTAATTTTGAGACAATGATTGGCTTTCAACTCACTTCACTCCAATTAATCTTCGAGCACGGGGGAGTGGACTGTGCATAAATTAAATGTCACTTGCCCCACTCGTCTATTGGATTTTAAATTAGGCCGGCTTCTCGACTTCTCGTCATCTTCAGTAGCACCCCGTCAATCATATAATGCTTAAGCATCTCTACGGTATTATGCGCTCTGGATTGAATTTGTCTATGACCGCGTAAAAAGGCAGACAAACCGAATTGCGAATTCACTGTTTTGACTCGTTTTCATAGAAAATAGTTGAAAAGAACAATCAATTATGGGCAGTAAAAATACGAAATTCGCCTCAAAGGGAGATGCCGTACTTATTAAATATACAGTTCGATGCGGTGAATGAAATCGATGACAGGTGTAACGGATCGCGGCCTGTGAGCTGTAAAAAATGCTATTAATTTTCCTTTCAAATGATTAACTATTTATATAAACTAGTATATAAATTAATGATAAATCATATCGCGGTAGATCGATTAAAAAACCAAGAAAAAATCATTTCTCCGCCCAGGACACTTGAACAGTTTGATCCCCAATAATACTTTATTTTATTTTATGGCCGGTATACTCGAATAATGTCAAAAACTAAAAAGTGAAAATTGGATTTCTTGAGTAAAATCTGCATCAACGCACGAATTTTCCTTCTCCTGACTATTTGCGCTACTGTGTTATGTGAAACGGCGAATCGCCTGAATCATCAGTTAAGTCGTGAACAAACACGGATAGTATAACCGGCGTTCACTCATAGGCGCCTAGTCGCTCGCTTTCCCATTCGTGTAAATTTATTTATAACGTGCAATTCAAACTGAATGGGTTTCTCTCGTTAAATTGCCCAAGAAATGTGACACGCCATCCAACACACAGTAGGGCAGATTAGGTTGTACCTCACGAATTGAGAAAATAGGACCAGCGTAGTGATTTTCTCGCAATTCTATGAAAAATGATTAGATTCCGAAAAGTGATATTACAATTTTTTTTACTGTAACACTGTTTTAAAATCTTTCAGGTATTGTTACCACGACCATAAAACGCCGAGATATCTAACGTTAAACTTTACAATAAATAGACGAGTTTCTCTCATTCAATTTGAAAAAACAGCGACTTCTGAAAGTGAAATACACTTTCAATACCGCAATACCGAGCTTCGCATCCGACAGAACAGTTCGACAAAGAATCGAGAGTTATGAACTCATTTAACAGTCCGGTGGTATGACGAAGTCTGAAACCGACAGTTAGTAGGTTCTTGGGATACCCCGCGCTAGTCGACCCCGGCGGCGGACGAGAAGGGAAAAATATTTGGCCAGTGAAAGTTATGGGACGACGAAAGAACCGTGAACCGGATGAGTCCGAGTATGGCTACAGTAAAGGTTCTTAAGGCCGAGAGTGTTGGGCGGAAATATTTTTGCGAGTGCCACCTGAAAAAAGGGGACCGCCCCTTAGGTAGTGAAAGTGACACGGCGCAAGTGGAACACGAGTGGATAGGGAAGAACGGCTCCAAACTGTGGGAGGATGGCTCAATGAGCTTTAATGCCAAATATCATGTTGGATAAATAGACGATCAGAGTAAATCTTCCAATGGTTAATCGTAGACCAACGTAAACATCATAAAAGTGGTGAAGATTATAGACACATAAAATTGACACATTATAAAAATGACACATAAAAATATATTTCTATGACTCACTGATCAAACAAACGCCTTGCAAAAGTAACTTACCCATAGTAAGTTTACTCCATTGTCCCTAAACAAACAATTTGTCGGGTACAAAAGATACGATATCGATATATGCCCAGTGGATAATCTACAGACTGTGTAGACCGATAGATTAGATCCCTGCACGTTTTCCCGAGGTTGTGTCTATACGGACTCTATTCCGATGATCACTAACAATGTCATAGTCCGAAAATACTTTTGGATTTCAATAATTTACTGACAACAGAAATAAAATTGTTACTATTAAAGTGATAAAATGATATTTGCCGAGTCCCATATCTAATCAGTAGTGTATCTGCGCTGTACTTACGACACAAACTAAGATAACATGTGCCTCACGTACGATCTGTAATAAGGGTCCCAACATATCGGTATCGTAAATCGCATTTAAAATCCATTAATATTGCACTTGATTCGAATCTCGTAAAAACGGCTAGATTGAAATTACAAAGGATGAGTACGAATGATGGTTTTTTTAAAAAAAAGATAATAACAGACAGCGCTTATATTATGAAAACGGTACACATTAACTAGGTACACATAACACATTAAATATGATTATTTATGTAAAGTGTAACAGATGACAAGTAATGACCGTGACCCGATAACAAACTAGTTAATTTATAAATGGTGAGGCCTATAACTCTAAATTTTAGGTCAATCGTCAACAGAAATTGGGCAAGGTCGCCAACAAAAGAACGCGCGAAACGTGTTGAACACTATACACAAAAACTTGCATAGAAAGCCATGTTCGGGCGTATTGCGGTTCAACACCATGGAAATATTTACGAGCACACAAGCGTCGAAAATTAAGTAATTTCAATGGTATCAGTAATTTCAATATTCTCCTGAACCCAAACAGATATAACAATGAAATACGTGCAATTACTTAAGCCTGCAGCAACACGATTCGAACGCCACCCAAGGATAATTAAAACTTTCTCCGCTTTTCTCTGATTTTTTACCATGTAATGTCAATAATTTACAAAATACAACTGCACAAGAGTAAACAGTAGCAAATACAACAAACGGTGACGGTGGAGGCGTCTTCTGGATTAGGCAGCGATCTGCAACCAAATTCTATTAATGACCAATTGTAGACTATAACGACCGTCTATAATACATAATACGCTGAGAATTTAATGCCAGAATCTAGGTCAAGAGGTCGCCCCCCCCCCATCTCCCGACGGGACAAATGCATTTCTCCAGGAACGGAGAAATTAATTCGAAAGACAATTATAGCCGTCCATCCTGCCAGCGTTTATCCGCCAGTGAAAAATGCGGAGGGGGTTTACAACCTGAACAAAAAAGGCTACAATACTCACGAATGTGCTTTGGACACGTTCGTTTATCGTTCAATCTGGGCAACATGACCCGTGTTAGATACATTACCCGTCTTTTAGGACTTATAATATATGTACAACATATCCTAATTATATAAAATTGTTTAGCGCGTGAGAGCCCTAAAACGGAATCCAAGTATTATATTAGAAAGCTAATAACACAAAGCGCAATAACGGATTGATTGAAGAACCGTTTGATGAGTTCTTTCTCTTGACAGAGGAATTTGTACGTCCGATAAGAGCGAAAAGTCGCGAATGCTAATGACGAGATAACTATATCACGGCGTTGTCTTTCGACCCTTTTCAACATCTAAAACAAAGCATATATATCGGCGTCGCTCCACTACCAGTTGAAATTACAAATCTCGACAACATTCAAGTATGCGATCATCGATGCATGTCAATGTGGCACAAGGCTATGTTGAATCTGATATTAACAGAAGTTAGCCGCACGAATCTCTTAACTAACAAAGCCCTAACATTTAACGACACTGAAATTTTACCTGCCATAATACTGTATAAAATGGTTTTGAAGCCTAAAAAAATAATGCATGTCCGAATATGTATAATAGTAGCATATAACATCAACAGACCTTGTGATAGAAAAACGTGCATGTGCGGGGTTGAGGGACGGAGTGGGGGTTAATGAACAATTATTAGGTTTTTGGTTAGCAGAATGTACTAAAATATTCTAACGCTCCAAACATTAACGCTACATTGTAAGTCGTAACAAAATGCCTAGTCTCAGTTTAAGACATGTCCCTCGAGTAGTTATTTTTTATTTCTTAGTGTTCTCCACAACGGTATCGGCCTGTGCCGTCCGGAGTTGGTCAATTGGTTTAGATTCAAGCAAATCAATCTAAGCCTAGTCAACCAACATGTGTCGCCCACCAATTACAAGACTCGTCCGAAGGCTTAATAGGCTAGGGGAAATAGGACCGAACCAGTAAAATATCTGGGACTTACCTAGTTTATGTTGGGCGGCTTCTTCCGACGTGAGATCGCCCGGTTTCAGCACGACGACGGTCGGCTGGTCTTCACCATCGCTCTCGTCTGATGACCGCCAATCCTCTAACTTCTCCCTCTATCATATAAACAAATCGCTGATTAAAACGGAAATGGGTGATGGGGGGGGGGACCAACTTCCTCTTTGGGTCTTCACCATCGCCAGTGGCATTCTGGTATAAAAGTGTAAAAATGTCAACAAGACTAAGCGAAGACATATGCTTTCCCCGAAGATGTGCAAGTATTGGAATAAGTACGGGAATACGGGTGGATGATTTGAGAATACTAAAATCTATGCTCTCGGGTTTTTAATTGTTTTTATCTTTTATTCCGTTTAATTTATTTACGCGACCATTAATTCTTCCTTCCCCCAATAACCGTATTTTTGTGATAACTCATGGACATATATTTATTTACGTAAATTGATGTGGTAAGCATCCAACCTCGCATTGAAGGGTCGGTCCCAGGTTCGATTCCCGAGTTAACTTTTCTATTAATTGCCCATTGGAAGAGGACAAGAGCGGATGGCAATTAACTGCACAGAACTAAATAGCCTTCAGTTTAATAGTAGTAATATACCCGTCCTCGCATTACGCTGGTTAACCTCTGCGGGGTTAGCTCAGTTACGATCTTTGATCGTAAATCCACAGGTGCTTTTAAGGCGTACTTTTACGGCTCATCTGGCCCGTAACAATTGCTTTATGTTTCCTTTCCTCGGCTGATTCACTCCTCCGCACATTTACTACGAGTTAATCGCTTAATTTGGAACTTGTACTTTAACATCGCCGGATGTGGACGTTGTTAAATTGCCACGCGGTGATAAAGAAAAGGAAGTCGATCGAATTACTTGTCGACTACTAATTTGGAATATGTTAATAATTTTCCGTTTAGCGATGAACTCCACGTAACCGTTAGACATTCGGATTACTCAAAACAGATATATTCCCAAAATAATGAAACTATTTTCATTTTCCAGATGTGGAATTATTACACATCTGTCGTGTAAGACAATAATAAGGTGATAGATTCAACGTAGGTAAATTACCATTTTAAATGGTAAACGAATATTATGAAAATATCCACCATTAATTAATGTAATTGTTTTTATTTTGGAAGCTCCGAATCTTTATTACGTCAACATTTAAATGATCCTTTTTAGTTCTTGGAAAGTAATTAGAATACAAGTATGAATTATAAGTTATATATCCCACTATATCACACAAATTTTAATGTGGATAATTTGTTCATATACGTTCGTCCATAAACAATGCCATTACTAACAGATGTTCATTTATCTGCTTGTTTTTATAAAAATATCTGATACGATTTGGAGCTTTAAACGCATCGATGACGAGAACATTTTTTTTACTGTCATGTGAATCGTGAAACCAAAACTATCTAACCGCACTAACATCCTTCTTGTCATGCCCTAAAACCGATATCATGTGTCGATCATGTGTCATTTAAATAACTTGCTGTAACTAGGTTGCCGTGATGACTAATTGGGCCATGTCGGTCGCCCGGGCGACACGAAAACAGTTCCGGAAGTAAACAATCGACAGGCATAAAATCGTGCGACATATCGAAACCAAATAATTGCACGAGGTTTTCATACGCATTTCTTTTTTCAAATTTTAAATAACTCGTTTACGTTAAACAATTAAACATTCATTTCTTTAGGATAAAATTATATTCAGTTTTGAATAACCCAGTATTAGACTCATAAATCATTCATAAAGCCTAGGAACAGCCAATTTTGCAATTGAAAGAAATTCTACTGAACAAAATGGTGTATTGCGGGCAACAGCAGTACCTCCACCGAGCGAAAGAACGGACGCTAGGAGCTGCACCGCCACCAGAGTTATACTTCAATTTCAAATTTGAATATGAAAATGGGTTGACCTCAAGTCTAGTAAGCTCAACAGACTCACGAAAATACATTTTCCCGTGATACAAACTGGGTGACGAGTAGCAACTATTAGTACAAGTAGCTATATAGTAGCAAGTAACCATTTACGACTAACACCAGGAGGGCGAATTAATTAGAATGCCCACTTCCTTGTTATTATTCTACAGGCAACCCCACTCCCTACCTCGCAAAATATCTTCCCGTTAGTAATTCTGTTATCAGTTTGACGGTCAGGGACGAATCGGTCAATGAGATCTATAGCAGCCCTGAAATTCGGAATTTGGCTCGACGCCTGGTGAATGTAACCCACCGGTGTAGACAATGGGTGATCTACTCCTTTAAAAATAGCGAACACCGGTGACTAACCGATCTCGTGACGACATTGGCGGGTGTCTCCTCGTGTCCTCAACCACACATGACTACCGTAAGCAGTTGACTCGTATCCGAATTCAATTAACGTTATTTGGAATTTTTCGGCAACGCCAAGTTTCAGTACATAAAGCCCACCACGCACGAATGTACCAATGCTTTCGCGCGCGCGCGCACATTTTAGAGCGTGTACCCCCCCCCCCTTTTCCATAGCCATTAAAAGGGAAGAACCCTTTAAAAACAAGACGTAATAAATGTTCGTAATCACGTGAACAGAATTATGTGAAGCTAAGTATTTAAAGGAGTAGCTAAGGACACTGAAAGTTCTAACAGTACAAAAAATACGATAAATAAATTCTACCCTAGAGTATATCCACGGTAATATCCACGATAAAGACGCCTCATGAATTTTTTAAAGAAATCGACACAAACATTTATATTTTTTGAATAGACCCCTCATTATTCTTTTCGATTATGTTCAGTGTTTGAAAAAAACCATTTCTAGCCTTAAAATTGTTGGAATGGTGACACTCAAGCAGGTTGAAAATTAAGATTTAAAAAGATGAATATACCGCGGTCCCGCTGAAGTAAAATACAAGCGGTTCAGAACTGCATACGAGAATCACGAACTGGTGAACTGGTCGATACCTCTATGCTGGGAGGTACGTTTAATCGACTTGGGAATACCAGTTTTCGGCCTTGAATCGGCGTTACTAAATAAACATAAGTGGGAGCGAAATTCGAATTACTTGGGATATCCTCGTTAAGAGAGAACAGAAACGGGTCGGAAAATAGGCGATGACGACGCTAATACGCCAGTTGTTCCCATAGACGTTGGAATACTTATTCAGGGGGAAGTGCCTGCGTTTTTTGGCCGGTATGCCCAATAGACGTGGGTTCAATCTTCACCCACTCAGGGCATTTGCTTGTGTTGCAGTTCAGGTGGTTTTGCGACGTGCATATATAATTTTTTAGGACCCTACATTTCCGAGCAGTATTACAAGAGGTAATTTTGTATTTGAAAATTATCCCTCTAAAATAAACCCTGTGCAGACATAGTGTAAAGTCTAACAATTACAAATTTAATCGGAAACTTTGGAACAAATATTTTTATTACAAATCATCCTGTTATTAACTATAGTGAAATTATTGCATGAAACATTGTATATAGTAATTAATAATGTAATGCTATCAATGAATGATATTTATGATGTACACAGTATAGCATACTTTAGATATAAACCATAGAATAATTGAGGTTTAATGTCAATTTTCACGTTAATTTGTCTATATACATCAATATCCCACACCTTATCTAAGAGCTTAATCCACCTTGTATACCAAGTGCAATAAAGCTGAAGAAAAAAAATGGTATGAAAGCCGTTTACTGAACTTTATTTCAGTAGGTTAATCAACTGACCAGCGAAAGCAAACAGCTAATAAAATATTCTTTATATGATTAATACTTATAACATTTCAATGTTGCCACATAGAGCAGTTTTTCAACTTCTAATTCAATGGGAAAATACAGAAATTTAAATACAATAAGCTGTCTGGATGATTTTATATATAACATAAATTTTATATATATATATATATATATATATATATATATATAAAATTATATATATATATATATATATATATATATACATAAAATCACACTTTCATATATAAATATACATATACACACAATTCCACCTATACAATAATGGGCAGCCATGACAAGAGTTCTAATTTTAGAAAACTCATTGAACAAAATGGAGATGACTCATTAATTATAGTGGATATTTGTTGGATACATTAGTATCTTGTCGAGAGGAAAATAAAATGTTATAGTGTTGTAATCAATCATCGTTTAGTATAAGTTTCAGACTGAAGACTGAAATGTTTGACAGTATATTTTAAATTGTGACTTTAAAATGACTATACTTACAAAATAAATACAATTCATGAATTATCATTATAACATTACTTTCAATAAAAATAATATGATGAATTTTGTTTCCTGAAACAAATTATCTGTTTAACTGAACTTTTTGTACAAAAAATTAAACCTTCACAACCAAACTAGAAAATACATAAATTTTGATTGAAAACACTAACACATATTTATTGATTTAAAACAAAAAATATATTTTATGGATCTAGTTAATATGATTTTGTTTGAATTAGGTACCAAGATGGCTGTTAAGGCATGGCGCCAATGGGCTAAGTTCGGAACAACCAAGTCCAATTGAAGATCCTGCAAGGTAGGACCTTACGACCCTCGAATAGTCGAATTAAATACGGTGGCCGGTTTTCAAAATTTGAATTGGCGCCAACTCTCAACAACAAATTTAACTGTTTCATTAAAAACAGCCGAAAGCGTGTGGGGCTGAATTCAAAAAAACTATACCTAAGATCGACCCACCTTAGTGTCGACTGTTGGGCCCTCTTTGTAGCCGATTTCTTGTTTCAATCTCGACAAAAACGCGGGCTCCTTGGGTTTGATGTAGGATACATTCCTTTTTGACATTTCATTCGCACTGGGAAGGGAATTGCGGAGGCGTCACAGGCACTGGGGACATGGGCACGATTCGGTTTAGACTATTTACTCAACGAATACAAACTGAAAATATCTTGTACTGGTGAATACCGAAAAAAATGCCGAACACCTAAGAAACGCCGCTCACCACGACCTCCACACCGCCGCCATCTTGTTACCCACTGCCTCCTTTTTAGACGGTTATTTTTCGGCTATTTGAATTCGGTTATTTTAGATTAAATTTTCAAATCAAATTGGTTCTATATTTCTATTTATAGGGTGAAAGTAATTGATTTAATATGTTTTAATATTATTTAACTTGAGAAATAATGCCGGTGTCTCACAGTGTAATAAATTAAAAACTACTTAAATATATCAACTATATAAGAATATCATAGCATAGAATATTTTCTTTAATCATAATTTTTTTCTGTTACGCAATTTTCAAATAGTAATTATCGATAAATGTTCATATATAGTATAAGAACTGTACGGCCTTCTTGATTTTCACTGGTTTTGTTATATATGTTCGCTTGTTAAAATGATTAAATTTTGTCTCATATTAATTTTAATAGGAATATTAATCATTTCGCCCAATTTCTTAATTTTCGTAGAGATAATTGTTTCGTAAATACCTGAATACTGCAATATGTTACTGGCGTTCATATTCGAATTGGGTGTGCCGCGGTGACCGTTAATGGAAGAGAAAACCGTTGTTTTGTTTCAAAACTTGTAACTACCTTAAATGGCTAATGTGTGCCGGATGTGATCGATAAATAAACAAGTTCCATCCCGAAGGAAGATCGTACGACGCTATTGAAAACGAGGTATGTATTATTAAGATTCTACCGTTTTTTTGCTCAGATCTGCATAATAAGTAGCGAGTGTAACTACACCCCTTCTATGGTTTGAGGAGTTCACGCCCCACTAATTTTTTTACATACACGGTACCTTCGTAACAGGTTGTTCGTCGCATAAGTAATTAATCGACCCTCGTTTTCAATCTTCTGCAGTTTCTACAGTTGGTACGTAATATTTACTTAAGTTTTGTGCAAATATCCCAGTTTTTTTAACCCACTTCCCAGCTGCTGATAAACTTTCACTTTGTGCCCTTATTTCTACTACCCATAATTTAATAATGGTTTCTTAATTTTTAAATTAAGGTTTTAAAACTTTTGGGCAAATTACTTGGAAGTAATATACTTCACATCTTATCTACCAACAATTTCTTGGAAAATTATTATTAATGTATTATTTTAGTTTTATATCTAGTCTTCTTCCAGTACTCATAATTATTAGTATAATAACAGTCTAAGTTTTAATAATGCCTGTTTCATATTAAATTAATCACATCATGAATGTGATAATTGCCATTACTTAATAAATTGTAATCTTCAATTAAATGATTTATACTTACATTATATAAATAGTAAGCATACATTTTTTATTAAGAAACTAGAAAGAATCATTGAATAATGTTTTATGATTAAATTTATCGTGTATATAATTTCAATTTTTTACAAGTAATTTATTGTTGAATTATATTATTATGATTGATTCATTTATACATTTTGTTAGAGTTTGCAATTTAATAAACATTTGTTATAAATCATCTTTATTTTGTCAATTTTCAATCTATGCAATCATAATATAATTTCATGAACTAATAAAAATGTAAGAGTGCTTACCGTAATTAGTAATTTGTATATTTCCAATAGTTATTAGTTGATACATACAAAATATTTTACCATTCCCATTCAATTTATTTAATATTTCATTTAATAGTACAAAAATTGTAAAATGATTCATAAATTTTAATTTCTTCCAACATTGTTTTCCTTTCTCATAGTTTCCTGAGAAGCTTTCTCTCTCATATATATTTCTTAATCATTTTGTTTGAAATTGTTACTTAGAGGTAAAGCATAACTCCATTAGTTACATGACGTAGTATACCAATACCCCTTGTACTTTTAATTGCACATACCATTCTGCTCAGTTTATGTTAGTTTTTTTAATCTAGCCACTTATTTCAGGCATAGCTGTCAACTGGGTTAAATTATGGAAAGTCTCAACGATTCCGCCGACATTTTTGCCAATA
The DNA here is from genome assembly GCA_019843655.1 of Lethocerus indicus. Lineage (NCBI taxonomy): Eukaryota > Metazoa > Arthropoda > Insecta > Hemiptera > Belostomatidae > Lethocerus > Lethocerus indicus. The sequence goes on from JACDQD010000007.1 coordinate 21,708,198, forward strand.
GCAGTGCTGAAACGGTAACAGAAAATTCCGCTTACCTTAATGAAAAGGAAGACAAGCCCTACAGAAATGGATCTGTACTTAAGGATAGGAGCAATGAATTAAATAACTACGTATACAATAAGGGTTCCAATCGAGACTACGATAAGAATGAGGAATTGGACAGTTATCTACGGAGTAAGGAAAAAACTGGAGATATATGGGGGATGGGTAGGCTAAGGAGTCCTCTGTGCACATCATCACCCCTAATGTCTTCTGACTGGGAGGACAGCAGCTTGTTGTCGGAGAGGCTGGTGAGTGAGGTATGCCAGCCGCCGGTAAGGCTCTATTGCCCATTCTGTCCACTCGACTACGGTTTTGAGTTTCTGCTCAAAGATCATGTGCGCGGAGTCCACTCAGCCCAGGTGAAGGCAGTGGCCACTGCTGCCCCAGGAGCCGCAATCTTCTTCCCCTGTCCTTTCTGCCATGCCAAGTTTTACCTCAGGGAACTTTTGCCCAAGCACATTTCAAAAAAACACGCCGCGAATTTGGCAGACATCTGCTGTACAAGAAACACAGGTGATCCCGACCATCTGGAGTGCACCTTCTGCAGCCACAGGGTGCTTGAAAAGCACCGAAAATTACTAGCCGTACACATAGAGAAGAAACACTACGCGGCCTATGAGGCCAAGATCTACAGGGATTACTGTTCTGAGGGGGGTGCACCTAACGAGGGTGAGCTGGCCTCCTGGTGCCTGGACGGGAGGCTCACAATCACCACACAGGTCCACCCGGGGGGCACAGCCTCCCCCAGGCATCTCCTCATTAGGCCCATCCTAAAGACTCCGACATCGAAACATTCCTGCGCCTCGGATCAGCCCAGCCCTGTCTTCTCGGAAGGAGACCCAGATGCCACCCAGAATTCAGATGTCAATGCACGGAGGAGGCTTAGATTCGATCTTCCGGACTCCCCCCCTGAGGGATCCAAACTCAAATCCGCATTTGGTAAAAAGAAAACTTCCGGCGGTAAGTGGAAATTTCTTTCTAGAGCCAAGGGCAAAGAAAACAACAGTCCTAAAAAGAAAAAGCAATTCGAGTGTGGATTCTGTCAGAAGGGGTTTGATAAAAAGAGTGAGCTATCCGAGCATGGCCGCGATTGTCAATCAAAACGGGCGTCCCCATTGAAGCCGAGAGCTGGGAAGGGCAAAGAAAACAGGAGCCCAAAAAAGCAAGCACCTTCAGGAATTGATGAGGCTGAGGAAGGACCGGTGGTGAAGTTCAAGTGTGGACTCTGCCTGGTGGGCTTCCACAGTAATTTGGAATTAGTCGAGCACACTGTACACTGCAACAAATCGAGTATGCTCAACTTACGTGCAAGATATAGGTGCGCGCAGTGCCATGCAAAGTTCTACAGGAACAGCTTCCTAGTACGCCATTCGGCAAGGCACCATTCACGAAGGGCCACACCACTATGCCTCAAGGCAAAAAGGCTTTCCATTAATTAATAAACACCTACCTCTAACTTTTGAATATCAAATGTCCCCATCTTAATGCTGTCATAGATTTAAATTAGCCTAATTCTGAAGTATGACTGGATGTGTGGGGGTGATGGACCATCTGTGCTTGATATTTCCAAACTGGAATGAAATGAAAATGTAAATGGAACTTTGTTAGGTATAAGGTATTGATATATGCAATTATTTGTATGTTAAACCATTGTTATTCTTATGAGAAAAGGTGATCAGTGTGCAAGATATCTATGGGGAGGAGAGTGCATATATAGAGGAGGAGATATATGCAGGTAATTTTTTGTTATCTAGTTACCATTTGAGATTGTTTTATTTGGATATTAGCCTTGTGAGAAATACCTCAGTACTGGATATGCAAGAGAATTGCTTGGTTCTTTCTACAATAATATTTTGTTTGTACATTGTTGGCTACATCTACTTACAATTTTGGTTAATAGGTCTTCATAATGAAATGAGAAGGTAAATACTTCTCCAGTGTATTTTATTATTTCAATTAACTATGTTAGATTTGATATTATAAAAAAGTAATAGTATCAATAAAAGTAATGATTTAGTTATTTTAATGCGAAATATTATTAAAGTGTAACTAATTTTTGTATTATGTAACACAAATGTGTAATAAGCATGCATTATTTCATTAGAAATAAGAAATAATAATATCAAAATCAGTAGTTTTGCATTAAACTACTTTTATTTTATGTGGGATACTGATTATCCAATTATTAGTCTTATTATGGAAAAATTGGACATCAGAGTATGATCATGATGACTTGGATCTTATTTCCTTTATGGTCTTGATAACTACTACATGTAGTGTTTCCTTAGATTAATTAAATTTATTAGTATGCACCAACCGTAACTATTATACACTTACATTATTTAGATTAATATACTTCTATTATTATTCTTTTAAAATACCTATTGCAACATTAACTGCTTCCTTAACATTATTTTTTTACTAACATTTATTTATGTTATGGGATATATAAAACTGTACCAAAGATATGTTTACCTGTGAAATTATATTAATAAATTTTCAAAAATATGGTGTTATTGTTTTACTAAAGAAATCACATTCTGGTTTGGAAGGTTGTCCGAAGTTCATCCATCATTCAGGTAAGTGTTAAATTTACACTTAAAAAAGGTAAATTTATGCAATGAGGTAAATAAAATTTAAAAAATGTGATTGATATATAATGTTTTATTTGTTTATTGTCACTGACTGTATATAAAGCTTTCACAATAAAAACAAATAACACAAAACAGGAAAAGAAACTTGGTACTCTCTATTTTTTGGCACTTTTACAACTAGTGAGTGAAAGTTCATGGGGGAGAGGAATATTTAGAAAAATGTATCATCATAATCTTTATCCACTTATTAAGTCACCTTTCTTTAAAAAAACAATGGTTATATAATTTGTTCAATTTTCCAAGTATGGTTTCAATAGCTTATTAATATTGTAGAAATTCTCTTAATAATATTATACAACATTTTCAAGTTTTATTCTCTTACAATTATAAATACAAACTGAAAAAAAATTAGTATGTCTTTTTATATAACCACTTGGAAAAATAGACGCAAAAATGCGGGCAGTGCTTGTTCGTTTCTTCTATTTTTTACAATTTTGAAATGGTACAAACTGACAGATATTATGTTTTACAAATATAACAAATGCGTACAAATATTTTCATACAAATTGTGTACAAGAGGTATCTCTTATTTGTTTTTGTTTTTAATGTAATTTTCATAAAAGAACAGAAAAATTTTAAAAAGTTTGTTTTTTAGCTTCACATACATCCACATATTCATTCTAGTAAGTTACACTCTTTATCTTTGGCTTAAATAAAATAAACATTTACCAATTTCTCTATTAATGCATGGTAGAGAAATTATTTGTTGGCCTATTATCTAATTTTCTTTACTTGTAGTGTTCAAACTATTGCTTCATTATTTTTTAATTATTACAGAATGTTGGATCTGCTGTCATATGTTTTATGGGGGATTATTTGAGTATTCTTATGATATTTAAAGACATTATTTGAGTTTGTCAGTTACTCCAATACTTTCTGTCACATTGGTGAAAGAACAACATCTTTTAAACAAAAATGAAATGCTAAGAACTTTCTTCATGAAGAAAAATGTTTAAATGGGTAGCTAGTTTTGAATATGTAAGTATGTAATGATATGGTATTAAAATATTCATCATTATTCATATTAATTAAGGAGCTTTATATCACATTAAATTGAAATGTTTTTCCGGCATTATTATGTCACCTAAAGTGAGGTTTCAAAATAAATACATGTGTGGAACAATGAGAAAAACTAAATTATTTTTTCAAACAAATAGTTTGAACACCCATCATGCCTAAAATAAATAGCAGTGAAAACATACACCACTCCTAAATGAATACTATTTTTTCTTTCTTTTAGCTGTTAAAAATATTATTATATTATGCTGGTTGAACAAAAAAAAGTAGTCACCACCATAATTTAATATTGGGCCATATAACATAATGAAATGAGAGGGATATAGTTTGTATAGGGGAAGAGATCCTGTTAATTCGTATTGGATATTTATCAACAACTTCAGATGTAATTTTTATTGTATAATAGTATTAAACCCATAATTACATTTACCAGTTTATCATAAAGGAAAATATGGATACCTGAATGGTTATGTTTAGAACCATTTTTTATGTTTTATGACCCAATACTTACATTGAATGTTTTGGCTAACTTTTAAATTGTTTGTCTACAATTTGGTAACAATAAATATCATATATATATATATATATATATATATATATATATGTGCAAACATATTCAATATTTATAAAAACATATATCATTTATGAAACTGAATTCCTAAAAAATATTGTAGCGCTTTAAATAGTACAAATAAACTATGTAATACCGTGCCAGTTAATTAAACTAAAACAATTACAGATTGATTATATAAATTTCAAGTACAATAAGATGATATGTAATTATTATTAATATTTAACTAGGTAATGCATATATTTATTATTTTATTTAATATTCACTAGGGGTAACATAACAATTTTTGTTCTTACGCTTGTCATACCCATAGAACTTTTTAACTAAATTGGTTAAAAGTCTTTTTTGTTATAATACACAATAAATGTAATGGATTAATTAATTTATATTATTATTTTAAGATAATTTATTAACTAGAACAAAGGTGATTTGAAGGTTTGACTTTAGATGTTGATCACTCTAAAATACTTCTCTTCTATGAAGTCTACTTTTGTTTGTATTAACAATGTTTAGAATATTATCTGCTTCTGATCAAATACTCCACCTTAATTAAAGCTACATAATTGTAATTGAACAGTACTGTGTGCTGAGTTCATAGATGTTCAATTTTGTGGATTTAAATTGAATTGCACATGTATCCATTCTGAAAATTGAATGCATAAAATACTTATGCAGAGTATTCAAACAGTGTTAATATATAACTGTTAATATAGCACATAAAAACCATTAGAGACTGAACAATTTATTTTCCCATTATATTTAGAGAACCTTTAGGAACTAGAGGGATCAAATTAAGGAATCTATATATACAATTAATTAAAACAAATACTGACAAAAATTTACACAAATTGTACAAATTTACTACAAAATTAATAATATTTATACGTCTGTTTGATTTCGAATACAGAGTATTTTTCATTATTTCTTTTGAGGTTTGGTCACTATGGTAAACACCACCAACACTAGATTTCATTATTTTTAAATTAATTTTTTTTTAAATCCAAAAAGATATTTTAAAAATTTATTTATCATGTGTTAATAAAATAATCTTTACTAGTTCCCTTCAGCACACAGTAAAATTTAACATTAGTGGTTTTATGATATGAATAGTTTGATCAAATTTAAAGCAGGATGGCTACTTTGGCTATTGAAGTAGCATGAATTCAATGTTTCAACAGAACGGGAATTTAAGCTTCAATACTCAAAAACAAAATATCAACAATCTGTCGTATTGTTTGTCTTTCATGATGATTGCATAAAACAATAATACATTGTCTCCGCCGCAATTTGGCTTGGTAATGTGCGTGTAGTTTGACCGAAAATTTGTCGAGTCAACATCTTATAATATAAAATACACAACAATAATAATAATAATAATAGGTTATACACTTTACACAATTAAATTACGTTAGGCGGTTGTAATAAAGCGACTAGAATGGGACGAGGGAGCGATTTGACTAAAATGCGGGGCGTTTTGTCCGCAGCCTGGGTCCATGCAATCTAATATTTTGTCAAAGTACAAACTTTTTAAGTCTTATCTGTCCGACCATTTCGTTAACTTTTTTTTCATCACTTCGGAACATCGGACGCTATTCCACAAAGGTTTTATTTCAAAACTGGTGTTCTTTAAATTCGACGCCTATCGCACACGGTAAAAAGAATACACGGTAGAATTATTTTCCCGAACTTGTTACAAGCACTGGATCTCGTGTAGCGGGTCTCGAAACCAGTGGTGTCATTCACGAATTCACCGAACGACCGGTTCCTAAAATTAACGACATTAGAAAGTTGTCAACCGCTATCGACAGAGCTTTTAAACTGATGTTATCACCATTTTCATATAATTTGTAGGCGGCTCGAATAAAATTTCAGACAAGCGTATGTAACTGAATTTGATTCAGTTGATATCGCGCACGATAAAATTGTGTTCGTAACGTATATAAGTGCAGAATGTTTTGTTTTTGGAATGAGACAATTGGCATTTTATTTTATTCAGGCCAACCGCTACCAAAATCGTATAATGCACTCTCTTTACATTCGTATATTAAATTATCGTTCTTAGCCCTTGGGCTCATTGAAAGTATGTATTGAGGATTTCAACATATTTCGAGAATCAAGTTCGAAGCTCGACAATATGTGCGGTTGGAGGTGTCAGAGGGGGGGGGGGTGCCACAAGGAGTCCCTTCCCATTCTGGTTGTTCCTCCCTCCGTCTTAACTTGCAAACAACCTCGGGCGAACCTGTGAATGACACGACTGGGGATGAGGGGGGGGGGTCAGGCTCTAAAATGACGCCGGTGACATAACGGTCGCCGGTTTCGGTGATATAACGATTCGAATATAGTAGCGGCCGATTCAAAGGCAGTATCAAAGCCTGGTGATCTCCGGTGGCTGGTCCAGGTTGAGGATCCTCCTCTCGGTCTGGCTGGCCTTGTCCCTGTGGTACTGGTTGGGGCGGCGATGGTGTAGTACCTGAGCGGTGGGGGCGGGAGCGGCAGCGGGGCCGGGTAGACCGAGGAGGAGGATGAGGTGGCCTGGCTGTCGAGGCAGTCGCAGCTGAGGCTCGAGTCCGACAGGCCGCCCCCGCATCCGATCCCGCCGTGGACGAGAAGGGACTCGGTCGACTTCGTCGGCTGCACGTACTTCGGTGGCCTGCGCGACGACACCACCTGCGAACCCAAAATTTCCTCAGTCGCTGTCTCAATCGTACATCACATTTCCGAAAACTTCAGCTACAGAGTGTTGGGTACAAAATCTACCGGTATCGCCTCCTAAGGTCTTGTCAGTGGCGTAAAACGTATAAATATTGCGACTGACTGACAAGGCCGAAGAAGTTATATGGATGTATGTAATGACCGGTGACAGAGCTCCCGTAGAGGGTTACCAAGGATTGGGTACCTTAAGGCTGGACCGTCTTAATACGCGGTTTCTACTTGACTGAGCGACCTGTAGGTCCTATAGCGAGTACGCGGCGATTACCTTAATATAATAATCAATTCTTGGACATCATCACTCCTGCGATTTCTTGTGCAGCGACCAATCCTTCTATCCATTTCGGACGTCGGACAATAACAAAGTAGAATGGGACTTATTATGGAGAGAGGCGGAAATCGGTCATGCTGAAGACTGAAAGAGCGAGAAGCGGGAAATCGCGAAAATGATGATGTTCCAGAACTTCGTTGGCCCACGAACGAGTACCTTGTCGGACTATTTTACGTTTTCATTGAAACGCGTTTTAATTATTTATTAAGACGGCCTGCCCATAGAGACTAGTCGGAATCCGAAACTATCGGATAGAATTGGTCGTTAGTCCAGATATGATGTCGCGTACAACCGGAGTCCAATATGAACGTACCCCGGAAAGCCCTTATACTGATTTACAGAGATCTAAGAACAGAAGTGAATTAAGGAAACTACACATTTGGGGGATATAGACTCCAACAATACGAAATAATGCTTCCAAAGAACTGCGAGGATTGGTATTTACAAATATTTAAAAATCCTTTATCTTCTACAATACCAAACGAGGTATTGTTTATATGACATGAGTCGATAGTGTAATAGACATGCATTAAGTTATCTTACCCGACAGAATGTCTATACTCTTATTAAGTATAATGAAAAAAATTCTACATTAGTTACGGAAGGCTTAGTTCTCGTGTTACTCTTCAGTGTAGGCAGGATACTGCGGCGACACGGATTAGTCAGTTATAACTGATTACGGAAAACTTTCAAACCGACTCAAAATATAAATACATTATTAAATTCTAATGCGGTGTTCGGTTAGTGTGAGCTGTTTTTGTGTTATGGCACACGCACAAATGATACAAATACAGGTGTGTTATATGTTCAAAGTACGATACAGTTGGACAATTACGAGTTTTATCTATTTAAAATTAGTACAGTATTGTAACATTTATGTAATTCTCTTTGTTGGTTAAATGGGGTAGGTAATATACTATCAAATTCTAAAGTACCGGGTCCTTTAGAGGTAAATCTCTTTCGAGCAGAGGGCGGCCATCTTCTCTTCGGTGAAGAAGTGGAGGTTGCCCAACGAACAGCTCATGGGCACGCCCTGCAAGTTAAAACACGTTAAAAGACTAATACATGAATGTCGGCATTATTACATGCCGCAGGTCGACCTCGCTATTAATTTTGAATATAAAACAAATGTTTAATTCTCGACCGGACGCCTACAATGAACTCGGGGAGCTAAGTCGTTAAATTGAAAATCCAGTAGAAACTCCAAATATCGAGGAATGGCACGTCCGAACGAAAGTCCAGTCATTATCGTGTCCCGTATCGGATTTAGCGGAATCCATTGAGAACGGATATAATAGTCCCGAAGAGTTAATAGTCTGAAGCGGAGCCATAATAATCGTTCCAGACTGAAAAGGAGACGGTCCGACGTACCGCATTGCGTTCCCGATCAGCTCTAGTTTTTAATGAGCGGAACATCGGCGGTATTGAAAATTAGGGAAGGCACTTATATTAGTAGTACCTTGGAGGAGGACTGGGACCTGGGATCCCTTTCGGTGTAACCGTAGCCATAGCCGTATCCGCCGAACGCCTTTGTGGTCAGGTTGTCCCATGATTTGGGCTTGGCCGGCTCGTGGTGGTAGTAGGAGGGACTGGCGGCGGCCGCCTGCGATTTCACCGAATGCTGGCGACTCATCTCGCCCGATTCCCAGTAGAGGGTGTCCGTGCTGAGGGACGTGGTGTAGGAGGCGGCGCTGCTGTCGCAGCCGGCCCCGCCTCCGCAGCCTGCCCCCGCCCGCCCCTCCACCCCCGCACCCCTGCCCACCGCCGACAGTCGTCGTCCCACTCCTCTCTTGACAACTCGTCATTTCGCTCGAGGTGCAAGAATGCAGACTGCACTGACTAGCCAGATTCACGTATCTGAAAAATAGTAAATTTACGATCGTTAACGTATTTTAAAAGGGAAATCATTTTTTATATTCGATTTCATTATACGCGATGTTCGGACGTACTTCCTGCCGGTGGCTACTGTGTTACTGGAGGCGGAATGTTGCTGGGACGAAGACCCTCCTGCTCCTGGAGTGGCGGCGTTGCCGGAGGACGCTCCGGCTCCCGGACCGTGGTGATGGGAAGCTCCACCCCCGACACCGGCTGCGCCCCCGCCCCCGCCTCCGTGGTGATGACTGTTGTGGTTGTGATGCGATGACGGGTGTCCCGCCGAACTGGACGACATGTACCCGCTTGACGGTTGCACCGCGTTCCTGCAACCCTTGTCTTTCCATTCTCCTAAAAGGACCGCGATATCGATTATAATTCGACTGTCGTATCGGGTACTTATACTGACAAAACAATTAATGAATTCCGTTGAAACTATCACTTAAACGCTAACAAAACATTATTATATAATAATTCTAGCGTATCTGTTAAGTGCTCCTCAACAATCAATCGATTATATGACAGATGAAATCTCCAATTTGTTGCCTCGCAATAATGTTAGAAGCGGATTTATGAATTACACTAGGTGAAGGATTGAGAAACACTGGTAGGTAGGAGTGTTAGTTTTGTTAATATTATTACTAGTTAGTGGCAGTACCCCTGGAGCTGTCGGAATTGTTCGACTTCTTTTGCTTGTGATGGTTGTGCTGCGGCCTTCTGTTGCGCCTGGCTGAGGGTACGCAGTGGGAGTTGCAGCAGGGGCTGGCCAGGTCGTAGGCCTCCAGGCTGGTGTTGTCCTGGGGGCTGGTCGTGCTCGCCACACACGGGTTACAGTGCGACTTCTCGCGGCTGCTTTTCACTGTACACACAACACACCACAATCCACACTCGCTAGGCTACACAACACACGGTAAATGTCTACACCCACCTGTTGATGGGACGCCCTCTTATGAGACTGGCTCCACGTCTATTATATGCTAGGCCAACCCCGTACGGCGGCGAGAAGTAACCCGGAAAGTCGATTTTACATTGAACTTAAGATATAGCTGAGGAACGAATTTAGCGTCTTCGTGAACTTGTGGCTTTTACGTACTGATGCTATTTAGATAGGGGGTCACGCATATCAATCTATTTGTATGCGATATGCAAAAATAAAGAACTTTCAATTGGATTGAATTTTGTTTAAAATAACCACAAAAACCTAAGATGTGGGGGAGGTTTAGGTTTAGATTATTTTATTATTAACTTTGATCCGAATGCAGTATGACCGAGAAGGACAACACAGCTACGAGGCAAAGGCACACAAGAGAACTCTCAGATCGTCAATCCAGAAGCATGCGTATTATACAAAATCAAAACAAACGTCTTTAGGTTTACATTAACACACACACAGATATTTACATGTAGTATACCGAAATAATTTACCCATCGAGACTGAAAATAGACAAAGTGCAAGAATGAATTAATCGATTTATAAGTTTGCGATTAAACGAGGACATTGGAGATGAATCTCGCCAAAATGATGGTGATTTCAACGAAAACAATTTTATACAAAATGTGAGCATCATATTCTGACACAATATAATTCGCTATATTTTTTTATTTACAATTGATTTATGTTTTTACACTGAAGAGACTAAATCATATCGCATACTATGAACGTATGCTAAGGAAGAAAGTAATTTTTATACATTTCAGTGCACGTACATGAAAATTTGTGAAAAATTACTTCAGCATGTGTTACCTTTGTTGGGATGATGTTTGGAATTGGAAGATGTAGTGGGTTGCTGCTGGGTGGGAGTGGTCGCCGGAAGCGCGCCGTTGGGGTGGTAAGAACGAGTGTCGTGGAGTATTCCGCTGGCCGAGCAGCGCCTGGGGCCGAGGGCGGGTGTAGAGGAGGCTCCGCCCCCGCCGCCACCGCCACCGCCGCCGCCCCCGCTGCCGCTGCTCAGGCTGGCCCCGCCTCCGCCTCCTCCACCGCCGGCCCCGAGCCCCGCCAGCGAGGAACTAGAAGACGACCCTCCGCCCCCGCCACCTCCCGAAGTCACCGAGGATGTAGTGATGCACACCCCGCTCTCTGCACTCCTCATCGTACCGTGATAACCCCTAATAGAATAGTAAAAATGATTGTTTGGGTGTCACCATAAATTTGGAATACCATCACTCTCGCGTTCTTCTGTCTCCACTATGCAGGCCACACCCTCTAGCAATTTGAGGAAGAACCGTCGAGGAAGCCACAACAAAATTGGTACAGTTTTAGGATAATTCCATAAATTGAAGCAAATTTATTTAAAACAAAATGATTAATATGAAATGAGACATTCTGTCGTGATGCTTCGTATGCATACGATAATAAAATAGTGCAATACTAACGGTTGAGGCCAGCCGAGGAAGTACTCGTGGTTAGTGCCGGAGGGGGTGGTGGCGGAGGCCGGTTGGAGTATATAGGCCCTGCCCTGCTCGTCGATGTACTGGTACTGATGGTGCTGTGCCCCCGGGTGGTGGAGGTGATGCTGGGTATGGTGCTGATGGTGGTGATGGTGGTGCCTGTAGGCGAGCACCATCGGTTGCACCCCGCCGCCCCCGCTGCTGCTTGTGCTCCCCCGACCGACATCCTCCGTCGACAGAGTAGGCCTGCAGAACCCTCCAGTCAGGTCACCTGCACCAGTGGATATTAACAATATGAACAGAGCAACCGAAGTATCCAGGAAATTTGTATTAGTATTGGTTTTTATTAGTGGTGATAAATAAGGCCGATCAGCGTCTGGTGCCGAGGGCGGGAGTAGAAGAGGCCTCGCCCCCGCCGCCGCTACTCAGGCTGGCCCAGCAGCTCCAGCTTCGCTCAAACAAGGTGATAGATATTTACATTTTAATGTTTTGCCAACGGCACTCTTATAAAACGGAAAGCTGCTTTATCAACTCCATGACTTATGTCGTGGAACCAAGTTTAGCGACATAGTTCAATGATGCTAACCGTTCTCTATGGGCTGAATGGCGTTGTTGGGATCGTGCGAAGTTCTAGATGACTTCTTCCTGGCCGGAAGACTGTGGGTTTTCCACTTGCCCTGGATCAGTTCCCGTTCCCTCATGCACAGCCTTTCCAGCTCGGCCATCTTGCTTTGCAATATCCGCTGAAGCTGGATGTACCTCATGTGGAGCTCCACCTTAACAACAGGTAGATGCAACAGTAGTGGTCATCTTTACAAGGTACAAATGAAACCGGGGGAGTGTACGTTTCTAGGTTTAAAATCAAAGTTGCAGGATCCAAAAGAGTGATTCGTGAAAAAAATAATAAAAGAGTGAAATGAACAAGAATAAACTAAAACACCGACAAATTTATCTTGTATTGAATGTAATTTAAATTTCAAAAAGGGGTAGCTTGAATAACATTTTAAGTAACATATAGATTTTAACAGTTTGATTAGTATTCGGTTTTTTCATGAACACAGAAACTACAAAATTTAATTCAGAAATGGTACCAATTCCATCACCAAATATTAGTTACCGCCTCTCAATGAACTCGAATTTGTGTATTGCGTAATATAAATTGATAAAAAAGGAGTTTAAAGTGTATCTGAAATTAATTTTTCAGGTTAATTAACATTTCTAGCGATTAACATTTAACGATGGAACACTATCGCTAGCGGATATTTCCAGGGCGGTTAAAATTATAAATAAAATAGCTAAAAACCTTTTTGATGTTCATTTCAAGAAAACCCAGTCGGCCAAATATGGGAGGCACGTGTAGGGGAAATGCTAGGACTGAAGCTTGTATTGCAACCTTCCGCTGGTGGCGGTCGCCATTGGAGTATCAACAGCGATCGTTACCGGGACGACAGTTGCCCCGTTAGACAAAATCAATAAGGAAGCACTTCATGCCCATTGATGCAAACAGATTCGTAAACACTACATTGAATCTAGATTAATTATAAAATATGTGTGTATTTCTAATTTATTGACACTGTGTTATATGCAATTTATATTCAATTCTTGAAGTGTTATCTGCTCTAAAATGGGAAGAATCCTAAGTATTTGAACAATGGTTAACCTAAACATATATATATATATATATATATATATATATATATATATATATATATATATACAAGCATACCTTTTTGACGCAGTCTTCAAAGAGAACGACCATTCTCATCCTTGAATCACAGTTCTTAATGAAGTTCACCAATGTTTTGTGATCGGCTTTCTCCATGTCATGGCCGTTGATGGATAGAATTACGTCACCTAAACAGATTAATATACTCAACTCTGGAGCGAAATATAATTGGATATAACAATTCTAATAGATCAATATCGTATATTATAAAGTTATACGCCCCATTGTTATCTTATAAAATATTTTGGTTCTGAAATTCACGCCAGTTTTTTTTGTATAGACAGGTTTGTATAATAATGATGCTGATGGAGCGATGGGGTTGCATTCCCCTGCCATAATCCCTGGCACAATTTTTGAGAAAATCAATACTGGCTGTCTGGTGGGGCTTAAACAGATTAGATACGAAGCACGTTAATTGCAACACCGGCCAACAGATAGCGCTTCCATCTCTCTCTCTCTCTCTCTCTCTCTCTCTCTCTCACTCATTATGTACATTCATAATGTATGTAACCAACCAAGTGTTTAAACAAGTTTTCAAAGCTGAGAAATTATATTTTAGTTGCTCTCACCACACATCGGTATTTAGAAAAATAGTTTTTTTACGTCTCAACGTCCGAAAACAGCTTTAAAAAGAATGAAAATTATCCCAATTAATAATACGCTGAAAATACGCACTGGTTTGCTTTTGTGAGCTAGATAACACCAAATAAATGTTGGCAATTGATCTACCGATTGTTTAATGCATCTAAACCTTCAATTTGGATTTCAGAATACCTAAATTTGCTTAAAAATAATGTAGTCTATTAATATATGTCTTGGGACGTGTTCAGTGCAAAAGGATAGAAACTATGCCAACCAACGAATAATATTGCTATTCGAGAGTGACTGATAACAGTTGCGCGACATATATGATTGATTAGAGGCACGAGTAAAACGACAGGCGGCAGTTATAATTATAATACTAATGCATACGATATATATGATTTATTTAATGTTGAATGGAGGAGCTGACCTTCTCTCATGCCAGCCCTGTAGGCGGGCCCGTCGTATTCCACGTAATCCACATAGGTTATCATCTCGATCTCTTGTTCTTTCTTGTAGTGGATACCATAGCTCTGGAAAAAACAAAAATAGTCAAACGATAACATATTGTTTTGGTGCAATTATGACCACTACTATTAAGAATTCTATTCAAGGTTTGTAATTTTACAACCAAAATATCTCCTTAACGAATCCTATAGTTAGTTAATATTCTTGAGTGTTTTGTTCCTAATAGTTATCCTTAATACTAAATTTATATATTGATATAACATGTTATACGAATAGTATGCTATAAGACAAAAAAATCCTGAATAATCCTTCAGATGGACCGCGAAAGGTAGTGGAATTTATACTGCATTTGTCTCAAAAGTCAATGAAAAAAAATAGCATGAAATGAGTACACTGAGAGTTAGTACCAGTTTTGTCTTGCACAAATAACTTACAAGGTACAATCCCGCAAAATTTTTACGCGAATTAATTTTTTAAAACTTGCAGTTCAGTCCGCGATGCCTTGAAGGGTTCATCATGCGAATGGTTTGAGGGGGTCCGCCGGTTTCTCCCGGTTGCATAATGCAGCCTTTAGTAATATAACCTTGACAATTGTTCTTTATTTTAAGTTGTCGGCCTTGCCCAAGTTATTCGTGTATACCGGACTGATATATACACTTGAGATCGACTTGTTGCTCTTGTCGATCTTGTCCAGACATGTCTGCGAACGCTGCTTTTTTTAGGGAGGTTTATGTAGAAGGTTGGAGTTGTCCCTAACGGTTGCCGATAGGTGGAAGACGAATGTTGGGGGGGGGGGGGTTACCGGTTTCATTTACTGAAAATTCGAGCTTATAAGAGTGTCGAATGAGTTCTCCATTCAAACCAATCCCAAAGTGGGTGGAAGAATGGAGAAGAACCAAGCAACACTCGCGACGTACTGGTGTTATGACCCGGAGGCACATGTAAAGATGAATGGAAGGTAGGACAACGTATATGGTTGTAGACTTCTAACAGAAGAATGCTAGATAGTACTTTCTTAAAAATATACCCAGATTAAAATTACAATTAATTTAAGACAACATAAACAAGAGTTTCTGGAAAAGTAAACATTGGATTCTGAACAGTTAAGGAACAGTTTTGTCTTATAGATTTTAACGCTCACCATATTTGGAAGGCCATATAAGGAATAATTAGGTACTCCACTCAATAATATTGTGCTAAAATCTAATAGAGAAACTGTAAGATCATTTGCGCTGAAGACGGAGATTTGTTTTACTGAGATCTCTAACTGTAAAGGCAAGTTTTATTGTTGCGGTGTGAACTTTGTCCTTTCAAGGCCGCTACGCCCACTCAAAAGGAGGGAGAAGAATACAACTTCAGCAGCTGAAATGTCAACTGCAGTGGATATTTGTTGCAACGAGCATTAGGCTGGGCTTTGAACGGCAAGGGTATTATCCACTTTCTCAATTTTATCGAGGGAGGCACTTTACACCGGAACCACGGTTTTGAAGCTTGATTTTTGTTTCAACGTTATGTTTGTGATTGGAAAAATTGCAGTGAAGTCCGCAACTTACTTGCAAAGTGAATCCGAACGAGTCGTTGCATTTTTCAACGATGATCGTTCTTCTCCTCCGATCCTCCTCCGGCTTGGTGACCGTCACCCTGTCTGGCTTAACACGCTCCAGGATTTGAGACTGAAACAGGATTTAAGAAACCAAAGTTAGAATAAAATCCTCCAGTTGATCTGTCCTGTTGATCTTCCTTGCTACTTTCGAGCGTAGAAACGCGAGCAAACAGCAAGACACATCACATGATAAAACAAATCAAGCATAAAATATATCCCATTTTGAGGCCAAGTTAGCATTAAAATTTCTACACATTTCAAGCGAAAATGGATTGTCACAGAAAAGCATTTTTAACGTCATCGAGCTATCATTGCGACTACCACCTGTCCCAGATCTAATTCACGAGTGACAATTTCATCATTAGATTTTGTTTGATTTATGTATAGTTTTATATAATTTATACCTATTGATGGAAATAAGTGTACGTGGGAAGGAAGTTATAGGTAAAAAGTGCGTGTGAGGCCCAAAGATTGCCCACTTAGAAGTTTCACTTTAAATGCCGTTTTCCTGTTAAGAGAAACCACAGTAATCAATCTTTCTCCCGCTATAGTTTCAATTTTACAATACTTACCGTGTTTTTGTTATTCGATGGGTTTTGTTTATTAATACTTAACATCAAGTAACATGTGGCGGTTGTTAAGTTACTACATTGAATTTACGCTTTTATCCTGAAATTGTAATTTGGATTCACACACATCACTGGATGAAATGATACACCTATCCAATGGTCCGTTTTATATGAGTATTTGTATTATTGTTACTGGCACCAATTAATCAAACCAACTGAAAATTCAAAATGGCCCTAAAAATTGAGAATGGTGTTCAGACATCAAGACATCAGACAATCAATAATAAACACGAATGGGTATATAAAAACACAGGTTGTCAATTATATGTTTCATTAGGAGCATATTTTGTTTTCTTCCCCCAATATTTCATGCGCTTATGTTTAATGTTTAGTGCAATACATCTAACCTTGGCATTAGGATTGAAAGTATTCCTGCTGGACGCGTTATTCTATCAACCTTTCAAACCGCGATAGAGGTTTAATGACAACTGTTGCGGTCAAATATAACGTTAAAAAGCAGAACTATTTCCTTACGTTGGATGACATAACCAGGCACCACCACTGTA
Source organism: Lethocerus indicus (assembly GCA_019843655.1). Taxonomy (NCBI): domain Eukaryota; kingdom Metazoa; phylum Arthropoda; class Insecta; order Hemiptera; family Belostomatidae; genus Lethocerus; species Lethocerus indicus. Next base: position 21,725,296 of record JACDQD010000007.1, read on the forward strand.
AATATATTTGAACATAAAAATTGGTCATTAATTGCACAGAATTCTGCAAACAGAAAATGTGCGCACATCTCTCGTGTCACCCCTTCGGTATACAAATAAAGGGTTTCTGGGTTATTTTATCGCTCTATATTGAACTGAGAAAGATATTTTGTGTTTTCCTGCTTCCTACGACTGCGAAGCAAGTAAATCTGCTTGGTGAATAATTGTTTTTATGCTTTTTTTTTCTATAAGACTTGGCGTCTTCCTGTTGAGACAAGCAGCTGAGTGGTGGAGACCGACAGAGAGAGTGGTCGGCGGGTCCGGCTAACTGGAACACTTGATTTCACTTCCAATCCACCACAGCCACTTTACAAGTCCCCCCTGCATCTCTCCCATCCGCAGTGTCCTATCATTGCCAATTCTCTTCCATACCCGTTCACATGCCATAAAACTGACGACATAAATACCGTTGAAAAAGGTAAAAAGGAAAACGTTCAATGTCCAGAGACTATGATACTCCTCTTAAAAAACTGTCACAAAAATTTAATATATTAAAACTCTAGTGGCGTCTGTCAGCCTGTACGTTGCACCTGCATATATTTATAAAGGACTAAGAAAAGATAAAAATCTTCAACCGAACCAATAAAAAATGATTTACGTCATAAAATTTGATGTAAATACTGTTATATAAGCGGCTGTTGTAATAGCTGCGAACGAACCCACCACAACTGCTGGAGTCAATAACCTATCTCCGGTCTGGGAATACAGATTGGCTTAAAAATATTTTAAGGTTGGTCATACTGATACTTAAGTAATAATGAAAAAGTGCAGAGCAGAATTTAATTAGATTTTAGTACCACTTACTGCAGACAGGCGCTATCTTCTTTATTTCCCATTATTTTACGGAATCTTCCTAGATTCTAGACCAGTTTGAGTAATTTCTTGGAACTAGTTTCTCCGATGCCGAAATAAGTGGTCGAGATCCGAAAGTAGAATTTCTTGTACTTTACTTCAGGTGTTAAGTTGTATAGTATTTTTTGGTTAATGTTGCATGCGGTACGACTGAAAACTACTGGCGATGGTGAAAAGCCGAAGCCGATCTACCTTACTCGTGAGATTCAAAACATGTCCTACTTGCGGCCGTGAAATTTTTCGACACCATTACACCAATATAAATGAGCTTATGGAGGTCGAAGGTCATATTGCGCTTTAAGTCACAGTGTCCGACTGCGGGTAAAGTGTGTCAAGATGACCAAGGCTTCGAACTTCATCTACTGCCTCCTATTTATTATTCCCAATTTTCCGATTTCGTTCAAATGTGAATCCAAGCATAAACCGTGTCACATAGTTTCCCTGTTCTAGTGTATCTGAATATTTGGTTCGATAAATTAAGTGTTTCGAGTTTTTTAGCCATCGTCACGCTAAATATCGTAATAACGGTTGTAAGGACTCCTTTACGGTCATATTGCACCATCTGTATGATCCAGGTTCTGCACTTCTAAATGACTTTTAAGCGCGGCCACGAATGCATAAATTCGCATTGAACGGAGACCGGGATAAGTAAAAGGAGGACATTGCTTGCTGCCGGCCCAACCCGCTTTTACAATTCAGGGCCCAACGGCGACAGGTACGTTACTTCTCCTTTTGTCGCAAACGACTTACGTCAGAGTACAAACCAATACCTCTGTCTGCGTGTGTGTGTGTACGCAATTTGTGTGTACTCTGACAGACCGTTAAACACTGACGTCATCGTATTTAAAGAGGTGGCGAGGAGGGACCGCGTGCCATTTTTAATACCAATATTAGACGACGAGGAGATTGAATATTATTCCTGACCAAATGGGATTACATACTTTATCTCATATAGTCCGAAAGAATGTAGAAGTAATAATTCCAAGATTAAAATAAGAACGTGAATGATATTTTTTTTCGGTGTAAATTATTAGGTGCATCCCTTAAATCAGGCCCGGTTGTCCAATGCAGGATTCATGATAATACATTTTGAAATTCGTGCAATCGAATAGATTCGTAAATTCTTATAGAATAATATAATCTTACTTTAAGACACTTGTTCGGCGGTCAACGAGAGTTTGAAATAACATCATTCTTGTTTTCGTTCTCTTATCCCACATAAATCTCTTATTGTCAAGTATTACAGTATATTTTGAAAAGTTGGGAAAAAAAAAATTGAAAGTGCGGTATTTATCACGCCCTGTTACTTGCACCGAAAGTTACTTAAATAGTAATGATCTAAAGAAAAAGCCAGAATTAGAGTCTGACGAATCGCATAATTTCACGATGACCACAGATCTTGTTAAACTGTCCATAAGACAATTTTCAAACGATCGACGATTCTTACAGTCACAGTCCAGCGAGGCAATTAACAAACCTTTTTTTTTCCAACGCCGTTACTATTCGACCACGCTTATTTATAGTCCGTTATCAAACAGTGCGGATATTAAAATATTATATAATAGATATGCGTCTGGTGGGAGGACACTGGTAGGGAGATAATAAGAGGCTGTGAGGAATCTCCTGATAAAGAACTACCACCAGCCCTGCAGTTAACGCCGACTGCAAACAATATTGCTTTCATTTCATTTTGTCGTCTATCTAAGAGCGTCCAGGATCAGCTCACTATATTCTTTTCAAGAGTAATTCAACCAATTTATTTTATCGAACTTGCTTGTCATTCAAGACATCCTGCTTTGTAATAGCCTTCGCTTTTGTATTAAAAGGCAGTGGTAGATGGCAGGGAGCCAATATACTCTTTAATTACTGTTTGTAGTGTAGAATCATTGAATATTTCTTTTTTTTGTTTATACACCCATAAACATATAATAGAATTCCGAGTTTGTCTAGTATTAATGTCCGTACCATTGGACCTCTTTCTACAACCGTACAAAGAAATACTATACTGCACATATTGATTTAAGTATAAGCACTGCGCCCGTCCTATTAATCTCACACACTATTTGGGTGAGGTTATATAACGAGCAGTTGAACGGAAATGGTAAGCGGCAAAACTGAAAATAACGAAACGGCAACGGACAAAAAAGAGGATCCATTAAGGCCGTCTCATTAAAAATTATGTCCACTATCATTAGGGAGCAATTAAACCTTCAGAAACCTGTCCTATTGCGTCCATATGCATAACGCAAGTGATGGTTAATTGAGCGCCATTTGCCCGACCGCATTGCTGATCCACATTCCCGGCAACAGTTTTTTGTTTGTTTTTTTCTGTTTTTGCCGCCGTATCGAAGCCCTGTTCTTAAGCGACTATTGCTAACCTACGGCATATTTTGTAGCAAATGAACGGGCGTAAAGGCGGCGGTCATTCTTAAAGAAATTAATAATTCAGTAGAGGATTCAGTATTAAATAACATCATTCATTTTGAGTCATGACCATGATTTTCACAATTTAATGAAAATTAAAATCACTCGAGAAAATTCCAAAGTACATCAAACAGGAAAATCAATTATTTTTGAACATGGAAGCCGTGCATAAATTATTCACCGACCGTGTGACCTAGTAATATTCGATTAACTTTTTTCTTCATATGAACCGACGAAAGTTTATAATAGGAACTATCACAATTATAATGATAGGAGGGTTTGTGCGAGCCTTGAAACAGAGCGTGTAATATACGAAAGACAGGTGCTGTAACGTTTTATATTTTATAATTAGGTTAATTTCTTAATTGTGTTTTATTGAGCGTTGGCAATATTTAAGAGGGTTCGGTCCTGACACAGGTCCAATGCAGCGGAGCTGGCAAATGCCAGACCCGAGCCACTTTCACCTGTACCGACCTGTTCGTCTCGCTGATTCACCTATGCACGTTCCCAATATTTTTGATTCCAGATTCGGCATTCTATTGGCCACGATAAAACCACAATCCGGAATGGAATTAATGATGATTTAGAAAAAATTCAATACGATGATCAAATAGTTAGTTGGGAGTTAACAGGTAAGGAAACAAAATTTAGATCCTTCGACTATGACACTGGGAATTTGAAGGCGTTTTCACTGGATTTTTACTTCTGAAAGCATTGAACCAACGTCAATTCGAAAACATCATCATCACCAACGGTTTCCAACCAATTAACGGTCTCCTGGCTAAATGATCCGACTAATTAGTAAAACTGAAAGTACGTAAGTTATTATTATCCTTCTATTTCTAAACCGGTAAGTCATGGGATGTTCATTATTTTCTGTTTTTACACCTACATTGCTGGTGTACTGGAACCGACATTTCGGTTTCTGTAGGAACAGACCGTCACTCATTGCACCTCTTCGTAAATAAAAATAGTGGAAAAGTCTGTAAAACGGAATAGATAGACTTGTTGCTTGAATTCCACCTTGAGCCTGAGTGTACTTGTCACATTCCATAATTTTATGGTGCACATTTTTTTGCCTCGGGACATGGGTTTGGGACACCCCGATAACTTTCAGGTACGCCAAGGCAGACTACGTTCGATAACAGGATAGAAGCAGCCCTTCTTAGTGCCCTTCGAACGAATATTATTTGTAATAAAACATTAAACCTACGGTAAGGGCATTTAATGTAATTAATACACCATCAATAAAGGCCTAAGAGAACGAACGGGAAGTTAAGTAGTAGTTTGATATTTTAAATAGAATTTGATATCCTTTTTCTTCTTACTGTTTATCATGAATGGTTGAAATTCAAAACTTGACTAATTAGGCGAGCCAATGTTTTCCAAGCTAAATTGGGAGTCCGACTAATTTTAAACGTCAATTTGTGCAGGATTGATAATCTTTTTAGCTTTAATTATATTTTTATCAAAAATATTTCGTCACCAAATTAGTGTCAAATTGGCCTGCCTATAAAGGGTACCGGGACTAGCGGGTCACCAGTACGGCTTTTACCTCCATTACTTCAATATAGTAAGTACCATATTCCTGAAGCATATGTCTAATAATTATTCAGTTCAGGACGCTAACATATACTAAGCGTAAATTATATTTTTTAGCTTAATATTCGTTCGAAGTAATACCAATAATAAATAAGTTTTTTATTGCAGATTATGAATTCTTCTCCTATCCTAGCAGGAAATATGTCCACTACATTTTACAAAATTTTCATTTTGACGCTTTTAATTTCAGTAAGTATTCCGAAACTACTATCACTTTCTAATATAATGATTAATATCTTCCATGGTATCTGGAAATGGTTTTATGCTTTTTAGAATTTTAGCTTCATACCCCTTTTCTTTTCAACTTTCTACGTTAATGTAGTAAAATAACGAATATAGATAGAATTATGCAGGCATAGGTTTCTGAAAATAAACGATTTTTGGTCGAAAATAGCAAATGCAAAAGATAGCAAACCTTAAAAAACAGAGAATATAATTTGTTAATAATTCTATTACAAACTGACATGCGTGTGCTAGTTAATAATTGCGATATTAATTTTTAAGATGATACTGATGGAAGGAGCGACAGCCAACCCAATAACAACGCATGTAGTAGTTGCCGGGGGTAACAAACAAACTGGCCCCAACGAACAAAGCCACGCAAACAACAAAGAGGGTAACCACAACCACGATGATATGATGAAAAACATATGGAAATGATGAGTCAACATATGAAAATGATGAATCAACATAATTGTCATCATAATCACAACTAGCACTGTAACTGATAACATTTGAATAAAATTAAACCCACATCTAAATTTGTAAGACGATCCCCAGTTATAAATTAAAAATTTAGAAAATAATTATTCCTACTTTTTTAAGTTTAAAAAAATGTAGGCAAGGCAATGGACAAATTAATTGGGAAATACAAATGCGATCATTAGAAACAAATACTCACTGTAATCATAATATTTGATAACAATTAACTTGATTTGTTTCTATTATTTTCTCTTGTATTTTTCCGGTTAAAATACATTACGACATTGTACAGCCGATGTAAAATTCGAAGTATCCGAAAATGTAAAATCCGAAAAACTGTATATGTAGCAAAACTATATATATATAGCAAATATCTTTAGCTCAAGCGGCTGGAGGTGTATACTGAAGGCCTGTGCTAGAAGGTTAGCCAGATAATCAAAATAGGTGCCGCAGGGACGACAAAACAAATTCCTATCTTAGTTTTTGAGAATGAGAATGTAAATTACTAAGATTTATGCGAATATTTAGGTTAATTCTACATTTATAAATGTAAATGGCATATCATATTTAACTATTCTGATCATTAATCGTACTCCAGAATCAATAACCTATTTTTCTTATTGAAATATTTCTAGTACTACAAAAGGTATAGAAACGAGCATAGATAGCATAGATTCGCTTTGAACGCTACCGACGACCACTCTATAGAGCTTCGAAGTAGGTCTAATCATCTCCACCGTACGACACATTAGGTGGAACCGAACAAATGCAATTGGTGAAGCCAGTTGAGAATGGGGTCGACCTACATAGCAATTAACTGGCCAAATTGATTAGTACCGTTGATTGAACGAAGACTACGGTTCCTGTCGCAGTAACGCTACATTTGTGGTGACCCAATTTGTATGTTGATCAGAGATACCGTGAAATCGGGTAATGCACGGTTCGATTTCGACGGCCGTATAAAATAATAGATTAATAGATCTGTTACCGGACATCTTATTATTGCAAAAGAAAATTGTTATTATAGTACAGCCTGGAATTGTTATTGCATTAGCTGCGACAATGGATTTCAGTCGAAACCGGTCTATTCCCGACTAAACAAGCGAGAGTTGCTAAACCCATGATGTTAATATCTCTAACCTTTTCAGACAGATTCCTTTATGCTAGTCCATTAAAAATCGATGTAAATATGTTTGGTTTTAACTTCTTAACCTAAAAACTTTCTAAAGAACATTCTAATGAAATATGAATATCTCACCTCCATTTGTGTCTCATAAGAAATACAAGTAAGCCTTGATCCTCTTACCTGAAACAAATAAACAGAGTCTTTTACTATTATTGCAAGAAATTCATTCTTAGTTATGTCATGTAATAAGAAATTTTACTTGGAACATCAACACAGAAAATATACTCTTATGATCTAAAAACAAGAAGAAGGAAATGGGATGTCTGAATCCACACACAACCACTAGCTCGTAGGCCTTTTAGAATATTGGGACATGTAGATTTTTCTTATAATACATGCAGTATCAGCAGTACATATATTATTTTTCGAATATGTATCGCCATGGTTTGTTATTGAAAATATTCTTTTCCAGAATTATTTTCCAGACTGAGTGGAACAGTGAGAGGAAAAAAGAGAGAGGTGGAGGTTTTACCTCCGAGTTCTGAATTGTCGTCAGCTGAAAACACCGAGGTCATTTTCACGGCCTCGTTTTAGAGTTTTATTAAAAGAAGAAAACAAGGAAAAATGAAATGAACATATTTCGATGGGTGATGTGCAACTCAGTAATATTGAGCATTAAAATGATTGTAAACACTTCAGATTCGAATAAGGCCATATTAAAGTACATCGCGCTGCGTGTGTAAAACAGATGGTTATTTGGTAATATATATCCTAACTTAAGTTGTTGTGTCCATTTGTATTGGCTAAATAGGTGTAGAAGCAATGTGGTCTTGTAGGATCGATGAAAATAATAATTAACTATAAAAAGCACCCCTTATAAAAAAACCTAAGGCCTACAATTCAGGCGCACTCCTAAACAAAAAGTGAGTAACCGATCCATCTTTACAATGAAACCACGCCCATTATCATTTTTTGGAAGTCGTGTCGTACAGTTTAAAATACTTCAAAACCCCTGCAAAATTGCACAAAACAAGATCACAATGGCCGAGTGCCAAGTCGTCTGAGTAATCGAGTAAAAACTCATACTAACGACTTCCTACAAGAACAATCCTCGTTTCTCACCAGGAGAGGAGACGTTTGACTCAGAACTAAATCGCGCAAACAGTAGTGATGTAAGAGACGACCGCAGAAGAAACTGCGTTACGGATCGATTGGACGGTCGAGTGATCTGTCCGCAAAAAAAAAGGAAACAATTTTTATTCCTCGAAGTGGTTTGAAATGGAAATTGATTTTGAGGGTCGATCCGGCCCCTTATACAGGAGCCGTCGGGATCAGCCAACGTTGAAGGCTAATTGCTCTACCGGCCTTACTCTATTTTTAATGAGATTTTTAAAATTGATTAAATTAAAATTTTGTTTATTCTTTAGTTCGTTGGTTTGAATCGAAACGAGACACTCAACTGGATTTTAATTAAAGTGAAATCTAAATAAGAAAACTCTACTTAAACTTAATCTTTTTTTACTGTCAATTCTAGTGCTATAATTTGGGGACCTTGAGTATTATGAAGAATTTTCACGAAAAAGCGAAAATACAAATAGTTGTCCGAAATCTTGCAACTCCGACACTTCGAATTACTAAGTTTCCCTATCAAGCGTATAAAAATCGGTCAGAAAGTTATAGCGTAAACTTCATCACGATGCGATATAAAATGGTACTTTCCCAGTTCTTTTTAATACAGCGTTAATTTGGATTAAACACAAGTTTAAGATACCTATCTGCGAGTCTACAGAATTTGATTTTCGTCTTATGTTTCGTCTCAAGCTCACCATCGGTAGTAGCTAAGCAAGCTTGTGAGGCAGGCAGGCGTGTCGTTCGCCGACGAAGCGTCCTGTCTGCACTTGAAACTTGGGTCAATAGTACGCACAACCGGAGTGAGTAAATAGAACTAATTTTCGTGCGAAAAATTTTCAAAACTTGTACCACTAGAAATGATATAAACGATTTTGGACTTACAGTTGGAACAGGGCGGGAGGTATATTTAGCTTCAGGTATACTATTGCGAACCGACTGTCCATTTGAAACTTCAACTGCTACATAATGGAAATGACGTGTCCCCCCAGTGCTTTTTGCGTGCGGCGTGAGGACGCGAGTGGGGGCGTCCCCCTACCTAACACTGCCGCGGCCTCAAACAACATAGTGCCGTCCTCGCAGCGTCAAAAAGCGTTTCTTTTTTTTTTCTTTTTATTAACACCGCCGCCCAGTGATAGCATGAAAAGTGATATACGTACAGCGATAGTGATACGAGCCGGCCTTCCCGACACGCCGATAGCGGAGCCCCACTGCGTAAGGTAAATTTGACACGCGGCTAGACGAACACACACAGAGTTTCAGGGCCGTATTATGTTTCCCTACCATAGTGTTTGAACATTATATCAGACACGTGTCCCAACCTCCGCGTGTTATGACGATTTTGAGAACCAAATTATAAAAAAAACACTATCGGAAGACCTTGTCGGATTCCCACATTGTTTTTGTATTCGAACCTTAAGTCAGAACTGTTGTGTCCGCTTCATTTGTTCTCGATTGACGATAGTTATAATTTTGTTTGTGAAATCATAAAAACATTGTATATTTAAGCCTGAAATCCTGGAAATAGATCATATTGAAAAATTGAAAACAGAAGAAAAGTATATTAAGCATATTTGACTGAAATGTAGTTTATTTTGTAAACTATAACAGAAATTTTCTGTCATTAAATGGGAACATAAATAGATTTTGAATGCTTCGAATCAATCTAGAAATGATAATTTACGTTTATGTATTTTTTGTTTTACCTTCATTTATATAAAGCAGGTAGCTGCTACGACTATTATGCGTTCTAAACCTGTTTATACTTTTAAATTTTCTATTATGCAAGTTCCTAGAATAAATTTGGTAGTAATAATTGAAATGTCCAGCTGTACATAAAAGTTATGAATATATTAATATCAGCGTTCGCGGTTTTTTTTCCATCTTGTCTTTCCGCCATCGTCGGCGGAAAAAAGTAGGGATTTCACCAATGCGGCTTCGGTAAGCACAATCCTTATTAATGGCTCACTTAGCTGGCAGAAGGCGTTTCGCGAATAATGAGTTCTCTAAATCATGACCCCCTATAATATCCTGCCCGAACGCGCGCTCCCACCTGTACGACCTTTTCAAATCAGTTTTGTCTACCGATCGTGTGTTGGCCCTGAGGTATATTTAACTTGCAGTCGGCCGTTATTCGCCTGTGCTCTACCAATTTATATATTTTCAATGTTTCTGGCGAAAATATACCATCCTTATAATGATGTATTGTGCAGTTACACACAATCAATCTGCACAATAAAACACGAGTAAGGAATAAGAAATGGATTGAAATATAGAGGCTAATATAATTAGAGGTTTCCATATAAGGGAGTCGCCTAGGTTCGGCGTATTAGAAGAACCGGCCCTGGGTAGTGGTAGTTCCTGCTCCGCTCAGCTTTCTTATCCTTTCACTTGCGGCAAACAGGTGCGACTTATAATCCGCGGTATAAGTTATTGCCAGGAGCCGAAGAGCAAACGGATTAATGGCCCCGTAAATCGGGATATTGCCAGCCGATCTTATCCGTTCGCATTTTGGATTTCCTCATCCCGAATGCCTGATCACAACTCAGCCACTAATGAAAATTCCGCCTATCATTCTCAAGAATCCTGTGCGTTTAAATCACAGAAAATAATTAAACAAAATATACCAAATATTATGTTTGTTTAATGATGATCGAAAGAGTGTTATCTCCCCGGGCATTTTTTAAGTAATTAACTCGGTATGGGAAAACCTAAAATGTTATCTAAGCCGCAATAATGTAACGTAATCAGATACCCATTGGGCATACGAGCATACTGCGATAGGGAGTGTTTATTGCAAAATAATATTTGGGCGCTGATTCAACGATTTTATCGGATTGCGTGATTGGGAATCTGAGAATATTTCGTCGTTTTTTCCGAACGCGTTTCCGAACGCGTTTCAAAATTCGATTACTCTTTACTGACTGAACACATTGACATTTCTAGTACGTTCGATTGGTATTACAACATGACAGTACAATATCTATAAGCGCGGTAAACATTAAGCATAAAAGTATAATCATTCATAAAAAGAAAAACAACTACGAACAAATAAACCAGTCATTTAATAAATAATGAGTAACGGTGCATGATTGAATCAACTACATGCACATAAACCTTCCTTAAAGGAAAAATTTTATTGGGCCGCAACATCTCGCTTGAAACATTTGTTGCTATATAAATTTACTGTATTTATCCTATGCGGCATTTGGCCTTTCATATCGTAGTGCGTCTTTGATAAGATCTATTGTCCGTCGGAAAAATACATGGAGCCGGTTGATAAACAGACGTCTGTCTATTTGCCCTGAACATGTACCGCCGGTTATAACGTTCTGTGCTCATCCCTCTAATCTAAACCTGTGACACACGTGTAACGCTTTACAAATTATCTCTGGAGCATGGTCCAAATTTCTGGACGCGCGACGTTCCGAAAATGTATCAATAGGAAGTTTTCATGAAATCAGAAAATGCGCTTGAGAATGTGATTTTTTTGGACTGTTCGGGTCAATTTCCGAAAACGTGTATTCTGTCAAATTTGCCAATGCATTGAGCCCTTGAGGTAAGAAATAATAATAATAAATAATTCCGACATTTAGTCTAAAAGAATAAGAAAAAATATGAAGCATAGATCCAATATGTAACACCAGTGATGCATTATTTAGTAATAAATAAATATGACAGATTCGGTAAATTTTTTGAAAAAGTTGAAAGAAGAGGGTACGTTTTGTCGTCGTTATAAATAGCTTTTTTTATAGACTCTTACATTTCTGTAACCCAAATAGTTTAGTTGGAAAAATCAAAACCACGAGTCGTTTGAAACACCGCAATGCGGCGAATTTACAACTCATTGGTCATGGTTGCGGCCAGATTACAAAGAACGAGTTGGTTTTACAATGTCCGTTGGATAATCATTTTTATTTCACATTATATCTGTCGTTTTGGCAAAATCCATGTAACATCGTTTAAACAATTCTACTTGATTTTTGCAGATATTGAAATATATACCCCCGTAGTATTTGTTTTGTGTTTATTCGGAAGAATAATATTTTTCTAGACTGTTTTTTTTTCTAGGAACTTGTGTTGAAAAAATGTCTGGTGAAAACTCTAGGCTGAGTGAGCCAATGAATAAATTACGCCCGTACTAGATACCGTGGGAAATTATTTAATTCGCGAGACTCTGCATCGTCAGAGTTTTAAACTAAATTTCTCACGGATGGCATATTTCATTGTTTTTATCCGTGAAAAAACCGAACGAATTGTTGAAACCCATCTGACAAAATTTACTGCAGTTGGGAGCTTTGTTTTTGCCGCGACCGTGGACCACTAGAGCTGTTGTACGGCAGGGTCGTTATTACGACTAGCCAGGCGTTAAATACAATTTCGACCTCGACAGAAGAGCAACACAGATGCAGCAACACCGGCGGATAATTAGGGCTGGGAACTCCCTGTTAACTTCCGCCGTCCGCCATTATAATCGCCGTCTCAGAACGGACAACTTTCCGACTAACGAATCCGCCCCGGTCGACCTCCTCCTTCCTCATCATCGAAGGTTTTTCCCATCCATATTTGGCAGGAACGCGTTTTTTTTGTTAAAAAGAACCTCACGGTCAGTAGACATTAAAAGGACGATTTTATGATTCCCGAGGTTTATGTATACCTAATTTTACAGTCGGGCCACAAGGCCATCCACATTTATCTAAATTTAAAAATTTAATCTATGTCTAATATAGATAAATGGATTACTGTTGAAAATAGTGAAGTAAATAACAATCACATTTTTTATTATATATATTAGATACTCATCATGGTTCAAAAAATACAATCGAGTTAGCTTGCAGATATAGAAAAGTACGTAGGGAGCATTATTTTCTGTTAATCGAATAAGCTCTGTTCTGTAGGGGATTATTGTATTAGTTGTACGACCCACTGTTGCCGATATTATATTAAACAAAAATCAATTGCTTGTTCCAATGAAACTATTTCCACAAAATAACAAATTTTATTTAACAACCGGTTTCTTCTTCGGCCAGTATAAAAACTTCGCTCAATTCGAGCTTCATTGTCACGCTACCGAAAACTCAGTAAGGATGACTTTGTCATTTCACCGGAAAGAATGAATAAGTCCCATGATCACTCCGACCACATATGAGCCATGCGTCATTCCTCGTTAGATTAACCAGTTCACCAACAATTTTTCAAGGGTTCATTACTTATAAAGTATAGTTTATTCCTATATTATTTGAAAGATTTTATTTTCCATTGCCATCGCTACCAACCCGGAACGATACTGCACATTGCGAAGCGGACCGTAATCATTTTCCCCAACATTTCAGTCGTGGTCCATAAACTCTCCTGCATGCGACGCAGGCTCATTTTCCGCAATCCCTAATATACTTTCAAATGTATTTCCTTGTTAGTTGCAAAATACCCAAATATGTCAAGATCAACACGCACGTCCTTCACTTGCTCTGTAAATTCCTTGGCGGGACTGTACCTCGAATATTTCCTCCATTCTTTTTCAGAGCTAGAATGTCTAGTCAAACGTGCCGACACGAAAACGTTGCACAGAATATATGCTCGTTTCAGTAAGTTACTATGGAACATAAATTTTTTTTTACAGAGGCCACCTTTTAATGTAATAACTGGACAAAAACTGAAGGTTTTTGTAGATGAACGCATCTACCGCTTTGGTCACGTACCCTTGAAAAAAGTGCAGTATTCATAAAGCGTGAAGAGAGCTATATATTCCGTCAGTATTGTGGTACACGCCATGTAATAAATTGTACACCGAAACAGTGGACCGCCTAATGGATGTGGGTAAGAGAGCGACCACAGTGTCCACGCGCCGTTACATGGGAGCCACCCGATATTCAGTTCACATTCGCCCTGAGAGTCATAAACGAATCGGCGATTCGAAGTTGACAATTTTAAGTGCCGATATTGAACCAAATTTGCAATTTATCACTACTACCTACTTCCTTAAAGTAGGTATCTTCCTCAAAACAATTGAGAAACGTCATTGTCAGATAGAAGGAAAATACTTTATTTGGGAAAACACCATGAAAACTGAATTGTGTTTCATCGAAGAAAGCTCGTTCATACTCTGACACACTAACTTTTAATCCTACTTAAATTTGCCCATACTAAACTATAAGTGTGGAACTAACGTGAAGAAAGCAACAAAAGGATACGATATTTTAAGGCAGTCTGTGGAAAAAACTCTGCAGACGAAACCAGGATGTAAGGCGAATTCCGGACTGGTAAAAGGGCGGAACAATCGGACGTGATATCAAGGAGTTGTGTTAACGATTAACAACATGCGAAGTCACAGTCATCACTTATCGCGCTGAATGTATCATCAGCGGCATTCCGAATTAAATGACATTGAAATGAATCCTAGCGAGTCACCATGACAACCACGGTCATTCCGCGCCAATAGAAACTGTTTTATTTCCCAGCAGTACACTCCAAAATATCCAAGACAATTGAAATGTTTAAATATATGTAAAAACATAAAGTGACACTAAAAATTTCTGGTAATACCAGAGAGGATTAGGCAGGGAGAAGATCAGAATGTAATTTTGTACAGTCATAACCTGTTTACCATACTCGATGAAACAATTGCGGATGTTACGAAATTACTTTTATATACCTATTACGTCCGCCGATGGTGCCTTTATTCCTTTTATCCGTGCTTCCATTACAATGGAATATACGTGAGTAATCGACATTCACTTTCCCAAAGTTACTTCAAAGGCCAAAGCTAACGTGTCGACCGAAATATATTTATTCTCTCGGAATGAGCGCTCTCCGGGAATAAGTGGAATGGAACGCTCCAACTATTATAATGGAATTATGAATAATGAATGCAGGGAGTCCAGAGGCTGCTCGCAATGGGAACCGGTACGGCGACAGGAAATATTTCAAGGTAATCATTTCGACGCTTCCTCTGATTTCGCCCATTACGTTTTTCTGTAAGCGCAGTCATTTCCGAACGTTTTTTTTCCAGCAGTCCAGCGTTAATTTATTTCAACCCCAGAGCTAATGAGCTGTTTAACGAGCCGTTAGCATCGAACGGCTCCCCCAATGCCGAAGTTGTTCTGTTCTACCACTCGTCCACCGGTTCTGTGGAACCAACCTTGTCCTATTTACGAGCGGACCATATTAAGTCCAACTTGCTGTGGACGGGTGCTGTTTTAACTTCTTTATAACAACTACTTCAACCTTCCCAGCAATCAATTCTTATCCAACAACCTGTCCCATAAACATTTCCAGAACGAAAGAAAAATTAACTCTTGTTAATAACGACCTATTGCTTCGGAGGACGTTTCCGTGTTCCAACAAGAACCTTGTTGTTTTAGTGCAGGCATTGTTATATTTTTCCTATTTATCCGTTTTTTATTCCTTTCATAAATTCTGTTATCAAAGCGAATGGATTATAACAGATGACTTTTTTATGAATAGTTTGTACGCATCATTAAATTTAAAAAAAAAACTAGGTGCAAAATTCATAAATATTCATCCCGTATTAAGGATAACGGGGTCCCAAGTCAATGATCTATACTGCCGAATAGCAACTGAGCGTTGTATTCGAAAAGTACGCGGCCAACAAGTTAGCAAGGACGCTGCATTTCCAAGAATGCCGGATGTACACTTAAATTCCTGCCGGACGTGGTCTGCTCTCATGTGACCCACGGCATACCTGCTTCTCTTATACACAAATCATCCGTCATCAGTTCCATAACACGACTGCACGAAAAGGCGACAAAACATATCGCGAATAAAAAGTGATTATATTACTAAATAATAAGTTATTTAGCAATTATTTTCGGTGCTAATATTTGTATACAGTTGATTAATATGGTATAATTTGAAAATATTTTATATTTCAGTATTGGTTTCATATGAAATTGTTGTTTGATTCTTTAATATTAGTTTTTCTAATTACATAGTCCTTAATTGGGCTTGATCCTTCGATCGTTTTCTGTCGATCGGCATACCCCGTTGATCTCATTGTGGGATTCGAAATAAGCCTAAGGGAAAAAACAGATTCAGTTTTGAGGAGAAATGTCTCCGCGAGTTGAGACTCACGTGCGGTACTGAAACGTGGCCGCCGCTCTTGCCAACCGAGAAGAGTGTTCGCTCTTGTTTCTCGTTTCCTCAGATTTCCCCGGTAACCTGGATAGGGTGCGGGACTGTACGCGACCGCGCCAGTATGCCGAAGCTCGCGGGCCCGTAGAAAATGGGACGGCGACGCGGGACACTCAGACACGTATTATCGCGCTCCTCTTCCATGTCGACACAAGGCGAGCGTGACCGCAAGAATCAACACCTTATATCTGCTCATCTGTCCCACATATTTAATCGTACCCAACTCGGATCTGAGTACATCGGCCAACAGTGAGACTACGTGGAATTTAAATAACCTCTTCAGGGCATATTATATGTGCCAAGATATGCAGTAGAATATAATGAATGAAATCACAGAGGCAAACTCGTTTTTTACTTTTTTTTATTACAATTTAAAGAATTAGCCCCTACATAGGATTTAACCTAAACACCTGCCTTCTGGTTGAGTATAAATCCTTTATTATAATTAATTATAAAAATATTTATGAGCCATTACGATTTTTGTTTATTTCCTACCAGCTGTTCCAGTTTTCATTGCTACTATTCAATTAACCACATATGGAATTGTATTCGTAATTGAACATTTCCTGGTTACCATTTAACTTCCGTCCAGCTATTTAAAAAAAGTCGAATATTTTCCAGAAATTAAACCACGTTGCCGTTTTTATTTGCAATACATTAATTGTTAAGTTGGTAAATGCGACTCGTGACCCTATATTGCATACTACATCTTAGACTATTTCACGTTTATATTACTTTAGCCTTTTTACCAACTGGTGAACGTCAACAATAATGTACATTTGAACAAATATTTCTGCAACAGAAGTGTGCGCTGTGAAGGTTCAGAGACACATTAAGACTTAAGTAGGCAATTAAAGTGAAAATGAGGACATATCCACCTATATCAGTCTCCTCTCCCGTCTCCCAGTTCTATTCCTGGACCGGTTTCGACATTCCGCTATTGCCCAACGCCACCTCTCTTCGGGTAATAGAGGAAATTGGAAACGTTAATATTAGTTGCCGTATGTGTGTCGACGTAACAGAAACATTTGTGGTCGGAGAAATTTAATGGCAAGACAAGTTTGTTCCGTCCCCCTAAGCTAATTTGTGCCCGACCGTTTTCCTTTCCCGAACAAATCATCTCCCGTGTTCGTTTACAGGGCTCAGATATGTTCCAGTGATACTGGTTTCCCATCCGGTGGGAGAACATATGCGACTGTGAGACTTTTCACCTCAGTTTTTCCATATATTGGCGTAGAAGCCGCAAGATTAGGGCGTCTGAAAAAAATGTCCGTCTTCTCATGACGAGTCAGCCCCAAAGAAATGTTTCAAATCGCACAAAATTAGGAAGGATATGAAAGAACGCCGCTTTTTGGATGTTTGAGCACCAAATGTTTTAGTTATTTGTTAGTTAAAGTGTTAATGATTCCTATTTGTTCATTGGAGGATGGGACATTAGTATTTTACGGATATCAATTCATGACATATACATTAGGCTAGTCAGACGATATAAATAATTGATTACACACACCCACCGCGGTAGCAGCATAGAGGCCAAAACAAAAGGTTTTAGTCAGTATGCCAAACGGAGAAATCCGTCACTACCTAGTCACGTGACAAGGTGCTTTTAAAAAGTTTCCCCTGTATAAACAAATATGACATCGGCATAATAGTTAGAGCTGTAATTTGCATTACAATAAGTTGAAATAAGTTGTTCACTGTAGTGACAGTCGAAAGAAGTCCTCAAACCCTCAAGAAATTAACAAAACTTTTTTTCGGATGAATCGACAAAACTAGCGAGCTGAAAAAGTGCCATCAGTTAAGAAAACAAGTCATCGGATGCTTATACAGCAGTTTAAAATAATGAGAGGGTTCAAACTGATCAGTGAGATTGTATATTTACGTCTGGAGATGACAACAGTTACGAGTAATAGTGTAATAGAGGTTGCTAACCGGACATCAAACACCAGCGAAACTGATCTTCTCGTAGGCCGAAGAACGCGGTAATTTTTAGCGCGATTTGTAATTTCGAAAGTCAGCATTCTCGAAAAGGCTGTGCGGGGCTGTGCTCAATCTCTTCACCCACTATCGTGCCGGATAGTTCCTATTCCAAAATTGGATGTTTACCAACAGGAGGAAGGTGAAGTTGGCTGGGCGTACAGGGCGAATGGCCGGCACTCTCTCTCTCTCTCTCTCTCTCTCTCCAACCTCCCGAGTTTGGCCGCGACCTCCTCCACTTTTCTAGCTTTCTCGTCGAAACTTTTTTTTGTGCCTGCCGCCAAAACGCACACGGACACACACGCACAGCACGGAGAAGAGTGAATAAACTTTGTTTTCTCTAATTCGAATTCAGGATAGAAAGTTGAATTTTGAGTCGAGAGACAGGAAGAACCGCCCAGAGCTACAGACTGGTCCTATAACCGTCCTCGTCCATTCAATATTTCGATCTGGTAATTTTTAAAGTAGTTTGCATACGGCGGTTTCGCACTAGTTGTATCGAAGGGACTTGTGTAAAGGAATATCAATGGTAGTATGTTTGGCACTGTACTAGTTCGGTACATTTTTTAAGTATAAATATTTAAGGAATGTTTTTCACAGTTTTGTTATTAATTCTTTCGCATTCTCGCAGAAAGGAAACGAACCAGTCTCAATTTCCGCACCATTTACTTCCTCACTGTACCGAACGTGAAAACCGAAAGGAAAATTCCTCCTTTGTATGAGAATATCCCATAAACGTAGGATTGACTGCCGTGAGAGAGAAAGTAAATAACTCGGCTTAAAATATCCAATCTATTAGCCGGATTCACCTTTACTTTCGGCATGTACTAATTGCAACCTAGGCTCTCGCATTTATTTCGTAATTAAGCCGGACAACCAACATAAAGCTCAGTGGTAAAAGGAAATACCCACAAAATGAATGTTCCCTTTCATAATGGGCGAAATAATTTAATTGAAACCATTATAGCGTTTCGATATAGTGTAGTGCATTTTAAAGATTAGAATTTCGAATATAAGCACTCTGACGAAGGCGAGAGAAACTTACATCAGTTTATACATAAAGGTTATCCTAAAATCCTAAGAATTTATATGGGAAGTCTTCTACCGAGATAAATGGCATTGTTAGAGCAGATGTGATGCTCGGGTTGCAGCTGGCCACCTTTACGCCGGAGTGGCGTTGTACAGTTTACAGTGGTATAAGGTAACAATAGCTGACTTTCCGGGCTGCATCGTGGAACCTCTTACCTGCTGCAGCCTCCGCCCTACACCCCATCCAGTCAGCTGTCCCCTTACCACTTCCTGTTCCCCGAATCAACAGACTTGTTATCGGTTATTCGATATCACTCGATTCGATGTACACAACGACGTGTATACACCGTACTGAATGTTAAATCCTATAAGTCTGTAGGATGCGCGTTTGAATGTGGGTAATTGGTGAAAAAAGTGTGTCTGTGCGGCAGGATATTATTACGATATAATTACAAATATCATAATAAAAAAATAAACAGTCTCTTGGAGAAGAAACCTGTTCTATTGTTGGTCGAGCGAAATCGCGCCTCGGAAAGTTCCGGTTTATTGAAGGTCATACGGGCTCAGGAAAGCGGTACTGAAATTGTATTCCAGCTTAAATTCAATTAACGGTTATTGAGCATTAATAATAACACTTTCGAGCGATAAAACCGGATATTGAAGTTTAAAACTGTTCATTAAATAAAACGACTCTCGAGTCGAAGACGTGGCTTGGGCAACTCATTATCATTGGTTCGTAATGTCTCTTTGTTTCCGCAAATCCCTCCTCCGAAGTTTCACTTTCTCAGAAAGTACTCACTCTTTGCATAAATCCCTTAACGCGGTTTAAAATAGCCGCTGGCTCATCCTCCCATCGTAGGTTTTCATTATTCTTCGACCATTGCAGTGAAAATTTAATTTGCATGTTGTTAATTCATCTATAAAAATGAAAAATGCGGACTACACTGTTCCTTGGCGACGGTTGCCTAAAGCTGAACACCATCGGACAACGCGATATCGGGATACAGATATCCAGAGCTCTGGAAAGCGGTTGTTAACCGTTATTAACGTTAATGCTTTCTCATTGATGCTTCACTAATAGCATCATCCTTTGATGTTGTTTCGGCCATTTTAATTTTCCCGCCCGTGGTCGGTGTGCTATTATCCGAGCCAACTGTTCGGAAAGTTGATGATCGACTTTCGCCAGTCTCCGATGTGACGCGATGCCCCTCCACGCACCGGCCATTAACCGAGAGAGAAGTTTCTCTAAACCCCAGGCGTAACTTCTGCTTAATAGTCAAAAAGATATCTTGGAAGATACATGCCCAACGGGGAACTCTCACTAAAGGTCATTACAGATACGAACGGTATTATGGTAATTCGGGTCCTTCAAATACTCAAATCACTGGCTCTTGTTTGCGGTTCTTCAGATTGATAATATGTATTTTTATTCATGGACAATCTCCAGAATAAAAAAACAAACCCGCGACTTTATATTCACCATATGAACCGTTTATAAGAACAATTTTTTGGGGAATAAACTGAATGTATCAAATAAAAGAATGTACGAGGGCCAATAAAGAGGTAAATAGACCTTGTTTTCCGAAAAATACAGCAGGAATATTAATAATAGAGATATTGCAAATATTAAGACGTAAACATAACCGTTAATCCTATGAATGGGGTTTTATTAAAGCCTCCCACAGCATAAAGACGAATCTGTCTTAAAATATTATGAACGCAGGGAAAGCACGTAACAGCTGAATGAGAAGCTCTAGCCTTTAAACTAGACAGGTGAGGCCGACCAGCCGGCAGGACCTACGGCACACGGACAAACGCGTGGCTTTGGCACGTGCCCACCTGGCACGTGACACCACACACACATATACACGCACACACACACACACCACGTACCCTAAACGCATCTGCCCCTTGTCACTCTGCCTCTCTTCTTAACCTTCGTAACGGTAGCGTCTTTGTCGGGTACAATGTAGAACTGAGGGAACCGTATGCCAGATGTTGGTCTTACGTCAATGCAGCATTCCATCTACCGGTAACTTGGAAGAATATTTTCAAATCTTTATAAATGATAGTTTCAGGCAGGGAATAGTGTGCACTACATTTCTGTAACCATTATTCTACTATCATTATGACGGTGGAAACCCAGAAGCGGACTAACGTAGGACCGCTACAGCGAGTCGAGGCAGAAGATCTCGAGAGTGACGATATTCCAAACCCCCGTTGACCCCAAATAAGCGTCCAAAAGTACAATATTATATTTTTAAAGCAACATATTTGTAAAGATACGAAGACCGATTAACGTCTATGCTGACTTGGATTCCACGCGCTATTTTTGGGGAGCGATGGGAATACGAGGCAGCGGGGGCGACAGAAATGGCCCGGGCTTTTATGGTTTGTTTGTGACTGGAATCAATCTAGGGGCAATCTAGCAGCTGAGTCACAAACTAGACTCCCAACGCCCAGTCACCGTGACGTCTTCTACCATTACTCACTCACGGGTTTTCCAGCTATTAGTACATAAATAATACCCCATTAACGGTATTATTTACAGAGAAACAGTCAAAGCTTAAGGTGAATCTTAAGGCGTGCGGAGTCCCGTCTGAGAAATATATTTATTTAATACTTGAAATACATAATTAGTTTCGAATGAAAGAGAATTTATTGTTAATTTTATAAATCGAAGATACGAGAGAAGGTCTACTTATTCTAACCTCTGCAGCATTGCTTCCTACCTCTGGTTTCATATCCAGGTAAATAAACCAAATAAGTCAAAAATATAGTTAGTAGATTTGCTGTAATATGTATCGTATTCTTCGCGCGTGTAATAAAACTAGTTGGTTTCCAGATGCAGACCCAATAATGGGAATAGTGTTTCTCAATTGATCACGACTGAAACCCATTGCTCATCACCGCCTGACTGAGTCACGGAGTCAGTTGACCCTGGTCAAATTTAAATCCAAGTGTAAATCGAGTGCTTAATATTCAATTCAGCGTTCCGTCACTGACCGACTTATTGTAGTCCTTATCTGTTCCTCTCGCGGGGTCTAGCGCTACCGTCCAGTGTCTGGCAACTTGGCATATTAATAATCTATTACTAGCAATCAAATTCATATCAAATTTTCATGTCAAATCACACCATTGTTTTGTGTTTTGTCGGATTTCAATATAAAGAAATTTGGATTTTAGAAGGACGCTGTAAATCGTGTTTTTTGCTCCTTAAGCTGCAGCTGCAGTGCCGGCTAATTTATTTCTCTCGCGGCAAATTTACATCTCTCATATTTTTGGATCTCAATAACTTTGGTTGACACTTTCTAGAACTCGATTCATAATTTTTTTACGATAGAGTATTCTGGGTTTTTTATAATGAGTTTTTGCTACAACCTACTGGTTGGATGCGGAAGAGAGTATAACCCGTCATTCTGCCGATTTCCGCCAATTGATAAACAAGTTGGCTGCGATTGCAGTGAGCTGGAAGAGATGTTGCGCAACATCTTGCTCAACAAAACACAAGTTGCACACGCGGAAAAACGTTGACCCCTCCCTGGGGCATTTGCCGCTATTACCTCGGTGCGACTATGACGCAATGGCGAGTGGCGGTGACACCACTGAAAAGTGTCAAAATCAACATATTTTTTCTTCAAAAAATATTTTCTTTACAATCAACATCATGACTCCATTTTAGTGTGAACTATGATTTAAGTGCTGCAATTTATGTGTGCATCACATATGATCTAAATCCATTATGCATGAGGTTCATGAATTCTACAAACAGGTCAAATTCCATACTTAAGAAATTTCGTGGGCGTGGTAACGGTTTCGATATTACCTTCTAGCCAATATTATTTATATGTTGGCACAGTACGGGAGAAAGTCTTTAGGTTTATAAAAAGGAATCCTTATCCAGTAATTTCAGTTACGGGATTCAAATTCATACTGACATTCAAAACGAAGTCTTGATGAACCGAAACTAAAGTATGAAAGAGGAGCGGTCCGATTACCTAAGCCGTGTAAGTATGCGGAAAAGAAGGACTAGATAATGAAATAAACATGATTGGTAACAAATACTGAAATCATTAGCAGTCACAAGCTGCTTATCATAAGTATGCTTAAGTGTGTATGTTTAAGATTGATAAAACATAACATTAACAGTTTATAAATATTACTAAATCATACTTTAAAATCATCAGTTACATAGATAACGGAAGAAGTAAAAATGTGGTATCACTGTGACAATCGGGTGATTCAGTTCATCAAGCGAACTTGAAAGTTTGGTGATTCATTCAAATCATTCATTCAAATGAGACGCGTTTCTCGGTCGAAGAATAATACACTAATTTGAGTTGAATTAAAAGAAATGCATAGAATAATAGCAGGAAACTAACAACTAGTAAGCGCTTATGTGCAGTAACTAATTCCCCTATCAGTCGTAGGTGATTAGTACTTCCGGATATACTTATGGAATAGCAAAATGAAATCGTAATCAACAAACACGAGATAACGAGTTAGACTATATACAACAAACATTATATGCAGTTGATACCGGAATATCAGAATTATCTGCTGAAAAGCACGTTAAATAAACTTGTCGGTTCTTTTCGTGTTCCACAGCATTTGTACGCATCATGTTCATTTAACAATACGCAGTTAATAGAATTTTAATATTTAAAATAAAATAAAAATGTCAAAATGTAAAATTGTATATTTTAAAAAATCAGAATTTCATTCATAATTGGGAGGTGTCTTTCCTTCTCTTACTGCATATTTGTTAATTTGACGTTGGTTTAGATTCTCTTATATTAACAGATTAACCAAATAACCGGTTGGTGGAATTTCATGATATTCTACACATTATTAAAACGGAACGGAACCTCTCGTGAATCACAGGGCCCTTCCCAGTTAGGCAGGCGGCCAGCCGGTAATGTCCCCCCACGCCTTTGATCCCGCTAGTCCCAGCTTTCAGAGCGTATTAAAAAATAAAATTTAAAAAATACAAAACTACCGTTTAGCGCCATGAATTCCGGAGCGATCGATTAATATCAAAGGGAAACATTACGCTAAAACAATATCTTAATTATATGCATGTTAGATACGTACAGTTCATAATACCAGAGGAATTTGGCCGCTGTGTCTCTCGATTATTTACCGGAGGATAAGATCATTGAGCGGATATATATAGCAGACAAAGGATTGTCTTCATTGCCTCGCCGCACGAAACAATCGCTCAATCCATGAATAAACTTCCTATCATCCTAGTTAGTCCCTGATTCAACCTCGTCGGAATCCCCACCGTGCTCTTCCTGGTCCTCTGTTATTTCTCGCTATATTAATTGCAATATTCCTTCCCTATAAGGACAAAGTCAGTGAATATCCTTTTCTAACGGTCATAAAACTAGTAAAAGATAGGTATCCGTTTACGTACTGCATCGACAGACGACCGGTCAGTCGAGCGAGCCGTATATAAATGGTCGTAACCGCTAGCCCATACCGACTGAATATTCAGGAGTTTCTGAACCTCGATAACGCGCTGCAGGTTAACGGCATCCTAGCGCAACTGCCTCTACGGAACTGCACGGGTTACCAAATAAATAAATTTACACATTCTACCACCCTACTACCACGCACAGAGATAAGTAGCACTCGATCGGCGCTTAAGCCCGACTGACCGGTCTCGAGACGAGCGCGTTGAGACACCCACGGATGCGATATGGGCAGAGAGGTGGCCGAGGTATTGCCGAGGCAGTTGGCCAAATTTTAGTCTAAAATTAAATTCGGTTCGAAGCGGCGACCTCAATGTTTGTTTGTTTAGTATATATAATAAAACCTGACCGTACTCACAACAGTAACGTAGAGTGCAGTCGGTTGAGTACGATGAAAGAGACGAGCTCCTGTGCAAAATCGAACATTACAGGTATATTGCGGTTTACCCATTTGGTATTAATATAACACTCTAAATTAATCAACGAGCAGATATGTCGCTTATCGTTCCTCATAACCGACTACTTGTAGGGGAAAAAACTTAATTTTTTACCCTCTTTACTCTTATCGTATCTTAATGAACACACAAGACTATTGGACATCGCCGGTATCAGTATAAACACGAACAATCTGAGGAATTTAAATAAAGCAACAGTAATCTGAAAATATATTACCTCCGATCACTTGAAATATCGATAATTTCTGTGCTAGAGTGCCAATATTTGCAAGCAAAATTATAAAATGAGGAAAAATGAGGAATAAACTATTTCTGAGGATGACGTTGGATGTTGCCATCCAATATAATGTGCTATTTGATGAAACTAGCACTGCTCAACTGATATATTACGAATCATAAACTCCATAACCAATAATCTGGAATAGAAGAGTACATTTTGGGTGAAGGGACTAAGACATGACGGTGGACATATAATTCTTCTGGTTATAGAATTACTGAAGCAATTAAAAAATTATTTAGAATATATCAATGATGTATGCATATACTCAGAAAGTTGACAATGATAGTATCTTACAACGAATATAAATCAATATTTCTTCTACGGAGAACTCATCCTAAGGAAATTATTATTATTATGCCATCGTCAACGTTCTCCTGATAGCACCATAATAAGAGCGGGTTGTTTGTGCTTATTTTTGTATCAGCCTCTCTGTCAGTTGTTGTTGCGCAACAATACTATGACGCAGTCAACTGCCGGCATTAAAAATCTGGTCGCCGGTCGCACCTCTATTGTCTGCCCGCAATTTGAATGTTACATTTAATTTAACTGTAACCGGAGCGTGCGCGGCCGAAGAATAACTCTTTGTTGTGTCAGATCGGCGAGGTTACACCTCGCCTTTGCGCTATTATCGCTGCTGTACAAACAGTTATTAGGTTACGGCAATAAAAAAAGAAGGTAGTCGGTTGATAAGCGCTCCTTGCGCTGCCTCCGCCCACAGTCCTCGCAACATCAGGAACTGTTCGTTCCTCAGTTGTTAAATCATAAATTCATAACGGAACATATTAGTGGCATTAATAATTTAACTTTTACGATATTGTAAGGAAATACAAAACTGGGAGGAGGGCTCGCGCGGGCTGGGGATCTGAAGGACGGCCTAGGTTCGCACAATTATAAAACTGGTCCTGTTTATCCCCGATGGCTTTTCCCACCGTGATGCCGGACAATAATGAGGGCGATGAGCTCTCGGCGAGCGGTTTCCACTCGTCGAGAAGCAGATCTGTATCTGGTTGGTAGATGGGGCCGCGGTCCTAGCTGTCGGTCGGTGGCCGACTGAGTCACCCTATTCCGCGATGGTGGGGCACTTGCTGAATAAATTTCACGGTCAGTAGTGCTCGCCGACTCGCTATTATTCGACCGGCTCACTGACTCACTCCGGCCGGCTCCAACTTCGATTGTTCGGGCTTAACTTCACTCCGGTCGCTGCTTTCGAGAAGCTAACCTTCGGCACTTATGTCGGCCTAGCCCCCAACACCCCACTACTTACTTATACCATTCTTCTACGATCCAATAATTTACACTGTACACAATATTTTGGTCACTCGTACGACCTTGAATAATATACTAACTACTAAATTAAAATAAGTAATATGTGATCTGTGGATACCCCACAAGCATCCCGTTTGCCAGGGTGACACACCACAATACTCACAGATAGTAGCCAAAACCTGCCTAGGAAAAGACAAAACCAGCGAGAGGATACAGAATATCGAGAAAACTTTCGAAAGGGTAAAATAAGTAATTCTCCTCCACCACTATGGACTAAAATTCTTCCCTAGCGTATTATCAAAACAATCGACAGTCAAACTCCCGAAAACAGAAACTACTGGAGAGAAAATAAACATTGAAACTTCGTTTTAAACTATTCAACTTTCAAGTGGTGATAAGTGATACTGCGCACGAATCGCAACCGGGAACAAGTTGACGCGATTTCGAATACAGTTATCGTAATCTTGTTGCCCAACAAACATCATTCTTAAATGCAGATAAAAATTTCCACAAACGGGACAGAGTGACTCAATTACTGTTTAAGAGAGGGAAATAACGCACATTGGTCATTATTTAATGTTAACTGGGAGAAAATACGACATACTGTGCAATGATATTCTTGAACTGGTCTAGAATGCACAAAAGATTGTACCAAATCTTAGTGTTGGAATATTAATAATGTCTAAGTAAATTGTGAAAATATAAACGAGAAGCATTAATCCAAGTTCAGGATTCATCGAGTTTACTAATTATTCCGCTTGAAGCATTCAAAAACGAATGCTGTAGCCTCGAAAGTCATCTAAAATGTATCCGAAGTATATACTTCAATCTAAAGAATTTCCATTTCCAACATACACATCCAAAGGTAGAAAATCCTTCTTAATTACCGTAGAGTTCTTCACTCTACCGTGATGGAGGATAAATTAAGTGTTCGGCGACTTTACGAAGCCCAATTACAGCAATAATAATGATTACTAGGACATAACAGAACTTATAAACTCCTTGTCTCTATGAACGTTTCTCTTGGTGTGTGAGTGAGCACATTTGGATCTGTCACGCTTTCCAGCGACCGAGGTGAAAGAAATGCCACACGGCTACCCTACATCGGCACAGACGTCCCACGGATCGTCATATTTTAAGGTCGTTGTTACAGAATTTTAACCCGGTTTAAAGATAAAATTCTTCTACTGTAAATATGATAATCTTCTGTTAAAATTTATGTGGTAATGAATGACCTTTAAATTATTTATTTTCAGTTGTCACCAGAACGTCATACTATTCATAAGAATAGAAATTGATCATCCTGTTATGTAATACTGGATGTTTACTTTTTATTTTATTGAATGATGGTTCTAAAGTGCATACAGTACGCTTACCATACCCAAATAACAACGTATAAAAAAGGAGAGGCCTGGCGTGCTGCTAAATGTGTTTTGTTCCATTTATTAGATCTGGGACGCCTAATCAGTAAGTAGACGGAAATCCGCCCATTAATCAATATTCACAACTACATTGATTATAAATATTATTCGCGCCTATTAATACATTGATAATAGAAATACAGTGAATAAAATTTTATTTTTCCGAAAAAAAGTATAACAAATGTAATTTTAAAATAGGGATTGTCCAGAAAGTTCAAAATTTCTTCTTCTCATTCAATATATATATTTAGAAACACCTCATTACTTGGAGAGTGGGGTGCAAGGAAATGATACACGAACCCCGAGTAGCGGGTCATGAAGCTCGGGCGTGATTCTCTAACCAGGTTAACGGGGTAAACATATAGAGAAAGGACGTGTTATGGACACCGATAGCGGTGGGGTCCTAACGGTAGAGACGTTCGATTAAACAAAATCGATATAAATGGGTCAATAGGATTTATACGGTACAAATCGATTGTGTGCCCACTTCCGTTAGGAAGGCACCTCCCCCGGGTTGCTTCACCTCGGCCACCAGCACCCCACTAGTGCCTTCACGGGGGGGCCTACTTTGTTATTTATTATGCAATATTTAATGACTGCGCGGGCCACAAATTGCCCGCTCCCCCACCCAGTACCTGCCGTCCGGAAGGTATTGGGACCGACCCCCTTCTGAATGTTGAAACAGGCTGAAAAATGTGCACGCAATAAAAAATACATTTCAGTAACAAACGCGGTTAACGCCGACTTTCGATGTTCGACTAGCACTAATAACGAGTAATGGTGGAGAAACCCATTAAAGTTTTAAAGTGTTATAAACAATATTTTTTAGAAGACGTGAAGAGACATTTGTGTAAATAAACCCTACCGAAATATATACATACTATACAAGCCTTTCGATACCTTTAGGCCCTGGGTACGAGGCCAAAAAATAGTTTCTTCGATATTTCAAAATTAGAACATCCTAAGACTCCTGACATTTCATAATTCTGTGGCGTGATGCGTCGTCACAATCTGAGGTTTTACTTTTGTCAGAAATAATATCCGGCGATTAACCTACTCTCTTTCACGGAGCACTATCCAAGCTCTACAATAATTTTTTGAAAAAATTGTAACGATCCTATAAAACAGTATTTCTCCGCTAACACTCCTGAATTGCAGAGTACTGAAGGTACGTTATTGGAATGAATCCTGCTAGTCAGATTGACTTCAGTATCTCCCAACTCCCGACTTGAAGAAGACAAGGTCATTCCAAAGGAAGTTATGAAAGCTGTTTCTTTTGAAGAGTCACGCTTCCTATGTGTTCTCTTCCTTACGCGAACCGAAGCAACAAATAAATTAAGTTTAACACTGATGAAGATCATGTTTATTTGGAATCAACTTAATTTGATGACACAAATATTTTGTGATCAAATATTATGATTAATATGTGCATTTAATATCGACTAAAATTCTGAATTTCGTACCGTACAACGGTGAATGAAGAATTCGAATTTCTGAAACTTGATATAATTTAAAATATTTATGGGCAGAATCGTTTTTCATTTGCGTGTATGTTAAAATTTAAAGATAATATAAAATTAGATAGGCCGTTGAAAATTTGATGTTGACCTAGGGAGAAAAATGTCAGTTGGTGACGTTCCAAAATGTGTGGCGGAGAGGGCCAAAGAGGGCTCTGACCAACTAGACAACTAGACGTGTTAGTCACCGGACTAACTTTAGTCCTAGACCCTAGATCATATCTACTCGCTGTACACATACAAATTTCTCCTGTCAATCACCAATCTATTATGATCCAGCACTTCGAATGGAATTCTTCGAACTTTCTGTATGACTTATACCATTGTTAAAAATTAAGGCTGATACCAATTAAAGATTATTTCATATTAAAAAATCTTTTTCCAACACGGACGTTATAATTTCTATATGATTTATTCTTCACACACATGACGTGCGTACACGTAGTACTTTTTTCTCCCCGGCGTCAAAGTTGTATAATATTCTTGGTAACTCTAGTGACAAAATGAATTGCTTCTCTCTTTGCTTTCTTATCTTTTAGGA
The DNA here is from genome assembly GCA_019843655.1 of Lethocerus indicus. Lineage (NCBI taxonomy): Eukaryota > Metazoa > Arthropoda > Insecta > Hemiptera > Belostomatidae > Lethocerus > Lethocerus indicus. Next base: position 21,755,283 of record JACDQD010000007.1, read on the forward strand.
CCCGAGAAGATAACTTGTGATCCTCTATGCGCTCAAAAAATATTAATTATTAATAGTATTAAAGATGCATACTAGCTATAAAGGTAATTGTAGTACAGCACTGTTTTTTAATAATGTCTGACCTAAGAGGGACCAAAAAAGGCTTGCCCCCGAAATGATATATTTCACGAGGACAAGGCGAGTCGGGCCTCGTTTTAAAATTAACATACACGGTCCACGCTCAATTTCCAAATTTTTGGCCTAACCCAAATTTTAACGTCCTCCGCTTACGCTCGTAATTTTGTTTTTTAATGCTAATTACTCGGAAGATGGGTGGGCTCTGATACCGCCTACCTTTTACTGTTCCGGTAGGTCTTCAGATTGTTCTCGGGCCGGAGTAACCCACGCGCGAAAACACTCGTACAAGACGCCCTCTTCAGCGCTACGCAAACGCGTACACTTTTGTGCCACGTGCTCTCAACCCTTCAGGAGACATTAGTACGTGAATTTCCGCACCCGCACACATGTTCCGATCCCTCATTCGCGCGCGCACACACACGTAAACACATACCGCGCATAGAGCAGACCGGAAAGACCTTTTTAGCTAGTAGTTGGCGCCATAACGCACACACACAAAAATAAGCAGAACTAAAAAGTTAGACTTCTGATTTCACATGGTTGAAATAGACAAAAGAATGTCGGTTTTCTGTGCCCCCCACGTAAAACTCCTGTAAGAGTGATCTTACTTACTATTCTTCAATTATTAAAACAGTTCTTCATTCATTCAAAACATTATTATTTTTAATGCTCGGATAATAGCACGGCAATTATAACACATTTTAAACTAAAATTTTAATCAGTGCCGGCCCAACATAAAAAATAAATTAAAAATGTTATTCCATTTTTACTTATATTACGTTATCACAATAATAATAATTCACTTCAACCTAATTAATTATTAGCTTTATATATATATATATATATATATATATATATATATATATATATATATAACATTATATATTAACTACAAGCATTAAATTATGAATTATTTTTATTTAGATGGGTTCATGTTTAACGAATGTGCTCAGCCATAGTTTGTTCCGGTGTCACTAAAAAGGATACGTCGAATTACAGACATTTAAAGGACGCGTCTGTTGGCTCTATTGTACGAATAAAATAATATTGTCTCCGGCGAATCGTGTTCACTGTGGAATTAATTGGTGCGAGCAATGCACGATCGCGCCATCGCCCGTTTTAATAACTGTCTCTATACGGAGGGGAGAAGAACAGTGAATGTTGTATGAAATTGTAGTCGGTACAGAGACATAGAATGCGCCCATCCGATTACAACGAGCCAATAAATGGAATACGTTTGTTTCCGTGGTTTAGAAGCCGGACCAAACATTCATGTCACGTCGATTTTAGAATACAATCTCCAATTCTTAACTACTATTATATTTAATTACACGCATAATAATACGCATTGAATGAAAAAATTGCTTATAGTAATAATACAAACTTAAAATTACTTCGTTAAGTCCTCGAGTTTAGGCAAAAAGATTGAAATTTCACAGAATTATCATGAGCGCGTTGTTATACTCTCTGCAAAGAGGTGTTCGGCTTTATTGCTCTTTTCACAGATTAGAATTCTCGAGCTAATCCCAATGATTCTTTCCAACACTTCGACAAGCTAACTTTTCCTTTAAAGCAATCCCCAATTGATTCATCAAACGTGTACTGAATGATACCTCGACCTAGTTAATAATTCAAATACGAATATTTCGATCAAGGCTCTTTTAAATTGGATCGCACCGTGTGCGCTATGGTTTCTCGCCGGCTTTCACTCCTAGCAAACTTCTGCGAATATCGTTACTTCACGGTACAAAACAAAGAAAGCCAACGAACAGAAAAGCCATCTTTCAAATTGTCGCTTCCCAACCTTATAATAAACTTCCATCCTATATTCGGACCCGCCACAGGCCCCAGAAATCAAAACCACTCCTATGTTATATGATACGCTAGATAGAAAATGATGTGCTTCATGACGAAGCAACGTATAGTGTGATTGTTTCATTCCGTTCTAATGAATTTGTGGGTAATATTGAAATGGCATGACACTGGGCTAGAATGTGCAGTCTGGACTTCGTCAGTATGTTTTATATGAGGCATATCAAAACAGATGGCGGCCAAATCGAGCTACTAGTCGAAAAGTGGATGTTCCTGCTGAATAGTCTCGGATGTAATTGTAAATAATTTCTGACTTACCGGTGATAGTTCGCCGTCGTCGCTGAGGTCGTGCGAAGAGCTGTCGTTGTTGATCTGTTGCTGTTGGTGCTGTTGCTGTTGCTGTTGCTGTTGCTGGTGGTGGTGGTTCTGCTTGGAGCCTCTCTTGGGCTGGTGGTATCTGGCCAACTTGTCGCTCATCACGTCTCACCCCCTCCGGACCCCGCCGCCGCCTAACACACCACTCCTCCTGGCATACCACCACTGACGCACGCCTGAACAAAAAACATATCTATATAGGCGTTTGTTTTCAATGGATAAAAATATCATAGTTTGTTTCTCAAAATTCAAATGCAGTTTTACGAAGGAATGTACAACAAAAATGGAAGACGCAAACTTTTTAGTTACATGTAACAATTTCAACATATTCTTTGTCTTGTTTTATTTCCACAGATGAAACTGAAAGACACGTTTAGGAATTAACAAACATATATATCATCGTCTACATAAACCGAACGAATTTCACTTAGTATTTTTATAATTTTTTATATAGCCGCGTAGGCAGCTTATGACCAGTAATATACTTAACTGGTGGAGCGTTTATTTCTCCAATCACTATTCCTACTTGCAACTAACTTACAAACTAACACTCACGGGGTACGGAAGAACACGTAATTATAAAACAATAGCAAGATTGTTCACGCAGTAATATTCCCTATACAACAAGTACCGCGATAGAACCAATGTACGAGGTTTGTTAATTCCCGAACGTGTGTCAGTTTTATCTGTGGAAATAAAACAAGACAAAGAATATGTTGAAAACGGTTACATGTTTACGGTAATTAAAAATTGTGCGTCTTCCATTTTTTTGTAAAGTCGTTCGTAAACCTGGATTTGAATTTTGAGATGCAAAGTATGATATTTGATTACTGCTATCGAGTATGCTATCTTGCTTTTATCCACTGAAAACAAACGTCTACAAGGAAATTACACAAGAAATACTAGTTCAACCGCATGGGAATCTTACTGCTGATTATAACGTACTCCGAGTATAATATTGAAATGAAAAACACTTAAAAATTTCGACTTTTTTTGTTGCCTAAATCGAGATTTTGTGGTACATTATCCCTCGGATCTCCCGGGTATTGCCTGAAAATATTCGACATTTTCAAATTTTACTGGATACCTTTAGAATACATCCAAATAATTCTGAAGACACGCATGTTAAATCAAGATATCATATGTTCGATAAGTAGAAATGTGGCATGTATAAGTATATAATAAAATATTAAATGCAATAAGGTCATTAGTAATTTTTTTCAAATGAACCTGAAATATTCAGGTTTCTTTTTGGTTTATAGTTTGTTTTCTCTAAAACACAAAATGAGATCGAAGTTGCCTCCGTTCACCCGGAAGTGCTCGTGGTCCGATTTTCCAGCAAATCGATACGTTTCCACGTCGATAAGTGGGAGACAGTTACTTATTTGGCTACTTATTTTTGCGGACTGGTTCACGGGAGATATTTGGTCCAACAACAGACGGCATTGAGACGACCTCGAGAACCAGATTACGGTTCGAAAGGTACTGGATCAGGAATAGACCTAAGCGCCGGGTTACGCGTACGATTTCGAAGCTTCAATTTGAGATTCAAAATTAACTGAATGCGTTTACATTCGAGCAACAATTTCATGACTAGTATCTTCGATAATCCATCTTACTGGATGGTATGTTGCACTCGGTTGGTAGTTATCACGTTAGCCTACTTTTTTCATGGATTCTGCCGATTCCTTCAATACAAAATATTACCGCAATTGTACCGCTTACAGGCTTACTACTTACTACTTTGAAGAGCGTACCTATCGATTTTCAATTATAGCGGAAATACGCTTCCTGATGATTTAAGTCGGTTTTTTTAATTTTTCCGGAAAAGACCCTTCCCCACACAGCACATTTCTCTAGACACATCTTCATAAATCCAAACAATTTTACAGCTATTTAAATAGGAAAAAATATCTGCAGTATGGAAAACTTCAACTTGAACATTGCTGCCAAGAAAAGGCGAGGAAAACCTGTTTTAAAGAATTTGCGACTGGTATGAAATTGTGTCTCTATGAAACGATGTGGGCGTGCTAAATGTCTGGTCAGTCGAGGACGGAAGAATTTTAAACGATATTTTGTCCACAAATTGTTAATATTAAAATTGCATTAAATTTTGACAATTTTTATGCTGGAAAAATTAAATCCAGACATTTAGAGTAATTCTCTTAAGCCCAAAGAATAATAACTTAGTGACTTCTCCATATTTTCCCCTAGTATTTGTAAGTTTCAATCTTATACTAATACTATGTGAGCTATCTAAACCTAGGCTTAATTTATCTATTAACGTAAATTAGAAGGGTGCGGATTTTTTCTGTATCTGAACCACATGACCCTCTCACATGACAGATAATTTTCGACGTTCTTTCAGATAAACGTTAGGATCTGGCTTACTTTAATAAATTTAAATTCGACGAACCATTTTCGTGATACAACCATAACCGTAGGATCTAACTTAAAACATTTACTTGCCCACGAAAAATATATACTTATTTTACCAGTACGTGGAACATATTTATCTCTATGATTTAGTCCTTCCTAAACTGAACTCCACAAAAAATTCTGTAATTTTTAATGTTCTTCTTTAAACATTAGACTGACGCGAATGAGCCACACTTTCACATTTTTCATTTCTGAAAAGAACTGAGATGAGATACAATTTTTTTGCAATTGATACTCACGGCCGGGTTGTACACTGTCGGCTTTGGGACAAGCTAAGGGGACGGAACACATACACTTCCTTATTCGCCTTCGATCGGACACATGGCCACGCACACAACACCCGCGCACTGAAATACTGTGTGCAACACTTTACCAAGAAACGGGCAAATATGATCTTCGCAATGGATCGGGAGGGGGGCCTGGTTTGATACGGGATATAGAAAGGGACACTTTCACAGAGCAGAGGGCGCGGTGGCCTTTCCTTCCCTGCCGGGGCCCGGTCGATGAGGATACGGCACACGGTGATTCCCACACTGAAAGTTCGCACGGTCCGTTCCACCGATTCGGTTTATAGGATAATCCACCGATAGGATTCCGCGATTGGAGGGGAAGGAGGGGGGGTGCCACCAATTAATGATTAACACAGCTCCTGTTGGAGTCCGTGGTGAACTGACAGATGGAAAGGAGTTTGACAGCGGCGTAGAGGGGAGTGGGCTGCCCCCACCACGCCGATATTGTACTTTCTATACCCTCCTCCTCGCCCGTCCGTTCCTCCCTATCGCTCCCTATCACTCCCCCACTACGGGCTTTATCTCGGGATCAATACCTGCGACTCGCCATAACCACCCTCCCAGCCAACCCCTAGAAAAGCTCTCCTCCTTTCTTATCACAGCCCACAGCCTACTGTATGGTACTTGAAAACAAAAAAAATTGGGAAAGAAATTGTCAGTGTTAAATTAATCTGTTATAAGATTCACTTCACTGTAATGCTACAATAAATAAATATTACTAATTGTATCTGCTTAAAAGAAATTATACTCCTTACATAAAATTACATCATTCCAATTATAACACATTGTTAAAGTACAATGACAATGTGTGAAATAAATAATCAACTTAATTTGGTATCAATTTAAATCTAATAATGAAATATTAATATTTTTTTATAAATGAATATTTAAAAATTATATTGAACTATACTGAAACAAAATTTTAGCTGATAAGGAATCTGATTTTGACGTCAACTGTTCTCAATTTCTGTTTCATAGTGCTATACCATCTGATTTACACATCTTCAGAGGCTACATATATACATACATATATATATATATATATATATATATATATATATATATATATATATGCATATAATGAAAAAAAGATGAATGCCACTTCTATACAGTAAATTTTATAATCATAATATGTTTGTGAGGTAGAATGATGCTAATAATAATGATTGATGGCTTAAGTAATCATGGTGAGTCACAGAAAATAGTGTGGGAGGCTCATGAGTTGGCACATTGAATTGAATTCTCTTAAGCTCCAAATTTCAATTTTATCATGAAGAAAGTAGATAGATTTAGAATTATTGAATTATGAATAAATATTGAAGTTAATCATCATTCTTGTTAATGGAGGACTATAAAAATTAAAAATGTACCTTAAATGGCAGTACAAAATATATTGTATGGTTGTTAGTGCCTTTGATTATGTAAAAACAACAAAAAGCTGTACTTTTTTAAATTTTTAATAAATTCCATTTAGAACTAATTTTAAATGTAATTTATCATACATTTGATTGTATGGTTGTCCTTAAAGTTTAAAACTAGTGTGGATTCAAATAGAAAACTCTCTACCCCAAGTAGAAAATATTAATAACCTGATACCTTTAATAAAAATTCATGTAATAACTATTTAAGCATTGAATCTCAATACAAATATAACATAATAATAATCTAAACCTGAGGAAGGAGTTAATCTCCAATTTGAGACAAGCAGTGCACTCTGTTAGCAACATTTTAATTCATCACTTCTTCACTGTAAAATTGTAGGTATAAATTGAAGATAAATGTAATTTGATTGCAATTTAATATTACAAAAATATATTTTAAATTACATTAATGCCAATTGTTCTGGGGATAATTTAAACTAAACTTTTTATGTAAAGAAAACTATAACAGGATAGATGCCAATATAAATGGTTTAAAAGTTTTACTACTTGTTTAAGTATACATATGGATTACTGTTATATATATATATATATATATATATATATATATATATATATATATATATATAATAATTAAAGATGAATCTTAATGATACCTAGGAATTACTGACCAAAGCTCATAAAATTCTTTGTACTTCTTCCCAAAAATATCTGAATAGAAATTCATATTCCATTTTTGCCACTCTCTAATGGAACAACATAATGAGTAGTATTAACATTAGTCTTTTGAATAGATATAACTTTATAGATATTACTGTATAAACCTTTCAATTTTGTCTTGAATACAATAATTTGTTCTCAATTGCTCATAAGAATTATATTTCAGAAAAACAAAATAAATAAATAATACACTTTCATTAGTATCCTATTAAATCGTTCTAACATTTTAAGAAGCAACATTCAAGTATCATGCACTAAAAATAAGGAAAATGGCAGTAGTTGAATTGGCACTTTTTAATTGATGCACATTGTTTTATTATCTACTGATCATCCTTTAAATGTCATATATTGAACACATACTTTAAGACAGATCATGCATGTAAGAAATATGTACTTACAAAACGTTAAGCACTGACAAAAATTGGTTTCGTAAAATATGCATTAAATTTTAGTCATTTTATAACCGCCATATTAGAATCACTGCCAACCCATTACGGGGAAATCAACATTTCCCCGTAAAAACATATTATTTACGTATTTTTGTTCACCTATACTGTAAAATACTATTTATTTAGTTATTGATTTATTTAAAACTGACTTTGTGAGTTTCTATAACGCATGGAATATTGTAAAAACACCCACTTTTATACAATAATATATTCCTCCAACATTACGTTTATTTGAACATTATTTCGTACTAATCAGTTCTTAAAATATTTGATTTTAAATGGTAGTTTTTCATTCCAGACATAATAAAATTGGAATATATTATTTTTTTAAATAGTTTACAGTCTGTCAATACCAAGAGTCGATTGCATGTTACATTCAAACAGGTTACAGGCGCATTACATCAGGTTACGTTCATTGTTTTGTGTTATTTTCGAGGTAATTTGTAAAATGTTATACAAGATTTGATCTTAGATAATCTAGATTTGTTTAGTTCTCACACTTTTCTTGATAAGTATTTCTTTTGAGTGTTGAATTAAAGAATGTTAAGGACTTACGAATTGAATGGTATTGGCGGTACTTGAACTAATATTTCAATAAAGGCAACAAAGTTATTCTGTGCTATTTATCTTATTTATTTATTAATTATTTCATTTTAAAATAATTATTACAGACATTCATTGAACGCTTGGTTATGTAGATTTATTAACTGATTATTATGGATCCATAGATAGGTGCTGAAGGTTATGAAACCTCTAGCCATTGCATTAATAATCCATGTTCTTGTAAATGATAACTGTACATCTGCTTAATAAAACCAATTATGTAATAACTACTTTTATTAGACTTTTCTCATTGGTTAATGTTATGTTATTTATTTTGTTTAAGCTTAACTTTATATCTTGAAATATTCTTTTGCTCTCAATTTTTTTATGGATTTTTAAAATAAAATTGTTTCTTGTTTTTTACACAATTAAAGCAAGGAAGATGATCATACCTGTGAGATGTTTCACGTGTGGAAAAGTAATTGGTAATAAGTGGGAGGCGTACCTTGGTCTGTTGCAGGCAGAATACACTGAAGGGTATGTATATGAAATATTTTTTGTTGTAATAAAATCTTATTAATATTATTATTATCATATGAGTTTCATATTTTATTAGAAAATGATACAGTATGAAGAACAAATTGTTATATATTGCATGTATATGTATGTTAAATAACAAGATACTGAAGTGTTATTGATCTCATTTGATTCACGCCATTTTTGTTCAACATTGGAATCAAATTGTGAATGTTGTTTGAAGTTATGGATATAAGCTTGACAAGTAATATAATAATGTTTTAACAACAACATTAATTCATTACTGTGAATAATATTGTGCTGTAGAAAACCCAACCCTTTTTATTTGTTGATCCTATATGTCAGTAACTGATGTAAAAATAGTAGTATTATAAGTAGTTCCATCCTAACAATAATATGTGATAATAAACTCATTTCCATCAATTTTTTGTAAGTTTTGTACTTCATGTATCATATTGATTCATATATTTTTAACTTACTTTTTATCCTTTATTTCAACTAATTGAAAAAGGTACATTAACCTTGTTATTAATTCAACATGTTAAATTGGAATGTGGATACAATTTTGTCAACCTATTATAATTATGAATCTTAAACAAAATCATTAGTTTGAACCATATTATTAAAGCTCAATAAGTTACTGGGAAAATAACTGCTTGCTAATTCTTTTTAACTTTTAATAAGGCCTTAAATTTAATAAATTTAAGCATAGTTCTTATCTTTTTATATATTTATATTGTAATTCAATACTATGTGTATTAATAGTTAATATAAAACCTTTCTAGCTTAAACAAAGATAAGGTTATAATATCTTATGTTATGGTAATTAGTAGGTAGTTTTTGACACAACTATTATATCTTTTATTGTGCTTCCAGGGATGCATTAGATGCTCTTGGATTGAAAAGGTACTGCTGCAGGAGAATGCTTCTGGGACATGTGGACCTCATTGAAAAACTTCTGAATTATGCACCATTGGAAAAATAATTTTCTCTTAGTATTTATTCCATATTATTCGCTATGTTTTTGTTTGGTAATTGAATTATAATAATTTTATACTTTATTAAATAATGAACCATACATTTATTATGCGATTACAATTTAATTATTGATATATTCCATTAAATCCGGTTGGCCTAATAAATCTGTGTCACAATATGATAAAGATTTATTTTTTTCTTGGCTAATCTGTTAATTCATGTTTACCATAATGCAGAATTTTTTTACACTTATGAAAGTTGGATAAATTATTTTATTGTATTGTTTATTACTTCCGTAGCTTAAAATGTGAGGAAGTAAGATATCCACATAACAGTGTTGTCCCAGTTTATATATTATGACCTTAGTTGAATGAATTTCAAAACTACATTGATATGAACCTAACCCTTGGTTATTAATTTTTCACACCTTTGTATTTTTAATTTTAACAAGCAGACTAAAGATTTTTACAATCTTAGTTGACTAGAACATTTGATGATCTGTAAAGATAGGTTTTTCAAATTTTCTGAACCATCATTTTCTTCTAGCATAAATGTGGTGATATTTTACTTTAATTTTAAGATGATTAAAAAATAAAATGATAATGATTAAACTAAATGATTAAATTTTTCAGATTTCTTGTGTCATCTAGCAACTTCTATATCATCTACTATATAATTTACAACCTTAGTCATTTGAATGACCAATTTTCAGTTGATAAAATCAAATAAATACTAGAAAGATGACATGAAAGTTCTTCCATTCCTTAGTTTATTATTTGTATACTGAAAATTAAAGGTCAGTTCATATTTTAAAATATACATTGAATTGCTGTTTTGTATTTCAGCTCATTTCCAATTTCAAACTGTTTTCTATTGTTCAACATGATTTCCTCAGTCTTTGTTGTTCACGTTTAGAAATTGTTATTTCTTTTATTGTTCTTTCTTCATGCTGCATTATCTTCGGTCCCTTTTCGGTGAATTTTTAGTTAAGAAATGTCTTCCTTGCTTCATATCCAAACAGTTACATAAACTTCTCAGCTTTTATAAAATTGCTACAATTTTCAAAATACATGTTTTTGGATTGATCCTCTTTAAATGAAATCTTTCTATGGTTCTTTCATTATAAGAAATTAATTCTATGCATAGGTGTTATGTAAATTATATAATCCCTATAATTGTAAATGATCCATGTATATAAATGGAAAAGTATGAAAAATATTTAACATAGGTGGGCTTGGAATACATTAGGTCAGCCTAATGTGTTGTTATTTTTTTATAATTTCTTCAGTCCTTAAACTAATGAAAAAATTCATAACTAACGTACCTTATAGCATAATTCAAATATAATAAACTTATAATCATAGATATTGAATAATCCATCCCCTTGTTGCAGCAGAAAAAATGTTACGGCCCTTGGCACCGTCCTGATACTGGGAAAATTACTGTATTCATTTTGTAATTACCAAAGAATATTCAATATCATAACTCTGCAGTCTTTCATGGATCTAAACTGTATATAAAGTATATAATTATTTAGTTCAGTAAATTATATACTAAAACTAAAGTTGATAATTTTGAAATACTAATTTTATGTTTACAGTAATAATACAGTTTATTATACACATTAAACATACATATAGTATGAAGCACATTTCATCTTGTGTGTGTTGGCACAACTTATTTATGTAGTGACTTATTACTGCCAACCAGATTTAAATGTGCCGATGATAGTTAAATTTGATATCGGTTCTGTTTGAGCCATTGGAGAGTGTCGATTTGTAGGTGAGTCATTTGTTCACTGGATTGTAGCGTTCCACGCCATTGCCCCTCTTGATAAACCGCTCTTTTTTTTCTAGTTTCTCCTTGCCCAATAGTATTAACTAGACCCGTTCCGTCCAACCCGGTTTAAGACGAGACAAATCAAAATTTCAAGGCCTCTTCCACATTTACGGTATTCTGTAACCGACGACGACTATATATATAATGGGTCTGTTTACAAAACGTACCGCCCCGGTAAGTTTACTCTTAGTTTTGAAAAAATTTGGAACTATAGTGTTAAGTCGATGGAGACAACTGCAACACTAAAAACCTGGAAACATCATTTAAAAACTTATAACCGAACTCAACTTAATAACACTGTAACTTAGCGCAGTTGATAACTACTCATTTCATTCGAGGTACCGCTTATAGCTAGCTTACACTGTCTCTAGCAGTATCACTGTTCACTGTATTATTAGGTTCCCCTTTATGTCGGCAGTGACGTTGTATTGTAATAAATCTGTTGACGAAGCAGAGGTAGATATCCAGGGCAGTACGGAGGTATTTATTATATGCGATATATTTGTTTTAATATGACCTTTACATAACATTTATTAATAAGTCGGGATTAAAAATAAATGAATTAGATACAACTGAAAAATGTCGTATTCATAAATTATACGAGGGGAAATAATGAGTAGCGTAACCAGAACTTGCAAACTTTCCCCTCTGTCTCCCCTGGGGGTCTCTCCGACCGCGCTCAGACTGTTACGAAACACAGAAAACACTGGTTTGGAACTTACAGAAATTGGGTCGTAGGAAGTAAGCCATTGACTGTAAACTAATTAGTATACAATTTCTCTCCTAAATTTTGAAGTACGGTACTTTTTATTTTCAATACGAGTTTTAACGTAGCGCAGGCAAGGTTGGTTAGGCATAATTATTTAACAAAGAAATAACCTCTCAAATGTGTTACTCACACTTGAACATTTATGTATAATAATTTTTAGTTTGTTTCTCATTTATTTGTACCAGCCATATTTATACATACGGTTTCGCATCTTATAATGGAATCGCTAAGAAATGTGTACAAAAAAAATCCGATCGCGGGTTTTATGATTCAGGAGGAGGATTTTAAAATTCATGTCGGCTGAACCAGAATATAAAACCAGTTATTATTCTGGCTCACGCGACTACTAAACGCTTATTTAACAAATGTTACAAGTGAAATAAGGGTAGCTATTTTTTCCCCGCAACATGAATGTACTGCCTTGCACATTTTAATCGCGTTATTCACTGCAAAGATTTACCATGACAAAACGAACATTTCATATAGGGAAATGTGTTTTTCCTCTTTTTACAATGGTAATTGTTATTGTTCTGGTTTACTGTTATAATAGTGAATACTGCGCATTGACTGGATTAGCCTGTGGGTTGAGTATAAACTCCAAAAAGTTGAAATATTTTCATTTCCCCAACTTAAACAATTTCTTAAACATTAGGATGACTTTTTTATGTTAATCTTGATTTTGAAATGTTCGCTCAAACTTTTGTTTTACTTTTGTTTTTTTTAGTAAATATTGTGGGTATATACAAATTAACTTTGCATATGTAATTACACGTTATATAGTTAGTCTGATTTTATCTATAGTCACTATATAATTAATAATATACACTGTAGTACAGTGCGTATCATTATTTCCCTTCATTTTGTTATATTAACCGTTGCAATTATGATTTAATTTTCAGTTTTGTAGTTTGTCCCACTTCCTTCGATACTGCTAGCAATGTAATGAGTTTAATAATCTCATTACTCTAATATCTCTTAAGGGAGACTTATTACGCGAGTTTCGTGTTTTGATTAGCTATCAGAATAATAGCAATGTGTTAATTGGTGGAGTTATTTTAGCCGTGAGAGAGCCTATTAGAAGGAGCCGACCAATTAAGTTTCGGCCGTTTGAGAATTGCTTCAGTATTTGGCACTCGTGGCTTTTTTGTTATAAGTTAGTTTCTAACGCTATTTATCCTATTATCAAATACCTCACTGCACATTCCGTTACTTGCGATGAAGAAAATTAGGAATAAATTCTTTATTAATTTGAAATGTGCTACTGCTCTCTTTTGTTTTGTCCGGTCTAGTGAACGTTCAGTCCTGTGTTAAATGTGGAACGCGGGTCGCATTCATTTTAAGTAGATAAATATGAGAGTCAACAAAAATACAATTTCAACATAAAGATAAAGCGATCTTCAAAATAGAGTTATTTATCCTTTACAATTTGACGTATGCATTCGATGCAGTAAACAAAGGTGTAAAAATTGGAATTTTTCAATTATATAGTGTAAAATCGAGCATTGTAATCTTATTATACTAACTGTGTTATCGTGTACAGAAGACCGAGATGGGCAGAAGGTTGGAAAAGATGCAGGAGTACGGGACATTCTATAAACTGTTACTGTCAATGTTACTCCTGTTATTATCAATTGAATAAATAGTAGCATTAACCGTATATTATTCAAGATGGCGAGTAGTCGCAATGGATCTATGTTTTCACCAAACACGGTTAGAAATTCTTGTGACTCGGTATTTCTTTCCAACTTTCGTAATTAATTTTTTTTCCATTTGCTTTCAGGAGCCGAGAAAGCTTCGACGATGCAGAGTCCAACCGTAGACGGTAATCGACACTCCTACCCTTCCTCGGCGGTGAGGAAATCACGCGGCCATTTCCTCTTAGGCGGGCGTTCGGGATTTCCAGTAAGGTGGAATTGGGGTAGCCGTCGAATCGGAGGATCGGAGCGATGGGACAGTTTTGAAAGGTAAGATTTATATCGGGACAAAATCGGAATGGATTGTGCGGTTAGAAAACAAGGTGGGGCGAAATGCAGTAAATTATTAATTCGTTCGTAGGTAATAGTTGTGATCTGATGTCGAGGAGTTTATGTCGGAATTTATGTTACGCGATTATATAAATATGTGTATATTAAATCATGGAATGTGATGGTGGTATTTTTGAACCGATGCCTATAGCCGATTGGCAGGTACCGAAGCTGCGGGGTGTTCTTCTGTTAGGGTTTGGTCCAGTGTGAAGACATTGAGGGTAGGGTTGAGAAGTCTAATTGTAGGGTGGGGGAACGGGGCACAAGGTCCTTCACCTCCCACCAGAGCTGCCGCCACCACCACCACCACCACCGCCACCGCCACCGCCGCGCTACATTCCATCCTAACTGCCAGCTTCAGTCTCTCTCCAGCAGTTGTGACGCTAGGCGGTACCAAACCAGCGTTCGCTCCTCCCCCCTCCGTCCGCTTACTTCAGCATTGGACACTAGGCCGCGAGTGACAGGCGGGTCCAGTGTAACAGTGTAGTAGCAGCAGCGAGCGCAACGATGCCGCACTGTTGTTGCCGCCGCGCGAAGTGAGACCATCGGCCAGCCGAGTAACAGGGGACCGACTTCGGCGTTGTTCCCAGCGCCCAACATTGAAGGAAGCAAGATCGAGGTAATAACTTTTGGTTAATTAAAAGTTAAAACAGCCTTAAACATCACTTAGATCTTATAGAATATTGGTTACGCTATGATTTTCTCAAGTTTTCATTCCCGGAACCGCTTAGTCACTTGGCCTTCATCGATAAATGATTAATTTGAATCTACACATGCTTAAGCTCAAATGACGCCATCGGAACAGGGAATACGCAAATAGATTCAATTACTAGATAGAAAGCTGGAAATTCTGTTATGAAATCTACCGTGCAAATTTCTGTCTCAATTTGATTTAAACGAGAGCATAATATGGTGAGAGGTAGTTACGCGTGTCGTTCGCAGATGACCAAGACGCTTTATCGGCAGTCAACTTCCTTAATTATCTCGCTATACAACTGCTAATGATGATTATATTGGCGAATGCTAGAAGCGGAAACTGGTCTAGCTTAAGACCGAATAGGGGATTGGAGGCAGGATTCGCAAAAGTGATTACGTTACCAACCCGATATTTTCGCAACTCTGTCTATTGCAATTATTGAAGTTTTCTTAATAAATATTTCTGCTCGTATTACTGTGTAAGTTGTTGGTGAACTTTTTTCCGAAATTTCGAGTCAAAAGTTGTCTTTGTGTCCATATCTAAAATAATAAGGCCTAAAAATCAAATATTTACGATATTACTGAATATAAAAATAATTATTTAGAATTACATCCTCCCGTCAGTTAACTTACTGATGTAATCATGCGATAATTAATAGCGAAAGTTTTATAGTCCGCAAATTATAAATTTGGACCGGTCAAAACAAAGTGGGGAGCTGTAATTTCGCCGAATCCAATGGAGCGTATAGCTCGGTCGGTGTATGTTCCACCACTACTGTACCACCTTTGACGTTGGCGAAAAGCCGAAACCGGTCTGGACCCGGCCAGAACAAGCCACCCGTGACAGGCCATTAGCCGCACGATTGTACCTCAACCCTTCGATTGTTATAGTTGAATGAGAGTAACTCTTTTGTAAAATTATCCATTTATAAGCGTATATATTTCGGTAGTACTCAGGATTTATTAAATTTTATGTTCCGAATATCATTTGTATATGTTGGTACTCTCCATTCGAATTGTTTGTAACGTTTTTCGTACTGAACTCTAGTGTCGGTTTGGTATCCTGGATCATGTATCCTAAGGATACCAAAAGTACTAAGGAAGCATAGTGTGAAACATTTAGTTTCATACAGCAGACGTTAATCTCTGCGGAAATAATGAACATATATATAGTTCAAGTCTTCAATGTTAATAACTTAATTTCAATTCAGAAGGTTCGATCGGATGTGTGTATAACGCGGAAAAGTAGTGGTAGCCTTGTTCTTTTTTTTGTAATATTTAATTTCACGAAGACAAATGTGTTATACATAAATCATTCTACGGTTTCCTTAATCGCAAAAACAGGATATAGTCAACTAGCGTCAGATACCGTGGATGCTTGTGCTAGTTGGTGTCTGTCTGGGCGCGAAAAAAATCCGAATGACTCAAAGGTTCGTTGTCTAACAGCGACTAGATGATTCACCCCCCTCCTGTAAATGTTCCGTTGAGGTATGAGATGATATCAGTTTTAGCTTGGCGCAGCTGTTGTCATAGTGACACAACTGGCGGAGAATTTTAAACATCCCGGAGCCGATGAGGAAAGCAGTCGGGAGATTATGTGCGTCAAAAATGAGCATTGGTATTTTTTAGGAAGTAAAAAACATATTTAGCACTTTGACGGAATTAAGTCCTTACCGGAAAAAATCCTTACAGATACAGCATATAGATTTGAAAGTCTCTTCTATCTACTAGTGATACTAGTTGCTCCTAAGCCAAGGCGAGAGATCACAAAGACCTCAATATCTATGACAATATCAATCTAGAAATTTTCGACTTTAACTCGAAGGGCTATAAATTATAATTAGATTGCCATAGATCTTAGGACCTATGCGGGTACTTGGATGATCGTGAGACATATCGAACTATAATATTCAAGTAACACTATAATACCATTTTATATCAGAAAAATTAGGACGAGGGGAATTAAATATGGAGTCCACTTTTTTACACCCCAGTAGCGATACTTGGAAGAACATTGCATAGAATGTAAATGAGGAAAGTGTTGTCAGGAAAGTGGCGTTTGGAAGATGCGGGATTATTTTCTTTTTTAATCCGTATTAGAGTATCACGAATTAGTTTCATTCGTCTGTAATACTCCAGCCATTTTTTTACCGATTTGCTTTTCCACACAATAAGACAACAAAAGTTATTGGCTTCGTAACTGAAGGAAATTCACGCATTCCGTTCCCTCTATACTATCGCTCCTGTCAATACGGTACGCAGTGGCCTAATGGCCGCCAGTGTTTTCAGATAGCCGTAAGTCCCATTTCAATCGTCACGCTCGGTACGAATATAACCTTGGAGGCAGGTATTCGAAAAACGGACAGCGAATTTCTATATATGAGGAAAATAAGAGTTTCGCGACGGTCTAGGTTCGCAAAAATTATTAAATATCAGCCTAAAATTATTCTAAATTTGTTGAATTCAAAACTCATTCATTTTATTTAAAACTCCATTCTGGTCGGCATTTGCGAGAGTTCTCTCAATAGCCTGGCTACTGGCTAGTCAAGCTCAACTGAATCATTCTTTCGCCTAAACAATTACAATCCGTAGGCATAATAATCTGGTATGCGATTGCTGTGAACAACGATTGTACCACTTGTGTTATCCGGTCACTGTCTTGGTGGTCCGCCGCCCTACTGATAATTCATGAAACCTGGTTTGCTTCCTGACATGAGCGAGCGGAATATTTCTGTGTCTGGCTAGCGGTAGCGTTGAACTGTGGCCAACTGGAGTGAAGAAGGCTCGACTGACTGACAGACAGAGCCGCCTAGGGCCCTGTCCCGGCACAGTTATTTTACCGTTAACCTTTTTCGGCTCCTGCTTCTATACTTTTGAGGCGGTGGCTTTTCTATCGTGGGAGGGCCGACACGCGGCCCCGCTGGCTCCCTAGCCTTATTCACTCTTCAGTTCTCCACGGTATTGAACGGTAGCTATTGGTGGACGTTGTCTGTTCGTGAATTTCCGCGTACGACATTCTGCGTCTCGGCATATCGTTTTATGTTTTTATCGCTGAGAGTTGACAATTATTCTCTCTTATTATCTCCGACGTCTGTAGCTCCTTAACACTGTAGAGTCAGTTTCTTCCGCTTTTTGTTTCTAAATGAGGACACCATCTTACTGAAACACGAAGCCCATTACTAAATGTACTTGACCTACTCTAGTTATAAATTTGTAGTGAGAAGAATCACAAAAAGGGTTTCAAGAAAAGCTCAAGTTCTCCAAGTCCTGCCATTACCAGATTAGCAAGGAACAGATTGTTCTATGTTTTCTACTTTTTTCATTCAATAAGTTTGTAATTTAAAGTACCTTGTTTAATTTTCTAAAAAATAATCATTCTTCTGACGAAAAATTAATATACCACCTTTTGATTTCAGGTGGTAGCATAGGTTACTCTGATTTTATGTATGTTATTATCTATTCTTATTTATCTATATATTGGTATCTTGTAGGTAAAATTGAATTTAGATCATGTCTTTTAATAATCGGGTTGAAAATGTCATTCCCAATTTATATTTTTTCCTAAAATTTTATTTCTAGTACATGTAGTTTCTGAAAATGCCTGCAGATTGTTCATTGGACAGCCATGGCTTAGATTCATTTTGCGGCATACTTTAAACGTGCATCATTCGCAAATGAAATTTGTCACGTTATTTCAGGGAAAGTGAGCCTTTATGGCTAATTGCCGATCTGAGTCAGCAACCGGTCTGGACAGGAAGTTGGGCTGCGGCACGTTCGGTTCCTCCATCAAATCGGTCCCTAATTGTAGCTTCCTCGTAATATCTCATAATTGGAGTGCTCGTAGGATTATCCACCTGCCCCGCTACACCAATGCTACTAGCTAGGGCACCTCCTTTCAAGCGTCACTTACCCTATGCGAAAAATATTTCCTTCTTCTACATTATTAATTAAAGAGCATTTTTGGGAGTGCTAGTTTTGGCAATGTACCGACTTTGTGAAAAATATTCGGGGTTCTTGAAGGGCAAAGTTCCCCCGGCGCGGGGAGTCCCGTCGCTTATTTGCTTCTAAACCGGACCGATTTTAGCCTCCCGCCAAAGTTAGAAGCGCTTAGTTAATAAGTAAAGTAAAATTGAAAACGCGTTTTCTGCTATGAGAAAATTGGGCGCTATACAGGCCTTGACACATGCAGTATGCATGTAAAGACCGTGCAATGTGTGGCAGTCTCCGCCCAACCCAAGAATGACTAAAGACAAGGCTTAAAACTCTCTCCATCCGATCCGATTTACTGTAAGTTTTTACTGTTACTAGATACTAATATACACGTATTCGGGGAAATGCGGGGTACGGGTTGCAGTGACCCGATTTGTCGGTGAAGGAAGACGAAGGATAAAACGTCTTACATGCCTTGAGACAGCATTCTTATATTGAGCAAATGAGAAGGATCACGAACTAACAACCAGGACGGAACAGGGCGAATTGATCACGAAAACACGAACTAGGTACAGAGAATATAGGGAGCCATGCTATTGGGTAACGTGGTTCATTACCACCAAGAGTCTTTCTTATTGCCTAAATCTGAACTGCTTGAAATTTGCTATCAGAACAATCGAAATATATTCAATTGACATATCTTAGTTCATGGAAATAGTTTATTTATACGGAGCATTAGCCAGTGTTATTTAGCATCCTATGGGACTCTGATGTACTCTTTACCTGGAAGGATAACTGGAAATAGGATTGCCTTATTCGTAGACAGGATTTCATTACTCACAAGAAAAATAAACAAATTACAGCGATTCTTCAAAATGGTATCAAGGTTCAGAGTTATTAACTTGACTTTATTTGAAAAAGTTATAGAAGTAATTGAAATTATCTGGATGATGGTAAATAGTGAGGTGCTTGCTGGCTTTCTGCCGTAGAATAAAACCTCAGGATCGGCAGCCGAGATGATTAATTACCTCACTGCATGGTAACAGTGATGATTCCATACATTCGGGTATAGACCTTATAATTCATGGACAGACACGTGTAGACAGTGACCAGCGGGTGTGGGTGGAGTATTTCACGACCTGTGGGAGGGTGGTGCCCTATGTCGGGATTGAAAGCGGAGATATTAGGTTTAGATTGAAGCTGAATTATTTTCCACCGTTGAAGATCGAAGCCGGGAAAGCGGGGATTGATGGGGCCAGGACTCGGTTCAAGGCAGGTCGTGTCGGTTTGCGTCATCTCTTGGCTTTATATTAGTCATCTTCGTTTCCTTGGCTCCTTTTACGCGTGTTTATACCCCCCGAGCCACTTTCGTCGCCTACGCTGGAAAAACTTGGAATATAAATAGGGTAAAAAATGTATGAATCGAGTTTGAAACTCTGATAAGTTTAAAAACCCGCGTTCGGGATTTACGACATTGTTGACGTGGGCGAAAACTCCTCTGCAGAACGGGCGTGTGGGATTCAGAAGGACTAACAGGACACGGGAAAGCGATTAGTATTCAAACTGACGTTTGTTGCTGCTCGAATAAATATCATCTATTGACAATACATGTTGAAAACGTTTATTAAAAATTACCCAATATTTTAAGACCTTTTAATGTTTGAATAATTAAACGATTAAATATATTGACAATTATTCGGTTTTACCTTATTAAAATACTTCCAATAACGAAATCTTTCGTAATCGAGGGTCGAGATTTATTGTCGCATTGTTGAAACATTCAGGAATGAAAAGATTCAATCAACATTCGAATGTTTTTCATGGATTACCATCTTTTGTATGTATATTAACCGAATATTCATGTGTAATACAACTCACGTATCCCCCATATCGCGAGATTCTTGGAAAGGAGTTGAAATAGGGGCTGGGTTGATTATTGTTCTTGGGCACGTGCGCAGCTTGGAATATCTTGGTGTTTGTCGACCTCTCGTTGTCATTGTTTTTATTGTAAAATCTTTCACCGCGTTACCGTTAAAAGTTTTAACTTAACGAAGAGACCGCTGCAAATTCACCGTTTCAGTACTGTGTTCTACCGTCATCTCGTTTGATATTTCATCTAAGCTTTTATCTTTTGATATAAATAGCCTGAACGCCTCCGTTTTAACATTAGATTCTTTTGACTATTAAATAATTAATTACAAAATTGTAATTATCGAAATATTTTTACCGGTTTACCCACATTTTGACCAGCGGACGTGGTCAGGTACCACTCGGCGTTAATCAAACGTGCGGCATTTTCTTTTCGGTGGGGAGGTCAAAAAACTAAAGGATGCTCAGACAAAGAGGGCCAGCGCGTGGGTGACTCATTCTGACGAAGTGGACGCGTGATGTGAATAAATGACGTCATAAAAACGCGTGCACGGACTCGGACGCGTCGTACACGTGGAGCGTTTTTTCCGCGGGCACTTCGCGCCGTCTCTATCCAGCCACAACCGCAATTCTCCTCCCAGTTTTACAACTCCAACACATCTGAGTCAATTAGCCCAACTGGTAACCCAAGTTAACCTCTTTAACCCCGAAAAGTGGAAATATTCATTGCGCTTTGGTTTTTGTCGCAAGCGAAACTGGTTTGAGCCCACCCAATTCAACTTGGGTTCATTTGATTCTGCCTTTTATTTTCAACAAAATAAATGAATCGGCATATCTACATCACATGTCTTAAACTTGCGAATTGCGTTAAACTGTTATTTCCGAACATTTCCAATTTTATTCGCCCGCGAAACACTTCAGTGTACTTTGGCGGCGATTCTCGGAATTGCAAATTCTCGACTGCAAATATAGGATGGAGATCGGGACGATATGAATGTTGCCGTGGTCCCAGTGACGATTTCGCCGTTATCCCATTAATTATGTTTTCTATTACGGAACGACAAAACGGGAAAATTGCGAAGAGATTCTATCTGAAAAACTTATTATCTTAACTGCTCTGTTTCCTGACGTGAGCCCGCTCCTCGAATTATAACGGACGGTGGTTACTTACCAGAACAAAAACGTATCGGTATGGGCAATATGAATTATAGTTAATTTATTGGAAATTAAACTTCTAAAAACATAGAAAAATATTCAAACTGTGTTTATTTTTTAAATCAACGACTGGAGGTCTATGTTTTGTACACTACTTACCACTTCAGTGAATTGCATCCATTCAAATTATATTTGAACCAAATTATGTTTGGTGTTATTAAAGTATTTCATTTACATTTCATCCTTTTTGTATTGTTCAAACCTGTAGAAACCAAGTATTTTGTACAAAAATATGATGTATTTATTCAGCCTCCGAGAATATTTTTCTTACTATTGAATTGCCATAAGCTCAATCCGGTAGTATTATTTTTTCACGCCTAAATTGAAACTCACGTCATTGAGTAGGGCTCGGGTAAAGGAATAAATCACAGATAAAGTTGGTCTGAAGCCAAGAGGAAGGAGTAGCGTGGCCGCGCAAGCGATCGACTGGCGGATACACACAAAGTAATACTTACCCTGAGTTACTTGTAAGTCCGCTCAATTAAAGTTTCAATTTTGTCCACGTTACGCCAGTCCACAAGTCGAATGTCGACCTCGGTAAATGTCAAACAATTACAGAGGCTAATAACGCAGGCGCAACCCACTGCTGCACTTCTCGTATGACACTGACACCGGCTAGCCCAATCTCAGTTGCATCATTCGACTTCGTGCCTATTTATGGAAGGCGCTATTTTTCTTTTACGCTATTAATTTTCTCCCTTTCTTATATTAATAATCCACTAGTCATTTTAATTTTCTGTGAAAAATGAATGCCGCGGAATAATACGTTGCGATACGCAGCTGCTGCTGGCTCTACCAGACAGATGCTTGGGAGTATATATAAAAGTATGTTATTCTGATGACACTAGCAATTTGATTGTTCCGTTTGTCATCCATATCCTAATTTTTTTTCGAGAGAGATGTTTAGACACCTCTCTTGGTTTTTGGACATATATAAATTAAACAACACAATAATTGTTTGAACTTATTTGAAATTGAATTAAAACTGTAATAATCAAACAGATAACTGATTTTGCGGATCTTGTTTGCTTAAGTTATGAGATATTTCTTGTTTTCCTCCTTAATTTTTTATTCCAAATACGTACAGTACATAAATGACTGACTGGTTCCTCACTGTATAATTAATTCCCCGATTGAATCGAATTGTCGATTTTCTGTGTCCGTTTTTGGCCAAAAGTGGCGCGAAATAAAACAGCCGCCTCGGACATCAGTTTAGTTTCCCATTTTACAGGGTCATGGGAAAATAATTCAATATATAATAAATAATTCAACGAGGAAATCTCCAAGGTGAATCGCCGACGCCAGCTGCTCCTAAAAACCGATTGGCGGTAAGAATTCTCCCTTTGTTGAAGCGACCGTTAATCATTCGGGTAGCAGAAGTAAAACTTCATCACAACATTATTCAATTACTTCCCAAGTACGTGCATGCTTATAATTTTCGGCTTTTATAACTTTCAAATAAAGGCCGACGGTATTTTCAGCGCTATTTTATATATTGTCTCAACTTGCATTATGACATTTCAATTTTTAATTTACGTTTAGAATTAAAATTGGGAAAATTAACGTAGATTTCGTGTTTCTGTCTCCTCTCGCTGGTTTGGTCTTTTACTATACTGGTTTCGGCTGCTCGCCATCCTCAGCAGCGGTGTTAGTTACTTTGGATGTTTTTGGGCATCCTCACTTCACTGTCACTGTCACTTGTACTGTGGTGATGGTCTATCGTCCACCATATATCGTCGTGTGTATATATATATATATATATATATATATATATATATATATATATATATATATATGTCTTGTTATTGTGTTTCTTTCGGGACGTTGTTTGTCTTCTTTGGGTTATGAAGGGTTTCGTTAATCAGCTTAAGTCTTTGTCGGATTATCGGTCAAATATATACTTGATCACACAACTGGTCACAACTATTAGGTCCTGACTTCCAAATATATGACAGGAAACCTATCTGGTATTGTGTATTTACGATCATAAAAGGTTTCCTGTTGATCCAAAATTTATTGAAAAAAATTTATTTTTAGTAATCTAGTTAATCGGTGCAAATGCACCCAACGTTAGATAAGTACATTTCCGCCCCACACTCAGGGGGGCGCTAGTTTATCCGTGCAAGAGCAGCCTACGACCTTTAGTTAAGTAAAATTCCGCACCACCCTCAGAGGGCGCTAGTTTATCGTTGCCCAACGGACTTTAGTTAAGTACATTTCCGCACTACCCTGAGGGGGCGCTAGTTTATCGTTGCCCAACAGACTTTAGTTAAGTATATTTCCGCACCACCCTGAGGGGGCGCTAGTTTATCGTTGCCCAACGGACTTTAGTTAAGTATATTTCCGCAGGGGCGCTAGTTTATCGTACGTTGCCCAACCTTTAGTTAAGTATATTTCCGCACCACCCTGAGGGGGCGCTAGTTTATCGTTGCCCAACGAACTTTAGTTAAGTACATTTCCGCACAACCCTTAGAGGGTGCAAGTTTATCGGTGCAAGTGCAGTGTGGATATCCAAAAATCATCCAAAGTTCCAAAGTGACTAACATCGCTACTGACGATGGTAAGCAACCGAAACTGGTCTAGCGAAAGATCAACCAGCGAGAGGAGACAGAAACACACGAAATCTACAGTTCTCTTATAATTGGTGTTAGGGTGACCCCCTTATAATTCCGTGTATCGAAGTGTCAAGTAAGTCAGGACGTTCTTTCAGTTTTGGTTTCAGTTTACCCGCCAATTTCTGAATATTTTCAAAATTCGGTGGCGCGTTACATTTTTATTTTTCCACGCGTTTATCTTCGATTCAGGTCGGTATCTTGTGGCGGTCTGTTGCAATAAAGATACGTTAATTTTCTAATCAGCGCTGAAAATTTCATAGGCCGTTCGAAATTTCGTCGTGCGGGGGAAAGTGAGGCGTGTTTTTGTCGTGTGGCCGAGGCAGTGCGAAAGTTCATTGGGCAGCTGTTTCACAAGAAGTGGGTGACCCACCGAGGGCTATGATCTCACCATTAGAGCCACTACCGCCGCTATCTACCTACAGTTATAGCAATAACAACGGGAAATGTCATATATTCGTACGTCGTATTCTCTTGTTGCGATCCGATGAAGCCAATTAGCGTCAGCCAAATCAACGACCATAAACTGCCTCCACTATTCCAAATGGATTATTATTTACCGGTTATAGTAATGAACAATGTGAATCTAAATATTAATAGTTGTCTTAATTTTATACATAATGTAAGTGATTTTTTTTTATAAAATGTATTTCATGGTAGTACTGTGTTAAAAAATCTTTTTCAGTGCCATCAATCAAAGATCGTTTGGCATTTGATTATTAAAAATGCTTTTTAATGGTTTTATTAGACCAGTTTCATATATGGCGTATATAAAACGCCGAATGTGCTTTACACATTTAAGGACTTGCATAGCCTGATCTATAGACGGATATAGCGGATATTGCCTGGTGGTCGGCGGCCTCTCTTTCTCTCTCTCGATATAAAAGTTGTATAACAGTATCCTTGAACGTCGAGCCTCTATAGTCCCCGTCGATCTAGTCGCCGTTGACCTCCCTGTTCTTGATCTCCTTTTTTTAAAGCACTTTTTGTTGTATTTGGGCACTATTTTCTCACTCTTACAACCCACCATTTGGGACTGAATAATGCTAATTTCATTTCTTCCTTCTTTATTCCTTCGAGTTTTCCTGGAAGATAACAGGACTAATCCCGGATGGGAGTTGAATAACTGCATCTTAATCGCATTGTGACGCGTGGTCCTCGATGTTACATGGTCGGAGTTACTCGTGCAAATAAAATTCACAAACCTTCACAAGCACGGACAATGGAGTAGGCGGGCGCTGGTGTGCCGGCCTTTTCTGTAGCGTAAATTTACATTTTTCAAAGTAAAGCAATATTCAGGATACTAGTATGATAAGTGGAAAACAATATAAATGAAAGGAAAAAGGCGTTGGCCGGGCAAGAGTGGTTTTGTGCCCGTGGTGGTATATAGCCCCGAGCCAATCACCTTGCCCTCACCTTACATCACCTTTCTCCACTCAGACTTCGACTCAGACTGCATATATCTATGTATATCTCTATAAAAGACGTTATACGATTTTCTTTCTTCGAATGAATTATAAATAGTCCAATACAACTTTCCAAGAAGGAATTATCATTCCGCTGCTCATCATAGCGCGTTTGAAAAAATCGTCGGCGAGCTCATTGAAGCGGCGGTTCGCTCCTTTTTTTTATAACTTTTCGTGGAATGCTCTGTGGTCTAATTAAAAATGACGTTCGATCGTCAGTTTTAATTAATACATTGTGTAGTAGACTGGAGGGGGGGCATTGTAGACCGTGAGTCAGTTAGTTGATTGGGTTACTCAACGACAATACGTTTGTACCCTCGCCACCAAGTGTAGGTGATTAACCTGTACAAGTATTGAACTTCGAAATAATGGTAGAATTTAAATAATAGTATATATACACGCACGACTATCTCCTCTTGTTATAACGGAGTACAACAGTATGCATATGTTAAATGTGATAAACTGTCCATGAAAGAAAACGAAAAAAAATATCTGACCACTGAAACATATAAAAGCTAGAATATAGAATAACATATATAATAATATTATAGATAGATTAAATATGACAGTTATAAGTACAACAGTACTTTATATATACATACAAAAACATGGGTATACACAGTTGACTGTTTCTGCTCTCGCTTCATCTGTAAGGTGTCTTTTGGTGTAGATCCTACGAAGCATGGTCCTACTTTAAATTCGAATTTACACGACCGATAAATGTAGATAGATCATACTTGATTCAAATGGTTTGTAGCACAACCTGTGGCTTGATGGTGACCCGCACCTGCCGGCGGGGTCATTACGTGGGTCGGAACCTTGGGAACGCCTACCCAACTTTGGACCCCTCTGATCTCAAAGATATCCTGCTACGTTGCATTTTCGCAAATTTGAACGGTCGATTTGATTTTTTTCCAGGGAAGATCAGAGGGTTCTCGGCCCCTCTAAGGGACCGCATCTCGGTTTGGGAGATGTCGTCCGATCTGGATCGTAACGGTGCCGCCGGGAGCGGTACCACCCTGCGCAGGATAAGCCAGGCCAACATCAAGAAGAAGTTCGAGCACCACCTGCAGCAGCAGCAGATACACCAGCAGTACGGGCTCGTGCACCACAACCATCACAACAGCCAGAGCCAGTCCTCCCAGCTCTGGGAGGACCCAGACTTCCCGGCCAGCCAATCATCGGTCTTCTACCACCAGGCGGCGCCGCTACACTTCCAATGGAAGCGACCCAAGGTAACACTTTTCACACAAAATACTTAACCATCTCCTACCTGCCGCCTGTCAACGAATTCGCGTTTCAGTGTCGTCATTACCATACGGAAAATACTTAGTTGTGTTACTTTAACATACCTGTTTTGTGGTTTGCGAGGGGTTGGAATACCGTGGATTTTGTGTTTCTCGCCATTTTCATTAGCGGTGTTAGTCACTTTTGGCACTTTGGATGTTTTTCGGGCATCCTCGCTGCATTAAAAACTACTGACTAACACCGCTACTGAAGCCGAAACCGGTCTAGCAAAAGACCAAACCAGGGAGAGGAGACAGAAACACAAAATCTACTTAGTTGTGTTGTTTCATGGAAATTTATATATTACGCTTTTCTTGCCTCGATGTTTTAGTAATAAAACATCGTTATTTCGTTGCCTTTGTCCCAATAAGAAAATATCTATTCTTAAAACGGCCGATAATAGGATATGTTGTTCGGAAACAGTAGAACGTTTTAGGTTAGGCAGTTGGGTTGAGCAATAGTTAAATACACACTGTAAACAATTTGTATGGGTTAGGCCGCAAGTGCCCGAACATTCCCAACAGCCTTTGTGCAAGATTTATGCTTCGACTGGAAAAAAAACTGCCACTGACATGTAAAAAATAATGAAAACTTAATAAGCACTAAGCTAACGACAAAAGGTCGCAAGCGGATTTACTAATGAATACCCGGTTTGAAAGCCGATTTATTATTCTTTCTACTTTAAAACATTTATCTCTACTTATCTTTCAGGCCTCGGAAGGGTGGTCTTTTCGGTAATAAATTAAGACATTAACGATTTGTGAAGTCGCTCTAAGAATATAAAATCTCATATCTTTCTAGATATTAGAGATTTTATCTCCATTATTCCATTACACGTACTGTTATGTGCTATTACGTTGTAGATAGCCCGGGTGACATAAGACATACTGTAAGACATATTCGTGCCCTACCATTTTGGAAATTGTTGCCTATATTTTGTGGAGAATCTGATTCCGTTTATAGTGGTTGGAATAAAAAGTCAGAGTAATGAAATATATACCATATATTATCATATGTTCAGAAATAAAACATAAAAATTTGTTAAAGAAATTTACGAAACAAAAAATATGAAACACCATTATAAGCGGGCGTGGAATCTGACGTTCGACAGTGGCTGAACGAGGTTGTGTTGCCTGAACTTATTTAACCTGAAACTGGTTCTTTCAGTTTCGCTTCCTGATTATGTCTCGTTCTCTGTTTCTCTCCCTCTTTCGTCGTATCTCCATCTCTCTCTCTCTCTTTTCTCTCTCTCTTCTCACTCTTACTTCCCCTTCGGCGAGAAACCGGGTCATTCCCAGTCGGTAACCTGGGACTATTTTTCTTTGGAATATTGATAAATGTCGCACGAATTCTGATTCAAGATTGCATTAAAAAATAATATTTCATTATAGGAAGGAAATATTATTATTATTATTTCATTTCGATATAGGAAGGTTTTTTACACGCATTCATATTGCGTATTAATAGCAGATAACATTCTCCATACAATGTAGGCTCACTACAAATAGAAGTGAAAAATCTTCACTCACATATACAAGATCTTCTTCATCTGTTGTGATTTCCTTCTTAAAAGAATCTATTTTGCCTATTTTGCATATTTTTCACGTCGACATGTTTATTTCCATTCTTCTAAACGCGACTTTCCTATAGTTTATTGTCTAGGATGGACAAGTAATAACATGTACAGTTCGGACAAGTAGGATAGCTTAAGAGTCAATAGGGCCCTGGGAACTAATCAGGCATTACTTTCTTTTATAAAAGAAACCGAGAATATCGCAACAGGGAATTATGTGACGGAGGCGGCGGCCCGTTATCTAATTCCAGCGTTTCATACGCCCCCCCCCCCTGGGATTAGCTCGGTCTAGTCGACCCCAATGACTGACAAACGGTGAGAATCCGGGCGCCCTATTGTGATGTGACGCCCGACTGTTATGAGAAAACAGTTGCGCTATAAATCCTCCAGAACTCTGTCTTATTTACACCCGTTTTGTCGCCGCAGTTCGCCCTAGTTAGCCCATTCTTGTAACTTGTTTCCAAGTATTGAAAATGCTTACCAGATACTTCACGTCGATACTTAACGGCGGTTGAATATAGGTAGTATTGCAGACACTGTTCGCACTTAATCGTTTCTTCTTCATGTTAAAGGAATTAGAGTAGAGTTAGTATACGTCTGAATTATATTGTAATTAATTCAAAATTGTATTGTGCCTCATGAGCGACTAGAGCACATTTAACATTATTTTATGGTTCACTGTTCGAGATCTGGTTTTATAATAATAGTTGTATGTATGAAACAATCATAACAAATTTCAATAGTGTACGGTACAAAATGTCCGTGCAATTCAAGATGTCAAATTTCAAAGTAAAATATTGCTCAATCCGCGAGTTATCTTTGCAGGACAAAACTGATCCCCGTCTCAAATTGAATGACGGGTTATGTCATCGCAATAGTTTAAATCGCCAGATAACTTGAGAAATAATTAAGACTCGTAAAAGGAAAAAAAACGGCGTTGATAAGAAAGTTCATTTTCTAGTGTACGCCTCTTGCGTCCGGGAAATTGCTCAAAAGGACCGAGCTCAGTGGCCCCATTAATTTTCTTCAGTTCGAGTATTCCTTGCATCATCTTAGTTTGACTCTCATAATAATTTGGATTTTCGTCTCCTGAATTAATGCCAACATTTTAAGCAAAAAATAAAATAAATGTGTACACGAATTCTCCGTTAACGAATGACAAAAATAAAATCATAATAAGCAAAAATAAATTCCGTTTTATACTTCCCGAATGGTGTGGTGTTGTCCCTTATAATTTTAAACTGTCGATGCTCGTCTGACCGAATGAAGCTATCCGTAAATAAACGGGAAGTGTGCCACTTTCGAATAGTCGCCGGGGCGCGGGCACTGCAGCCTCCTTGATATTTGCATATTCAAGAACCATTCACGCTTCAATAGTCCGCGTACCACGGCCACCGCGTAGGACGGGTTCTTGTTGTTGTAAAATCGGAAAGAAGAAAGCTCACGAAATTTCTACTTTCAACTTTTTGCCACGGTCCAACGCACAATACGATTACACTTTGAATTGTGTTCGGAATTAAAGGCGTTGTTGTCAAAGGAGCGTGTTGTTTGTATCTAGCGGAATTTATAATTTCCGCATTTCGAGCCTCAGCCTGAGCCTACAGCTAGCTGGCCCTGTATGGGTCGTCCTATTTTTATAATTTGTCCTATGTCAACATAAATCAAAAAGGGTGATGAATTGTTTGCGTTGTCGTTGTTCTAAGTCGAGAAAAAGATGTAATAAATGCATGAAACAAAGTTTAAAGGATTAAGTAAAGCAGTTGGTTTCTTAAAAGATGGGCTAATGGCTACGGGATGACTAGTGTTGTTGTGGACAGGCTCACTTCACTGCTCCTCCACTTTCTCCCTTTCATTCTTCCATCACATACTTCCTCATCCTGCCTAGACTTTCACTACTATCTCCTCCACATCTTTCTCTCTCTCCGTCCCATTTGCTTATCAGTGTAAATATACTGCTCGTAGTTCGGGTTCATCAACATTTTTCTTCAGTGCAAAGGTTCAAATACTTGCAATGTATAGTGGCAGCTTCCAGGTTTGTTTAGGTAAATGTACTACAGTAATTTTAGCGTAAGATTAGAAGTCTTAATGCTATTACATTTTTTACTCCTCATTTTGTCGCAAGTGATTTTTTTGACGGCGAATATTCGCCAAGTGATACATAATATTTATTTAAATTGTTAAACGCTAATGCCATAAAATTGTATAAAAGTTTCATTCAAAATCGATAGTATTATTACCATAATCTGTCCGTTGTCCTATCTTCCAATAAATAAACTTTATTGCCTTTAGAAATATTTCTGCTCCTGTATTTTCATCTTGTGGTAAATTAAGTGATAAATTTCGTTAAACCACCATTTTAGTGGTTTATATACCACCGAATTTATATTTTCTTCAATTTTTAATTGTCAATTTAGAAATTTAAAAACAAATAAACCTCATTGATGCATGCAGGAAATAACAAATGCAGTGATTAGTTTACAATCTATTGTACCTTCACAATGCCTGGAGTCGTATGATTTATTTATAGCCGGTGTGGCGAGAGTACAAAATGACAAGCACAATTAGCATACAAAAACGAAAAATTATGAAAGGTTTATATACCTTTATATGAATATGAAAGTAGTTTGAAGGAAACGTGCCCTTCCCTTTTGCATTAGTTTTAATAGTAATTTAAGCAGCATCTTCTGAAAACATAAACTTGGCCTGGAAGTATAATTTTAAGTTTGGTGTTATCTGATTCCAATTAACATTTTTACTTGTTTAGGGTCAACGGTTGTCGTTATCCGAAACTCAAATCGTAAATTGCATAGCCTTTATAAATCTGCGAGTAATCGAGGGTAAAAAATGTGGGTAATGCAATAAATATAATATTTCTTTCCCAGAGGTGGAACATCTGTTACACATTATTTGTTTGTTATTGCTTATTTTCCATTCGGAAGGCCGTTACCCACGCTCAATGCGCCCACAAACATTATTGTGTTCAGTTTAAAATATTGTAGTTGTAGATGCCTCGTTAGTACAGAGTATAAATAATTGTGTTTTCTTCCGATTTCCAGAGATAGACCAGTTTTGTTTCTTGGGGATTTTGCTAGTGCTAAGGATGAATGCGATTTAGTTTTATTGTTTACACAATTGAAGTTCTGTTCATTTTAATTTTGTTGTGTATTATTTAAAATACGGATCAATTGCATTTACAGGAGTTATGCCAGCGGCCGGTGTTCGTTGAGGAAGCTCCCACACAATTCGACGTCGTACCTGGCAATATGGGTAAGTCATTGCAAACAGTCCTTAGCCATTGATATTATAGATAAATAATGTATTTCCAATGTTTCTTTAAATTTTTCGATATTAATTCTCGAATCAAAACGGCGGACATGTATCGTACTCCAATAATATTGCCACCATATATTGTAGTTTCAATGCGTTAAATGATTTTTGCTCGGTTTTTTAAGATTAATTTCTGACGGTCGGTACTAAAGGAGTTTTTTTTTAAACGACCGTGTTTCAAATAAAACTCTATATGACCTAACGTTATGTTTCCTGTCATTCGTGGACTAGTTTTGTTTATCGGGTGTTTCTGATTTTCCTCATCGCTGCGTGTATCGGATGCGGCCTAGGAACACTCGCACATTGGCATTCTCCGCCGACACCCAAGTCAGGATATAGTGGGCACTTCCTGTCACATATTGCGGGGCGGAAGTGACGTCACTTTGAACGGGCTCGTCGTGTATGTACGTACGTATTGGTCCTTTCCTTTCCTTTATTTGCCCATCTACCTTCGACAATGGGAGGACGCCGGAGGAATAGACAGAGCGGGCGGAACGCTTCTTCTGTAAATTTCTTTGTCGATACTTCTTTATCAAGGGTTGTATTTTATTGATCGGGAGAGCATGGTGACGCTAATGGTTCTGAATCATCCCTTCTAATCGTACAGCTTTTCTGTTACGCAAGAAACGTTTGCTGTTGGCACTGTCGACGTTCGAAAGAACCGTAATTGGTAGGATTTTTAGCCACAATACCACAGTCATGAGAAAACTACAAACGACAATAACACAACGGCTTGTTCGGTGAACAATTGTTCCGG
Organism: Lethocerus indicus; assembly: GCA_019843655.1. Classification (NCBI taxonomy): domain Eukaryota; kingdom Metazoa; phylum Arthropoda; class Insecta; order Hemiptera; family Belostomatidae; genus Lethocerus; species Lethocerus indicus. Next base: position 21,788,286 of record JACDQD010000007.1, read on the forward strand.
TAACATTGCAGAAAAAATGAAACCGACCTCGCGTTCATTCGTTACTAGGTTTGGCCAAAAAGAAACTCATGAGATATTTCTTTCCCGACAGATATTCAGATATTATATATATTTTATTTCACATACATATTCTTTACACACACATACATAAATATTCTTTATACAAAGTATGGCACACAGGTTTCTAATAATAGAACCGTTTTAAATGAAGTAAGTCAGCCCGAAACATAATATCTCGCGTGACTGAGAAACTGGATCGTTTTCGCCACCGCTGGTATTTAAAAACAGGGACAATTAACCGATCGTGCTTTCTCCCAGGCAGCATTCACTCTTCTCCGAGTGACCACCGTGGCTAATTTAAATTGCAGCCGGCGTTATTTAACCCATTTTCATAATCGGCGGTCCTTTTTCATTGAGAAATAGTGGATGGCATACGGAAGTTTAAGGAGCTTCATGTATAAAATATTCCCGATTTAACTTCATTAGTTTTTCTCATATATACATATAATAGTTTTCTTGTCAGGACTACTATCCATTGAACTAGAAGACTTGATCTGTGTTAAACATAAAGTTCACAGAACTAGAATGTAATATTTTTTAAATGAAGTCGTAATTTTATGACCGAAGTGTTGCGTCCGGGAAGACCGTTCGCTGTGTAAACTGTCTGATGTCGGTTTGCAATTAAGAAGGTTGCAAAGGAGAAGGATTAGTGGATACCCGGGGATAGTGGTTACTGAGGAGGTGGCCCAGTAAACTGTCCGAGTGTGAACAATGATCTCGTGGTCGCCTCTAATAGGAGCGACCGACTAGCTAGTCATTAACACTCAACAATTGCAATTAGTCGCACAGAATATTTTCCAAGTCGTTTAATTAGGGGAATTGCCCTTAGCCCTGAGTAATGCCATTATACAGGTTTGTCCTGTATCACATTCTCGATTTATCCGACGAAAGATTAAATCCGAGCGCGTGTCAGAAGAAATTAAAGGGGCTTGCAGTTTTGCATTTCTGATTTTCAATATTTCGTAATATATTACAAGAATTTAAGATATTTGTATAACAGGGGGGGGGGGGGGGTTGGAGGGCCCTTATAATCGCCTTAAGTCGTTGTCGGATTACCGCTCAAATATATACTTGATCAAGCAACTGGTCACAACTATTAGGTTCTGACCTTCAGATATATGACAGGAAACCCATCTGGTACTGTGTATTTACAATCATAAAAGTTTTCCTGTTGATCTAAAATTTATTGAAAAACGTTTATTTTTAGTAATCTAGTTTACGGACTTTAGTTAAGTACATTTCCGCACCACCCTGAGGGGGCGCTAGTTTATCTTTGCCCAACGGACTTTAGTTAAGTACATTTCCGCACCACCCTGAGGGGGCGCTAGTTTATCGTTGCCCAACAGACTTTAGTTAAGTATATTTCCGCACCACCCTGAGGGGGCGCTAGTTTATCGTTGCCCAACGGACTTTAGTTAAGTACATTTCCGCACCACCCTGAGGGGGCGCTAGTTTATCGTTGCCCAACGGACTTTAGTTAAGTACATTTCCGCACCACCCTGAGGGGCGCTAGTTTATCGTTGCCCAACGGACTTTAGTTAAGTACATTTCCGCACCACCCTGAGGGGCGCTAGTTTATCGTTGCCCAACGGACTTTAGTTATATATTTCCGCACCACCCTGAGGGGCGCTAGTTTATCGTTGCCCAACGGACTTTAGTTAAGTACATTTCCGCACCACCCTGAGGGGGCGCTAGTTTATCGTTGCCCAACGGACTTTAGTTAAGTACATTTCCGCACCACCCTGAGGGGGCGCTAGTTTATCGTTGCCCAACGGACTTTAGTTAAGTACATTTCCGCACCACCCTGAGGGGGCGCTAGTTTATCGTTGCCCAACGGACTTTAGTTAAGTACATTTCCGCACCACCCTGAGGGGCGCTAGTTTATCGTTGCCCAACGGACTTTAGTCATTTCCGCACCACCCTGAGGGGGCGCTAGTTTATCGTTGACCAACGGACTTTAGTTAAGTACATTTCCGCACCACCCTGAGGGGGCGCTAGTTTATCGTTGCACGACGAACAGTCGTTGCGCCTGTCAGTTGTGTCTCAGGGGGGCGCTACGAAGGGTCTAGCAGACCAAACCAGCGAGAGGAAACAGAAACACACAAAATCTACGGTTGGATTTTATCATTCGTATTGTTAATAGGTTACCGTGTTTCTTAACGGAAAAATAAGAACTTTAAAAAATTATATTGTAGAAAATATTAATTTTAATTAATACGTTAATATTTTTGACAAAGGAAAAGGGACAAAGTAATAACCTGGCAGTGGAGTGTGAAAATACTGGTAGACCGCAAAGGACGGTTTTTCCAGAGAAAAACTATTTATTTTTGTTCAATGACACGAGCACAAAATAATGACACCGTATTTAGCGGTTTTATATTCAGGTGTTCTTGTGATATTTTGCTTTCACTCACGTGAACAGGTATATAAAGACCGACGCGGCATTGAGATGTTATGAGCTATGTTTTTATTCATTTTTTTCAGCGGTTGGGTAGCTGTAACGGGACTTCAATTCTGAAAAAAGGAATCGAATCTACTTTTTCTATTAAAATTTATGTGACACGTGAGAGCGGGAAAATTATGTATTAGGATGTTTGCAAGGCTGTCAGGTCATTTTGGGGTTGTCATCGGTAATTGCATTGCAACGTTGTAAAGCTATTACTAAATTGCAACGATAACGTCTGAACTTTTGTTTTGGTCAAGACAGTATGCTGACGATTTTTAATTTGAGTAGATCTCTCCGACATTATGTTAAGCATCAACCGTCGATAATAAGTGGATAATATTTTCTTATTTGAACAGCGTCCCTAACGACAAATGCTCTACCAGATGTAGCACTTACAGGGCATAAATCATTGGGTTGTCCAGTGAAACTTTAGGAGGTAGCGAGATAGCGGTGGCATGCAGTCTGGAGGACACTTTCTCTTAAATTTCGTGCTCTAAATATCCGTTCGGGTTGACTCGAACTCGAGTTGAGATGGGCCGTTGGCTGTCACGATTGGGGGAGCGGCTCCCAATTAGGCGCCCTATTCCACTCGCTTTAGCAGTCAATGTCTCGTGGCTCCTTCTTAAATAGCCAGGTTATTTCAGTTTTTTGGTCCCTTTTGTCAGAATAATATTTATAACAAGGTCCGGACTTCAGGAACGTCTTTGCTGGGAAACGTTTGGGTTACCTCACATTGATTATACAATGAATCCACACAACAAATTTCAATCAATTTACTTTCAAAATTCACTAAGTGAGTTTGTTTCACAATTTTTATGACTGTATAGATAGATGTTCGTTGCACACGCCTCGTTTACTAGTCTAGTGTTTTGCTTTTAGCGTTCATTTATTAATTCTGTCTTTATTCTTTTTATCTTTTCGCATTTTCTTTTCCCTCTAATATTTTAAGAGTCATCAAAAGGATCTACTTAGCCGTTTGATCATCCTGTTACCTCTGTTCATTTTCTCTGGTTTATTGAATTCTTCTAGTATTAACCGATGTCTCGGTAAATATTCATGAGGCTTTCAAAGTCCGGGGCCGACAACAATGTCTTTTCTCGTTGCTTCCACGTTCGAGGCGTTCGCGATTTTCCGCTACAATACACGTAATGCCCGATATAAACATAATGCAGAATATTTTCACGGAATAATACGGTGCGAATTGATCCGTGTCAGTATCATTACAAAACATGGTTGATATGTACGCCAGTATGCGAACGTGCCTGGACAAGTATAATCGATTTCGTCCTAACCCACCGTTGATGTCTCTCTGCTGGTCCCGATCGGTTTTTTTTAAAGTAACTAATGGAGAGGGAAAGTTTATTTGTATATTATTTTTTATTTCTGCAATTTCGCCGTGTTTATTAGCTATTTTTACATTTTTAAATATTGTTTTTGCATAATAACAGCCCTTGCCATATCCCGGTATTTTTGTGCTTAATTCCAAGACAAATAGAGAAGTTAGATGCATACATTTTTACATAACAATTGATAAACTAAAATGTTAAATATACTACGTATACCACTCTATCGCATATATCTGTATTTAAAAGAGTGCTTTATGGCTCTATAAATATTAAGCCGTGATGAATGATTGCAAAGAATGTAAGCGCAGTCCATGAAAATTTTCCTTCAATTTTATAATACATCAAGAGGAACCTAATATGTTAGCGAAAAAATGTCGCAACGTGATACCTGTTCAGAACCTGCCCAAATTAAAATGGGCCACCTGCTCTGACACACCCTATAATGCCCGAAAGAACCTGACCAAGTTTATTTGACTTGCTCAAGAATACTTCGTGTTATCCCGGGTTTTCATGTTTATATCGCAGGTATTACAAGCGGTACAGTATTATTTCTTGTTCTTACGGATTACGGATCGTACCCAGGACTCAAACTTGTTTGAGGAATGACCGACCGGTTTTTCTTTCTCTTGAGTAGGTATATTTTCTTGATGGTGTGCAGCGGTTTCGGCTGCTCGCCATCTTCGTCAGTGTGGTGGCGAGTCGCCTATCGGTGTCGCCTGTGAGGCGTCCTTTCAGTAAAAGTGCAGTGCCTAGGCATAACCTAACCTGTATGAAATATGAAATAGTAAATCGTTCGGAAAGTGGCTAGAGAACTTAGAGGCCGCGCTGACCTAAACCTAGTAACTGGATTTTTTTCTTCTTTAAACTGGATTATCGATGGAATTAAATTCGCATCCTGAAATCAGTTCAATGTTGAGCAAGGTGAACTTGTCGCTCGGTGAACACCTCTCTCTCCCTCTCTCTATCTCTCTTTCTCTCTTCTCCTGTACTTTTCGTACCCGTAATGGTCACCGATTCAATGTGCCGCCATATGGTCGGCCACAATATCCCGACCCCGTATTACTCATTCCATTACGCACTATTGGGGATCTCGCGTATTTTGTAATAAATTATCCACTACAGAGTCCCTCGCTTTATGGAGCCCATGGATACCTCAAGAACGTAATAACCTAATCCCTGCATATATAGTGCTACTGTAGATTTGATTTTCGTGTTATGCATATCAAGGTTATACAAAGTCGGAATCGATACTAAAATTGAATATCGGACAGAGTCATCAGAATCAATATTGAGTTAAAACATGTTAAAGGACTATAACTACTCCAAAAGTGTTATTCTATATTTTAATTTGGCTTGTTTAACTGCCTGCAGAATGGTGTACGTGTTGTGATATATAAGGAAATATTTAGATAGCCCATTCCATCCTCAGAGTTACTGCCTACTTGTTTTATCTAATCGGTTATACTGTTGACGCATTGTTAGTGTTCCTTGAATTTGTCTCAAAGCCCGGCTTTGTTTCAGTAGGGCTCATCCTAAGGCAGGGTTGTAGTGTATGTGGTGGTATGGGCGACTGTAGTTGTCGCTAATGGTTTATACAAGTCAAACCGGTCGCCAGTCGGCAATACGCGTCGGTGCGGCCGGCGTTCGCTTTGTTACTCTGCCCCTGCGTCTGTCCCTCTTGGGAAACCTCCAAATAAGGTTATCCGCGGTCCACCCATTGTTTTTACACCCTCAAAACCCGTCCAACAACACTTCCATCGTTTCAACTCTGCCACTCACCTTTGAATCTAATTTATTAATTAACGCGCATTATCCTAAAGAAATGATGGAATGCACTAAACCTATGGAGGTCCACAAGGGTTTTCGGTTTCTCATACAGGGCGTCCTGATTATTTAGCAGTTTGTAGGCTTCTTGAGACCTCATGTCTCCTCCTTGTTTATTTGGTTCTTAGCTATATCTGAGCTTTTTCATAATTTTGCGCTCTGGAGTGTTGGGACGCGAAAATTGTAGAGCGATAGAAAACCACTATGAGCAATGTCATTTATAAATAAATCGTTGACTTATGTTGGAAAAATTGCACTTCTGATCCCACCAGATAGGCTGTGCAGATTGCACTTGTTTCTAATTTAAGCGATTATATATATATAGGATTGGCCCTATAACAAAAATGGAGTTAACAATGTTTTCCTCATTACATACATTACTCACATTACTCCTCATTACCCTTTCCCTCTTTTAGATAAAAATAAATTCCTCTCGCCTGTATTTCTCGGGATATATGCTGAGCTTGACAATATCTAAATACAGTCAAAATTAAACCATTCCCGCTATTGTAGTTTACTCTGACATTAACCAGCCATCTCAGCGGTTTGATATACTTTAGTTTGGCTGGAGACCAGCTTTCGCCATCGTCCGTAGAAAAAGGTAAGTACAACTTTTACCGTACACTAACTAGCCTGTTTCAACTTAAGATGGCGAAAAGTCGAAACTGGTCTAATCCGATGCCGCGAATGAGAACGGTCCATTAAAAGGTTGAAATAAATTCTATGGAACGATTCTTGGTTGATTATATTTGCTATATCTTGCTGTATGCTTATGTTCTAGGCTCCAGTAATTTTAATTAGTTTAATTTAATTGAGATCCACAGAGTTACTAAATATTATCTTTACTCGTGGTTGTTGATGCAGGATGCAATGAAAAATCAAACTGTATGTAAAATAATTCTTACGATTAGCCATGGATGACCTACTTCGTCCTCCTTTCGCTCTTAAAAGCGAATGTGTCGTGGAATAGGTCGTTCCTCTTGAACAGTTCCCCACGGGCCGCGTGATATTCCCCGCTTTTCGTGTACCTTTCCTGTACTTTGCATGATCTCCTTATTCTCGTTGGCCCTCTGGGAGAAGGATATCGCTGCCACGATCGGTGGGACTCTGTTTCGAGCCTTGTTTCCAGCGTTTTCATTCTCCTCTTTTCTGTCACGGGAGTTATTCATTTTGATTCACCCCTAAGGTTAACTAACCGTAGATCTGTTTGTTTCAGGCGACCGGTGGTTGGTGTGCTGCCTGGGTATACTCTACTTGAACAAGGGGCTGTTCTACCGCGTCGTTCCCGCGGACCAGAGCTTCGATGAGGGGGCGGTGGAGGCGGTGGCGGGGGCGGGGGCGGGGCGGTGGCGGCTACAAGGGGTGTTCAGGTTCAGGCTGTGGTGGTGCGGAGAGTGGGTTGAGGTGAGGGTCGACGACAGACTGCCCACAGTCAACAACAGGCTCGCCTTCCTACAGTCCACCCACACCGACCAGTTCTGGCCTCCGCTACTTGAAAAAGCCTACGCCAAGTGAGAGACCTCTTTATTTACACTACTGTAAAGGTGGAAAAAATATTCCAACCGGTGTTTTCAACTTATTAAAACTTCGTATGAAAACTTTTCCTAAAAAGGCCATTCTTATTCCTCGCGCTTCTTCTTATTTGTACCCTCCATATACACGGAGGATATATACCCTTTCAACCGATCTGTCACTGTCTATGTACTTCATAACGTCATGATTTTGAGTACAATCCTCACTTTCTCCACACAAACATTTGTGCTCCCGCTTCTGAAGAGCGTGTCCTTAGGAGGTGCTCGGATTGACCTACCGACAATGGGAGGAACCACGCAGGACACGACTTTATTAGCTTCCATTTATATACAGAGTTGAACAGAATGATAAAAACAATGCAACTCCTAAACAATTGTCCTTATATCGTTTGCTGAGTTTGAGTTGTTTTCCGTATACCGTATATACAACATGCCTCCGATAGTGAATACAAAAAAATACCTAAAATAATTGAAATTCCTTAACAATAAATAAAATGAGAATGGCCGTTTTTTAAATTAAAAACGAAAGCTTTTTTTTATCAGTATTGTATGACTACACTGAGGACTTTAGCTTAGCCTACCGTCTAATTATCTCACCGGTACTAGTACTAGTCATGTTACTTACGGAATGTTGCTGACTGTGGCGAGAAGTCGAAACCGTTGTGCCTCAGGCGCGAGGAGGCAGAATATTGCACGGCCGTGATATTAAAAACCCCTCGCGAAACCCACTGCCTCAAACCTTTAATATAACCTCAATACTATAAGCTATTTTAAAAGTTTATGGTCCTTTTATTGCGTCCTGTAATAAAATTATCATTTTAAAAAATCATCACTTGAAATCCTCCTTTAACACCGTTAGGACCTTGGTAATATTTCATAATGTTACTCTTTACCATTACTGTATATTGAAAGACCGTGTGTGATACATATATTTCCCGGGGACATCTTTCTTTTTAATATTTATTTTAGTACTTAAACATTTGTGGGTAAACTGTTTACGATTCCGACTGGACCATGATGGTTGACAAGCGTTTGATATTGCAATTTCTAGTGCAAACACCGTGACTAATGCTTACGGGATGCGATATTTAAGCTGGGTTTATTCCGTCCATTCATTATTCATTAATAACTAAGAGACGTCAGTAACATCCGTCGAAAAGACGGGATGAATTCAATGCAAATGTTATAGTGTCAGGATAAGAGCAAATGAGCCTGCTCGTTATGCTAATATAAATTAAAGTCGTTGTTCTGACTAGATTAGAGATTATTCACGTTCAGGAATAACATAAAGGCTAAAGTGTGCAGTTTCTGTTTTTATGCTAATCTCTTTAGCAGTAAAATGTAATCAATTGCAAGCTTATTCATGCTTCGAAACTTTGTAAAATGCTAGAATAGTCACCAGGTACAAAGTAAAATTAAAATAAATTTAAATTAAATATAATATAATTGTAACACTGGACCAACACTTTAATTTTGCACGGAACCGACCACCATTCTCTGAATTATGCATGAACCCTCTGATATACGATTTACTTATTTCGCATTATTTATTAGTCGCAATTATCATGTTATTAATTGCATGCCGTTACAAGCAATTTTTGATTAGAACGCGGACGGAACAAAATGGGGGAAAAGATGAAAGCCGGACCTTCTAAAACAATTTTTAATCCACAAAGTATTTGGAGCGCATCGCTCTTAAACAATAACGATCTCTCTCTGTCTCTTTCTCTCTCTTTGCAGTTTTATTAAAGTTTATGAACCCATAGTTTTCAACAGATAAAAAGTGTAATAACAATAGTTAATTAAAGTTAATAGGACGTCAACGAGTCCGCAACTATTTTCCTTTTTTTTACTTTCCTAATTAATGAGAGAAAATTGGAACATTCGTGCAATATTGACTGACTGTAGGGAGATATGTTAGAGTCCATCGCCATTAAAGTCGTATTTTAGTGTTTTAGTGTATCTCTCGCAAACAACTCTCTTTATCTGGGTGTACGCCTCGATAGGTTTTTTGTCTTTGATTGATATCCTGAGATCAGCAACATTTGTCCCCTTTCCAACTTTGTTTGTCGATTGTTCAGACTGCACGGCTCTTACGAGGCCCTGAAGTACGGGACTATGCTTGACGGCCTATGCGACCTCACGGGAGGTATCACCGAGTCTATTAGTCTCCGCCAGGACCCTACCACATGCGGCAGGATCATCAACAGCCTCCTAGATATGACAACCATAGTTACATGCACCGTCCAGTCACAACAGGTAACGCACTACTGTTTTCTCTTATTTAAATCAAAAGACGTTCCAATCAAAAGTACTTTGAAGCATCCTTTATGCTCCCTGGTATATTTAAAATCACTCTATTCAAACTACGACCTCAAAATACCAACAGTTGACGAAGACTAGAGAACTCTTCAGTCTGTTGCTTAGAGTCTTCAAAAGTGTCATAACTTGGTGGCTCTATCTTCATTAGAAGAAGAATTTTTATATATTCCTTCTGTTTTGTCTTCTTATTCTCAAGTTATGACGTAGGCATTAGTTATGATGGCACTACTGGGTGAGTATAGTTGTTTAATAGCACGAAGCATGAACTTATAAATAGGTAAAATGAAACATTATAAACCACAACTGTTACAGAACAGCGACAATATTTCAAAAGAATAGCTCCCAAATTAATATTAATTTTATAATCGGTATTGCAAGTAAATCGTTTTTCTAATTCTAAAATTTGAGAACGTAAAATGGCGGATAACCTCTTATACACATTAGAAGGAAGGCATTCTTTCCTGTTATAATTGTGTTCACAAAATAGCTTTTGAGTCTGAACCACAACAAAAAATTGAATTAATTACATATTAACGTTGGTATTTATTAAACCCATACATAAAATGTTAAATATTATGTATTGTGGAAACATGAAAGTTAACTATTCACTTTTTGTTTCAGATAAGAAACTATCCAGAAAAATTAGCCAATGGAATACAAATAGGAATCAATTACAGACTGTATGCTGTTGAAAGGGTAACTATTAATTATGCAACGCCAGTTTTCCTTTAATTAATTGTTAATTAAACTTCTCAGTTCCTAATGAATAATATTTATTGGTAACTAATTAAATTTAGATGGTATATGTTTGGTCTTCAAGAACAGTTCGTGAAGCATGTATTAAGTTTTCTCTCCCAAATATAACAAGAATTACTTCATTGAATAACATCATTAAAAGTGTCACAATGCCATCTTAATACTGGGAAGAATGAATGAATGAATCTCTTATTAAAACATGTTAAACTACAGTAAAAATCTCTATATTTACACAAAATTGAATGCTTTATTTGAAATGAAATTTCTGTAAATTTTGGATCACAACTATTCCAAACTAATTAGTTAAACTAATAGAAAAATCGGAGATATTGGTATGTTATATACATAAATAGCTGAGTGGAAGAAATTTATAATTGTAAATTCTTCAGTGTATGATTTTATTTAGATATTTTGTATTAGAATCTGGATTGGTACAAGGAATTATTTTTTGAAATGGTGTATGTCTAATTTTATTATATTAAACACAAGAAAACACATAAACATATATTTTCATAACATTGTAATACCAATTAACTTCAGTTCAGAATTAAATTTCAAAGAAGTATAACTGCATTCATTTCTGGGTTAGCTTTATTTTCAGAGTTGTGATAAGTTACTCTTAGTCCACTGTAAAAAATTATGTATTTATTTATCAGTCAGATCTTTTGAGGACAGTAATTTAATGGTTACAAAAATGTAAACCTGTTATTATTAATTTTGCATTTAACAAACAAACTGTACGGTAGGTGGAAACATTAAATGGTGAAGCAGTGCAGTTAGTCAGACTGAGAAATGCAGTAGGAGGTGGTGACTACATTGGCACTTGGTCCAGGGGATGTACACAATGGCAGCAGGTACCTCAACACGAAAAAGAAAGAATTGGTCTCTCAAATAGACCAGATGCAGAATTCTGGTAAATATAGGTCCCTTACTGACTTATTTTGACATTTTATGAGTCATATTTATTACAGCTAAACCTCTTAAATATAATTTAAATTATTGTGAGTACATAAAAAAGGATATATTGGGAATCAATTTATAACTAATTGTGTAGCTAAACTAAATTGTGTATCTAACATAATATGCTAGTTACAACAAAGCCCATAATAAAAATGTTATATGTTCAACATGTTTTAAACACAGTGAAAGAATAAAATTAAATAGGAATAGTTTTTAATGTAATATATATGCTAAACTATATTATTTGTATATTAGTATGTTAATTTGAAGTTTTAACACTCTTGGTGTCAGTAATTTTAGTTCTTAAGACATCATTATTTCCTTTGGCATTTAGAAATTGATCAGATATAATTCTATATTATTACAATAGAAATTGATAAAATATAAATCTTTTAAAAATGTTGTTATTTCATCAAAGTTCAGATTAATTTCTTACAGCACAATGAAACATTTATACTCTGGGCACTAAATATCCATATTATAAATATGCTGTTATATTTGTAGGTATGAAGTCCAAGAATCTAATAATTTTATCTTATTGTTACAGGATGTCATACAGTGAATTTGTGAAGACATTCACCCATATAGAGGCAGTTCATTTGGACAGTGAAACATCCAGAGATGAACCATCACTTCACAAGAAGCAGACCTGGCACATGAGAGTCTACCAGGGTGCCTGGCAGAAGGGAGTGTCAGCAGGTGGTTGCAGGAATAACTCTGGTAATTTATTTCAAAATAACTAAAATGTCTTCAAAACTATAAATTATGAATTTTCATTACATTTAGTTTTAAGAATACATATGTTACATATTTATTTAATGGTTTCTAATTGTATTGAACAGAGGCCTCTCTCATGGCCAGTAGACTAATTTGGTATAGTATAGTACAATTATTACTATTAATTCCAGTTTTATTTTCTGATTAGTTCTTCTGAATTTTTTCGTATCATCCATTAGTACACACATCATTTTTGAAGACACTATTTTAAGTCAATATAAGTTAATTATTTTTATGATTGCAACCTTCCTTCAATTTTTTTTTTAGATACATTTCACATCAATCCCCAGTTGCATTTGATTCTGAGTGAAATGGAAGAGGTGATCATATCATTGAATCAGCACAGTATATTGGAACCAAAAGTGATTGGGTTTTCTGCTTATTTGCTGCCAAAAGCAAATTCGGAGACTATTGGCAGGATGTTTTTCAAGAAAAATAAATCACTAGTCAATTCTCAATACACGAACAGTCGACAAGTAAGAAACAATATTTTATATAGAGAAGCAATTGTTTACTGTTCTTGATATTTATTTACTGTCTCAAATTATATTGAATATGTCAGTTACAAGAGTCTGATACATTTGTACAAGAAAGTTGTTCACTAATATATTATTGGAGTTGCAGTCAGATCATAAGTGAACCTTGGAGTTCAGTTTGATTCTAACTGTTAATATGAAAAATGAATACCTATGATGTTTATGCTAAATTGGGTTAAGAAATCGTTTAAGCCAAGGTTTGGATTAATGTTTCTTAACTGGTGGTCCTTACACAAATTCATTTTACAAACATTTCAAAAGTGTTTCACAGTCATATCTAGTTTTCTCCATTGTGAAAATGAGCATAAACTAAAAACTTTTTTTTACTCATTATTTTTCGTGTAATATATACTCATTAAATTAAGTATAATATTTACAACAAATAATTTTTTTCAGGTAAGTTTAAGATGTCAGTTGGAACAGGGAGGTTACTTGGTTTTACCTACTACTTTTGAAACTGGCCAAGAATCTTCTTTTACACTCAGGGTATTTTCATCAAAACCTCTTAAGCTTAAGTAAGTTTGTGAATTCAAAATATTTATAACGTTTGTCCCAATCATCAATTAAAATATTGTTGTAAATAAGATGAAAAAAATATTTAATAATTTAATTTAACAATAACAATTAATAATTGTCATTAAATAATACATTTGTATACTTTTCAGGCTATTAGACACACCCCCTTGTCTTCTTAAGTCAGCCATTGTAAAAGTATGTATTCTCTGAAAAAAAATTTATAACTTTTATTTTTTGGATTACCTTGTATATGTGTGTCAAAATTAGATAAGAAAAAATATTTTAGGTCAAAATTCTATCACTATTCATTGATAAATTGAATTAATTTACTTAGTTCCCTTTGAATTAATTTACTTTGTAGGTCCCTACAAATTTGGATAACAAGAGTTTACTCCAGTATGAGGCAATTTTCCTTCAATTTGCTGATGAGCACAAGACTGTCAATTCTTTTGAACTTCAAGAACTTCTCGATGCCTGTTTACCAAATGGTAAGTTTGATTTTTTTCAATCTATGAAAATTTGAGCTGTAATTTCCACTGTGTTTTAATGTTATTGCTTTTGACAAATTCAAAAATGAAAAGAAAATATGTTTGCAAATGCACGAATATGAGGGAATTTCATTTTGTTTAAATCCTATTTTTAATTTATAATTTATAGTTAAGTGAAACCCCCTGACATACAGGGTTTACCTCACCGGTTACAGAGACATAAGCCTCATTAGGAAGTAATATTATTTTATGTAACAATGATACTATTCGTAATAACTATTTTATCAGCCCATCTATATATTCTTCTATTCAGAGCGTGTTTCCATACAGGGGAATAAAATTACATTTGTTTTGTTTCCTTTAAAATGTACTCTGTCAATTCAGGTATATCTTACTGTGCATGCTTCATTTTTATTATCTTTCAGATTATATTAAGAGTTGTGCCTGCATGGAAGTCTGCAGACAGGTTGTTTTAACCCTGGATGTATCCTTTATGCCTGAACTAAAAATATGTTTAGTGCTAAGTGAATCAAATTGAGAAGGAATGTTGATATAAAGTGTTTAAACTGATGCCGGAGACCTCGGGGGACATGATATCATTTCTATTACCTGTGATAGAAATTGATGAGTGATGGAATTGATATTTTGTATTCAAATCTGCCCTTTGTTGAAAACAGTTTTGCTTCTCTATTTTTATATTCTTGTAACAACAATTTTTATTAGATCAAAATTTAATATATTAATTATAAGTAAAATGCGTTGAAATGAAAATTATTATTAATTAGGAGGCAGTGCACTAAAAGTATGTGGTCTTATAAAAAATTAATACAGTATGTATCTGCTGGTACATTTGGATAAATTCTGTTCAGGACATTGCGACTTTTTCTTTAACATTTGAAAATCTAGAGTTGCGGAAATGGCAGGTTGAAACTGGCTGATTTCAAAGATCTGATGTGCAGTTTGAAAATGTGGCAGACAGCTTTTAAAAATCACACTAAAGAAAAGACGGGCATCTTGAAATCTGAAAGATTAAGGGATGCTCTACAAGAAGTTGGTAAGTGCTAAGCATTTTATGTATTCATTTATTTATGTGAATTGTGGGCCGTCATCATGTGGCTCAGTGAAATCAAAGGTTAGATTCTTTTCTATCTGGTTGATTGGCTTACTATTTTCCTGTTAAAACCTAGGCTGAAATATTTTCAAATTTGTACAGTGTTGTATCCAAAAAACATATTGGAAGTGTCAATAATTGGTCACGCATGATTTTTGACATTTATAAATATTAGTTTTTATGTTTGTGTCGACTCTATATTTAGTAGGCTTTTTATATACATTATTAACATCAGGTAAAAGACTGCATATAAATTTTTCTTTTCTATTTGAATAATCTATTTATCGCATATAAGTAAATTTATAATTGATTTCAGGATTTCAATTGAGCACAGATGTATTGTCTATTGTGATACTTCGTTATATGAGGAAAGATGGGACTCTCAGGTTTGGTGACTTTGTATCAGCGATATTACACCTGAGTGTAGCATTCAGTGAGTTTAATTATATTTATATATAAAAGTGAAAGGTTTCTAAGGGGCTTTATTTATTATTACTACAGACAGTAACAGTTCAATTCTGCCTTCTAGTCATTTAAGTTAAGTGAGGCCTAAGTTAATGCATTAGCTCATAAAATCCTGAAAAATAAACATTAATTGTGAAGTGAAATCATTGACTCTAAAGTAATTGATTTTTTTTTAATTATTTATTTTGATAATTTACATTTGATGTATAGATATTTATCAGGTA
The DNA here is from genome assembly GCA_019843655.1 of Lethocerus indicus. NCBI lineage: Eukaryota > Metazoa > Arthropoda > Insecta > Hemiptera > Belostomatidae > Lethocerus > Lethocerus indicus. Next base: position 21,803,649 of record JACDQD010000007.1, read on the forward strand.
ATGCCAATTTGGAGAAAAATATAGCTTATATAAGCATATAATTGATTCTTCATTTGTTATCATTTTATTAAATTTACAACTGGCTTATTTATTTATTTTAGCCAACCAGTAATTATGATTTCATTTTATTCTGTGAGTGTGACTCTCATGAGTTTACATTCTTATTTATTCAATTAGATATGATTTATTTAAGTTAGCCGTTCAAATTTTTTAGATATATTACTAAAAAGGCAGCAAATTAAATTTATAATTATAATATTGTTCTTCTCAAAAAATAGTACAGATTCCAAATTCAGGTTGATCATATGTATCATGATCAAGGGAAGGAGTCCAGAAATTCAAAGACTATTTTAGTGTAATATTTTACTTTGGATAAATTAAAATAGTCCATTTTAATTTAATTGAAAACAATCTTAATTAACTTGTCTCTTGTAAGTACAGTTATGGAGGATTGCTGCATCTGTTATTTTTGTTTATGTACTAATTATTTTCAGATATGTTTGAATCCAGAGACCCTCTTCAAAATGGAACTGTAAAACTCAGCATATCAGAAGTATGTATACTTGTATAGTGTTCTAATCACATTAAGTTGATAAAATAAGTGACATATTCTTAATCTTAAACTTTCATTAATTGCTGTAGTTAAGATAAAAACAATATAACTTTTATTAATGAATCTTAAAGCGGAATTCTAATAACTTTTTTATTTTGTTTTATGATTAGTGGTTAAAATCTGCTCTGATGTGCTGATGATGGCAGAAGAAGTGAAGATAATTCCTCCAACATTTAAGAGTCTCTATCTTAGCAGTATGAACTAAAAGTATGAAAGAAAACCAATTTTGTAAATATTATGTATTATAACTTATACATACATATATAATTTTATTTAATGGCTTTTGTACATTGTTGTTGAGATTAAATTTTCTAAAAACAATAATGTAATTGTCAAACTAAATGTAAAACAATTTTGAGTAATATAGTTTGTTGTTTTCATGTTAACATGATTTATCAATTACTGATGTATTTAATTGTCCCTATATATACACCGTATGTATGTACATGTATATAAAAGCGAAATTCCTCACTGAGTTATCTCTAATCCTTTTCCTTCCCATGGAGACAAGAATTTTGTTATCAATATATAAATATAATAGTATTAAGCCCCCCACCAACAATAGTGCTCAATAAACTAGCGCCCCCTGAGGGTGCTGCGGAGATGTACTTAACTAAAGTTCGTTGGGTGCACTTACCCCGATAAACTAGCGCCATTCTGAGGGTGGTGCGGCAAATGTACTTAACTAAAGTTCGTTGGACACCGATAAACTAGCGCCCTTGAGGAGTGGTGCGGTAATGTACCAACTTAAAGTTCGTTGGGTGCACTTGCCCCGATAAACTAGCGCCCCTCTGAGGGTGGTGCGGCAATGTACTTAACTAAAGTTCGTTGGACACCGATAAACTAGCGCCATTGAGGGTGGTGCGGCAATGTACTTAACTAAAGTTCGTTGGGTGCACTTGCACCGATAAACTAGCGCCCCTCTGAGGGTGGTGCGGCAATGTACTTAACTAAAGTTCGTTGGATACCGATAATCTAGCGCCATTGAGGGTGGTGCGGCAATGTACTTAACTAAAGTTCATTGGGTGCACTTGCACCGATAAACTAGCGCCCCTCTGAGGGTGGTGCGGCAATGTACTTAACTAAAGTTCGTTGGATACCGATAATCTAGCGCCATTGAGGGTGGTGCGGCAATGTACTTAACTAAAGTTCGTTGGGTACAGATAAACTAGCGCCCCTTGAGGGTGGTGCGGAAATGTACTTAACTAAAGTTCGTTGAGTACCGATAGTCTAGCGCTCTGAGGGTGGTGCGGCAATGTACTTAACTAAAGTTCGTTGGGTACCGATAAACTAGCGCCATTGAGGGTGGTGCGGCAATGTACTTAACTAAAGTTCGTTGGACACCGATAAACTAGCGCCATTGAGGGTGGTGCGGCAATGTACTTAACTAAAGTTCGTTGGGTGCACTTGCACCGATTAACTAGATTACTAAAAATAAACTTTTTTTCAATAAACTTTGGATCTACAGGAAAACCTTTATGATTGTAAATACACAATACCAGATATTTCCATATTTTTACCAGGGATTTCAAAACCTTGGGTTTTAAAGATTAAAGAACTATTTCTACAGCCCAGGCTGTTTTCTGAGAAAAAGGGAAGTGAAAGGGGGAATCAAGTACCTCATATATACCTTTTGCTCTGTCTTCAGTTTAGGGCTAGATTGATCTAAATTTTGTTATTAATATTGAAGTGGGATATAAATTAATTCAATAATGATTTTAATTAAATGTGAAACTTTATTATACAAAAATATTTATAAAGGATATATAGATAATATATGTCACTAATCTAGATGTGTAAAAATAAAAAAAGATTATGGCACTAGTCTAAATTATACAAATAGGTTACAGACATTATATATAATGCGAACATGTGTATACTAATGTAATATACAAAAATTAATATTTATATCTGCAGGACATTCACATAAGCCTTTTTCTTTGGTTTCCTAACACTAATTAATGACAAATGACTAATTCTAATGCAGTGATTTAAACAAATAACACAAAGAACAGAAATAAAAGATCATTAGTGAAGGCACTAACAGTGTTCAGTTACTAAAAATAGTTTAATTTATTAGTGGATTGTCTATATAAATTTCAATAAATTCATTGTTCCTTCCTTGTTTCATTCCATCTGTAACACTGCAAATATATGTGAAAGTATAATTTACAAAAAAAACTGATTGATTACTTACTAATTAAGTAAGTACTTAGTCCACTTATTCACAAAATAATAACTCATTTTTGTGCAAAATTTGTACCGACAATTCCTGTTAATAATTCTATAAAGAGGGTCATTAGTTTGTGAGTAATAATTTATTTTTGTCAATGTAAAAAAAATTAGTTGTTTCCCATTATTTTCACCAACTGGAGATATTCCTTAAAAGCTGATCAGTACTGTAAATAACACTTAATTTACATTAATTTATATGTGTAATTTTGCTTTCTAATGAGTAATGTAATCCTACACATATACAATAATACATATATTGTATTTGTTTCTCCTGTTCACAGCACAGTCCCTCTAGTATTATAACTTTATATAATAATATACAACACAATCTTAATAGCTAAATTTCATATTGTATGAATCGATATTCAAAATTAACTACTGGATACAGACTTTTCTGCGGTTTGCACTTTTAAACTTCAACATTTTATGTATTGTTACATAAAGAATTAGGAAACATACCACTATTTACATGTTGTAATTAAAACACAAGATGAGAAGACATTTTGAAAATTTATAATCACATTATGACAAGATTATGACTTTTATGGCTTTTACATTTATCTGTATATAATAAAGAATACATGTTATAAAATAAAAAGGTCACAACAAAACCCAATAAGTATCTGTTGTTATGGCACCTGAATTTGTGTTCATTAATTACAAGTTGTTGATTCAGACTTATAAATACATTATTGTCATTCATTGTCATTGTAAACTGCAATGTAAATTATTAAGAATGGCATAATAATATACAATAACAAACAGATGGTCCGTGTAAAGGATGCAGAAGGTATTTTAGAATTACATTAACTACATTAGGCAAATACCTACGTTATTATCATTATAAATGAATGAACAATTAGATATTAAATTATCTGCGCAATTATTTAGATTGAGTACAGTAATTATTTAAATTTAAAAATGTTAGATGATTTATAAATCATTATAGATATGATTTATAAATCTGAAAACACTACTGTGAACAGAACACATATGATAGGGCGAGTCTTAAAAGATTTACAAAGCAGAAAATAATAGTTAAATCATAAGTACAATACATACTAATTGTTATCCCTCCAAAAAATGATACTTAATTAATTTTTTGGACAAATCTATTTTGTATTCATACAAAAATATTTTGTCAATTTTCCAAACTGCTATCCTGAAGTCTACTCATTAGTTCATTCTTGTAACCTACATATAATAATCTGTTCTGCTACATGAATAAACACTAATTTTGTTTAAACAAAACTGCTTAATATAACTACTCTCATATATATATATATATATATATATATATATATATATATATATATATATATATATATATGTATATAAATTAGTATGTATCAACCTGCAATATCGAAACAGTGCAAACAAGCACAGATTTTAATTGTTCATTATTATTTAATCTAATTTGATTTGGTCTTTTTTCAAAAATCCATGCCTCACATAATCTGTAATACCTGTTGTGTTCATATTGGTAAAATAGACGAATTTGAGGTAGAAGCGTAGTGAAATATAAAATAATATAGAAATATTATTGAATGTTCCACTATCTGATCCACTATGTATATTTACAAATAATAGTATGATATTTATATAAAAATCCATTATATGCAATAGTGTGAATGTATTGAAAAATCTGTCTGTATTAACTTCTACTGGCAAAGCTGTTCCGGTGAAAAGAGTTCAAACAAATTTGATTGGACACTGTTTACCCCAATAAAATTATTTAAAACAAATGAAAGAATTTAAAAAATGAAATTAAGGGTATAATACTGCAAGGGATGAGAGGAGTCACAACTGGACTAGTTATTTATAAATGCATAAATTTGAACAGAGGAATTCTAGCATAATAATAATAATAAAGAACAATAAATGAATCAATCATTATTTTTTCTACTGTAAACTATTTGTTGAATATAATCTCTCTATTAGAATCTTTATTCACCTTTCAACAGATATTTTTTAAGGGTAATTTAATATGCTACCGATTAAACAGTGAAAGTTCTTGATTCTCCACAATAGTTTTTGTTTGCTATATTTCTGGCTGAAGACACTGCAGAATTTCATATAATGAACTCATGAATAATGTGTCCCAAATCAAAAAGTTAATTTCTCCAGTTGAATAAAAAAAAATCCACCTTTTATACTAACAATTGATTCTTGTAAGAGGTATTTCAGGCTGCCATCTGCTTATATGGCCAACTAGCGGCAATAGACTGTTTAAATTAACAGTGTAATTTAAATAATTGATACCTAGCAAAAGTTTAGCATCCCTAGGAAAGGTTTACATCCACAACCATGAATTATGCAGTCTTCTAATGGAGTTCCAGGACAGGTGTCAGGGCTTTGTCAGTCTTACGGGATGACTCTTTTCAGAACTTTCCGAAAGTTTAAGCGGCAATTTTAGTCAAGGATGCTACGAAAATGAAGGCGTTTAAAAAAAAAAAAGAAAAAAGAAAATCGCGGCACGAGTTTTCATAAGTTTCCTGAAACTTTCACACGCACGTTAAAGGTAGAGATACTCTGTCCCAATGTTCGTTCACAGGCTGGCACAACTTTGACATCGCTGTTCGTCCGTGAGAAAACAAGATTTGAGACTTTCAAAATGTCGTCTCTACGTCTTAAGTTTAGACTTAATAACTGAGTTATGCGAGCGTGCTTTAAATAGAACAGCCAATTTATTATTAATTTTTAATGTCCGGACAAATTGGTTCTGTAAACGCGAATTAATAAAATGGCCAACGGCAGACACCACGGATAAATCGTAAATTATAGTTTATATGTTTTATGACAAAAATAGTAGTTAACAATAAGCAGGTTTGATCGGAGCTTAATTGGTCGCAAGACCTGGTCTACCAGTAGTATAGGGTAACATTTCAGGGCAGTCATTATTGCTTTTAGTTTCAAAACTTATTCTAGTCGTTGTCTGTATATACTAAGTTAAGAAAAAAAATGACCAAGTCGAAGATGAAAGTTCTTCTTCCGGGTATAGATTCTGGGGTTCCTCCCAGTCGGCGGCAAACCAGCAGACTTGAGAATTGGGGCAGAGTTTAGAAGCCGTGGAAGGGGTGCAGTTGTGAATTAAGTCCAGGTGGTGGGTAAGTGAAGTTGGGGCAGACAGTCAAGAGCGGTACCCTTTGCCCAGCGGAGTGATACTTAACGGAGTGGGGGGAGACTAGTGGCGGCGGGCTTTCAGGGACTTAGGCCGCCGTTAAAGTTCCGGGCTCGGGGTCGGACCGGAAGCGGCGAGTACCGTGGCCGAGTCCTCTGTGTCGCTGATGTACCCCTCCTCGTTCAGGTACCTCGTCGGGTACAGGAGGAGAGGTTCGGCGGACAGGGCTATCAGGTCCCGCACCGGAAAATGCGCCTTCCACTCTTCCCTGAAAACAAAACAGTTATTACAAAGTATATGTTTTACGCACAGAAAAAATAGAAATTGTCCAATTTTTAGTCACAACACAAGAAACGCTGTATTGCTCCGTTCGTTACTGTTGCCCGTACATGTTGTAGCATTAAAACTTGAGATGTTATCAAGTGCGATCCGCAGCTTGGAATATATAGCACTAATAACCCTAAACCCCCAGACAGCAGCCGACTATACGGCCGTGACATTTAAGCACCCCTTCATACGCCCGTCAAAGGCAGGCTGATATATGATAGACAGACCCTTTTTCCATTAGGCCATTCATATCAGATATGAATCTGCCTTAATATTAATTAATTGAATTAAAGAATATCGCATATTAGAGGTTAAAAACAAAAGCATTATTTTAGAATACCTGTTTTGTGGCCTGCGAGGGTCGGAATACCGTGGATTTAGTGTGTTTCTGTCTCCTCTCACTGGTTTGGTCTTTTGCTAGACCGGATTCGGCCGCTCGCCATCTTCAGTAGCGGTGTTAGTCAGTAGTTTTTAGTGCAGTGAGGATGCCCGAAAAACATCCAAATTGCCAAAAGTGACTAACCCCACTACAGAGGATGGCGAGCAGCCGAAACCGGTCTGGCAAAAGACCAAACCAGCGAGAGGAGACAGAAACACACGAAATCTACGGTAAAAGTATTATTGTACATTGCTCTGAAATGAGTTTCGTTTCTAGCACCGGGGCGGTACTTACTGGGGGTGTTTGTCGTAAAGTATTGGGAGGTACTCGTCGACTGGGAGTATGTTGGCGAGCGGTTGGGGGCCGATGAGTTTGCGAGCTCCCCTGGGCGAGAGCAGGTAGCCAAGTGTCCAGTAGGAGTATCCGGCCACGACCAGGTGATTGGACTTTACACCGCTCTTGGAGCTAACCGCGTTCTCCTCCTCGCCCTCTTCAAGCCGCTTCCGGCCCAAGTATCTGTCAAACGACAAAGCGCAACACTTTAGGAACACATAAAATCCCAGGAAACAATATTAATAAACAATGGAGTCTGACATTGATGAACATAAAACGAGCATCTTGTTTAAGAACCTAAACAAAAATCTAACGAGCATTACTGCAGTTAGATTTTCAAGGTAGACGAGTTATTTATTTATATGATAAATATGATATAGGCCAAACGAAGTAGAAGAGACAGAGTGAAGATATTCCCAACTCTCGTGTAGCAGCGCGACACGAATATTTGCAGTAAAATATACCCTACGATAGAGATACCCGGGGTTCGACAGCTTTCCTCGGGTAGTGGAGCAGAAGCGATTTGCTTGTTAAGCCCCGGCCGGCTCCGTCAAATTGAGCTAAATTGAACTGCGAAAGGTCAACGGGTGCTCAGAAAATAGGCTAGGGGGTCCTTAACAGTACTTGTTACAATATATATATATATATATATATATATATATATATATCGCATCGGGAACGGCGGTTTTACACTACCGATATATTATCGATTGATTCATTAGAAAAATATCACAATCCACGAAACCGAGGTAGACGTGGACATCGCTTAAGAAGAAGAATTACTTCATATATATCCGAATATGATATATCCGAATTCTCACAGTGGGAACTTTTCGAGAAATTTTGATAATTTCATAATGGGCTTTAAAACTTTAATAAAACTTAAATAAGTTTTTCTAGCGAATATGTCTGTCCGTGATTTTTCTAGAAGCGAATACGGCTGTTCAGTTTATTTTATGTTCCGGGCTGCGTTTGTGAAAAGTTTTGCTCACCATACCGGTCCTTTAACCTTGAGTTCTGAACTAAGAGAAGTGAATAGGAGCCGTTGAGCACCAGAAGACATAAGATTGTAAGCGTGCTACACGAAGCCACTGCCCCGGCTCGGCAGAGAGGAGGCGCACCAAGTGCCCCCGGGCAATGTTAAACACCACTTAACCCGACATTTACCCCCAACTTCGCTTCCCGGCCCTCCTCCGGGCCCCAATCCCAACGGTGCATCAAAAGTCTAAGGGAACAATTTAAAAGGAACAGTTGGTAATTGTTATACTTTGTTTCGGACAAATAATAAATGAGTTCTTGAGTAAGTTTCAGGGCGGATAGCGCCGCGGTGAAATAACATCGGCTCGGGATCCAATTAATTTCCGCATTTAAAAATTCGCCTCCCATTAACTACTTGGGCGGTAGCGTGACACTAGAACTTGAGCGTCGAAGAGAAATAAAAGAAAAATATTAACGAATTATCAGAAACTGAAAATACGAAGCGATAGTAATGGGAACGGGCCTTCCGTTCCCAGATTATACTATCCAGCAATACGCCGAACGCCTTCCGTTCCCAGATTATACTATCCAGCAATACGCCGAACGCCTTCCGTTCCCAGGTTATACTATCCCGCGAAACGCTGAGCCCCTTCTGTTCCCAGGTTATACTATCCCGCGAAACGCTGAGCCCCTTCCGTTCCCAGGTTATACTATCCCGCGATACGCTGAGCCCCTTCCGTTCCCAGGTTATACTATCCCGCGATACGCCGAGCCCCTTCCGTTCCCAGGTTATACTATTCCGCGATACACCGAGCGCCTTCCGTTCCCAGGTTACACTATCCCGCAATACGCCGAGCGCCTTCCGTATAAGTAAAATTATACGTAACAGGACAAATGTCCTGTTAAATCCTGTTAATTGTACAAATGTGCTATTTCTTTAAATGATGTAATTATTTTGTCTGCAATTTTTGGATCTTTTGATTTCATTTAATACAACGCTTTGTACGACCGCAGTATTTTTACACTCCCCGTCAACGTAAAAACTCAATAAAAATAACAAAACGTGAAAATGAACTCACATGAGGTCCCATTCGATCTCGAGCGTTTTGACTTCGTCCAGAAGCGCGTCCAATTTCTGGATGAAGAACGGCTCGAACTTGACGTCGTCCTCCAGAACCATCGCTATACTGTAGTCGGACTCGGCCACCTTGGCAAAAAAACAATATTATTTATTATCATAAAATAATTAAAGTTCTCATTAATGTTTTCGCATTAAAAGAAATAAAAAGATTTCGCGGTATGATTTTGATATGTAAAAAAATAAACAGAAAATAACAGTGAGAAAACAACAACAGAAAATAAGTTATTATGTTCCAAGTCGAGAACATTTTTTATTGAAATAAAGACGCATTCAAATGAATTATTAGTAAAATTCAGAGGACGTTTCTCCAGTCAAGCTATAAATATTTTGAATTTGTAATTGAAGGAAAACTGGTCTCAATAACGGGCCCCAATCGTCATGAACGGGGCGAATCCTCCTCTGATAACTCCGTTTTCTCGGAACCACTCTCCCTATATATACAAGCCTCTCTTGTTTGAGAGCAGGCGTTTAAGACCGCCCCATTAAGACAGCACTTTAGCATCTGTTCGGGAACAAACTACCTCGAAGTATACTCGTTAGAATAGGGAGAATTATAATAATTTTATTCACAAGTTGCCTAGATTTCAGTAGATGTGACATAAACGGTTGCTACAGTTTAGCCGCGCGATAAAAAAATGATTTAAATACTACCAGTTTTCCTGAAGCTCCCTTACCTCTTTCCATATCCCGTGGTGACTCAAAAAGCATCCGATCTCGCCTCTTTTCATCGGCCTGCCAACATACGAAAAACAAATATATGGATGAAGATTTGAACAAAATAAAAAAAAAGCTTTTAAGAAGGATTTTATAGTCGTTGATCCAGGGTGGTCCTCCCCTTATATATTACGAACCCACATTTTCGCTTTTTCTGCTCCTCAGAACAAAATAAAAAGTGTAAATTCCTATTTTAATGTCGGACCGACTAAAAGACCGTATATCTAGCCGGACCGACTTCACGAAGTACGGGCGATGATCTGTTCTACTTAAAACTAAAAAGAATAAATGTTCTGGACTTATAACTGTTAAGTTATTGTGGACAATTTTTTCGGTGGCCCAAAATAAATGATAATATAACGGGAGACGCGGAGTCCGACGCTTAATAAACATTTTCGGCGGAACATAAAACGGCATTTTTAAATCTACGCGTCCATATGAGATGCGACCAACAATATTACGAATAAAGAGAAACTGACTATATAGACAGTAGAATAAGATATTTATTCGTTTATAAAAAAATGAAAGATTAAATGCGTTAACCGACCTCTTGTGATATGGATCCTTGTAGCCTGGCATCAGTTTCACGCCCAGCCTTTCAAGTTCTTCGTCTGTTAACAGCCTGCGGGGAAAGAAAACAACTGTATGAAATACACATCTACCAAATACAGTCTTAAAGTATATCTAATACAAATCGATATACTATTCTATATCGTAATATCTATGGATATAAATATGATCAAACGTTTCGAAAAGGAAAGAATAATAAGCAGGTGAAAGTTAAATACTCATATATAGTTCGATAAATTGGAAAAATATAAATACTTATATATTTCTTTTCAGTCTTTTCCCTGTTATTTTATTTTTCCCTCTCCCGCTTGGTTGGTTCTGTATTAATATTAAATTATATCTACTCGTGTGATTTCTGTTCTGGGATAGAGCAGTTTTGGCATGATCAGTTCAGTAGATACGGCAGCAGTGAAAATGGGGACGTGAAGACCACCACAGGTGTAACTGAAAAGGATGGCGAAACACCGAAACCGGTCTAGCGTGGGGTGAACGAAGAGAGAGGTGGCGGTAAACCGCACGAGAGGTGACAACCGGGAGCGTATACCTCGGGCAAAACGAAAATCCCCGTTTCGTTCCGGCCACTCGAGTGACAGCGCTTTTATTCACTTTGCGACGAAACGAAATTAAACTGTCCGTTAGATAAATTTAAAATTGACAAAAGGCTGAATTTAAATTGTAACGGATTGCACGCCCGCATGTGCGCCTGAGCCACAGGAAATAATAAACATACAGAATGGGATTCTGATTCAGTTTCAATCGTTATGCTTTTCCGACAGACAATTGCATTTCCCCGGCTCAGACAATACATTTTATAAACAAATATGACTGGACACGGGCCGTATGTGCTCAATTATTATTACTATTCGAAAAATAAAACAACTAATCCAAACGCGCTGCTTTCCGCTGCCTAATTATATCAGTACATCGATTTATTTAATTCCTGAGTTCGGATTTTAATATATTTCTGAACGTCTTTCACGGCTTTGAGAATTCAAGAAGTATCCGAATAAATAAAACACCTTTAGATCGAGTTGGAACTAAACAGCTGTCCGCCAAAGAACTATAATGTTGTATATTCTTATCTTAAATGAACTAGGACTTCCGTGAGCGGTGTTCGATGAAGTAATACCCGCCTTTCCGTTGTGGCGCGTAATAGAACTGGCTCCGAGCCGGCCTGAAACTCGAAGTGAAGTTTCGTCCAGAGTAACTCCCGGAAAGAGAAAGAGAGAGAGAGACATAACCCAAACTCTGATCCTCTTGCCGATTTAGAACATTCGGTAATTCCGTCCTCAGGACTGAAGTTTGATCAGCTGGAGGCTCCCTTTATATGGCTGTACCCCCCCTCTCCGTCATGCTACCATTGGCTGTCGGACCAGCCAATCAAAACACAAGGAACCTCCCACTATGTCAGCTGACTACGCTGTCATTGGCTGACAGCCGTCCAATCACTGACAACTGCAGCTAAGTTGATGGCCTGTGTCATCATTAAAATTTTTAATCTAAATACTCAAGCTACGGATTAAGTCAAAACTGAAAGAAAAGAGTGCAGTTTGATTGTGAGGCATGTTACGAAAAAATGCATCTACGATTTTGACGCTCGGTCCTATCCACCAACATAAACTGGTAATACTCTGTCTCTCTTGTTTATCTACATTCTATTATTTTGCTAAGTATATTCCCTCTCATTAGCTCTACGCAGAAATCTTAATATAATGCTGGAAGTAATGTATACTCTTCAAATATCATTCGTATTAGAACCATGATGATGTATGCACGTATTCAGGATCATGTCTGCAATAGTGTCTACAGATAGCGTAATAGACCTAACTCTCGATTGCGTGGACAAATAGTAGGTAAAAAACAAATAGGATTTTTCCGCTGAAATCGAAACCCGGTGAATTATAACATTTAAACTGGCTCTGTCACAACACTGTCAAATTACTCACTTAAAAGTCACAAAAATGTCTCGTTAAATAGGGTTAAACCTTGGGCATTCGGTTCGGGTAATTTATTGTGGTTAGTTAACTTGTGGTGACATTTTGGTATTTACAGCGGGAGTGACATTTACACAGGACTACAGAATGGGGTCGAAACCTCCCGCAGACGATGTTCTTAAATTTAGGTGACAGAAAACATTTCCAACATTAAATGTCTAAGTTCCATCGTCGTTTGAACGGCTACATAATAAAAGTAAATATAGGCGTTTAATAAAATTTGTTGGCCGATTCCCAGTTTACGCACCCAGGCCTGATTACGTTAGGTCAGGCTGAATGAAATATAACTAATATTACAATTATTTTTTTACATATATTTGAATTCCGCCCTTCAGCTACTTTCCCACCAAGATCAGCTTTCTTAAATGCGTCATTATTGCGATTTTCCTTTGTTCTGTTTACTTGATTTGAATTAAACACGAACAGGACGCTGTACGACCACGTGTTATACGTCTACTTCGGTAAACAAGCACAACACTCGAGGGCAAAACATAGGTAGTCATATATTCAACGTAGGGGTGGAGCACGGGACGGTGTTGGAACACTGGAGAACTGCACAATATTACACCTGGAATGGATTCAAATCTCAATCTAAACTCCGCCACGGGCGCAGACCTCCCGTACACCACCCCTACAGCGGCCTGTCATTTTCATTCCTAATACGAGAGCATAAAATCAGACAGAGGCACAGCTTCAAATGATGAACTGGAAAGTTCGAGTGAGGCGACATTATTCAGGCCCGTGATAAAGGCAGGTCGAGACATAAATTAGTACTAAAAATAATCGCTTAATTAGAAATGAGTTGGTATCGGTCATTCGTCCGTTAGCCATCATGTAGTAAAAATTATATAACCATATAAATAAAAAAGCACCAACAATTTGTATCCACTGAACGAAAACACTAAGACGCTAAGACTCGATTTCCAATACGAACGAACAATACTATTACTAAAAGCGCATACCGAATTTTATAAACTATAATACGAAGAAGGTCACAGGCTTTTTGGGAAATATCCCAGAGCGCTAGATTTATTGTCTTCGTCCACGTCGTGATGTTCTTATTTTTTAGTTGGCAATTAATAGGAGTGTTGTAGATATATTTTAGGATAGCAATTACCACAATGGCAATAAAAATCAACATTAGCAAATAAAATATGACATAGACAATGAGCCAAACGATTATATAGGATATTATTAATTTCGAACAGAGTTACTCTGAAAAAGATGTAATTTATAAATACACTTCGTGTAAAATCATGTTGTAGGTTAGGCTTTCTTGCAGCGGCATTAGTATGTCAGGAAACTATCGATAAAGGATAAGGGTGGGAGGGCCAGCATAGCGGATTAAAGGTCCTGCGGGAACACACTGCTGCCCACAGGGGCCCAACCCGCCTCCCATTGGTCATATACAATCACTCTCACGTTTGCAGTCACACATAGTACTGATTAGTCCGATAGCGTGCACAGCGAAATCGGTGTAACGATGTACACGTGTCCGCGAGGGATGTTTAAGTCTTTAAGGTAAAGCGCGGTTTGGTTTCGGCTTCATTAATATGATTACTTTCGCGTGTCGACTGCCCACGAAGATTCATTTCATGAAATGGAATCGCGAATTACTCACTGATTTACTGACGGAATGCAAACTAGAAGGCCAAACCGGTATAGCATACGACCTAATCGGAAAGCGACCTAATCCCAGAGTCATGCGTGTATAGACTATTAACATTTGCGTCAAATGTTATTCCTTCTACAATTAATAATTGCGGTTTAATCCTAGAGAGCGGAAACTTATGAGAGTTTTTTAGATTAAAAACCGCTATTTTATTTCAAGGAATTCTTTGTGTACGAAAGATGTATCCCGTTAGAAGCATTAAAATTACTCCGACGAAGGCCTGGCTGAATGATGGACGAAATCGCAAACGAACAGTTGGCAGCCCTACTGGCTAAGACAGAGTTTCTCCAGGATCTTTCATTCAAACATTCTCATATTATTATTTATAAAAACTCATACACTCATACTAATCGTATCTCTGAAAACCTCCGTATTACGAGTACAATTCAAAGTTCCTTGGTGAAAGTCCCACACAAAGTCGCTGTGTATTGTGTTATACAGCCAGTTTTTCCTTTATAACTCCTCCCAGGGCCATATTCGGCCCTATGTACATAGGAACTTTTCTTTTCAGAATTTAATTCCGCTTCAGATTATCCGGCTTTCAGGCGGGTTTGCCGGGGGGTGGAAACCCGGTGGGAAATTATAAATTTCCGTATTTAGCCCTGCAAGTACCGAAGTGAATGAAAACGACAAGAGGGAAGAAGTGGAGGGGGCCCGGGGGGGCGGCGCTTGCGCCAGAATTCATCGCGGGGGTTTAAGCCGAGAGGCAACGCCAGTCTCAGAATGGGCCACTCACCCAAACATACATCCTAGACCGGTCCACCGTTCACGACCGCTCTATGTGTCTGTACGCAGGAATTGAATATAAACAGAGCCCGCACGAGAGTACGTGTGTTGACAGTTCCGGTTGAAAAAAGTGCCCGGGGTCGGTGTCCGGCTGCCGGCGACATCCCTAGCAGACCTCTATCCCCAACACGGTATGTCTCAAAACATTTTTTTCCATCGTTTTAAAACTCGTCATATTGGATGAAAGTCTCATTCTCAAATATTCTGTGAGGATTCTCAGGTTGCGACTAAACCTTGTAGGGGGTCCTCGAAGGACCTGAATCGCTCTTGAGCGGCGGCCACGGCACAGGCCGCCGAAGCGCATATCGTTCACCCACTAAACTGTCCATCCTCGTTAAGAAATGATCACCATAATTAATTAAAAATAACCCCGGTCTACACTGCAAGTGCCACTCAAATTTTAACGGCATATCAACAATATTGAAAATCAATGGGCGTTATATATTAGGAATGTCGCTCTTCTATAAATTGAGTCCATAATATTTTAATTTCCGTAAAATTAACACTTTCCTAAACTAATGATATTTCGCAACCGTTTATTACACAATTTAACATTGTTAAATATGCTCCAATATTGCTTCAATTTTTCGAATTATCAAACGTACCCCCACGTTAGATGTGCTGATCTTGTTTTAATTTTTTATAATAGAAATTAAAGACAACAGTAATAAAAGGACCAAGTAATCCAGGTTTGGGGTATTCCGAAATTTGTTCGCTGGTTTCCGAAGTCTTAAAAAAAATTTCTTATAGCTTAAGTTTAATAGCAGTTAAAGATCAAATAATGATAATATTCGCCAACGGATGGTAAAAGTTTGTAGAACTTTTCCCGATAAAGAGATGGAATCGGTGTGTTTAAACATATCAGGTGTATTTATGCATATTTAAATTAACGGCCTTTATGTTCCCGCATTTCCCTTCCCGGTATGATGATAGAACAACGAAACGACCTGCAACTACAAATAATTTAGCCATATGTTCTCAGGGAAATTATTTTGTTGTTTTCGATATTTTTTCGGGTAAAAATGGTGATGTAAAATATCCATTAGGAAAACAATCCAACGAAAACAAAGACAGGTAAAAATTGTACGAACAGGAAACAAAAAGATAGTCCTATAGTAGTCATAATACCTAAATTGAATTGGGAATCATAGTTGAGTAAATAATGTTGTACACTGATTTCATATAATATTTCTGTACCTACCGAGCTGAGATTATGTTCATGACTGATTTAGAATTGTTGGGCAGCATAGCATTATTGTGTTCACGTCTAAAAGGAATTGAAACTTATCGGAAACATCCTCGCGAAATTATTTATAGGAACAGGAAATATCCGACTCTCTAATGTAAAATCATTGAAAACACATATTGCGTTCGACAGTCGCATTCATTTTTAACTCGTGGGATTCCCGATTTCAAGATTACAAGCAGGCTAATCCTCACTGAACGGGTGAATCGTTTTTTTTGTCGTAGTACATTCATGCCGTAGAATAAATCATGTGCATTGGGACAATGACTGACTTTGATAACGTGTATATTTTTACTTCATTACAATTCAATTTTTCAAACGAAACAGTATTAATTTCAAATAACTGAAATTACGAAGGACGTTGGACGTTGGTCCCTGTATGCACCAATATAATTTTAAAGACAATTTTAAGGATATATTACTTCATTTATGTTAAAGTTCTGTTACATTTCTTATTAAATGAAATTAACATGATAATTATATTATCTATATTATAGCGCAGATATTTCACATAATTTAACAACCTAAATTTAATTAATTGAGCAACTAGATTGTATCTATTAGTGCGTTTGTGTTTAAAATGACAAAAACCCCAAGGGAAAATAAAAAATATTTTTAAGATATAGGACAAAGTAAGCTAGAATTATTTCGGGTCGTAGAGATAGGTGTGTTTTGGAAATAATGATGAAACATGGCGGATATAAGGAGATTTGGAAATTTAACTAACATACCTAGACGAATGTTAAAAACCTCAAGAGCTCAAACTTAAGAGAGCTGTAAGGCGTAAGAGCTCCGAGTCGTTTAAAATTCAGTCGAAAAGTTGAAATATAGTGGGCGCAGCAATGAACTTCTGAGATCGCGGCGCTACTAATGCTCAACCCGCAATATACATGACTGAATTTATATTGGGGAAAAAATTAAACGCGGCGCCTGCAATACTAGACCCGCCTCACTCTCAGGTAATGCAGCAAGACGAATATATACTTAGCGCCCGAATTCAGAAATGAATGCGCGGCGCTACAGAGGCACAACCCTCAATACTCACCAGGATTTTTTAGAACAACCAATTGAAAACGGCGTCTGTAATACTAAACACACTATTAAATAAATACTATTATACAAAATATTATTTCATTACTTATTTATTTTCACACAGCTCGCATTAATATATAAAATGTCCACTTAATTACGTTACTTGTAACTCCATCGATAATTTGCGAACCGGCATCCAAAGCCAACATTTTAATTTGTTGGAAAATTAAGCTAAAGAGTATAAAACATTTTACTACACTTCGGGTACAAGTTATTTAATTAGTTTCAGACGTATAACACAATTCATGTGAGATGATAAAATTCTTTTTTTCACGAATTGTCATGGCCGACGAAGTAATTTCAAGAACACCGGAATGTTCAAAAACATGCTGCATTTCACGTCCACCAAACATGATCAGCAAACCTGGGAACATTCTATTCTTTTATTCAGTAGAACTCAGAATTTTTCCCATAAAGTAAGAAGGTGTGCTCTACCTGGCACACCTGGCTTAGTTATTCAATTTATGCCAGAAAAAATTATTTTGTTATTTTTTATACACTGGTAAGTCGTGAGGAACAATCGATTGTTCTGTTAGAATGTAGCATTCTTCTGAGGTATCGATTTCAAACATTGAAATATGAAGTTTATTATTGTCTCTCGTAAACAATTCCGGACAGGATTATTATGAATAAATGCCTCGGGTCTAATGGTTCAGAATAGTGAACAAGATCAGACAACTTTGGCTAACTCATGCGATAAGGTTACAATGATAAAGGACATTTTTATATTGTTGAAAATTGTGATCGAAATATACGCGAAATCTCGTCCCCCACGTTGCGTGTAGAGATTATACCTTTTAAACGATGAAAATCACGGTAGGGTAAAACAGCAACGTATTTGTGCTCGGGATACATTTGACTCGCAAGATATGAAGCATGGAAGTCCGCCCGTACAAAGTTGACTCCAAGTTGCGGAATGGATCTTGGAAGACTGCACATTTAAAGGGGAGGGTAAAGTTAAAGGGTGCGGTAGCACTAATTACCCGCGCCACTAAGTAGGGCTTTATCTGTATTTAAGCATGCTACAATAAGCGAACATCGAAACTAGAACTTGGAGCTGTCAATATAAGGACAGTTTAGGATGAACTTTCATCATTTAATTTTCAAATATATATCATGCAACCCGAAGTCATTTTAAAGAAAAACGTACCTAACTAGATCAGGACAAAATTAATATAGAAAGATCGTTACTTTTAAAAAGACGATAATTTCGAATTGCTTGATCCTAGCTAGACCGGTTTCAGTTTTCTACTATTTTTTAGAGATACTGTGATCTACTTAACTGCTACATAAGTAGAAACATTAAAGAGATTATAATTAGTATTGTGATTGTCCGCCTCCATTCGCTTGTTCGGCTCCTAATATAGACCGGTTTTGGCTTATCAACGTTATCGTTATTTTCTATTTACGGTTAGGCGCGGGTATAATGCACGTAATTGACGCTTGACAGGGGCGGGCATTAACGGTCGAGAACACGTCCAATTTGTCGCTTCACGTTAATAATTTTCATAATTGTCCTTCAACCGGTTATTGAAAAAACTATAGGTTTGAGGGGGGATATAACTATCGGTTTTCGAGTCGGTGACGCATATTGGGTAGGCGGGGGGGCCCAATTTCCTTCAAATAACTAGGTATATTAAGGTAAAGAACGGGCTTCTGACAGATAGGCAACAGGAGATGTTTTAAGATCCAATTTCAGATATCGGACGGCTTTATCGTAGATAAAGCTAGATAATTAATTTTGCCGCGGCAGTTCGCCATTAGGACCTTCCCCCCGCCCCCTACCACTTCAGTGTTCTTCATGAACAGCCCAGTTTAGCATCTCATTATTCCTCTTTAAGCCCAACCTTCCTCAACCGGACAAAGATTTATCCTAATTTATCTATTTTTAAATATATTCTAGAAACTTTATTTTTCTTAAATTGAAATATCTTAGATTCAAGACTGCAGAAACGGTGGGATGCCCGCCCCACAGACTGAAAACAGTCTGAATAAACCAAATACGGAGTATTAACTTCGTTTTAAACGGATAAAAGTCATTCTATTATTAAAATTCCTATTACATTTGTATTACTTTATATTTTGCTGAGAATTCGACTTCTTTCGCAAAGTTCTCAATTTCACATAATATTGCTTATGACATTACTGTTGAAACAACTTAGAGAAACTTAGAGATCTAAAATTGTTTTATCATTAGGTTGTTGCTTCATACATTCGCACCTAATTAATCCATAGTACAATTTATTGATTAGACTATATATTTTACTGTATATATAATTCCATCGTCGACGAAGACACGCAGATTTCATTACTTTTACAATACATTAACCTACCTTTCTCTTTATTACCGTAGTTTAATCAAGCAATTAAACGATTACGTTAGGTTAAACGATCATCTTACTTTATAAAATGATTTAATCGAGGGGGATGTCAGAATCCAAATTTAATATACCTTGGCGCTATTACACTCTGCCACAAAAGAAAATTTCATTTCTTTGTGTCACAGTAGAAGAATAAAATGGAAATTCAATAGCGAGTAAGAAACTGGGATACGTAGCGGGCCTAGATTAAGTAATACGAAGTCGTCGCGCGCTGCCCACTATTTAAATTCCCAGTAAAAGAGAGGGGGTGAAGAAGCTAAGTCATAAAAGGGACGGAAAAATAAAAGAACCGGAAAATAATAACCGCAAAACGATATTCCATATAATTAATTTTCCGCGGCTAGGGAATTCAATTTATTTTCTCGAGGCAAAAAGACAAATTAAAGGGTGAAATATTCTTAGGAGAAAGAAGGAATGGAGAGCGGAGAGGGAGCCTTAATTTAGGAAAGGGGCGAGATCGCCCTTACCACCGATAACACTACTGAGGTTGACATTCGTCACTTTAGTTAAGTGAAATTAAAATCAGTTGTCCGCTCGGACAGGGACTCCGAAACCGTTAAATACCTTATTAAAGTTGAAATGAAACTTACTACTCCTCTGTTGGTGTTTTCAGCTCGATAATAATGCTATTTTCACTGTTCTTTTTATGTTACAACATTTCCTTGGTCTCATTTAATTGTTTTCCAACTTTTCATTTCAAGGACCGGAAATTTCTAACAAAATATTCTGAGCAAAATAGACAGAGAGCATTTAACGGAATCAATTTACTATTTAGAGCGCTATTAACACTTGGACGAATGTTTTGTGGACAAAGACACAAAATCATACATTGTGCGGTAAATAAATTACGGAAATTCATTATATTTCATGTCGGTCTAGTTTACTAGTTGAGTACAAATGCAGGACTTCGATGCGCTTTATTACAGGAAAGCCTCTTATTTGCTTATAGAGCCGAAAGGTCAGAATTGATTGGTCGCGGAGCTATTAGAAATAATTTCAGTAGAAAATGGTTTCTAGAATAGCGCAATTGTAGAAGCAAACAGAAGACGGTGAATACAAGTCCGGGAAAGGGAATTAGTCCAGAGCAGTAATTATATTTGAATACTATTTGCATTCGCGTCCTTCCTGCTGTAACAGTATTTCTTGTTTTCGTACACTACTGTTAATAAACACGTATCAACATTAAAGTTCTACCCTAATGATCAGTAATAGACATGACGTTTTATATCAAATAATGAATCATGAATAAGTTCCATTTTTTATTTTTTTTACGGTTTACTTCTGAAAAATATATACAATAAGAACCGCAAAAAAATTTCATTTTCGTCATCCGGTCTACTTCGGGATGAAGGCCTATTGGTGAATCGTGCCGTTGTAGTGACTAATTGAGACCTCTTCGAGGCAGATAGGGGTAAATAATGGTAGCCGTAGCACTGAGAGAGCCGTGTTCATGTGCTGAGAGCGCCGGCGGGACCTCCCTGATTGATGATCAGTTGAGCTGAATCCACCTCACCTCGAGTGCGGTTTCATTCGACTGTGAAAAATCCCAACCGGTATCGCGCATTTGTTTTAAATAAAATTCTATCCGGACGATACAGTTAGGTTAGGAGATAAAGACAAATATTTGAACTTCAGATGAATGGCAATTCGCATCAGAATATAGTTTTTTGAGTTGGTGATTCATCTAAACAACCTTTCATGATATGCCGACCGAGGCCAGGTTCAGGGCAATCTGTTCTCCCGGCTTCCCGGGTTTTCTTTTAAAAAAGTCTCTCTTTCTCTGCTTTATTTATATATAGTTTTATTTTAATGAAATCATGTTAACAATATTTTCAATTATCTTCCTATATAGACGGACGAGAATGAACAAAGAATAGGTGGACAAATCACTATTCCTGATCCTATCCTATCTTGAACATATCCAGAGCTTGGAGCGAAAATGTCAGAATAAAATTACAAGAATAACCGAGAATTATGTTTACTGTAGTGTTAAAAATATGGATCCTATCGCCAATATGGGAAAAAGTGAAAACAATTGATCCCTATATTAGATAGTGTTAGTAATAGACTAGACCTCCTCCAAACTTAGTGAAGAAGGTAAACAATTGGTGTTAGGATATAGGAAATTTGAATTTATATCGGTATAAGGTGCATCACGTGATTATAAGGTTAAAGATAACAGGGTTGGACGAATTTAATCGCCCTTCCTTAAATTAAGTGATATATTTCAATTTATGCCAATATAATGCTAGGGAAGTAGGGGCATGAGGACGTGTAAGCATGGGCATAGTTGGAGACATTTATCGTGAAGGGGGGCGTCGCCGTGACAGTGCCGTCCCGCATTTAATGGCGTTGCAATAAATCCGAAGAGGGGACGTTTAAGAATAGATCTACGCCAACTTTGAACCACTGAAGGCTTCAACTTAGTGGCCGAATAAATCTCGGCCGGGGACTCGCTTTCGATATTTTATGGGCTCTCGGGAATATAAAAGTTTAAATACAAAACCGATAGGAATGGCCCGTATTTAAATCCGTGGAAAGACGTCTGACGTCATACCCACGATTTATTTAATATTGCACCGATAAAAATATAGCCGCGGTTCAGATTTTATTCCGAATGATCGAATCCTGTCCGTACTAGTTGTGTGTCCTGAACTACGAGATTCGTTTTCGATGGCACCATCCTCCAAAAAGTATTACATCCAAACCGCCCTTTCGATAGCTAGTAAATCAAACCTTACGCCGCTCAATGGATTTATAGGGCATTTATTTGAAAACAATAGAACCGTCAAAAAAGATTTAAGATATTCAACTATGTCGCTCGGCACGCCTACAAGTTATGTACAACAGAGAGAATGAAGTAACAGAATAAATTAAATCATTTAGATTGATCATTTACAGAAAGCAGTTAGCTCAGAAAGGGGTTTAACATTCCGGGGATATAATTGTTTGGTATAATTAATTTTAAGACTCCAATGTTGTATGATAGTTTCTCAATTTTCTCATTATAGTCGGACGTACGTAATTTCGTTACCCATATATTGACAGGTAACATGACGGGATATTTTAACAAGAAAAAGCTTTCAAATTTCACTACGCGGTTCAGTGAGGGAAAACGAGAAGTTATAATACGCCGTCTTAGGAGGTGACGTACACGGCGGTTTTTTTTGTTTCCGCCTTTAAACAGGAAAATTGGATTAACGCCCAGAACAGTATCAGACCCTCGGGTCCGAGGGTCTACACTGTAAATATTTTCTTCAATATAGGAAAACTTTATGAAAAAAATAAGCGAAGCGGACATACTGGGCTAGTGGTTGGAGACCCGTCTACGGTAAAAAAAAGACGTCTGGGGGATGGTCCCTCACACCTAGGACTGGGATAACCCCCAAAGCAGTCTGAACATGATAGTGTACGTGTAGTACACATACATTACTAATGTGTCGTACTAATGGAGGTGTGCGATCGTATACTGTTACCAGTGACTCGAGTGAAACAGTATGTCCCTAGTTGTACTGCCCTCAGGGGGGAGGGGGCACCAATCAGGTATCGAGCAATGTGCAGCGATCTCAAGTTTCGTTTCAACTACCCGGCGTACCGGTATGTGCCTTATCCAAATCAAGATGTTTATAAATTGTAAATTAAACGGATTGGTGGTTCGAATCCCGGAGCTGGATCGAATTACAATTGTAAATCTTGTTAATGTGGCAGTCTATTCAACAGACAGGTGAGGTCTAGTGAATTACAATTAATGAATTCTAAGGGCTGCCCGGGTCCATCACCGAACCGTTATTTCTAACTAGAAAAGTGATATTCCACCCTCAATGGGGACTTAACAACAACAGGATTTAATATAACAGTAATGGCCGACACCTCACGCTGAATGCTAGAAGTAATTTTCATAAGCGGGGTCCCACAATTCGATCGGAATGTCCGGAATCATTTTAAACGTCCGTCGCCTGCTGGCGTGTCATATTTCCTGCGGACCAACAAAGCGAGTGAAATTCACTACTTCGTTCCGAAAAACCGCTCGCAGCGGTTACGGCTTTACAAGAGTTACAAAAGTACATTGTGGCGCCGAGTGAGCGCTTTTCGTGACAGGATTAAACGAGCCACTTGCGGTTACACCGCATCAATAGTTCACCAACAATATATTGTAAATAACAAATTGAACGCAGAGAATGGTGAAAATGAATGGCCCTTTCGTTAGGTTTAAAATGGAATAGATCGAATATGTAATTGCAGAATTAATACGATCAATACGGTCTTTCTGAAATAACAAATATTACGAAATTATTAATAAATAAGGTGAACAAATTGATAAGATTGACAAGAAATTGGGATATTTCGATAGAAATAATTATTATAACATTGGTAGTATCCAAAACGTTTAGCTATTAATCTCAACTTTTGTAGAAGAGACATGAAACCGTGACTAGTGAATATTCCTCTTACCAATGAAATGTACTGGTCCCACTTGTTTGGCAAAATGTCCCTTCGTCATTTAGCTTCATGCCAGTGATTTAGACTGTACCCTGACTCAGCTGAGAATACCCAAATGAGCTCAATTCGCAGCGAGGGTTATTACTGGCGAACTCCTATCACACTAGTATCACCGGTGGTACTGTGGTTCTGTACAACTAGGAAATTTTAAACACTCGACGAACCCCCGGGGAATAGCTTAAACTGAAGATTGTGTTCGATAACTCTCTTGCTGAGCTCACTAATTAAACGTTCCGCCGTTTAAGAAGTCGGCTTGAACCGATCGGTTGGCGGCCGTTGAAGGCGAGAAAATCGGAAAAGACGTGGTGAAGGGTGTTACATGGGACAACCTTGTTAGACTGGAGTTTCCTTGAGAAGCGGTGGGGATATTTGCGGTGCCGAACACCCGATAGGTGCAAATTCCTGTAGCTGGGAGGATCAGCCATCCGACGTTGCGGAATGCGGTCAGCTAAAATAACAGGACGGAGGTAGGGCCGGGCGTCAATCTGGATTAGTTACTCGGCTCCCAGCTCGACCCAGCTTTCATCACCTCAGGAACGCAGTGTCAATCTCACTTCAACCGAACTTATAATTTTTCCACGGTAATACAAGTTTTCATCTGGAATAAAGTGTCCACGCTATTCGGCAAGGCCTACCTTGAACTGAAGATTTGACTCAAAAAAGAATTCGAATTTTGAATCGATTGGTAAGGTGTTACGAATCTTTATTTTACAGTAACTACCAAAGATAAAGTTGATGTCGCGGTTTAGCTACGTCTCATCACCGCGTTTTATTAGTTCACTCAACTAATCAACTAATTTTTACCAATTATACTTTCATTATTTATTTGAAATTCATTAATCGAAGGCGATCTCTCTCCAATGAAGAGTCTGTTTAGTATTTAGACTATTATATAATCAATATTTTCAACATTGCATAGAAAATAATTTCTTTCCCGGACTGCAGAATTAATGACTTATTGATTCACCGTCCGGTCACGGTTTTTGTGATTTGAAGTCGAGTAAATTAAAATCCGCACGACCAAATTCGCAGTCGGTTGAAAGAGTATGAACCTCAATTAACACTAGAGCACACAACATTTAAATATATTTATAATGTATAGCTTTTAAACAATTAAAATCAAATTAAATCTTATTTAAATTAAATCAACCCCCAACATTTAGCGGACCACCATTATTCCCTAAACAAACATACAAATTCTGGAAAGAGTTAACGAGATATCTCCCATACGTTGAAAAAGTAATTTCTTTCTTTTTGAAGGACTGAAAGACTGAGTTTTATTATACTTAATGCAATATTAGGATAACAATAGTGTATAATTGCAAAAGGATAAAGTACAAAGATTAATATAACTATATGACTCTATTCGTGACAAATCTAAGAATATGCTTTATTTTATTTCTGCTCAACAAGGTATGGAATATTAATGCTCAAACTTCTGAAATTTAATCCGACCTAAATTGGTTTTTCCCATAATTTTAACACCCCGCGGGATTTCAACTGGGAGTCACGTATCCACTTCCCACAATTTAATTCTTTTAACTTCACATCCCTATATGTTCAAAAGTTAATTTTTCTACATGAAGCTGGCTCTTTCATACATATATATTATTAATTTAGATATTTTTTCCTCCTACCAGCCTTATTATCAATAATTATACGTCTTATTACAATAATTACTTGTTATAAATAAACACAACAATAAACGACTCGAGCATAAACTGTACTTCAACTGTACTGATTATTACGGGATCAGAGTCGAAATAATGGAATGTAGGTAGCACCCGTATTCTACCTTTCCCTTGTAACTACCAGGTTCCTATATCATTCGATTTGTCGGACATATGACACAACAATTCATCGGATATACGTCACGACAACAATTGCCGTATAGCTCTCCAGAACCGATTATATTTCCAATTATATGGTCCACTTATGGATATATAAAATGGGACACGGAAAATCCAATCAAGGCTCCGACTGGAATTCGGTACGGGAGTTTCAAATTGAAACGCGGCGACCTCTGCCGACAGTGAAACTGACAGAAATGAAAAACGACAGAACCGACAGCAAACGACACTGGCCCCTCCCGCTAAATGGGTTTATTACTTAGCCGGGATGAAAACCCACGGTGCGAGGGCCCGCTTTGGCGCTGGCAAGATTGGCATTTTTCATTTTCATCGCGCAAAATAAAAATGTCGCCGGTAATAGTTTTTCCGGTCGGCCCTCAGAACCAACGCTTATCCTTCCCCCCCATTATACGCGCTGTCTAATGGGCGTACAATTGAAAACCGATTTCAATATAAAATCCCAATTCGAACACCAAAATAAAAATGCGCGGGAGAAAACAAAATGGTATATCGATTTCGAAAAGGGATTGACGGTCTCGCACAACTGTGTGCATGTCGATGCTATTGTGTCGACGATCATTTTATTTAAACAGATTAAATTTATTTAAACGATCGGACAGGTAATATATGCGACGATCGCGAAATGACGAGTACTGAAAAATTGTATCCATATTGAATTTGATATAATCAATTTTAATAAACGTCAATTCAACATGATTACGATCATGTAACAGTTATTTTACACTACGGAGAACCTCGGTCAGAAGGTGTTGAAGCCATATATCGTTCGTGATTCGTAAACGTTTCTAAGCCATTATGGAAAACACCACTATTAAATATTCTTAGTCGTCCACAAATAAATGTATACAGTGTGTACACATCGCAGTCAGAGCCGCACCGTATTAATATTGGCATTATTATTTAATATACACAAAGTGATACTGCATGGATAAACATACTGTAGTTTATATTGGGGACCAATTTCCAAAGTGGGATTTAAACCGGTAGCAGTCCTTAATATAATTAAGTGCCAGGAGTTCCAACTCCACTTCCTAATAACAGTTTATACTAAGTTGCACACCGTGTGATTCATTGAGTTGATATATATTTTCTCTTGTTCCGATATGGAATAAATGTGATATTAATTTAATGGAGTAATATATGATACTATAGAACCACCCAACATACACACACACACACACAAAAGATATATAAAAATATAATGTAATGTTACATATATATATATATATATATATATATATATATATATATTCTGACAAAACGCCATCACAAAACTATTTTGGTTTGAAAACCAAAGATCGGAGCCCAGGAACTTTCCTTCCACTCCATTTAACTCTACAGTATCGCAGTTTCGAGAACTAATAATATAAAACAAGTTCCACATATCAATATATGCGGGATTCATGTCACAGAGGTGCATTTCCGCATTATGAAAGGGGGACGGGAGAGGGCTGGAACTGTGACCCAGTTTACGTGGAACAAAAGAGAAAACCAACCGGCAAACGGTCTGATCCCGGATAATAGAAAATAATAATAAGCGTACTCAGCACGCGGATATATAAACTGGAAATTATCCAAAAATGTTTTAGAGTTTGAGAAATAATTTATCCTGATAACTAGGTTGAACGCGTCTCACAGCGTTTCGTTCGTTTTGAACCGGGGGATTTTCTAGGAAAAGTTTTATTCGGACAAAAATAAAAATGCCGCAGCCAGCTGTTTGGTTGGACGGGCGCGCTTAATTAGGCCCGGGACTTTTCATCACTCTCTGGAAAGTATTATCTAGCCGGATGAGTCTGAAAATTGTCGACTGTCCCGCAATTATTAACGTAGACCGGTTTTTAAATTCAATCGCCGGGGAGACAAGCACCTTGAGAATATTACAACGGGATATTACGGGCCTAGAAAATTTTCCACTCTCCAGCGTACAATGTACGAAGAGGTTTACTGGGATACATTGGCTGCGTAATATCTACTTATTATCTAATGGGCACACAGAACTTGGTGAGCCCCACTCATTTAATCGGTTCAAATTTCCGACTGAACGAAAATTTTACCGTATCACTATCCACTGAGCTGTTCTTTTTAAGTATCATAAAGCGTAGTTACTTTAGCTATAAGTAAGAATAAGTCAAATTAATTTTGTTTTCTAATTGTAACTTCGATACATAATGCACCGGTCAAGCGAAATCCTGCCTGAAAACCTACAGACGCTGACTTTTCATCAGTGGTGCCTGCTTAAGGGGCGTTATCTTAAAAATAAACAGGATGCTTACGAAAATATTCCTCTTAGAACCAACCTGAATTCCGCAAAAATAAAACGGGAGCCAGGCGAGAGCATAGCGTAACATAAATTGGCTTTGGGGGTTGAGCCCGAGGCGACCGCCCTATAAATTCCAATATCTACGCGGTATTCGCAGGGTTTAGGTCCCTCTGCCACAGGATATATTACCAATAAACGGGAGCAACATAAGTGGAGGGAGGCCAATGAGTTGACACTATTACTGCGATACTCTACTTCGTACCAAGTATATTACTAGTTCAGTATTGATGACGTCGTTCCGTAGTGACGAAATGCGGAATCACATATGCGAAAACTGGTTTCGGAGCTCAAAATGGCCTATTTGAAGAGTGATTAAAATTTATAATTTATAATGGAAATGTTTCACCAGTGTTGTCTATTAAAACATTTTTATTCATTTATTTACTTCCTGATAATTTATACAACATTTTCTGTAAAGCTGTTCTGTCAAATCGACTGGCTCATATTGAACGGGCGCCCCCAACACAAAACCGCTTACAGGCCCGCCATTATATTCGAGGTAGAAAATATTCCCACACTATCAAATTTCATCGTTCGGCGTTTAACCAACAAGGAATGCTTATCGGGATAGGTTTTTCTCTGTGTACAATATAAGGGGGAAGCGTGCCTCTCGGGCGGGACACAAAGCTCGGTGGGCGGGAAAAGAAGACTGGGGGGCAGCGGCAAGGTATTTTCCATTTTGGTGTCGAAAAAAGTTAGGAAGACGGAGAAGTCGAATAGATAAGAAGAAGAAAGAGAGACCGATAAAATAGAGCAAGAAGGGAATCTTTCTAGGAGGGGGGAACCGAACTCGGAAATGGAATCTTTCTTTATCTAGTCCACTTTCTATTAGTGTCAATGAAAGTTTTATTGATACCCTATATAATCGCGACAAAATGTATGGCGATGGGCAGAGTTACTTTCGGGAAAACCGCTTGCCATCTTCCTTTCTTAAGTACGTAAAATATGTCCAGAAAACTTTTATGCTCAAAAGGAAATCTTTAATTCTACTTTCCTATAAGTAAAAGAAATCTATGAAAAAAAATTTCGTTCCAGTAGTTTTTTGTTTTTTTAACCTTTTATTTTTGTATAATTAACCTTACAGTTATAAGTACAATGGCGGTATAAATATTCCTAGTATTGTGTAGGATGTAATTTAAAATTATAAGATAATTTTACAATTTTTATTGTTTTGACAATATTATGATCTTACACACATTTTTTTAGCAATTCATTACGCTTATTTCAACATACAAAATACATTATTTAGTAAAAACTAAAAATTTCACTATTAGTCGTATCACAACGTAAGGTGATTAGGACGTTTATTGACAGGTAAACAGAAGGGGATCGGCACTTTGTCGAAGCCGGGTCTCGAGATGTCTGGGCTTAACAAAATTTGACACTCTAAGTTCTACAAACCGGAGCAGTTCGCAACAATGTAACCTGAGGCAAGTTAGTTAAAGGCGCATTAAGGCCGATGGTTCCTCGCTTAAATGGACAAACATGATTCGAATTACGGTTCGACTACCACAAGACCTGTTACGGTAATTGTATTTCACAGTAGGGCATTCTGACTCGCTCCATTCACTACACAAATAAGCAATTTTATGAGGGTGATAAGAAGGTGAGGAAATTAAAATCTTATTTTTCGTAATAGATTTCGATAAATACTACTGCACGTAGACACAAGATTGACATGGGACCCGCAGGCAAGACTCAAACGTACAGAAGCGAAACGACGTTACAAAATGCTACTATTGGTCCTCATTCATTTATAACTGTATTGAACAGCGGCGGTCCACCAAATCTAAAACGCCCATTATCGATAAATCACATAAAAAGAACGAAAAAATTTTTGGCTTTTAGTTTTCCCTGTTGGAAGTGGATTTTACGGCCGCTGGGAAAAAAATCCCATAATCTGGGCTTCGAAACACCTTATGTCTCTAACCGCACGATCCATTCAGATTTGAAAGTGCTGTTCGTTCATGGATTTGCAGCTTCCCGATATAAATCCTTCCATTCGAAACTATCCCATCACCCCAATCCTTTGATTCGATAGCTCTCCTCGCATCACTTCCTGAAAATCCCCAGCGCTTCCTCAAGAGGAAATGATCATGTGATTTCCTCACTATCTAGTAAGGGCTGGAGCATGGTTACCATCGATAGGTGGATTCTCCGATTGAATATTAAATAGACATTTTTATCAAAAATGATATTTTTCTTGCTATACAGGGAAACCCTTATAACCCCATCAATATACAACTTTGCAATACAAGAATCATTTATATTTACGTCTATTCATTCCTGATAAAAGTTAAAATGACATTAAAATCTGATCTCATTAATACCAAGGGCTCACACTATATTGTTTGACAGGTTTTTGATGTGTCAAAACTTATTTTTTCATAAAATGTATTACGTAAATTTTGTCTCCATATCTCCGGGTTGATTTTCGAAACTAGGCGGCAATGTTTCTGTCAGTTCGCGCAATTCAACGATTACACATTAGTGTCAGTCAAGTCACGAAGAACGGAACGGAAACAATTAATTCGCAACAAACCCTTTTAAACTCCAAAGAACTTTAAGTAGGGTAAGATAGGTCTTTCTTGTGTAGATACCGGAAGTTTAAAAGTCCTAGGGCAAAAGACCGGAACAGTTTTGGAGAAGTAGACTTGTTTTCGACCACACTTAGTCAAACTTACCATCAAGTGCAACACTAAGCTTCACTGAATATTTTCAATATGAAATAGTTGCCTTTAACTGAAACATGTTTCAAGTCATTGCTTAAAGTAGGTAACAGTTATTGGACACACCTATTAAATACATTAAAATTATAATTTGTCTTGGATATCTTCCCATTTCGTGTGTATAATGAACGAGATTTATACAACAAGGATAGAGATAAATTATATTTGGTCGCGATTTTGAGATAAAGGGAAACAGATATATATCATAATTCTTAATAAATATCAGGACTAATGTCTAATCTCTGAATTTTGTCTTCCTTCAATTCAACAAATGATAAGGTTTCTAGTAATTCTAATTTAATAAAGAAGGTTTCCTTTAGTTTTTTGACTTTGCCAAGCACAGGAAAGAAATAATTCGATCCTTCGAAACTGTCTCGTGTACAGAACTTTTAGTTCTGGACAATATTATGCCCAGCGCAGGAACGCCGATAAATTCGACACTACGTAAATTTATTCGACACGACCAATAAAGTACGGATTTGGACGACCCGCTTTCATCCTCCCGCTTTTTATTTCCTGCCATATTTTTCCGTGTAATATCAGTATAACTTCCTGCAAACAACAGGAAGTTTTCTGCAAACAGGAAGTTCTTGCGGTGTCCTAGCGAATCGATGTTGTTGTAGCGCGATTCGGAACAGGAAACAGATAGATCGGCAATATCGGCCCAAACTTGTCAAATATATGTTTCAGGTATTTCGATACCGCGAGCTGATTTCATGTTAGACATAATTCAGCGCGCCATTTTTAACAAGAATAAAACTGTTTCAACCGTTCCAGGAATGCTAGTGACATTCTGGTCGTGTTCTTGAAACCTTTGAAACCTGATTCTTGAAACCGAATTTTCCCATCGTTAAAAATATTACCTCGTTCACTATTTAAAAGTCCATTTATCGGCATAATCATCGTAACTCCGCTTGGACATAAGTTATTACAGTGTCATAGGCTCCACATCTAACCACTACGCAAACCGGTCCTCTATTCGTCCTCTATTCGCAAACCGTCAATTCGCCAATAGTATTTTGTGGGTTGGCATTCTACCCGTATTTTGATGGGAAGCAGTTGTTCGGGACCACAACTGGACGGAACTGAATTATAATGTGTAGAGTGGTGTCAACGAGTTCCTCGGTTGTTTCCTCAGCAGCATGTATCGAGGAGCCAGAAACTCAGAATCGTGCAGATGTGCAGGCAACTGCACGGCAGTTACCTCTGAAAACACGTCGGGAACTTTGCAGCGGTCGTAAAACTCCAGTCCACCAACCACATACCGAACGGGAGCGACGGAATGTCTTATTCGTGAATCTCTCTATGCATAACAGAAACGATGACGCAGACTCTCTTATGTGTAGTCCGTGTATACAAACAGTAAAAAAAGGATAAAATGCCTCCAACTACAATCGGGAACAGGCCCGCTGAGTCCATCCTGTCTAGAAAGACTGGAGCGGTAGGGGAATTTGAATAATAATGCCAGAGAAGAAAGGAGTCCCCGGACAATGGATCCCCAGCTATTTTATTGTAGAGTCCAAGCTAGAAATCAAATGAACCTCTCGCGCTAAAAAAACATACAATTATAGGATATTGTCGAATTTTAACGATGAGACTGGGACCATGATTAAATAAAATTGTTTGAGTACTAATTAGTAGACAGGGATTTACGAGCGCCTATCAGTTTAAGTGAGGCCGACAAAATCTGAAAACCGTATGCTCGTACGTTGTTCCTTTGCCATTTTTTAATTTTTTTTAACTGTATTTATTTACGGCGCAAATGTGCCTGATGCAGCTATGCGCGGCATTTTTACTTTAAATTTTCGATTGACCGTAAAAATATATTTTTATTTAAATATAAATTAATATTTCCATATCATTGTCCAGAAATCATCATGACAATCTACAGGCGATGCTATACCCGACAGGAATTGAACTCTATTACTCGACTCGCCATTCCAATTGCATACAAATGTTTCAGACCTCCTTAGCATTCTCAAGGCATCCCTGTCGGTTCCTACATTATTCACCCAGTTCTCACGGCCCCCCTACCGATAATTTATGCAGTATTCAATATAATCAAAAGGCAATTTTTAAGACACTATTCCATCCTGTATTTTCCCCCTCGCCCCAGGGAAGTTATGAGTTCTGATCCGAATCAAGTTGTACGGCGCCCGCTTGCATCTCTCAAAATGTCAAAGGGCGAGACTGTATATGACAGCGTATACCATCCACCACTTCAGGGAATATGTACAAATAAATAAAAGGTTTTTAAAAACCGCAATTTAATATCCAGTGTGAATTAATCAACGGAGCCAGGGTTGTATTTTAGAGGCCGGAGAAATAACTAATGAATTGGATCCAACTGACGGTCAAGAGCAGTGATTGCGACCCATTCAATTACGGTTAAAAAGTGGAAAACGCTCGATACCACTCTGACGGCCTCTCGGGGACGAGCATTTTCGGGAAGCATTCAGGATATATATTACGCGAGTATATATTAATTTCCTGTAAATGCGAGTTATATCAAATAGGATTAGTTAAATATTTGATTTTAATATGTCTTCATTTAGAGCTGGTCCTTACTGTCGCTCATACTAACACTAGCTGCCAAACATCACTAGATCCTCGATAATTCGACTATCAATATTGAACCTATCGGTGACTTAAAAAATTGATTTACCCAACGGCCTACAGATTTGTACCTTCCTCTATTCTCTCGAAGGATAACAAGCTATAGTGAGTAAATAATGTTAAGATTTGGAGTGAAATCAGGGAATGGGGATAGACGATTGAAAGAATGATAAATAATACGCTGTTATAAAATGCTATGGATAATATCTTACAATCACCGATGTTTTCGTCCCTGTACAGTGAATATTTTGACCTCTAGTGAGGCACAGTTTCAACGACTCCAATGAACTAAGTGTTGGTCCAGCGTAATTCAAGACTTGTCACGTGACGACCGGCTGTAGGCCGGAAAAGCCGGGAAAATTGCTGCGTCGTTATCACAACTGATGGCCGTTTTCGGGGGGGGGGGGGCAAAGTAGAATGTATAGTGCACGCTCATTTCAACTTGAAAAATGATATGCTCACCGATAACGAAATAAAACACTGCCGCTCGCCACCGTATCTCGTACGTACGGAGCCATTCAAATGTGGGCTATGGACTACCGAACAGTTATGAAAGACGGATGACCCCCATATCAAGCTTGTTATTTAACGCACACATATACCAGGACATACACAGTCGGGGGAATATGTATGACAGCGCGAAAAGCCAAAAATCTATTGCTCAGCTAATGGATGAAGTTGAATATGGATATAAATTCTGTTTCTGTCTTATTCCATATTTCAAATTTAATGGTTATACTGACGTTAGTATGTCCCATACGTTCAAACAGCTGGACAGTGGTAGCTGAAGAAATTATATCAAATTAAGTATGTACAAATTATACATGACATGTTTGTATCAATAATTTTCCAATAACTATCAAACAAAATAATTAAATATTCAATCCCTTCCCTTCTGTCAATAGTGTTTGCATTTGTAGTATCTGACTTCCATGATTTTGTTTGAATTAATGTGACAATTCGTATAAAGTATTGTATTTATACGTGTAAGATTAGAAATTTCATAAAAGAGAATCAGTCCTCTTCCTCTTCAATCAGTTGAGTTTGTGGGAGAACTCGAAGCAAAAAATGTTGTCGGTTATTAGAGAGTTTAGCCGGAAGGGCTTGTTTGTTGTTCTTAGTGAGGGTGCCTCAGAGGGGCGGCAGTTCCTCTGGGAATGTTTAGAGAGGAGCGAGCTCAGAGGCGGGACACCGACCTTGTTAGGGCTTTTTGACAACGACCGACCGTCCCACTTGATTATCGCCAAACACCGCGCCCCTTCATTTATACACCTCTATCTTCTGTATCATCTCCGCCTTCCCCTTGAGACAACACCAAATCCTCCACCTATACTACCTGAGGTCTACTTGTCAACAGTTCCAAACATCACAAAAGGCGAACGCGAGTTCAGACCTTAAACTGAGCGAAGGTATATGCGACCAGAACTTGAATGATTACTAACTTCCGGTGGGATCGTGTAATACTGTGACAAGAACCTCGGTTAGCGGAGGACCGCCTGCTAGTCCGGGATTTTTTCAGTGTTTGGAAACCACTGAGCGAGCTCCACTGTAAGGGTTTTTGCAACAAACACCCGAGAGGGACCCAGGAGAAGAGGGCAAAAACCCTTCCGGGGCTCGCTCAAGTGGTTTCTAAACAGAGGAAAACTAATCGATGTTCTTCCTACAGTATTACGCGGTCCGATCGGAAGTTATTGATAATTCTAGTTCAGACCTTCATTATAAAAAACAGTCGCCAGAAAGCATAAAACGGTTTCTCATGCCAACCAGACGTCGGAAGGTTTATATGTAGTGCAAATGGTGTCACTAAATAAATAGGCGATATACGCTTTATTTAGAATACGAGCAATTTGTGCAACTGACATATTTCAATACACGTTGATTATGTTACAGCAATTATATCAACTTCCTAACGAACAACAAAGTATAAGATAATAATGAAACATCGACGAAATAACACGGATCCATCCACAAGACAAATTTCGAGAGACGCCACATTTCACAATTTATCTGCAATGTCACCTCGGTGGC
This sequence comes from Lethocerus indicus, assembly GCA_019843655.1. NCBI lineage: Eukaryota > Metazoa > Arthropoda > Insecta > Hemiptera > Belostomatidae > Lethocerus > Lethocerus indicus. The sequence goes on from JACDQD010000007.1 coordinate 21,839,295, forward strand.
CGGAAGCTACAGGGAACTGAGGTAAACAATTCTTCGAACCCATCACGATTATTGAAACCTCCACGCCGGCCAGGATTCAGCCCAACCAGTGCCGCCCAAGTGTAAACCTTCCGACCTCCAAATTGTAAAAATGCTTCCCTCGGCAATTTGAGCCCCGTTTATGACAAGTTCGCCCAGGTTTATCGCTTCTTTAACGGCCCTTTAAACGCTCGTAAAGCTGAAATTAGTTTTACCAGCGGATGGATACCTCGAACGCATTGCCCCATTATATGAATAAGAATATATTTAAATTCATGACTTAAATGAAAAAGAATCTGCACCATTTTTCTGGTTTGAAATTTTTTAATATGCAAGTTAAAAGACGGTTAGGAGCATGGTGTGACAGTTTTCTCAAAATTTAAACCAGACCAAAGGATAAATCGTTTTCAAATAAATTACATTTAATAAGAAAAACGCTATTCCTATATACAACTGTAAATTTAACGTGAAACACGTAATAAATAATAACGGGTCTAATGTAGACCAATCCCCCCATCGATTCCCACTCATGCATCTAACTTACCTTTTCTGAGTAATTGTAGATTACACTCGGTAATGAAGATCATACTAACAATGGAAAAAGGCCGATGTTTAGTCGATATTCTAAATTGAGTACAATATGAACCAATTAAACGTGCAGAGGTCACTTTACTCTGGAATTTTTATCAGATTTGTGTTGCACAGTTTGTTCCTGAATATTGCATAGGACCGCGGCTCTCAAAACTAGTGGGGAGACGCCCGTATTTAATGGAGGGTTTCGGATAAGGAGTAGTAATTCAATGAAAATTCCCAGCTCGCCGGTGACGTGGGTCAGTGAATAAGTGATGCGAGCCCAAGGTAGCAGGAATAAAGATTTTCCCCAATTACAATTTTCGACCGATTATACGAGTGGAACTCACGACCTCCGCTATATTTATTAGATTTAATGGGGTATATTGTAAATAAAAGAACAAATCATGTGAAAGGGCGCAGTTAGGCATTCATTATATATTGCGTGTCGAATATTTGGATGGGAATGAATCACTCGAACAAGAATTGTGCTGGCATACCGCCAGTTTAAAGTGCAGACAAAGAAAAAGGTATAACCAATCGATACAGGCAAAAGGAAATGGTGAGAGAGAGAGATAGGAAGGAATGAAACGACAAAAAATATTTCCGAGTTTTTTTTTATATTGCCAACCAATAAATTCGCACTGCAGAATTGTATACACATTCCGGACCTTTCGTAACGACAAAATTAAAAGCCTCCATTGGGCAACTTGATTACAAGAAACATAATATGGGCAATTGCCTCTCTGCGTTTTGTTGTTTGGGTCTAAGTTAGACCGATTTCGGCTTCCGCCATTGTTAGGGACAATAGTAATATATTGTGGTTTTACATTCATCAATCAATAAAAGAATATTTACACAATCCTATATTTACCAAATAAAATACGCGAAACTTTCCCCGCAATTTCCCTCGAAAATAATCTGATGGGGCAACGAGTCAAGTTTTAAAAACATAAAATGAATCTCTTCTGTGTATTACTCAGGTGCTCATTGCGAATAATTCGTAACCAGGAGCTACGACCTCGTTTCACAAACGGAAACTGTACAACTTAAATAACTTGAGCAAGTCCGGGGGTGGAAGGGAAGGGGGAGGGGGGAGCAAAGTTTTAAATTGTGACCCAACTTCCGGGAGAATGGGGCAGCAATCTTGGGGCGGACAAATGCAGGGCTCATTCACAAAGTGTCGGAACACACGCCAAACCCCGCTGAACATTTCTGCAGTCGAATCTTCAAATAAACGGCTATTAAGCCAATTAAACTGATTTGTCTCTACAATGTTCTCCAGCATATCGCTACCCGACCTAGAACGCCTGGTATTTGAATTATACAAACGTGCCTGGTTCAAATTGTACCAAAAAAGGTCACGTATATTGGCCCATTTTTCGAGATATAAGTTTCCCGAGGGTGCAACTTCGTTGGGACGTTGTTTTATTGAGTTGGAGTCGGCGACGAAGCGCCATTCTATAAATATGAAACACATTGCATAACAGGTTGCCGGGCATGATTTCAGAAAAAAATTATAATAGTATATTTAACCTAATATTGTTCGTATTCTATGCAATTAATATGTGGGGACAAATTTCGCCTGGAATTTTAGGTATGGTAAATGAGAGCGATCTCAAAGAATTAAATGAGAACCGGCTACGAAACTTCTATCGAACTGCGCATTAAAACCCTTTAAAAACATATCTTTCTTCGCTTAAAGAAAACGGATTGCGGACGTGGAATGGAGAGCGGAAGCAATTATAATCAGGAGAGCCTTTTTCAGGGCGAAAAATAAAACGTCGGTGCTATTCCTGAAGAGAAATAAAAAGGAAAGTCACCCAAGCATAAGACTCATATCTAGGAAAACATGACAGAATTTCGGAGCGTACTTTTCTATAAAAAAATGTTATACGATCGATAACAAAATAAAATGTTTAAATTACAGAGCATTTTTCGGTATGTTTTCCGGGAGTGGAATCGAAAAAGTTTATCTCTGATTTCTGCGGATTCGTTATTCAAACACCTCCAGAACATGTTGAATAATTGAGATTCTCGTGACTGTCTGAAAGTAAATTACACATCTTTTATGTATTCTATCACCACGGTTATGACCTGTATAAAACCAATAGTTGTATATTAAGTCTTCTGGCGGCAATGTTTAATTTAGCCCTGGATGAAAATTTTGTTAAATGAATAAAAGAATGACTTAATTAAATGTACAATGCTGTTTTCAAAGCGACCAGATTTATATAATACAAGGGATTACTATGTTATTGTCACATCATATGTCATTTTCATAAAAAGATATTGACGATTTTACCAACTGATCCAAAACGTTGGTCATGAATGTAGATTAACTGAAATGGTTACAAACTGTAGATTATTTCGGGCGACGCTACCCCCTGTAATATGCCTAAAGATGGTCTGCCATTAGCGCTGAGTAGAAATTTGCCCGAATACGTGACTTAGGGTATTAGGGTTTCCAAAATAAGGGCCGCGGTGGAAGGTGGGCGTCATTCCAGCCGTGTTATCTCTAAAAGGTTCTCCGTTTCATTTCCTAACGCGATTCATTCCCCGCTCCCGGCACTGTAGAAATATCAACAGTTGCCATTGTTGGCACGGCTTAACCTCACAAAAACCTCATTTCCCACACGGCAGCCAGAAATAAACCAGTCATCGGCCGATAATTTCCTTCCATCACGCCTATTTCCAATGAAAATCATACCGCCACCCTCGGAGTTCGGGTTGAAATTTACCGCAATATGCGTACCCTAGAGGCGATAATAGTCGATCGAAAATTCCTTTCAACTATTTTAAATCTATCCGATGATATAATAATTTGATTTAAGAAAAAGCACATTTATACATTAACAGATTAAATTTAACTTATGATAACCGCAGCTACTATATTTTGTATTGGACATTTTTCAAATTTTCCGACTGAGATGGAGGCCAATGAAAAATATGGAGGTTTGGGAGCTGCATAAAGAGGTACAGGAGGAACTCTCGTTTCGAAGCTAACTCAATATTACAGCCGTCAACTTGGCGCCCTTGAGGCGCTCGGAATGTCGTTAACTCCGGACTGGAAAGATGTGTACAATTTGAGTTTGGGAGTTGCGGCGCACAGGTTTGTGTGGGAAAGAGCCCCCCTCTGACACAACTCGGAGTGGTCAGAGTCCAAATTGGGTTAAACGCGAATGGCCAAGGACAGGTTCTAAGTTCAGTCCCGGCGTCCGCTCATTGAACAAACAGTTTTCACACTTACCTAGGAAAAATACGAAGCTTGTTTGGCCCTTGAATTCAATTTCCAATCCATAAAAGGGGACGAGAAAATCATTTCAGTCCAACTGAAGTGACTCGAACGTATTCGGGTTTCCTAACGACTGCGACGAATGACGTTAAAAAATAAATAACGTATCTGTGTTCAGATGATTCTAAATAAGTATTAATAATTCGATTAAAAAATAATCCACACAAAAGTTGCAAATTAACAGCCACGAACAAATTCAGGAACGTAACGAACAATTTTTAGCAAATAAAAACAAAATCGAGGATTATCGACCGGAAACGAGGATTCTCCTCAGGCAAAAAAAACAATGGTGGCGTTTAACGAGAATTTAACGAGGGGGCAATTATGTGGTATGGGGGCTCGCCCCTAATATCCGCCAACCACTTTAATACACCCCCTATTATAATAGGAGGCGGAGGAGTGCGAGAATAAGGGAATGCACCGAACGTTCAACAGAGATAAGCTACGGCTGACAGTCCAAAATCTTCTGGTTCTTATAATAGATTTCGTTACCATTTCCGGGCAGTCCATTTCTGAATAAGTCCTACAATTGAAAATTAATTGGTTTTCCGCTATCCACTGCCACGATATTACTTTCAGCAGAATTTAAAGTTTTGTTCAATTGCATTTTCCGTTTTGTAGTAGGAAATTTCTTTTCTTGTGCACAAAAATCACCCCGTTTTCGATATACCCAGCATATATTCCATGGACTAAATTTATTTTTAAATTATAAAATATATTGTCGTCTGCCTTTATTAGTATTGAATGATGTGTAATAACATATCAGCAAATTGACTATATTACTAACCTGTTATTTTGTTTACTATTATCTACCAACAGGAAGTTAAAAAAATATGTTCCTTATTGTAAAATCCGAATTAATATTGGGATAAAATGGAGACTCATTTCGCGCCATGGGACGTATGTGAATGCAAACGAACGGGAATAATAAACTGGGACTTTAAAAGAGAAACGAAGAGGGCGGCGGACGTGATGATGCGGATAGTATATCTGCCTGAATAAAGCATAGGCGACCACGAGGAGTAACGATAGCTTCAAAAGAACGACCGGCATAAATCTGACCCGCGAACCTAAAGTTTTTCTGACAATTCTTTTTTACTTCTTCTCCCGAATCCTCTATTACCGCCACAAAGTACAGGACTTCATAAGTAATTATTTTGTCAAAGCGCAAAACCGAGTGCTGCGTCAGGCTCTGGCGTCAATTTTTCCAACGTAGCATATATTTTATCTGATATATCTGGGAATAGTGACTAGGAGGGCCGCAGCGAGCTAAACAGTAATTTAAACCGTTTCTGCCATACGCTTTTACTTGTCAGTTCCAGACATCCGAATATGCGCTCCTCCATTTTCTGATGCACGTAAGAGCAGCCTGCATCAGCAACTCCTGAATACATCACATTTCACCACTCGTGCGATTCACACAGAGCGCCCTCTGACCTTGTTTCTCACTCTATCTCTCTCTCTCTCTCCATCACTCCCTTTCCAGCTGTCCAGCTCTCTGTAACCGGCATTATACGGAGGAAATAAAACTCAAAATGAACGCCCGCCGCGAGTCCGGAGCCCGTTACAAAGCATCGGTTAAAATCCCGACATAATCCCAGATAAGTTGGGCGAGGAAAGGTTGCTATATATCTTCCGGGTGAAGATTTACGACGGTGCGGACACCTTGTTACGGGGAAGGAATTTTTCAAGTGACATCAATACGGGAGTCGGCGACACGGAAAATTGGTTATACCACCGACCCATTTTTTCCCAATGAGAAATTGGTGGCCGCTCGCGGCTGCGGAGACTGTTGTCGGGATTTAAACTATTTTTCGGCATCGTTTGATTTACGCTATTCGTTGCCGAAAATTATTCGAGCCCCAGATAAAATGAAGTGCCCGTAACAGGTGGTGAGGGGGTCATAAATAATATCTCCGCACATAAAATGTTAATAAATCGAATTAAAAATAAAGAATAAATTGATCGGAAAATATAAAATAATCCTTACCAATTAATTCTCTATAATAAGCCCTAAAACTATCTATTCATAAATGTAAATTTAATTTTGTTTTGATTCCATATTTTACATTTCATCGAACTCGAACGTCCAACTGTTTTTGAAAGATATTAATACTTATAATTTCACTAATTATCCATTTTTAATCATTTTAAAGTGTATGTAAATATTTAAATATTTCAGATTAAGTTTAAACTGAAAAAGGTATTTAAGAAACCTATATTACTGAAATTGAAAGGCACTATATGTTGAATTACTGCTAAACGGCGCATAATGATACTAAACATGCTAGCAGTCCTTGTGATGCGGTATTGCAGTAAGGCACGCCGTATCATTCGTAAACTTTTATTATTATATTATTATTAGTAAGTGTACTATTAGTAAAGTATTATTAATATTTCAGCAATATACCTAAGAGGATGCAACACTCAATAAAAATTACATTCAAGAAATATAGAAATAAATAAATCATTTCGGTCTAACAGATATACTAGTAATATCCACAAAACTCTGGTGTCCGAGTAATATAAATTGTTCACTATTAAGGCCGTATTCATATAGCTAATTAGGGTATGGTGTCCAGCCGTCAGGGGAACGAACCACAACGGTTATTACTCTTTATATTTGCATAATGCACAAAAATTGTTTCATTATGGGTGGCAGTTACAACTAATTGAGTGGAAGTTAAAAAAAAAAACAGCGAACAATGTGCAGAACAGGACAGTATCGTACAATTTTACTGCTGCTAAATGAAAAGCGAAGTTGAAGTAAACGAAGTTGAATGTACCACAAGGTAATGCAGAAATAAATTCGTATTGGGATCAATCGATCGACAAGCTCCGGAGCGTAATTCTCGATTCAATCCGTCTCTTTCAATCGGCGAGGGAAATCCTCTTACTTTTGAGAAATATATTTCAGAATAGCTCACACTTCAGAATCAGTAACCCAAAAGATATAACAAAATTAAAAAAAAAATTACGTATAATTGTGATTCGTGGTTAAAGGAAAGGACAACCAGCACTTCAGTCAATAATTATGGCCCATTAAGTCAGTAAGTGTTTGGCATTAAAAAAACAGGTGTCCTATAATAAATATAGCGGGAACCTGTGTAACAGTTTTTTTATTATGGTTATCCAACGTACAGCACACTGCGAGATCATGCTTTATCTAAACCTTATTTTACATTAACGGACATATATTTTTTCTGAAATGTTTCATAACTTAATAATTTCAAAAAGGTGAATAATGGCGCCAATGTACCTTTTAGTATTCCTTACACACCGTTTCCTAATAGACAAAGTTTCGCCTCCAACAGCAAAGTATGGGCTTCGCGAACTTCTACAGGCGGAAATCTCGCATTTAGCCACATAATATATATCATTGTGTGGCCCGAATTCTCGCCGCACCGCCTCAGAATAACAGTACCGGGTCGGATAATGGCCGTACTATTTATTAAAGTGGTTCCGACCAACAAATGTAAGGCAATTTTTTACTTACAGAAATAAATATTTCTTTAGGGGGAAAAAGTAAGGGAAACACCGCCGCCTAATGGAAAATTCATATTCGGGCCGTGATATTTGAACGCGGCGCCGGACATTCCGTGGTACACAATATGAAAGCCTTAGTGCAGCAGCAGGTGTGCACTGCACATGTCGCCTTTATAAATGCTCGACAAGAAATCACCGATCTCATTAATTAAAGAATAGAATTTACGAGACTGCATCCCATTATTTCAACCACTTTATTTGTCTAGTTATGGTATGCCACAACTCCTTTCGAATCAAAATCCTAAATGTGAATAATAGTTTCGCCAGTTTAGGTTTTGCATTTTTTAATTACGCGGCATTTATCTGAATATTTCGTTTGGCCGGATTGTGAATGTAAATATATTTGCCTTACTGTCTGTAGAGATTTCAACACTTAATCGATTGGTAACAATTACTGAATTTCTGCTTTCATTAAGGGACTTTGGGATTCCAAGGGGTTGACCCGCTAACTATTAATAGTAATGCCTAGTTCGGTGATTCTAGTTTGCGGTGTACTTTATAACATTCATTCAAACTATCGCCCATTACGAACATCCCGTTCCCAGAGCTCCACAACTTTCAAATCCGCCCCAAACTCGCGGTGGAATATGCGCGCGATGACCAAAATTTCAGCAGACCGACAAAAGATGGGGTTTATGGTTTCGATACGCGAGCCGTAAATATTTTCCAATATTTGATTCCAATGAGAGCTATACACTGGGTTAGACGTCGTATACAGCGCAACTCAAGGGGAGCCTAGAAACAGGGGCTCAGAAACAGACTGCTTTGATAACGGTGGAATAGCGATCAGGCCCGAATAAAATGGCCAATTTTAACAGGAAGAGGGCTAATTAAACAGTCCGCCCCTCGGCCGGTCACGTGACCAACGGATAAGAGGGATCACGCCAAACAGAAGTACCTGATTTCAGTATTTCGGGCAGAACATAACAATTTTACCCTGCTTCATACTAAAAATACTAAATCACATACGACATAAATAATAGGTCATTACTGTTAATACCACCTCAATCCTACACGTAATAATTTATTCTGTGCAAGAATAATTTTTTAAGTTAAGCCATCTATAATATCCTATAATTATGGTACAATATACACAAGCTTAGCCATTACACATTAAAACGTATTTAATGAGCATTTAGGTGAGCTTAAATACACGCCAGATATTTAACATAACAATAGAGAAAAACATGGTAATATTTATATATATATATATATATATATATATATATATATATATATATAGGGGGTAGGTAGGTAGCTGGATAGAAATATAGATACTGCCTGACCCTAAAGTCCATGAAATTTTAGTGTTATCTAAGAAAGGTTGTGAATTTTTTATTTTAATGGGTTCGAAGAATAAACATATTAAATTACAACTCTCATGAAATTTAAATTTTTGAACAGTCCTAATATAGTGGTTCCATCCCCGACCGCATCGTTACCAATGGAAAACCTTATTCTCTATTGTTTTGTTCAACTGTCTTTAGGTGCCTTCGACTGATATTATTTATGTAATATAGAAATAAAATATTAAAATGTAAAATACATGCTTGGTCATTGTAACTCCACAATTTTACATGGGAACTATTCCAAATTGAATAATGGATAAATAGATCTGAGTTTCAATAGAGTAAAAACTTTCTGTACAGAGAGGAATTGATTTAGTTATATGGACTCACCAGATGCTTCGACGTTCAGAACTTGAGAATTGTAGGCTAATATAAATCGGTACTTACCTGAAAAAAATTATAAAATTGTAATTTAATTATTATATTTATTACATGCTATTAATTACAATTAATGAAAACATTTCACCGAGAATCAGAATACGAAATTAGTTCCAGAAACAATCTATTGCGGAAATGGAAACTAATAATTTATAAATTGAAAATGTCGTAAGGACCTTGGTAAATCCAAAATTAACGATAACCAACGCGGTTATATTAGCATTATACAGAGATGAAAAAGAATATTGATTGGAGATGCTGGGATTTGAACCCAGGACTTTCAGCATGCGAAGCAGACACTCTACCACTGAGTTACATCCCCAATTAACCTATTTTAGGTTAACGAGTATACTCGTACCGTGATTTGCCCATGTTTACATACATAGAAATAAATTAAGAAACGTTGAAGACCGTGAAATTAGTATACAGGCGATTTTCAACGTCCATTATACTTTATTATTTTTGAATTAAACATATTTTTTTTAAATATTTAGTTAGAGTGTCATGAATATTTAAAATAACATTAGAAAACCGTAAAAGAAAAAAGAATGGTACAGTGGGGTATCGTATCAGAGATTCTACTCGGCGCTCTGAAAATCCTCGTTCATGAGTTATTAGCTGTGAATTCAACAAAATTTTGTCCTTGGGAAATACACGTACAACAAAATCAAACATTTGGATTGAAATTATGCTATCACGCAATGTGTATCGTTGCGGCGTTCTGAATACTGGTAATAAAATATTACTTGTTTATAGTTCCTTTACAGCACTAAAACCCTTTTATACATGAAAACAATTAGCGAGGCAATGCTATTGAAATACGCCGGGTTTCCAAAGTACAATAAAATCATGTGGAAGGTTGGTTGGGACAAGAAATCAGACCAATCTTATACCTCGGACTGTAGTCATTTTCAATTACTAGGTTTGATAGAATCCCCAACTGGTTATATTTTGCTGATGTTCTAAGAGCTGAGATTCTTAAGACGGAATCGAATTAGGTTACCGTTTGATATAGTTTCGCGCGTTCAGAGAATGACCGTCCCATCGGGGCTCACAATAATCCGGATTATCTGAGTCCGGTCATACCAACTATCATCATTCCAAATGTATACGCTGAATTACAATGGAGTGGATTTCATCGGCCGAGATGTCCGAGAGCGTCCCCCGTCTAGTTATCGGTTTATCCGTTATGTATCTGTATTTGGGGCCGGTGTAGCGTCCATAATGCCCTCGTCCCCGTTGTATGTCCCCGCTCGCGGTGGGGGAGGGACAAGCAACAAGAGATTATCGGAGAAGAGGGTGTCGGAGATTGCACCAGGCACAATCTGTGTGTGTGTGTGTGTGTGTGTGTGTGTTTGTGTTCACCGGTAATAGTTAGTTTGCTTATAGTCAGTTCCAACAACTGTACTCAGTTAATTCTCATTTGTCCGCCCAGAGGACTGGGCTTCCGGTGGTGTAAACGTTCCCATGGACAGTAGGATAGTCACTAGCAGGTAAAATGGGGGCGGATCTGTATTTTTAAAAATATTTAAGCCATAGGAAAATAAAAAGAGCAGTCATAATTGCATCATCATAATTATCCCACATACGTATACAAAAAAATGTAATACACATGTGTATACACATACGTATAACTTGTTGTAATAGTTGAGCCGTTTTGAATCATAAAATTTTTGAGATCGTCAGTGTGAACGCAAGGAACGTATACAACTAGGAAACAAACTAATTACAGGAATAAACCATTCCCCTTTACCATCCCTACGGCCTGATCACAGTAGTAGAATCGATAGGTATTTGTGAGACTCTATCTCGAGTCAAGAGTTGGTAAATTTGTTTAGCTTAGACCGGCGTAGATCTGAGTCTGACCTGCTTTTGCTTTAAAGTAGAATCGATTTCCCTTAAGAGGATGATTATTACGTGGATCCTTTATTCACTAGAGTTTCCCTTCCGAGTTCGAGTCCACTGCAAATTTCATTGTATCTAGTATTTCTGATTCAATTCTAAAAGGAAAATTTTGAATAAAATGCTCGGTTTGCCACTGGGTTTGAACAAAATGTCATGATTTGAAATAACATTTTAAAAAGCGTAAATAATAAGTTGGAATGATTAATTGACATTTAACTGTCATTAAAATATATGGTAGTATACGGAATTTGTATAATTCCACAAATCGTAAAAAAAATATAAAAAAAGCGTATTAAGATTTTTATAACAACGTTAATTATGTTCTTAGACGATGAACATTATATTTGTATAATAGTTAAAATTGGTAATTGGTAAATGGGAAATTTACTTGGTTTGTGAACAAAAACCATGTGAATAAAAAAGCCTGAATCCCTTCCAGTGGAAGAACTGTCGGCAGATTTCAGAGAGGCGATCAATCAACTGACATCACCGCAATCCTTATAATTCACCCATCACTTTATTTGTTTAAAATGCGGTCAACGTCCCTACCCTATTGCTGGGTGTTTGGAATATTTAAAATGAATTATATGTACACTGGCCGCAGGAATTATGAGTGCAATAAATCTCCCACAATCTCTTTTTAAGCTCCTTCCAAGGTACGACCCACATAAAATTCATTTCCTTGAACAAACCCGGACCGCGACAGCGTTTCAAGTAGGCAATTTACTTTCATAAAATATGTATTTAATTTGTAGAGTGAAATGTTTTGCATGCAAAGGCTACACCGTTTAGGCTCTTTACCCGCGATGCATTCCCCTATAAATTATAATTAAAAGGCCTCAACCCGAACAGAAACACAAAAACGATGAAATGTGAATAATTCATTCACTCGCAGATCTTGCTGTTTCTGGCTAAGGGCGGGGTGTCCGAGAACTGGTTTTCCTTCCGATTTGCAGAGCAACGTTTTTCAGAAAAAAATAATTAAAGCATAAATTAATATCATGATAAACAGGCAATACCGTGGAGGCGGGCTTGAAGCGTTTCACTACACGATTAGAAATAGGAGAAGAGCAGCGGAAAAGGACGTGGGACCGGGATCCCAGAAATTACATTTAGATGTGAGAGGGTCAGCGTCAGAGAGCTGAGAGTGAGTTAGTAGATCCAATTTGCCGGTTATTGGTGAAACTGGCACTAGCCTTTGGCCCACTGACGCCCAGCTCATAGTGCAAATATTCTTCCTTCATTATCAAGCCAGCCATTATCGGGCTGTTAGCATGCGCATGCCACACACACGGTAGGGTTCGGGTTTGGGTTCGCGATGAACCCCTTTCGCTACTCAAAGCCAGTCATGCCATTTGCATGTACTCTCGGGTTTTAGAGATAAAAAAAACATTATTCAAAAGTCATCTGTTTATGCTTCTCACCTTTTACTAGGCCATACTCATACTTGCTTCTAACGGCTACCTAAATTGAGCAGAAATCAAGACTAGCATAAACATAATGTTGTTCGACGACACATGAAACTACTTCAATAACCAGAGTCTAAATGCAAACCACCGACAGAGTAATAAAGACAATCATAAACATTTCATACGACATGAAGCCTCTTTCCCAGAAATACGGGATATGTTTCCAGGAAATCGTAAATTAAATTTCATTTTACTAATAACCTGTACATATGCACTGAATAAAGACTACATATTTTTATATATCATCTGATTATATTTTCATGAATAGGACGCGGCTGGTGTGCAACAATGGTTAAGAAGTAATTACGAGCTGTCATTAGGGAAATGGACTATTGCTAATAGTCGCGTGCCTTGCCTCGGCATAAACGAGTTTCGCCCTTTTACCATCTAAGCAAAAGGAAAAGTCGAATTTTTAGTAACAGAGTTTCCTTTAGTTGTGAATACCACAATTAGGAGTGGTAAACTGTAGTATTTAAATTCAAGGTGGTCCGCCCACAAACCAATTACAGTAATGATTACAGGTAAACATCAGATCCTAATTACTTTAAAAGTCTCAGATGTTTTATTATACCACTTATAGGAAAGAGCTAATTTGAGTAAATTTATATTATGGCGCTGCTTTTCGTAAGGGAGAGGAAAACATTTAGGACCGTTTTTCTTTTACTCCAATGACGTTTGTGATAGATCTATCTCTTATGATAAAGTCAGGCTTATTATCGGAAAAGAGAGAAGGAAGAGAAGGCATGATCGGAAAAATAGCAGCGGGCTAAGACGATGATAAATGATCCCGGGGGGGTTAGGCCTTTTGTTGTGATAACGCCGCATATAAGGCCAATAGATTATCACTGTGTTCCCGACGATTAACTTTTGTACTGAATTTCGTTTTATATCTGAATGTATATGTAAATATAGAAGTACACATCAATTTGTCCAATGAATAAAACACAACAGAAATGACTGGTAAGGCATACAATGTCGGCTGACCGTAGAAACATATATATAGAAACATGTTTTTAATTTATTAAATGCATGATGACACGTTAATATTAGAATCTATCCTTAAAGCCAAAGTATAAATTCATAAAGAAAACATTGCATAGTGGTGTGATACACTTAGTTTGGTAACTGTGCACATTAGTGTTATTAGTGCACATTAAAAAAAAATAGTAAGGAAGTAGGACCATATTTCAGAATACTATGTATCAACCGACTTTTTATAACGTGAAGATGTTTTTATATGCGACATATATAATGGAATAGGCATACTTCCGTTTTATTGATGTATGAGAATAAGAAAAAAAATAGGAGAGGGGGGAGTCAAACTGTTGGTTGGAATACAATTTCCGATAATCGGTTACCGAACCGGTTCCCAAAGTACACATCTCATCAATCATAACTGAGCTCCACCCCAAAGCAGTCATTCTTTTATATTTTATTTCCTTAACATACAATACGATTGGTTTTGAACGAACAGTCAGAGGATATATGCTTCTACGTACACATGAAAATACGATTTTCAAACGTTACAATAATTCAGTGTTCCATTCTGAATCCTTTGAAACAGTTCGGTAAAACATATTTTGATTGTACATCTCAATATCGAGACTTTTAAATTTCCGCCGGTGGAATGTTCCTGGTGACTCTTTTAATCTAGCAATAAGTTGAAAGACAAACAACACTTTACATTCAACCTAGGTTGTTCTTGGATAAGCATCACTGTGAAAAGACTGGCCAAAACGTCCAATAAAAACGGTCTAACCGATTAAGGATTGCTAGTTACCAATAATCATTAGGGTAAGTAAGGGAATTAGTTCGTGTGGACTCGGCGAAATATTCGGAAGTGGACACGGTGGGTGGGTGGCGAAGGTAATTAATTACCAGAATGATCAGATGATGGATGAGAGCCGGCCAGGAGGAGACGTGTCCGCACTTTAACTTTCCCTATTATCCAATTATACTGTAACGGTATTATTATAATGCCGAGCAGTGTCCCCGTCCTGGCAGGATCCAAACTAGTTTATCAGGTGTCGACACTCGCACATGCAGGGCTCAACCCGCCCTGATTAACTTCTACAAGAGATCCAACTTACTCTGCCATAATTTTAATTAACCCAAAGGTTTGTTTTCAAACAATTCGAACACCAACGGTTGGTTTACGACGAAGTGGTAATTAGAATGCTCCGTTAATTTTTCATAATGGATGTTAATTCGTTTTGGAGAAATGAGAAAATGGGGTGTTGTCTTACAACTATTCATTGTTTATGAACATTTACATTAATTTCAAGGAAAAAATAAAATGATTAAGTAAACACTCGAAACTGTGTCATTGAATGGCAATGCTACATGATTATGTTAAGTCCTCTAGAAAAATAGAACGTTTCACATTCAAATATTCACTTGAACGTGGAAATTTAATTACGTGAAAAGAAGTAAGGAGTCTTTTTATAATATCTATATTTTAGACTAGAAATTTTTACATATCATTGAACATTGAAGCATTTCCTTAAAATTAGGTAAAATTCGTTCATTGACACAATATTTTTGCATTCAACAATACATGAAGAACTTGAAAATAACCAACAGCCAGTACCAAAGACAGGCCTTATCTAGAACTAAGTGGTTGGTTGAAGGCTCCGCACAAACAACCTTATCTTAAGTTCTACCCAATAAAACCTGGTAATGCTGAACTTCTTTAATATCCCTTCCGTACAATTATATTGTCCTTCTTCGCAATAGAGTTTTACGACGCTTTTATGATTGGGGCAGACGGCCACCGGGTTCTTTTAATACGACCCAACCGAAAAAGGTACTAACGGGGGGGGGGGATTTAACGTCCGACATGTGGCGCCGTTTACAACTCTCAAAACTCCAATTAATATCCAAATGGCCAATAAGTTTTTTATTACATGAGTTATGGTACAACCAACTGTCTCCAACAGATTTCACAATCTATTAATTGCCTTCTACTACATGTTTCTTTACATTTTCTCGATTTGTCATTCTCTCAAGCTGGTCTGTTAGTTCGACCAGGGTTTTATTTGCCTGTTATGTTTCAATGGTGTTTCCTTTCGTATAACAACAACAAAAAAGCCAAAAGTGAATCCAAAGGGTCGCTTTTTGTGTACGATATTAAGACCCGAAACCTCACTAAATGAAACAACCCCTGTACATTTATGAGTCAATCTATAAACTGGAGATCACTTTGGCTGAAATCCAATACGGGGTTCCCTTGAGCGTTAAATTAAAATTCGGCTGACGCTGTTCTCCGTCTGTATTTCCAAATGTTTACATACACATAATTTTACAGAAGAATTATGTTACATGCTATACGAACCATACACGGAATATCATATGTTCTTGACAGGTATGGATTAAATTATAAATATGTAGTCCACTAAAGGTTACAACCCCTGTAGATTAGGAAAGTATACCTGCATTGTCCATCAATATAGTTTTGAAGAAAATGACGTCTAACGACCAAATAAAAATAATTAGAAACCTTGATAAACGATTTTTGTTTGACTAACGTATTCCCAATTGTCTACGTAATCAAAAATTAAAAATGGGAGACTCAAGATGTTCGGCGGCCGTTGGGTCGCTTCCAATATCCTGGGCGTGACTAGAATAGCGCCATTATTGTGTAATTACCACAATTTGGCGTTAGCGCTATTCCAGACCGAACCCACTACCAACCGACGGGGATTACAAATGGTAGCCCCCATGGTTTTTTTTTATTGCTCACACCAAAGAACGTGTAGGTGAAAACGCCCAATTGTGGGACAAGTCCGACCCTCATGCCTCAGGCACATAATGGTCAAATGACCGACCCCGGCCAACGATTCGATAAGCTTTGACAAACAGGACAGACAACAAACATTTTTCACGAGGATACAGTCGGCAATGATTTACACATGACGAGACTGTTACGTGTTTGTGCTCAATAATACACTCGTCGAATGGATACATTTCCCTCCTCAAAGCATGATTACCGATTTACTAGTTAGATTAGATCACGCGGCTGAGGGTGTGGCAAATGTGTGTGGGTGTGTGTGTGTGTGCATGTCAAGCCAATGACGGTTTAGTTTACCATTGAAATGTCCAAACGTTTATATGATTAATGCCAAATGGGTAGCTAGTTGGTATCATCAATATTAATTTTGAATATAAACTGATAGATTCATGACAGTCATCTCGATAAACCATCATTTGGATTAAGATTAACGTCCCTAAAAATTAGAAATATTAATGTTGTTGATACGCATTCAATCCTGGTGCTAATTAATCAAATTTCGTTTTTGATTCTTCGTTTCGGGTTGAAGGTAGGAGAATTTGGATACGATGATTGTGTGTATTCCTTGGTTATGTTAATTAGCAGTAAATTAACTGTTCATTTTAGAATAGCCTTTGCTTGGATTCATTAAATTCGATATAAAATGTTTTTATCGGATAATAAAATGAACTTATTAATGCTACTACATTCAGAGATGACAGGCTGTCTGCCTTAATGTCGTTTGTTCGTCTGCCAGAAAATACCACAAGAGAGGCTCAAAATTCCATTTATTTCGTTCATTACGTCCTGGGCTAATTTTAGTATTGTCCTCAGCGAACTGGACATTTTCGCTTCAATACTTTTTCGTAACTGCAATTTTTTGATATTACTAAGAAAAGTCGCGTTGATATGAGAAAACAAGGTATTAATTAAAGTCGTAATAGTAAAGTTCGGATGTAAACCTTATTCATAGTGTAAAAATATAAGCAGCCACGACGGGCGAAGAGGAATCGACCCAGCAACCAAAATGAGGCTCTCATGAAAGGTTAGAACACGTTTCATTACATGTTTAAACGATAAAAAGTAATCCTTTCTAAATCTCAAAATAAAGATAAAAGGTATTAAACTGATGTCCGTCAATGTAACATTAATTAGTCAGATATCAGAGGTTTACTTATAGGTCGTTCTTCGTTTTCGCACTGAATATTCATAACTGACTTAAAGCCAGGCAAATTCTATTTATTCACCGTGAAAAACTGGAAAGTTGCTAAAGTTCACGTTGTATTAAGTACTCACCCCTTAACTCATTAGCAGGAAAACCACTTTAAACTCGGTTACGCCTGGGAAGGAGTCCTGGGGACTGATTGGAGAAGGGGGTTTGACTCAGTTGCCACTATATTGAAATAGGGTTTAGTTATTCATTTCTCACGGAAGAATTCGAATTGAACCGGCCCCTGGCTCCTATTTCCCGTTCAATGTTCGGTGAATATTTCATGCGGCTCCAGACTGGTTGCCACGCTTCGGAATTCGGAAAGGTCGATTCGCGGAATTCATCTCTTGGGCGGCACTGTACGGGTTATTGCTCATTATTCATTAAGTTGACGGCGCGGTCTTCTCTATTTGATTTATATAACTGTCAACGGACCATTGTCGTGTGTTATAAGGACAGTATCGGCAGTCCACCTGTAATTGTGAACAACATTTTAGCCTCATTTCAATTTAATATGACCCTGTTGATATTTAAACAATAAAGGAAAATTCCTATTTACTATGTACATATACTCCGACACTAGCTCGTAATACTCGTAAATATTAACGAATTTATCATAAAATCTAAAAAAACAAAGTAACAAATATGTTGTCTTACTGAATTCGGAAAAACCAAGCTCAATCGGCTTTCATTCTAACATTCTAACACTTGAAATGAAACCTATTTACAGGATGATGAAAACTGTTATTGACAGCAGAGGTACAAGTGTAAGAAGATCCTCGGAGGAAGTACTACAGTTCACCCCTTTTTCAATATATTGGCAACACATATGACAGGGAAAAC
Source organism: Lethocerus indicus (assembly GCA_019843655.1). Classification (NCBI taxonomy): domain Eukaryota; kingdom Metazoa; phylum Arthropoda; class Insecta; order Hemiptera; family Belostomatidae; genus Lethocerus; species Lethocerus indicus. The sequence goes on from JACDQD010000007.1 coordinate 21,857,647, forward strand.
CCACACGTGGGAGTATTATCGGAGCGTACAGTGAGAAATGCTCCTTCGGGGCTTATTGAAACCTGTCTCTTTTCCAGAAAATAAATTTGGATCAAATACACATCATAATAATTTCTTACGGCATTGAACAACATAATTTAAGGACTGTCTTTTAAGAACTATTACTTGTATCTAAGGTCCAAAATACAGTTAAATCTGTGTCTTAAATCGGTTATTCTCAAACTTTTTCCAAGCGTGGCCCTCCAGTGTTACTCAGGTATATGGGTTCATTGATCGTTATATATAAAATGTATACATATTGACCGGTATTAGATAGAGTGCCGATAGAGTATTATTGATAGAATATGTATATAACTGTATTTTTTCTGAGTTTTGTTTGTCTTCCATATTAAAAATGCACAGTAGAAACCAGGTTCATTAGACCAAGAACAATATTGTAATACCATTTCATGCAGCTTAATGCTAAATGCAGCTCAAGTACAATTTTAGAATAATATACTTAATCAGAGCACAGTGTTTTAAACAGAGGCATTCTTCTCTGTCCTGTGAACCATTAAAGTTCCCGTGGTCCCCCTTCTCATAATTTTTACCCTGTGGCCGCCGGTTGAGAATGACTGCTTTAAATTACCAACAAATGTGCATTCCTCTGTTCTACCTGCCCATACGTTTCCTTACTTATTTATCCAAACATACACCCGGTATACGCTTTGTATTTTTTAGTGTCCAATTTGATGTTCGAGCCCGATTATTTTAGATATTCAGATATTGAATTACATTAATAATATAATTTATTAATAAACACCGAAAAAATCAAACCGATTTTCACAATGGATTTAGTGAAACACCCAAAAATTGAGCATAAGCATAAGCAAGTGTATTGGTAAAATTAAGATCAGGCAATCAAAGGTTCAAACGTGCAAAGGTGAAGAAGGGCGTTGATGCCTTAAACTTTCAATTAGTAGCAATTTTTCTTTCCAAGTAATTATAACGCATAATCGCATACTACTTTATACGCAATAATATTTATAAGGCCTTACGAACAAGAAGCTCCTGTCGAAACAGTCTTTCCCAATGTTTTACTAACGCTGGCCTGTGAGGTTCGAAATTGCAGATCTGGATTTAATTGTTATTTCACATTTTTTTACAATCGGGCTTAATACCACGTCACTACAGCGCTCAGTTGCGCACGCAGGACTTAAAAACCTCGTCCCAAATAGATAATCAAATTGGGTTTATTCCACGGGCCTACGCATTCTGTTTTGCCTGTATTTTGCATTTTCAATGACAATTCAAATGCTCGGCGCCCACTTGCTTCACGCGAGTTTTTCAATCGGACTCGATAGACAGGGTACGGAAGGGTGGGGGAATATAACCCAGTGGCGGGGCTTAAACGTTCGTGTTTTTCCTAAATAGCGGAGAGAGGCGTGGCGGTCGACATGTGGTCGCGTAGGGAATGGACATAGGTCGATAGCAGTGGACGGCCCCTTTCAAGTGTCCCTCTTGCCCCGAACCCGCGGCCGGTATACACCCTGTACCCGCGCTATTCAGATTTTCGCAACTTAAGCAGAAAATTTTCGTATCCGCCGGCTTGTTTGTACACCGCACAGAGCATACGGGCAGAAATCTGGCAACGGGACATTTGTAAGGAGGGACAAATATAGTAAACCAGATTTCAGATATAAGCGTAAAACGTACTGAACACACGTACACGTTCAAATCCCACACCAAAAAATGTATTTGTTCTTCGTAAACATAGTCTACCAACTTTACAAATACTGTACTTTGTGTTTCGTTCTAATGATGTTTGTACCTTCATTCATTTTGATGTTTCCCTTTAAAAAAAATGTTATTTTATGAAACAGCAATACATTATAATAGTTGTAAAACTCCTCTAATTTGACACGTATACATTACGGATTATAAATCTAAGACCACCAAGCCAGTATTCTTCTATAAAAGAATGTTTACAAGTAAAAATGTCCAACAATGCCGACTTAAGTTTAATTCAGTCATGCGGTCACTTTTCAGCTGAAAGGTTCACCGCCGAGTAATAAAGTCATTTAATAGAAGAGCACATCGGACAAAGGGAATACATATTTTAAGCATTCCGGTATCTTGAACACAGGTAGTGCTCTAATCCGATGAATTTGTAAATTATGAGATCCCATAAGCGGCGGCGGCGGCGAACCGTGAAAAGCCCTCCGCAAGAGGAAAATATTGATTACTATGCGAAATAATTTCGTACAAAATATCTTCCTCTGTTTAACTATCAAATGAAGTGGAACAAGCGGTTCTTGTGGTACCGGTTGTCGATCCACTGAGCTATTCGGGGATTAGAGTTAATTTCAAATTTAATTTTGCAAGTTTTCTGCGCCAGAATGACGTTTTTTCTATGTCAAGATGAAGAACTTGCATTGTAATTATTACAATCTTTATAAATAAAAATAATGCGAAACTATTCCTCGTTCCAATTACCACAACGCGCTTAGTGCAACAAAGAAAAACCTTAAAGGCCTCCTTATCTCTGAGGTACAGTCAGAGTACTTACTTAACCTATCGAAACGGGCCATTACTCCGATAGTGTGTACACAACGCCAAGGAAAGGGGTTGAAAAAAATAGTGGCTTTTTTAGGAAGAATACTCTGTCGATGTAATTTCAGATAAGTGTGTAAACTGAACAGTGATCAAAACGACTACAATCGCGATTTTGTTTTACACTATTCAATATTCAACAATATTATAACATATTAAAATGTGCCTCTGCTTCTTAAGCGGCAGCACACTGCGAACTTATAAAACTACGAAGTTTTAAAGAAGCTTGAATATAGAATCAGCTGTAATTTAACTGGTAATTATTTCAATTCGTAATCAGACGAATTTTCGGTTCTTCCTTTCCTAACGCAAATATTTGGCGAAGCTCAAATGGATGGATAAACTACAGGAGTTTAAACCTGCTGTGTCATAGAGGTTCATGACATGTTGAGAAGAAAAAATTTCATATTATTTCAAAAATTAAATTAATAACCTAATATATTTAATTAGAAAATATCTGAAAAGCGTGGATCTAGTTTCTTATTTCAAACAATGGTTCTGGTCAGTGTCGTAAGCCATCATCAGCAGGATTGTAAATTTTAAGTATCTTACATTATTATCGTGGATTACATTATGAAATTCAGATTTCAATTCTAATGATAATTTCTAGTTGGAAACATGTTTTAAAAATCAAGAAAATTTTTAAAGGCTTTTAAAAACCCAATTTTGAATGTAAATTTGGATGTAAATGAATAAGTGAATTACGTCTGCTGGAAATATACCCCAGGAATATTAACAGCTTAAAAGCGCATTGGAATGTGCAGCAGGATTTTTGTGTAACAATCGAACCCAAATTGTGGATCCGGCGCACCAAGTTGTGAGAGAAATTGAGCGGGAATTCCTACATGGTACGATCACTATCGAATCCCAGGGGAGAATACGCCACTGACTGCAATATATCTGCAACACGTACCGCTGTAAATTTCCTGATCATGTCCATTTTCGAGATTCTGGATTCATAAAAAGATAATAACTCAATGTCATTGCACGTTTATTTACTCAAAATCGTGCAAATGTATTCCCTAATATGCATCTTAACTTCAATATAATTCATAATTTAATTAATAAGACATAAATACTTATGTCCACGTCATACTATTGAATATACAAAAAACTATGAGACATCAAAAATGTGGCCCGATATGAACATCAAGAAGGAGATATTTCAGCCAACGAATAGTGTCCATGAAATATGTACTTGTTTTTTGCAAAAGGAATCTTTGTTATATAACGGCCTTTTCACCAACCTCGAAAGACCAGTTGAAATAGAATATCTCACCTCTCCTATCGTTATCGTTGCTCGTCATTGGTTACCAAGCTTACGTGGTTTTTCGCAGAATCGTAGCCGAAAAATATGCTTTATGCTGTCACGGTAAGAAAAGGAGCACAGTATTTTAAAAGGCCATTTATGGGACACAATATACACTCCTAGAGGATATTGTCCTTCCCCGAGATATATAGACGTATTTTTCTACTAAACTTAATTTACTAATTAAGAGTAACTGTATCATATAAACTAGAAATATTTAATATATTTCATGGTCTACTGTACAATTTATAAAACTAAGGCTGACGATAATGAAAGAGCACCAAAAACTCTTAACTTCAAACCAGTAATTAGCGAGGTTCCTTCACAGAAAGTTAAACTTAAAAAGATTGCCCGGAGGATAAATAATATATGTTTTTACTATATGCCATAATAATAAAACAATTTCGGCTCGTAACGGGTGTCTCAACCGCCTTCGCTGCATAATTCGATAAGGGAGCTGTCTTGCCAGGAGGTTCGGAGGCGCGAACTAATGAGCCGTGAGTAAAGGGAACCGCAATTTGAAATATATGCAGTCGGCGGGAGAGAGAGAGAGAGAGAGAGAGAGAGAGAGAGAGAGAGAGAGAGAGGCCATAACTCCGCCCTGTGTCAATCTCCGTTCAGGGTAGAGGGGCAATCCGCGCTGAGGATAAACCCGTCGGTAAATACCGCCATTACACACAGAGACAGTGGATTGTGCCCAGCCAACGCGACAATTCGGCCCATTAACCACTGTCATATTTCACCGAGACAATTTCACCTAACGCAAATTGCACCTACATTAGGCGGTTCTTCTTCGGGAGTTGCGAAAACCGAGCTCGATATCATTTTATCTAGTTGACAGTAATTGCGAATCATAACTACCGACGTGAAAATGACACTTTTTGTCACGAATCATTATGTATAGATAACCAAGATTCAACTCAGATTGTAAGTATTCCACTATTTTATCGCCCTCTTGATTATTTTGTCCATTTAATCCTATCGTATTTCGGCCTCAACAGATAATTTAATAGTTACAAATTATCAACAATTTGCATTCGTAATTGACTATCAAATTAGACAAGTATAGGAATGCATTCGAGAGGCTCTCCGGGACACTCAAAGAATTCAATTATTAAAAAGTATAAAACATGTCCCCACAATTAGGTTATTAAGTGTGCCCCTTCCCTTAGTGGCCAGCCTTACCAGGAAGAGTAATATACACATTATCGACTATATACAGGATTGAACTATAAAGTAATCAAAAAAATTAAGCACTCACAAGTCATTCTGGGATTGAGTTGTTATATCCTTTTATTAAAGCACTCCCTTCCATTCCTTTACAAGGTACGGAGGACGGAGAGAGACACGTACCTATGAGATGTGCTCTGACGCCTCTAGAAGCGAGGGTGAGCAAAATGTTTCACCGAGATCTCCGTGTCCGCATATTCTGCGGTAAAGAAACTCGCATAAAACCCCGCCGGTGAGATGGAACAAGACACTTTCCTCCAGTTCGGATTAATAATTAAGAGGGGAGAGGCGGGAGGGGTACCCGGGCTTTGGACCGGGCTACAGGACTTCTTACATGCGGGGACATTTTAGACCACCCAGTGCTTCAAAACAAGACACGGACAATTTCAGCGAATATTACCTCAGCGGCCGTTAACCTATTTACACCGTGCAGACATTCTACCCTGCTATTGGGAGGAAGGGATTATTTCAACCAGAAGCATTTATTACTTGCCTACCAAATAATGGACGCAACGAAATTTCCGTAATAATAATATAATAGCGCGATATTTTGGAATTATCGCAGTTAATCTGGGAGGCAGTTTATGTCAGCTAAGCAGAATACATACACAACAAATACATATATATTATATAAGAATTTCTTGGTATATTCTTACTTTTGTTTGGTATATTCAAGAATTTTTTTGGGAATATTTTTAATTTCGTCACTATAGATTGAAATAAATGATGTCCCGATACTACACAGTGATACCTCACAGTTGTTTCACAGATGCTTCATTTTTAGCCTTAACCCAAACTATTTGAAACATGTTAGGTATGCAAAGAATAATCCGTTTCAAATTTTTCTGTACAAATAAAAATTTATAAACAAGTACACCAACTTTATTGTTATAAATACAGAATTTACGTACATTCCGCATATAGAAAACTCGGAAAGGAAGCCACACGGTTTTACAGGTCACTGACCCTCCGGCAGAGCTACCGCTTAATCCAGGATTAGCAACGTGAACCAATTCCTCCAAATCTCAGAGCATAGAGTCCCATATACTTGAGGTCGTAAAACCACGGGATTTTAAATTAAGAATAAACCATTGTTAATTGCAAACTCGAGAAAAGGGTTCGTACAGAAAACCACTGGCTGCTTTTTATTGTAATACCTGCTTTTACTGTAATATGTTCAGTTTTCATAGTCAATTTTATCTGATACAAACATGATTTTATAAACACGTGTTAAGTCGTTTAGATAAACGAATTATTATTACCATAGTAGAATGGAAGGTACAGTTTGTACTAAATAGTTTTATTACGAGTTGTCATCTCTGCATACAGGCTTTATCATCTACTACGAACATTTAAAAGCGTGGGAAAACAAAATAGCCGCCGATAAAACATAATCCAATTATTTATTGATTGGCGGTCGTGTGCTGCAGAATTCGAGGATCATAACTTTCTAAATGCGAGCTGGATAACGCTTCCCAGTTAATGATGCTTATTAAAACTGGCTATTAAAGTGTAATCAATTTTACCTTTTGAGAGCTCATTAGCCGAAGGGATAAAACGGTGCCGGGCGGCATATTCCTTATAGTAATCACCCATTTAGGGGGATGGTAACAACCTCGCCTGCAGCCCTGGATAGGATACGAAAGGCCTTTATCTAAGCTACTTGAGTCCGGCGTTATCTCAACTGTCGGTCATTTCGCTCCACATGTTACCCCACTCCTCATGTTACACGTTCAAGCCAAAACTCATTAGCAGTCTGCGCCTTTTCCCGGCCGTTTGTTCGATAACTTTAACTAAACGAAAGAAATAACGGTGCCCACCGTTGATGTGTTCCGATTAAACTAACATCTTCCGATTAACACCAGAGTGATTGATCTCCTGTCTCCAATTGTCGGTTTCTTAATCATTATCGGTATATTGGTTATTGTATGGTTGAAGGTCACCGTACAATATGCGCCCAGAATCCCTGTTACAATGGAACGCCTCAAAACACCTATTAATCAGCAACGAGGTCATAATATGCCATATCAAAGTATTCAATTCCGCCCGAGTAATTCAAGTCATCACAATTCTCAATCCGTCTTGCCTCTTTCTCCGACCGTACCATTCATAAAGACTCCCACATACCCAATCGGTCAAAGGGAAGGCTCCATTCAATTCGGTTCCTAACGTCATCAGGGACAAAGTTTTAATGCTCGCGGAAACACCGAACTCGGTCCTCTTTCAAATCCGAAATCAATATGACCGGTTGTCAGGCGCAAGGTTCCCAATATATTTCCCTTTTCAAAGCCGCCGCTTTTTCCTTTTTTGGTCGAGATCGGAGACACAAAGTAACGAGCGGGGTAATAGCGGGGGGAGAAAAAAAAACCCGCGAAGAGAGCGATGTGAAATAAACGGTGATAGTTATCGACGCGTTAAAATGAGAAATCGGGCCCACTTTCCTTCTTCCTCCGCGGACCTTTTTTCCGCCCCTAATTTATAGTGAGTGAGTGCTGCTGCCCCCGGAGAAGACCGCCCCAATAATCTCCCTTTTTCTTATCTCTTTTCCGAGTTCCCGAACAATTCCATTCCCGCCCAATGGTATCGTGTTCCGCCAGCATCGATCTGGCCCTCGTACATATTAACGAAATCGTGCACGCGCATATATAAATAATAATAAATGGGTCTTTAATTAAGAGACTATATATACACACAACGGGATAAATCAAGACCACAGTAGACAGTGCAATAAAAGTGCATATAGACGATGAAGAAATCGAAAGCCGGAGAATTTGATTTTCCTGGGATCAAAAAGCGGCGTGACAAGTCAGGTCCCGAGATCAAACGAAACACAGGCCTAGGGTTGGGGCAAAGCGATGAGCATGTATCAGGCCAAGGGAAGCAAAAACCGAACTTGTCCAACCCATCGTATTCCACGTATATTCGTGAATATTCGTATTTCTTCCACTGTTCCCTGCATTTAATTAGTTCGTTTATCTTAACGTTCTCATACTCTTCTTAAAAAAACAACCCTTATTATATATTTTAATTGAACATGCATAATGTTATCTCAAACTAGACGGACTCCCATAGAAAAGCGTCGACAACATTAATTGAAGAGTGATTTTCAATTGACTGGTATACACTGTGAGGCGACTCAATGTTTCAGTGTTTGTGCTTCAGTTGTTTATCTCTTGTCTCGTAAAAATAATTATGTCGGTAAATTTATGAAGTAAAGTTGATTAGGGAGGTTGAAATGAACCAGTGTTGTGGGGCACCCGAGGGTCGCCTAATGCGGGATAATTTCCCTTTGTAAGCCTCGACGACCCTTCTGGGATGGGATACCCGCCCAAGATAATGGGACCATAATAAATGAAGGATTTTATCCTTTTACCCCACCATTATTTCCTTTATAACTCATATACACCTATATTTCAAGGACGACAACCGGAAAAGCCGAGGCCTATCCATTTCCGTCCGACGGTAAATTTACTTAACTAATTTAGCAAATGTTAAACCAATACCAGAACTGTCGGTGATGTTGAGTACTTTGACTCCCCGTTATCAATTGAACATTTTATGTAGTACCATCAGGTAATTATAATATTATTTTTACATATATATATTCTAAGTAATTATTAGCTTCATTAGAAATAACAGAATGACACTAATATTGAATAATAAGAAGAATGTTAAACCTTTAGCCTATGTTAAACCTCGAAAATTATCGAATATCATTTTCGAATAATATTCGATTCTAATTACAAATGTCAGCCTCCCCTATAGCAGCTATACCTTTTCTGTGCGTCTAGGTATTAAGAGATTTTCAATCTACAGTGCTAATGGCGCAAATGAAATGAATCGTTATCTGAAAAACCGATATGGTTTCTCCTTCTGCGAACTACACAGTGGCAGTAGCACTACAAACCGGTTGTAGTTGGGAGTAGTTAGCACTTGTGATGACCGGATAGTGACAGTGGAGTGGGAGGCGCGGCCGGCGATGCGTTGGGATTGACATTCGTGACAGCCTGTGAGTGGTTTGTTACACTGGGGGCACTTTTGGGGAGATTGGAGTAGAAAGTGGAACTGATGGGTGCGTGGGGAATGCCCATTGCGAAGGCGTTTAATCGATGCCCACTCTGTTCGGGTTAAAGCGATAGGAGGTGACCAGTGGAGAGTGGGCCGTGCGATGTGGCATCACTTATTTTTCTTTTCCTGGGACTATACTTGGTCTTATCTGAACCTGAAGACGAATTCGACAACGGTATCGAAAATACATTTTTATTTGCAATTTTTCAGTGAAAACCGAAACGTTATATACACAATGCAGCACTCCTATAATACGATACCTATATATCTTGTTAATATTATCGGACTTACAACTAAAATTCTTATTTCTCATTATATTTTATTTTTAATTTATTACATTATTTTAAACCGATAAATGTACTATAAATTTTATATTGTGTTGGGTTTATTATCCTTCTATTCTATTCCTAGTTTTGAAATTGATAACTATTTGTATGTGACATAATACTATATGGTATGTATTTTCTCAAATTGTAAATTGTTGTAAATAGTAAGTTGTTGAAAAATATTTTGTTTCTAATTTGAGATTTCCTGCCAAAAAAATTCCTTGCGATTATTTATACTATTAATATAAAATAATATGATAGCAGAAGACTGCAGGAAGGAAGTTGAGTTGGCGGAATGTCTGAGACCCATTATCGGATCACTCTCAATGCAATGGTTGGAATCCTTCTAAAAGCCAAAGCTCTCCCGCCCCCGCCCACCAGTTCCAAGAATCCGATCCTGGAACAAAGTTCCTATGGAATTACGCTGGATACATTGGCCGTGCTGCTGTCAACATTCCTTATCCCTAAAATCCGTTATTTGCCCCCCAATAGTATAGCAGGTCGTTCGATCGATCTCTTCGAATCAATGCCGCAAAATATCAATATACGAACGAAGTACACGCACAAATCTGGACGGAACGAGGACGAATTTTTGCTTCATTGGAAAGCAATATATTTTGTAAAACAGAGGATCATTGCAAATAACGGAGAATCGAAAATTTCAATAGCTTAAGTAAGAATTTTTGGATCCTAATTAAGACTTTCAAGTAAAGTTCACTGCACTAAATGTGCAGCTGATATGGGTTTGAACTTCAGGAAGGTTCGATAGAAGGTCACGAATCGGTTCCTATTCTTTTCAATTTCGTCGGCTGATTCAGGTGGGACTAAGGTTGTATAACTTCCTTTACCGATAAAGCTCTTAGCGTGAAGTTATAGTTTCAAAGGAGTGTCTTAAAACATGTCAAGAAGTAACACCACCATATACCAGTACTGCACATATAGATCTAAAGCACAGTGTTAACGGCTATTTTAGAATAAACGCTACAACAAATATCATACTGTATCCCGTTCGTCATTGTCGTATTAGAAGCAAATATAGTGAATTTTATGTTTTTTCATATCCTTTATCCACGAGATGAATACTTAAAACTTTTCTAAGTAATAAAACATATGCCTTATGCTTATATTAACCATTTACATGTCTAAACATTCAATAGTCATTTAAGCCAAACCGGCTGGTTTGAACAAGCCGAAATCTATCGCCCATTTAATCAAACTGTGGTTCCAGAGGGCGGAGGAAGGCCCCAACCCAGTCCAGCATTACCCGATCGAAAAACCATTACTTTTAATTAATTCCCGACTAAATTAAATTAGCTACCTTACGTTTGGTCGCTTTTCCATCCTATACATTATTTTATAAGAGGATGAGCAATTAAGGGAGCATATGAAACCGCGGGTATATATAATTTCAAATCAATAAACAAATGTACAAAGGTAAATATAATAAATGCCGTGCTGTCATAAATCATACACACAAAGACAAAGTATAAATTACAGGCGTTGTTTGTTAGCGATTGTGTGAAATATAATAGGTTTTGGGGGAGAAACAGTTTAATCGTTGATTTGACTGGCTGTTAATTTTGAATGGTTATATAGGGTTTTATTTTCTATTTTTACAAGATGAAAAGCAGATACACCCGATTAATTAGTACAAGTTTTAATTAAAAGAAAGTTCGATCCGACGCCGTGATTCGAGCCCGGGATATTCAAGTTAGCGCCCTGATGCTTTTCGCCACCAGCTTTGGCAAATTTACATATACTTGACTTGCTTTAAATTCAATGGAAAATTGTTTATTGTATTATCACATTATTAATTCTCTTTCAAAAAATGTTTTAGGGCTCACGAATAAAGACAGGATGAAAAATAGCAAATATATTAATATATCGTGCACACTACAGTGTTAAATTACAAAGATTACCTAATTATCAACAACTAAATATTTATTTGTCAATTAATTCAATTAACGTTTGTTATTTGCGCCCAAACAGTAGTCGTGGCTTCTAATACGGAGTATAGACTTGTGTCAACGTAAGGCTGTGTACTAATGGGGTTTAATCAATGTCGAATAATGGAGCATTCGCTGCAACCAAAGTACTCAAAGAGAAAGCATTGTTACGAGACACTTCCCTTCCGCAAATAGGGCTGCCGCAGTATCAATGGGCCTAACGTGAGGCGGAGCCCGCGATTGGTGCACTGAGTCATAGTTATTTTATACAAGAAGAAATAATTTATAAGTAACTGTCATAGGTGACTGATTATGGAGGCAATATCAAAATTATTTCACATTTCATTATTCTATTAGTGTTATCAGTGTTTGGTAATTTTTTAAATTATCATTACTACCAAATATTTAATTTTATCATCGGGAACTACGTTCAATGAATACTAGAATAAAGATGCAGCCGATATTAATTTCAATGAGCCGAGATTGTTCAGGAATTTATAAATTGAGGGTCTTTCCTCGGAAATCTTGTCTCATGTTTCAATTCTGAAGTTAGGGTTTAACATTTTCTCATATAGTGCACGTGAGAGAGCTGGCGAAGGTGCCAGTGAAATAAAATTTGAGAGGAAGCCAAACGCAAAGCCCTGAAATGATTAGTTTCCTATCGGGGAAGAAGCGTATTGACCACTAGAGAAATCGGGTCACTGGACCATTAGAGTTTACTTCACAGGTGTCTGAAAAATGAACAGTTCTTTTTCCAACTCCCAATATCTAAAAAATATTAATATAACATTTTAACCCCACAGAAGTTTAAATGATTATTTACTTACGGATATTTACGGTTATAAAATTTAATTTTCTCAATATAATTATTGTCGTTCCTTAGGGTCATTCTCGATTCGTGAACGTACCCATAAGCAATGAGAATTTGATAGGTAAAACTTGTAGTGTCAGCCCTACCTAAAATTTAAAGCCTAATTCCCGAGGTAGGCCGCCGATTTAATTATTATTTAAATTTTATAGATTTTATAATATTTCTGTTAACCCGTTAAATCCAGAGGAAACACATCAAATTCCAGTTCATAAATCCTCCGCAGTTTTATGGCCAACGACTTAAATTCACGGTATTAATTTCCGCATTCAAAATCACCATTTTACTCACGTCCCGACTATAATCAACCGAAGGAGAAGGATGTCCATAAGTCCGCACCAGCGCTAAGAATATATGGGTTACGACGCCCGCTAGTCGTAAGGATTTATCACTAATTTATGTTCGGCCGTTATTTGTTTTATTACTACGAGACCGGTGAAGACAGTTGGCGGGCGTTTCAGAACCCCTTATGGACAAACTGCTTTATATCCATTGTGAAATTCGGTTATAAGTAATTTACCGTTGCCGGAAATGGGGTTGAAAATATACTTGGAAGATCTGAATGCGTGAAAGTGAGTTTCCATAACACGAGCGTAGGTCCATAACCTAAACTTCGGTAAAAGACAGTAACAAAATGAGAAGGTACGGAACAATTTGTGGTAGAAAGATTTTTTAAAATTCAGTTTTATCGCCACTACATCGGGCGTAGTAAAAAGGAAAAAATCTACAGATAAAATACGAGGACATGGTCAACTTATGTAATAACTGAAATATATACTGTTGCAATTATTTGTTTTCACTCATTCGAGGTCCAACAAACTTGGCAACGGATCAAACTCGGCAGATAAGCCAGAGGTTAAGTTGAACTCCTGGCAATCTATTACCCGTGCTTAAGTAACAATTTAATCCGCAGTAAATCACAGGTTATCGTAAAGATAAATTTCTTATTATTGAATTCTTCTTATGTTTGTGCGCCGGGGCTCTAACTCGAGTTTGCTGAATCGCGAGCCACAAACGGCTGGAGTTATAAATAATGCACGAGCCATAATTGAGTGGAAAAAACCGCAAATCGGTGTGGACCTGACAGTCCAGCGCGCAGAAAACAGACTGATTACTTCACGATACTGGGCAGAATCATAACACCATATGATTTCAACGAACACCAACATTACGGCGCCGTAAACGTGTTTTTAATGCATTTATTTGAAATTACTTGTTTCATTTTGCGATAACTTGAATTAAAAATGAAATTTATATGCTAGATTCTAGTCATGGCTACTGTTAATCGTAGGGTGATAAGACTTTTAATATTATGCCATCGAAATCCGCCGGATTTGGTTTCTTTTCAGGTTTCATTAAGTAAACCGTAACTGGCACCAACAAAGATGGCTGGACGTTAAAGAAATTGCCTTTACAATGTACCCTTTCATGCAATGTAATGCATTGAGCGGAGAATTTACACATTCCCCCTTCATTCACTTAATGATCCTTAAGCAATTACTACAATTCAAGGAGATAATTAATTTAAATTTTGAAGGCTCCGATTACAATCACATAAGCAATGTCGTGTAGCTTACTCTAAAGTACACGAATCTGATACATTAATCAAGGAAATTACCTCTCTAACTGTCCAGAGGCGGCGCATAAACCTCGAATTGCCTGAGAGAAAGTCAAACCGCTTTATGGTAAACCAATTACACTAAAATGGGTACAGAAACAAACGGTCCGGTTGAACCCGGCCACATGAATAAGAAATCAACGAATTGAAACAAAATACAGGAGAAGTTTTATGGGGGCCAAATAAAATCCCACAGAGGAATAAAATTTGTGATCTTTAATGTTAGGTCTCTCCGGCATCTTAATCTTGGTCCCGCTCATAAAGAAAGAATCACCGCCCAGCAATTACCAGTTTCAACCAGTTTAACAATGATTTAAAACGAAGACGAACTCGTAACGAAAAGATAAGGAACAATTTTTAATTACATTTCTTTTTATTCCCAACCCCACTGATTGTAATTTACGCCTCTTTAGTCACTATTCAAATTAAAGACGATGAGCCCTAAAGATAAATAAAATTTTCCATTTCCGTCTTAAAAATAGTTCTATTTTTGGAGATATTTTCGGAAAGATTATTTCCGCAGTTTTTTCTCCAAAAATTGAATCTCTGCTAATACTAGCTTCATATTAAGGAATATCGGTTTAGTTTCAAAACAATTGGTGCACACAGTCGATTGCCACATTAGACAAAAAAAGAAATTTTTTATGGGAAACACTGAAAAGGATTTATTATTATTAATTATCGCTCAAAAGATGTGGAACACCCCCTGAATCCGAGTTTTGAGGGGTGAGGTGAAAAGAGAGGTGGTTTTATATTACCTCCGAATTAATCAGTTTAAAAGCGGGCCCTGAACCGTATTAAAAAAGGTAAAAATAAATAAAAGGATGATAATCCGGAGTATAATAGTGTATTGCCGAGCTCAGACGGTCATCCCAGGTTCAACTCATTAGCGGATGCGGGAGACACAAACAGTTATAAATAACCTTATTTTGCTTGATATTTTTTTTGAAGTGAACCAACGTTAGATGTAACATTTAATTAGACGGGCAAAGGCGAAAAAACTAATAATTCTTCTCACTTATGAAATAAAAGGAAATGAGAATTTTTCTGCTATCTCCCACACGATAAATTTAATTTCATCGGATATTGAAAACTATTCAATATTTCAGGACTTTTAATAAAATCACAAGGCTTGTCATTATTATTTATTGCGTTTTGATATATTATACCACTATAAAGGTAATAACTTTTCTCGCTTTAAAGTATTTTGAGCAGGAAGCGAGGCGGAACAGGGACTTAGGGATAGGATTTAATTTCCTGAGAGCCGTGTACCATTTACCGTAAACGGCACTCAACAACGCGAGACCGGACACCGTCCAGTAATAATGCAGTCCGCCGGGACACGACCCACTCTCCAAAATTATTAACTGCGGCCGGGAACCCTTCAATAGCTAAACAACATCCCGTGATCTCCGCCCGTAACCATATGTTATTAACACCATTATTCATTTAACACAGACCGAGCGTTTAAGAGGGCGCTGTTCGAATAAAACAACTTGATTTGTGACCGAAACCACATAAATTATGCACCAGTAGTCACCACGCAATAAAACGTCTAGAAAAAAGAACCTTATTTTTCATTGATAATTTTTGGCAATAGGATGTTTTGATAGAACTATATTTGTAGGTGTCCTATGGGCCATAATAGTATACTATATGGTTGACATACAATCCATAATATATGTAGATATTTATTCACATATATTTCTTTCTGAAATCTACCTACATCACTTCTTATAAGTAATTATGTTCGATCGAATGATCTTACAAACAAATAACGCCTTTGGGCAATAGGAGATTATTGGAGTTAAACCAAAAATGGTAACCCAATTCGGACACTGGGTTAGCGCCACTCTCGCTGATTGTTTTCTGTTTTGTCAGCCCTTCAGTTCGGCCGGCGAAGTCTACACGCCGGCCAAACTACATGGCGTCCGGAAATCAGAAGGACGCAACTGTTGATGTTTGGAGGGTGGACGCCGGGACGTGTAAATCCGGCCGGGAAATGAAAGGGAAGAAGCTTTTAGGCGATAGGGCCGGTTATTTCGGGGGGTCCCCTCTGGGTAGGGGCCGACCGCCACCGCAAGCCCTACCATAAGTCACGTATACCGACCGGACAAATAAGACCCGGCACACTTGTTCCGCACCCAACGCCGGGGACTATCTTTACAAACAAGCCACCCTACCCAGTGACCCGGTTTCTTCCGGCTATCGCTAAAACCGGGAATTTATACCTCGCAGGCTGGCAAACATTCTTCCGCATGGTTCGGAAACGGGGCTAGGTCGGTAGTTACGTTCACTTTTCGCCTTCCCTCCTCCCTCTTCACGTGTTATATCCTTTTCAGAAATCAACAGATAATCCACGACCGTTTCCTTATTCAATTATGAAACTCGAAGAAAATAAAAACATTTTGTGAGAAAGGTTAGGCGATTTGACAGGGAAAATGAAATTGTTTGAATATTCAAAAGTAGTACTCAAATAAAAAACAATACCTTACGTGACCTCAATTTCGTTGTTACACAACGAAATAGGTGATTAATACTAATAATCAATGGATTCACAGGTTTAAACGTGCTCTTTTTGTTTACCTCGTCAAGTTAGTTTCAAGGGTCCTATTATGCAGCTCATTGCTCTGTTCCGAATCCAATCGAGAATTGCTCAACTGCAATGGCTGGCAGGGTACACGACGATAGAATAACAAAGAGACTTCCAAATAAGGAATGGCAACAATTTGTTCTCTACAACGGTCGGAAGTTGCTAATTAAATCCGGGCTTTAAATAAACAGTGACAGAAGCTGGTAGCTGCACTGTAAATGCACCAACCGAAAAAGCATGAATCCCCTGTTACAAACACTAACGGTGGTATTGTAATCTAGTGACAGAACAGCTACTCAATAAGATTAATCCTGGATACTCTTCTACTTGTGTCTTGGAAACAGACGTTCTAGAAATACGGTTAATCCAAAAGGTTTTAACTTCGTTTATCTCGCTCTACCTGTTAGATTAGTAATAAAGCGAGGCATTTACGAATGTCATGTGGGCGTCGAGTGAGAAGAAACATACGGTCAGCGCTCCCACTAGACCATTAGTCTGGTCATGATTGGTTTTTATAGTCTAATTAGTCTGTATTTGCTTTATCCGTTGATCGGTATGGGGTTTAGAGGAAGACGCTTTTGTGCCAAGATTCGTTTAATTACCATCATTCAAAATTACCCGATCCCGACCAGTTATTTACGTTGCACTCAACTTTAAAGAAGGATCAACTCGCCAGGGACCTCATTTTACAGATAAATATTTAACCGCTCAATTCCTCTTTATATTAGAGAACTTTTTTATACTTCGTTTGTACACTCAAAGAGAGGAACCGGAAAATCAAACGGTACTAACCTGAAAAAACCTCTCTCTATCTGTTTCTCTTTACAGGCTACGTTTTACGAGTAACTGGAATTTATAAGAAACACAAGGGCCAGTGTAACAGGAATAAGCCGTCCCTGCCTGTGAAATTAGTGTTTACAGGGAGTTTTCATTCCAACTGTGAGATGAAATATAGTGATTCATGCCGATATAAAATTATATTTCTACTTCCTAGAAACATATTACATGGCTCCGATTTACTTGACATGGCGGTTGCTCCACACAGTTCGGATTTAAGTGCGACCGGCCGACATTTCTTACCATATTGTGTTTACTTAAGAAATATTACAAGCTGTTAAAGTATAAATGAAATAATTCACTTTGATCGCTTTCTTTCTCTTTCTGACCACATGTAATTTTGACAGGTTATTGTGGCGGCCCAAGTCCACGGGCGGTTTCTCTTATCCACATTCAATTGTAACCCGACTGTCCGACCCCGGGGTCAATATAATAATCCCGGGGCACTGGCGAATGAAAATTGTGGCATGTGGCACTGTGCCACAAAGACCTCCCCGCCCTCATTATCAATTGCGGGATGCACGGAAGTTAATCAGACCGGCCGGGATTAGACCAGGTGATATGCGGGATTTATTCTGCGCCTATTTTAACCCGGCCCTAAACCGCAGGCCCACCCGCCCATATCATTATTAATACGCCGCGTGCTCACTAACACACGCAGCCCGTCCCCTATCATTAATTAATACGCCCTCAGTACCCCGCACTCAAACACACACACACACACACACACACACACTGTATTAATAATACATTTCGGTAGGCTATTCCAAAACCGGACTCTTGCGCACACTCACCCTCTAAAACATGTCCCTTTAAATTACTCCACCTGGCTCCCTATTAAATGGCTAATCGTGGGCCACAAATTATTGCAACTATTGACTGCCCGACCGTAGATAAGAGAGAACCGCGCCATTGTCGGCTTAATCCGAAATAAATATCGCGAACGATCGGGTGGTTAATATCAATCGTGTTAACCGGTCTAACTAACATTGGACCGCGATGCGGTGCAGCTCGCCGTTCGAACGTTTATTGCCCCAAGGGTTTAACATTCGGGCAAAATAATTGTTGGTCGGTCAAATTAAAATATTGCCAAACTACCTGCCGCCATATATTTTTACCTCTGTTCCAGTATATTTTAGATACAACGGTGGAGAATTTATTTAATGGGCGAAACGGAAATTATAATCAGGTGGCGTGTGCGCTAGAATCAATCCAGACAGCTGTAAATAAAAAATGCCAATGGCTGTTGTAATGTAGGACGCTACAATTTTCACACAAACCGAAATGACTTTTGAACCTGATAACGATATATCGGCAGAGTTATTCAATATAGTTTATATTGTGTATATCATAACGGACATGTAATTCTATCCGTACAAAACTCAATGTTCTAAAAAATTAAACGAAACTCAAGTGTATTGCGTAATATATACAAATTCTTATCACCATAAAAATATATTCCTAAGCCTGTAACGCAGGTTCCATTCGGATTAAATTTGGGTATGGAAAACAGTTTAGAATTCACGCGAGAATACAGCGATAACGGAAATTTCGCCGAAAGCACAATTATGAAGTATTTACAGTTCTATTACTCGACTGGGGCAGGCACCGGAAACGGAGCTTATTTCGAAAATCGAATATGATTTGGTTCGGCTCGAGCCAACGAAACGATGTTTCACGAAAATGTTTACATACTGTAGCACGAAAGGAAATTATTTCGTCTATCTACAAATTTACCACTTAAAATCTAAACGTTGAGTCTCTTTCTCCCATTTTATTGCCCCTTTATTAATCCATCCCAAATTTACATTCTTTGCATTACCAACATGTCCATTATTCCTCAATCTGACCTTTGTTATGTACCTGTACATGTACATTATTTTATTCCGTTCTTCTTAAATCCTACCTCTTTCAAATACTGAGTCTTATTATCAGTTTATTTCTCAATCCTCTTCATCTTATCCTCTCCCTCTTATATATACCCTTCGACGGTAAGGTATCCTCCGTAAATATCTACCTACCCTCCTACCAATAACCCACCACAGGAGTAACTCGCATCGTATAACCCTTTACATCCCATAAATGCTTATCCCTACCTATCAACTCTTTCCTCCTTTCTTTATGGTGAATTCCTTTACTATTCCTTCATCTGCTCTTATGAGGCTCTAATTTTTCCATTGTAGTACACACCATAGCCTTAGGTAGGTAAAAATCTTATAGAACAGATAATAAATTCAATAAAAATAAAATGTTTTTATATATCTGGTAATTTCTGAATTAATGTCCTTTTTAGTACATTATTTGCCCTAATGGACAATTTAAATTGAAAACTTATACGAAATATGCAATAAAAGTAGTTATTGTAATTACGTAATAACTCTAGTACAGGCGCAAAAAATGTTGTGTGGGGCGGAAAGTTCGCAGGCGTGTTGGAAAACCAGAATCACTCCATGGTAAAAAGCTAGCACGCACGTGTTTGTTTCAAACTTTAATTGGAATCAACTTTATGAAAACTGTACAAATGAATGTTTAGTTTTTTCGGTCGGTTGAAGTAAAAGATACAGTTAAATTTTTCTTTATAATCATAACTTGAAGTCGCATTAAACTGGCATTGTCATAGCATATTTATACGATACATAAATAAAATTAACTATACGTTTAATAAGATTTCTTTCTTATTCAGGTTAGCACCTCGAGGATTACTGAAACCGCAGGTGGCCTCAGCTGTAGTTAAATTAGATCTATTTAAGGCTTGACTCCATTTGCTTAAAATGAAGTTCCACCGGCTTAGAGACTGACCAAGGCCTTGTGGGAGCCTTAATTCCTTGGTAATTTGACTAGGAGAGGTCTCAGGTCCTAGATTAATTTAGCAATCCTCGACTAAATTTCCCAAACAAGGTCCGTTAAAATCAGAAAATCGAAATAATAATAATTTAACATCTTGGAATAACAAAATAAGCAATAAAATCTATAAAAGGACGTATATATATATATATATATATATATATATATATACACTCCTACTACCTTAGGAGTTGAAACGAAGAAGAAAAACTTTCCGAAATCACAGAAAATCTATGTAGTCATCATTAGGTATCCACCAAAACATCATTATTACAGAATCTGATTTAATTAAGTGTATTAAACTCATCGCTATATTCAAACGTAAGTTAATTAAATATTAGGCAATACTAGTATTTGAAATTCCTATTACAATTGGCAAGCTATTGAACAATTGATTCAATAAATAAGTAAAGTAGGTTGTATCAAACCGTAAAAGTATACAATTAGTATTCACATCTCTCAAATGCGTTCCATAAATATTTACTGCAATTTGTCAAAAACATTAGTCACATAAATCTAACGGGCGATTATTTCGTAAAATTAGATTAACTGCAGAATATTAACGTCTGTCCATAGTTTTATCTACGTAAATTGATTCACGTTTACATACTTTATTGTAAAGTGAATCAAGGCATGAACTGTTAACAGATGCCCGTCCCAATGCCCGGTTTATAGCAGTAGAAATACAGAAGTCGGTATACGGCCACAATTCAGCCGCAAGCCTTTTTATGCCTCCCATTCTCTCTTATACAAACACACAAACTGGCCTATAAATAATAAATGGAGGAAGACGAGGCGGTGGGTCGGTACGGTCTGGAGGAAGCATTTATAAAAGGCGGCCGTAAAACTCTATGAATCAGAGACGATAAATCAGGAACGGCCCCCCTGAGCATGGTTTCTTTCAGTCAGATATTTATACAGCCTATCGAAAGCATAATGCACGTAGCGAGACATATAAAAAAAAGAACGAAATTTGCTTCAAAACGATTAAAATGCTAATTTAATCCAGTGGCTTTTTGTAAATTAGAAGAAATAGATTTTGGGAAACAAAATAATTCAAGTAATATAGTAAAGTATACATTTGTCTGGCAGCATAGTATCTTTTAATTAACAATTTTTACAAGCTGTTCAGCGACTGACTCCGTTTTATTTATATAAGTGTCATCAAATTTTCATACAGACAAAGCAGTCAGAGGAAGAAATACCAGGCACAATCAAAGTAATGGGCCAACGCTGCGAAGTTTTGATTCCTTCTATTGACCTGTGCTTTCATCAGTTTTCATCCTCATTCATATCAAGCATTTAAAATAATTGCAGTTCTGTGTTAATTCCCGGGGAACAGTTTTTGCTTCCAACCACACTTACTATGCAGACCTCAACATTTCCTTCGTTTGAACCCTATTTACAAAAATGCCATGCCGCTTTCAGCTTCCATTCAAACCAATTAGACGCAAATGTGTGGTGGCATAGTTCTCGAAAAATGGCCAGAAACGAAGGCCAGGAATACCGAAAATAACTTGATGCCATATTACCTCGTAAAGTTTCCAGTAGTACTTGTAACCCTATTTTGAATTATAAGAAGCAGTTACTCCTGCAATTATTGGCCAAAACCGGGGCTGCACGTTTGTCTTATGCTCCCAAACAGTTATTGGCATGAGCGTGATCCCAGTGTTTGGTAATTGTAGTTCATCCATGGAAGGGGGAAGCGGGGGTGTACCCCTCTGTTGGGTCCAACAGATAATCCAAATAATTAATTCTAATGGCTATTTATTCGATTGCCTTTAGAGGTTTAATCACTGATATATACGGTTTGTAAGCGCACTGCGCAAAGAACTCCTGGGCGGCTAATTATCTATTTATTTGACGACTACAACCAGACAGACTAACTGAAAGAGAAGTTCTTTCTTCGGTGCGGTTTCAGAATACCACTGATCTAATATTATGAACAGTTTCCGCTTTGCACAACCATCAATTCACCAAAAATGCGGGCATCTATCAGGTGCGATTTATCCGGCTGCAATTGACAATGGCCGCTCAATTGTCATAGACTAATGGTGGCAGTACAGCGCCGACGGTATAGAACCTATTATTGGACCAGACGGTAAGCAAGATTGATTAAACAAGGTAAGAACGGAAAGCCCATTAACGTTGGGTATTCAAGAAATTGGAAACCTCTCGAAATTCCGCAGTGCGACAATGAGGAATTCTTCTCCCATTACAGAAGAATGCTTAATAATGTTCAAGCGGTATTATTCACTAAAATAATTGTAGGTAATAAATCTCTGCGTAATTGTAATTATTTTGGAATTTTCCATATTCTGGATTTTTAAAAATTCTTCAGAAAATAAGTCATTTGCCAGGACAGCCAAAAATAAGCCCTTTGACAGTTTTAAAGCGACGTAGAAAGACGAAAGAGAAAGGACAGATTAAGGAACTAATTACGAAATTCTAAAAAACTGAAAATGCGCTTGAACGTAGAAAACTATACTTGGATTCCATATCTTTTGCCATTAGACTGGTTGAATGCCTATTGTGCAAGCGGGTTTCATCGTTAATTGGACCCGCAAGAGCGAGAATAAACGGAAAATGAAAGCACTTACTAAAATTTTTATACATGAATTAAAAAAATTAATATGTTTTCCCCTTCGCTTGAAATAAGGTTTCGCAAGCATCCTCGAACCTATTTTATTCCTGTTTATATTCTGAACTTTTTTGAATACCGAGATTTCGATAGGCCCAAAAATAAACGTTACCGCATTTCGAACCATGTTCAAATAATATTCAAGATGAAATGGACCCTTTCCTTAGAGCCACACCTGTCCTTACTCTTGCGCAAAACTGCCTCATGGAAAAGAGGTGGGGAGTGCCCCGAGTGGTACGGGGTTGTAAGCTTAAACATGTCATGCACTGCATGCACAGCATTACAGGTTTCTTAGGCAGCGAAAGGGGATTAAATTCCGTTTTTTATTTCAACCTCCTGTTGCAACTGCGGCGGAGCTATTATTGGGAGCTATCATTTTAGCTTAAATTCACGGCAGATATTACTGCAATGACCTTTAAGTAGTTATTCTTTAGCAGGGGTTCACGCTTCTCGGAACAATTTCAAATTTTCGGTGTGTTGGTACCAAATGAGTGTCTAGAATCCAATGGAACCGTTATATTAAAAGAACTTTTGTATTTCTTAGATCGACAGACAGTGTATAAGGCCTCAATCCTGTTTCCTTCGTTAATAACTAACCTGGCGCTGTAAACAATCGTATGACAAACATTAAATGAAATATATGCGCCCCGACTGAGCATATATGCACGTGCAACTAAGAATTAGAGTTTTGGTCATCGACCTCCATCGCTTGAGTCGAAAAGGAAATAAAAGTTGGAAACCTTGAGGAAAGGGATAACGATGGGGGGAGCGTCAAGGGAGGGGGAGTAAGTTGGGTTCCTGGCAGTTGTCCCAATTTCGGCTAAAATTGGTTCGTAGACTACCCACAGTCGATTCCTATTCCCATTGCTGTCCTCCCAACGCCAGGCACCCTTCGTTCCGGCTTGTATCGGGTAGGGTGGCCACCCACAGAGGGCCTCTAATGGCTGTTCGGAGCTATACAATAAAACAGTATCCATTCATTAAAGGAAGAGAAAGAAAGTAACAATTAACTGAGTGTAGGTAATTGCCCAACCGGAACACAAAGGCCTATTGATTCATAGAAATACCGTAATGGGTGTAAATATATAGATATAATATTAATTTAATAATTACTCCAAAACCTGGGTCTTAAGTCATAAGTGATACCCAACATGTATTATGCAGGTGGCACCTCTATGCAGAGTACAAAGATTTGGAGGGTCATAATTCTTACGACTGCTG
Source organism: Lethocerus indicus (assembly GCA_019843655.1). Taxonomy (NCBI): domain Eukaryota; kingdom Metazoa; phylum Arthropoda; class Insecta; order Hemiptera; family Belostomatidae; genus Lethocerus; species Lethocerus indicus. Next base: position 21,881,740 of record JACDQD010000007.1, read on the forward strand.
TCTCTAATCGCTGATTTGGTTCTACCCTGGACCGGTTTTTTTAGATATGCGTAGGCTCGTGACTAATATAACGGCGAAATACTACCGACGATGGCGAGATGCCAAGTTGAGCGCAGGAACGAGTGGTGAAAAATTCAGAAATCGATAAAATTAATTTTCATATGAAAGGTCGGAATAGGACAACGAACAAGGAATATTCAGCTTTTGTTGCGGAAATATAACGGCGTTATTGTTCGGCAGGGTGGGATGGCGAACTGGAGCGTCTGGACGAACGACTCGAGGCTGGAGGAGGAGGAGGAGGCGGAGTACACGAGGAGGCTGTACATCTACATGCCGGCCGCCCTGATAGCGGTCTGCCTGGCCTGCGTCAGCGTCAACAGCGTCATACTGGTCTCTGTGTTCTGGATGCGGCGCTCGCACATCAGCCCCACGCTACACATCAGCCTCAGTCTGGCCGGCTCGGACGTCTACAACTCGGTGTTGGTCGGGGTGGGGCTGGCGGTGAACAGCCTGGTGCCCGTCGGCTTGGGCACCGGGCCCCTGCTCCACCCGTGCGCCTCCCTCGCCCTGGAGGCCCTCCGCATGGGCGGCCTATACACCACCATGCTCCACCTCCTCGCTCTCGCCGCCAACCATTACGTCGGCATCAGCAGGCCGCTCCACTACCCCTCACTGGTCACCCACTTCAACGTCTCCTTGGTCGCCCTCGTCCTCTGGCTACTACCGCTCCTCTGTTTCCTCGCCTACTTCTGTCTACTGCGAGACGACGGGTTCTCTAGCCCCCAGTGTACTCACAGGTAATCTTTTTTTAGTCATCCCCGGCAATTGAATCTTAATAATTAATTTATTTCATCGTGGGCTTATTCTTGCCGCTTGTTCCCTCGAATGTTAGGGAATGATAGGGATACATTCGCCCGTTTCCGATCGAAAAGCCGTATTCCTGTCCCACCACATGGAGGTGTTCGTCCACGGAACCTTATGTTGTGGAGCCCACTTGTGTTCAGATGTCTGAGAGCTGCATAGTGCCGCCAGTAGGAGAATCAGCCTTTCGAAGAGCGAACGGACGCCGACAGTTGAAACTAGGTCACTTCTTACCCCGTCGTAAAGCGGGCAGTTTCGTTTTTCGAACAATTCGGTCCCATTCTTCTTCTTCCCCACATGCGCACTCCTAATGATCTGACTTCCTCCTCGTGTATTTCTTAAATTTTAAATATTCAGGAGCGCTTCGTAATTTATTGAGGTAAATTACTCGATTTGTTTGTAGGGCGAAACCGTTAAACAGATTTAGCGGACAGGATCGGTTATAAACCCGATCTTGAATTATAAAACAGCGACAAAAATATAATCCCTTTATCTTCTGTAAAATATCATTAAATTAACGTTCAGTTGTTCTCAGGAACACAGAAATATAATTGGTCGTCGTTTTTTAATACATATATTATTTTTACAACGAAGTATTTTGTGTCCTGGTGAAAAATCTATAAACTATGCGTTTATAAGGAATAAATAATTTGAAATCCTGCAGTAGCAGGATAAATGGGATGAAACAGACATTTGCAGTATTGCAAAATCTTCTACATGAAAAGAAGTGAAAGATTAATGATTTCGAACTCGGTGGGCCCACCAAGGTTTTGACTGACGGAACTTCTCCCATGTCAGACACACTTCCTAAAGTTCTGTACGCTAATGACTCGCAAGAATGTTTTCTCGGAACAAATAATGATTCCGACGTCGTAATTATGAACTTTCTCCTTACATAATACCAATATGCATTAAAGGAATTAGCTAGGTAAGTTCATTTAGACAACTAGACATTTGCAAAGGATAATCGGAGACGTAATCGGACGCCATTGATATGAAATTTAACGTTAGTCTCGGCGTAAGTAATATGAATCGTCGAATAAGCCCGCAATAATATTCAGTATATGAAGATAATTGCTGAAGTTTATGAGTTATTTTGCATTTCTCTGAAGAGCGCAAATTCGGACTGAGAAGGGATTTTTTGCTGTGGCTTTGATCATCGACGACGATGCCAGGAAAGTCAGTTATGGGATGTAATTATGCTATAATTAAACCACCTTTCCTCCCTAAATTATTATGAGTTATGAAACCGATTTTCGTGTTTTTAAATTAATTAAATCCGTCCATTCCAGACTTGCAGATCCGGTTCCAATCCGCAACCAAAAGTCATGCTCGGCGGTTGACAACCTGCACTGCAACAGACCAATTCATTACCACCCGTGTTCTGAACCTTCCTTCCCCACCCACTAGGTTATCGATTCTTGTCTCATTGTTCACAGGTAATCGGTGGGGGGGGGGGGGTTCCCCCACATAAAACTATTATATAAATATATTTCGGTTATTTGGATGCAACACGTCAAGTCCATGCTGAGGAACTTATTAAATTAACGTACTCCTAGGACTCAATTATATGACCAATATATACTTCCTCCAACTGGCGCCACTTCGTTAAAGTTTCTAATAATCAGATCGACATTTTAAATGTAATCAGAATGAATACCAGAGGACCGAAATCTGACTTATGAAAACGAAAACTAAAATTGCAAATACTACTATCAATATTTCGTTTCCATCAACGTAGGCCTGGGTATAGAATATCAGAATGTACGGTGCTTGATCTAGAGAGCAGGCATTAGAGCTCTATTAGTCCCCGGAAAACTAATTAAGTCTCAGGAGGTGGAGATTGAATAATCTGGAGGCACGGTTGTCTCCCTCGGATGTAATTGATTCAGCTGATATTATACACTGACTTAAGCGGAAACTGAATTTTATGTCTTGTGGGACAACATATTCTGGCTTTCTATATTCCACTGCATAAAGAAAAGGGAAATAGGAATCGTATTGGACGGAGATATACAGAACGTGCCGCATATTCAGACTCCAATCTGCAGCTTTGTATGCAGTATGCTTGCTTGCCACTTGTATTAATATTCAGTATTTGTAAAAAGACACATTGCTAACTTAAGATATGTACAGGTTTGATTTAACGAACCGAAAATTGCACTGATGAGTAAAAACGCGATATAAGTTGCAAACATTCTTTCACTCACATACATAACAGTGCTCTAAGCAGGCAACTTGTGATCACTGAACTATATTCCGATTCTTTTTTGAGCTGGTCCAGTGTACGAACGGTCGATTGTATGAATACCACATCTGTCGTATCATATTCGCTTGTTACCCGATAGCACAATACACTCTAATTTGGGAACCTAATGTTAGTTTTGAATTTCGTCAATTTCGATTACATTTGTGCTAGGGATTTATTAAAATGTTGGCAGGCCATAATTTATATAAAACCGAATTCATGTTAATTGATTGTGGAACAAAGGGCAGTGCAAGGTTGAATCCTATTGTTCAACGTTTCCCCACATCCACAAAACGGAGTAGAATTTCGGCTCGCTTTAAATAATACCTGAATGGGTAAAACCGCCTTTGAACTGTAGTGTACAGGTCAGTGATCGAACGCCCACGGTCCGTCCATCCCTGTGGGAAGCGGTTTACAACTCTAAACCACAACAAGTAGGAGCACCGTCCGAGTTCCGCATTGTGTTCATGTACAAAAGGAAAATTGGCCCTATCGATAAAAGTATTGTCCCCGGTGTACGAGGAAACGGCTCGAGGAAGATATTCGGTGGGGACGGCCATGCCGCGGGGCCGCCCTACGTTATTATAACCAAGAATTTAATTTAGAACCCCGTCCGAGAGAGATGTTGGGCTCGAGACTGTTCAAACACGGCTCACTGGCCACCCAAAGAACAACAGACACGTGGATAAGAACACATCTTGTATGCAATGTTTGATACACGCATTCGAAATTATTGGTCCACAATAACCTCATCAAATGATTTAACCATACGTAATAAACTACTAGCGCTGAAACCTGGAATATTATATTCGGACTAAAATATTTTAAATGTTTCCATATACCCCAAGAAGATATTTGAAAGAGTCACATGGCTGGCTAGGTACTAGTATAGTAGGAAATAGTATACATCCTATCTGCTTTTAATCAGTATTAATCAATTTTTAATTGGGTTCGATCAGTCAACAGAGAGTTGAATAGAACCGGCCGCCTTGAAAATTCCCTTAGGCGATGAACGGTGGCGTTCGATATTCCGGTGGAGGGCCGAAAATAGAAACTTTCCTCCAATAGCAGATTTGAACTCACTGAAAGAGAGGTGTTCGTTAACTTCAGTTTAGCCATTAGATTTCGGTTTGTTCCCGAACATTTCAAATATATTCTAAAATCCACGAGCACGGTTGGGTTCGAACCAGTCACCATTGGCTTCGCAGCTGCCCTCTGAACCACCGCGGTCCCACATTTATTACTAATTGCCACGATACGTCCTGCGGAATGCTAAACAACCTTTAAATTCTCATTTTCTGTATTTACTGTATCGAATAATTACTATTTTAGGGACGTTAGTCTCGAATATCTGAAGGTATGGCTAATGTCCCAAATCACCACCTATAACTAATACGAAATTCCTATTTCAGATTCATAGTTCGGGCTGATTTCCGTCGCAGCTGCTGCTACGTTCTGCTCGTCTGCGTTGCCCTAATGGCCGTTATCTACTGCCATATCTACATCCTCGTGAGAAAACACCAGGCCAACAGGAACAGATTCAGACGAGCCAGCTACAACAGGACGTCCACGGTGAGTATTAATTCTAAATTAAACCGGGTTTATCGTTGGCCGTTCACTGAAGATAACATAATGAATTCACATAATTCTCTCAACAAATTCTGTTCGCATACTAACTGTAGCCAATATGTAATATTAGACATTGATTCTTTAATACACATCTCAAAAACGGATGAAATTCCGAGATAAAGTAATCGAGTGTAATAGCGGGTGCACGATAAACGAGAATTACCTCTATTCATTTTCAGCTGAAGTTTAAACTCTTCATTAAATACTCATCACGACGTTCCCTCCCTTTTAGTCCTTGACCTTGGTTTTTTTACTACTCAGAGACCGTTAACAGTTTTGTTTAATATATACTGATAAATACTAAAGAAATAAAATGGCACTATAATAAAACGGAATAATATTGGCCCTAATATATGTCAATGAAATTAATAACCATGTTTTGTGGAATGAATTAACCTATGTTTAAGAATATCCGTCCTTTGCAGTTACAGCATAAATAGAAAAATATGAAGTACCAGTTAAATATTTTAAGTACCATGGCAGAGCACAGATGACACCTTTTAGGTTCCTCATTAATCTACTCACAGAATCCTAAACCGCGCGGACCACCCATCATGTATCATGCGTATATAATATAAATATTATCGATCTTCCGTATCATATATAACGTGCTGTTATTTGTAGATTGTGGTATATTTAAATTTTTACAAAATTTGAGACATTGTTACTGGCAGCAATAACAAAAACCATATATATATATATATTTTTTTGTATATTATATATTCAAAATTATATTGCGTCACTAGGTTTCTTTTAAAAAATTAGGTTAAATTAGGATACGATTTCGACGCTAAAAGCTTAGATAATAACGCGCCTTTTACTATGATAGCAGTAGCATCCTGTTGTCTGGTTGCGGCCCTATTGTAAACAATATCATCGAGTTTGTTCAGAACAAATGGGCCCTGTCGCCGGCTCTTTAATCTACCGAGGAATGGGGAAGAGTTTTAATTAAATCCAGAGTAAAACAACAAGTTTGGAACCGAACGAAAGTTGACCTACGGCTTGTATACCCCAGCACACAACTTTCGTTGCAGATTTTCAAGAAAGTTGAGCAAGGAAAAGTCGGGAACAACTGTCAATAATTTAATCACTAACTTCCGTCCTCGAACCAAAAAGCCATCATGAGGTTTTGCATACATTATGGGACCGTCATTTTATCCCGCAGAGTATGCATCATATAATCGGTCCGTTTTAGTATAATAATATAAGTGAATCATTATTCGGAAGTTCCATCGTGGAATGTCGAAAAGATTTACAAACTTGTAGTATTATATTTAACACACGAAATTCTAATTATATTAAACAAAGCTAAAGAGACTTACCCAATGAGCAGGCATGCACGCAATAAAAACATGGTGAAATAAGGACAGGTACTTACCTGAAACAAAAGAAAGTTTATTTTATTATTGATTGGAAATTATAAAAGAAAGAAATTAAATGGCTTTAAGAATAGTACAAATAGTTAGCAACGTTACAACGTACAATATATGTCAAATTATAAATCAATGATATAATTAACAATAATAATACGAGAGGTATGATGAACAGAGGTTTCTCATTAAATATTTCCTCTAAGATAGGTAGACCTGATTTCTTTCCTCTAGATTTTAATTAGAAGCTATCCTTAAATCAAGGTGAACAAATATGTTGGTATATAATGTTAAGGTGCAAAAAGAACCTTTTATATATCCCTTACCTAGTTCGGGATTACTTGCGGAAATATTATAATGCTAATTTATAACGAAAATTATTATCTGTCTGTCAAGTGCCTCTTTCAAAAATGATTTTTAGTACAATAATTTATTCTAACGAAACAAAGAGCCCTACAATAATTAAATAACATACCGATTGTTGCGTAAAATTTACAAATATCTTCAAAAGTGGTTAACAAATAGTAAATTAATATTATTGTTTCAATCCTGGAAAGTACAAGGGAATTTTCACAAGAGTAAGTAGAGAGACCAGAAAATACCCAGAATTGGAAAATATATTCAGGAACGCCAGGAAATATTTATTCACACACTGGATTTTCCAGGATTACGATATTTACGAGGGTTCAGGGCACAGATTTAGTGGGATTTCAAGTACGCAGTGGGTACGCAGATAACTGAGATAACAGCGATTCATTCTTATCCCTATTCCAATTTTAACAAAGACCGTTTGAACCCAAGAGTTACAATTTTAGGAGCAAATGTTTTATTATATTATAATTATGAAACATTTTTACTGGCTAAGCAATAACACAGCCTCGTCAGGTATATAAAACATTACCGGCCTTCTTCACGAACAAGACAATTAAATGGCAAGTATCTCTAGTGTCACCTCCTAATATAAGTGGGCGTTGATGATGCTGATTGGCTGAATTCCGACCGCCGATTCTTGATTGGTCAATTGATGTGGGCCAAACGATTGGCCGGATCAGCGGACATCATTTGAATAACTTGTGCCCGGGAAGGCGGTGGAGTTTATTGTCTCCATATTATGTGCTATAGGACTGACAGGGCTAAAGGAAGTGATGCGCAGAACTACATAGTAGTTGTTATTATTAAAAAGTAAGCCTATAAAAAAATAAATTACTCTGTGCGTCCTAACGTGCCTAACTTTCGTACAATCGCACCGGAAAATGTTATGGAACGTAGTATCTATCGTTCAGAGGGGAGCCGGCGGAATAACGGGGGAGGACAACATCCGTTGTGGGAATGGCCCCTCAAGTTCCGAAAGGGCAAGCGGTGGTCCGGGGGAAGGTTCGGGGCGGCACGGCGGGTAGGAGGCCCGAGGGAGGATGTGAGTTGTCGACGGGCAAGCGGTGGTCCGGGGGAAGATTCGGGGCGGCACGGCGGGTAGGAGGCCCGAGGGAGGATGTGAGTTGTCGACGGGCAAGCGGTGGTCCGGGGGAAGATTCGGGGCGGCACGGCGGGTAGGAGGCCCGAGGGAGGATGTGAGTTGTCGACGGGCAAGCGGTGGTCCGGGGGAAGGTTCGGGGCGGCACGGCGGGTAGGAGGCCCGAGGGAGGATGTGAGTTGTCGACGGGCAAGCGGTGGTCCGGGGGAAGATTCGGGGCGGCACGGCGGGTAGGAGGGCCGAGGGAGGATGTGAGTTGTCGACGGGCAAGCGGTGGTCCGGGGGAAGGTTCGGGGCGGCACGGCGGGTAGGAGGGCCGAGGGAGGATGTGAGTTGTCGACGGGCAAGCGGTGGTCCGGGGAAGGTTCGGGGCGGCACGGCGGGTAGGAGGGCCGAGGGAGGATGTGAGTTGTCGACGGGCAAGCGGTGGTCCGGGGGAAGGTTCGGGGCGGCACGGCGGGTAGGAGGGCCGAGGGAGGATGTGAGTTGTCGACGGGCAAGCGGTGGTCCGGGGGAAGGTTCGGGGCGGCACGGCGGGTAGGAGGGCCGAGGGAGGATGTGAGTTGTCGACGGGCAAGCGGTGGTCCGGGGGAAGGTTCGGGTGGCACGGCGGGTAGGAGGGCCGAGTGGTCGGGGAAGGAGGGCCGAGGGAGGATGTGAGTTGTCGACGGGCAAGCGGTGGTCCGGGCGAAGGTTCGGGGCGGCACGGCGGGTAGGAGGGCCGAGGGAGGATGTGAGTTGTCGACGGGCAAGCGGTGGTCCGGGGAAGGTTCGGGGCGGCACGGCGGGTAGGAGGGCCGAGGGAGGATGTGAGTTGTCGACGGGCAAGCGGTGGTCCGGGGAAGGTTCGGGGCGGCACGGCGGGTAGGAGGGCCGAGGGAGGATGTGAGTTGTCGACGGGCAAGCGGTGGTCCGGGGGAGGGTTCGGGGCGGCACGGCGGGTAGGAGGGCCGAGGGAGGATGTGAGTTGTCGACGGGCAAGCGGTGGTCCGGGGAAGGTTCGGGGCGGCACGGCGGGTAGGAGGGCCGAGGGAGGATGTGAGTTGTCGACGGGCAAGCGGTGGTCCGGGGGAAGGTTGGGGGCGGCACGGCGGGTAGGAGGCCGAGGGAGGATGTGAGTTGTCGACGGGCAAGCGGTGGTCCGGGGGAAGGTTCGGGGCGGCACGGCGGGTAGGAGGCCGAGGAGGATGAGTTGTCGACGGGCAAGCGGTGGTCCGGGGAAGGTTCGGGGCGGCACGGCGGGTAGGAGGGCCGAGGGAGGATGTGAGTTGTCGACGGGCAAGCGGTGGTCCGGGGGAGTGTTCGGGGCGGCACGGCGGGTAGGAGGCCCGAGGGAGGATGTGAGTTGTCGACGGGCAAGCGGTGGTCCTGGGGAAGGTTCGGGGCGGCACGGCGGGTAGGAGGCCGAGGGAGGATGTGAGTTGTCGACGGGCAAGCGGTGGTCCGGGGGAAGGTTCGGGGCGGCACGGCGGGTAGGAGGCCCGAGGGAGGATGTGAGTTGTCGACGGGCAAGCGGTGGTCCGGGGAAGGTTCGGGGCGGCACGGCGGGTAGGAGGGCCGAGGGAGGATGTGAGTTGTCGACGGGCAAGCGGTGGTCCGGGGGAAGGTTCGGGGCGGCACGGCGGGTAGGAGGCCCGAGGGAGGATGTGAGTTGTCGACGGGCAAGCGGTGGTCCGGGGGAAGGTTCGGGGCGGCACGGCGGGTAGGAGGCCGAGGGAGGATGTGAGTTGTCGACGGGCAAGCGGTGGTCCGGGGGAAGGTTCGGGGCGGCACGGCGGGTAGGAGGCCGAGGGAGGATGTGAGTTGTCGACGGGCAAGCGGTGGTCCGGGGGAAGGTTCGGGGCGGCACGGCGGGTAGGAGGGCCGAGGGAGGATGTGAGTTGTCGACGGGCAAGCGGTGGTCCGGGGGAAGGTTCGGGGCGGCACGGCGGGTAGGAGGCCCGAGGGAGGATGTGAGTTGTCGACGGGCAAGCGGTGGTCCGGGGGAAGGTTCGGGGCGGCACGGCGGGTAGGAGGCCCGAGGGAGGATGTGAGTTGTCGACGGGCAAGCGGTGGTCCGGGGGAAGGTTCGGGGCGGCACGGCGGGTAGGAGGCCGAGGGAGGATGTGAGTTGTCGACGGGCAAGCGGTGGTCCGGGGAAGGTCTGGGGCGGCACGGCGGGTAGGAGGGAGGGAGGATGAGTTGGCGACGGGCAAGCGGTGGTCCGGGGGAAGGTTCGGGGCGGCACGGCGGGTAGGAGGGCCGAGGGAGGATGTGAGTTGTCGACGGGCAAGCGGTGGTCCGGGGGAAGGTTCGGGGCGGCACGGCGGGTAGGAGGCCCGAGGGAGGATGTGAGTTGTCGACGGGCAAGCGGTGGTCCGGGGAAGGTCTCAGGGGCGGCACGGCGGGTAGGAGGCCGAGGGAGGATGTGAGTTGTCGACGGGCAAGCGGTGGTCCGGGGAAGGTCTGGGGCGGCACGGCGGGTAGGAGGCCCGAGGGAGGATGTGAGTGTCGACGGGCAAGCGGTGGTCCGGGGAAGGTCTGGGCGGCACGGCGGGTAGGAGGCCGAGGAGGATGTGAGTGTCGACGGGCAAGCGGTGGTCCGGGGAAGGTCTGGGCGGCACGGCGGGTAGGAGGCCGAGGAGGATGTGAGCTGTCGACGGGCAAGCGGTGGTCCGGGGAGGTCTGGGCGGCACGGCGGGTAGGAGGCCCGAGGGAGGATGTGAGTTGTCGACGGGCAAGCGGTGGTCCGGGGGAAGGTTCGGGGCGGCACGGCGGGTAGGAGGCCGAGGGAGGATGTGAGTTGTCGACGGGCAAGCGGTGGTCCGGGGGAAGGTTCGGGGCGGCACGGCGGGTAGGAGGCCCGAGGGAGGATGTGAGTTGTCGACGGGCAAGCGGTGGTCCGGGGGAAGGGTCGGGGCGGCACGGCGGGTAGGAGGGCCGAGGGAGGATGTGAGTTGTCGACGGGCAAGCGGTCGTCTGGGGAAGGTCTGGGGCGGCACGGCGGGTAGGAGGCCCGAGGGAGGATGTGAGTTGTCGACGGGCGGTGGTCGGGGAAGAAGCGACGGGCAAGCGGTGGTCCGGGGGAAGGTTCGGGGCGGCACGGCGGGTAGGAGGCCTGAGGGAGGATGTGAGTTGTCGACGGGCAAGCGGTGGTCCGGGGGAAGGTTCGGGGCGGCACGGCGGGTAGGAGGCCCGAGGGAGGATGTGAGTTGTCGACGGGCAAGCGGTGGTCCGGGGGAAGGTTCGGGGCGGCACGGCGGGTAGGAGGCCTGAGGGAGGATGTGAGTTGTCGACGGGCAAGCGGTGGTCCGGGGGAAGGTTCGGGGCGGCACGGCGGGCAGGAGGCCCGAGGGAGGATGTGAGTTGTCGACGGGCAAGCGGTGGTCCGGGGGAGGGTTCGGGGCGGCACGGCGGGTAGGAGGCCTGAGGGAGGATGTGAGTTGTCGACGGGCAAGCGGTGGTCCGGGGGAAGGTTCGGGGCGGCACGGCGGGTAGGAGGCCCGAGGGAGGATGTGAGTTGTCGACGGGCAAGCGGTGGTCCGGGGGAAGGTTCGGGGCGGCACGGCGGGTAGGAGGCCCGAGGGAGGATGTGAGTTGTCGACGGGCAAGCGGGGGTCCGGGGAGGTTGGGGCGGCACGGCGGGTAGGAGGCCGGAGGGAGGATGTGAGTTGTCGACGGGCAAGCGGGGGTCCGGGGGAAGGTTCGGGGCGGCACGGCGGGTAGGAGGCCGGAGGGAGGATGTGAGTTGTCGACGGGCAAGCGGTGGTCCGGGGGAAGGTTCGGGGCGGCACGGCGGGTAGGAGGCCGGAGGGAGGATGTGAGTTGTCGACGGGCAAGCGGTGGTCCGGGGGAGGTTCGGGGCGGCACGGCGGGTAGGTGGCCGGAGGGAGGATGTGAGTTGTCGACGGGCAAGCGGTGGTCCGGGGAAGGTTCGGGGCGGCACGGCGGGTAGGAGGCCGGAGGGAGGATGTGAGTTGTCGACGGGCAAGCGGTGGTCCGGGGAGGTTCGGGGCGGCACGGCGGGTAGGTGGCCGGAGGGAGGATGTGAGTTGTCGACGGGCAAGCGGTGGTCGTGGGGGTGGTTCCGGGCGGCACGGGGGGTAGGAGGCCGGGTGAAGGATGTGAGTTGTCGACGGGCAAGCGGGGGTCCGGGGAAGGTTCGGGGCGGCACGGCGGGCAGGAGGCCGGCGGGAGGATGTGAGTTGTCGACGGGCAAGCGGTGGTCCGGGGGAAGGTTCGGGGCGGCACGGCGGGTAGGAGGCCGAGGGAGGATGTGAGTTGTCGACGGGCAAGCGGTGGTCCGGGGGAAGGTTCGGGGCGGCACGGCGGGTAGGAGGCCGGAGGGAGGATGTGAGTTGTCGACGGGCAAGCGGTGGTCCGGGGGAGGGTTCGGGGCGGCACGGCGGGCAGGAGGCCGGAGGGAGGATGTGAGTTGTCGACGGGCAAGCGGTGGTCCGGGGGAAGGTTCGGGGCGGCACGGCGGGCAGGAGGCCGGAGGGAGGATGTGAGTTGTCGACGGGCAAGCGGTGGTCGAAGGGTGGTCCGGGGAAGGGCAGGTTGGTCGGGGGAAGGTACGGCGGGTAGGAGGCCTGATGTCGACGGGTATCTGGGGCGGCAGGCGGGCAGTGTGAGTGTCGACGGGCAAGCGGTGGTCCGGGGAAGGTCTGGGCGGCACGGCAGGAGGGCCCGAGGGAGGATGGAGCTGTCGACGGGCAAGCGGTGGTCCGGGGAGGTCTGGCACGGAGGAAGGGAGGATGTGAGCTGTCGACGGGCAAGCGGTGGTCTGGGGAGGTTCGGGCGGCACGGCGGGCAGGAGGCCGAGGGAGGATGTGAGTTGTCGACGGGCAAGCGGTGGTCCGGGGAGGTCTGGGCGGCACGGCGGGTAGGAGGGCAGGGAGGATGGAGTTGTCGACGGGCAAGCGGTGGTCCGGGGAGGTTCTGGGCGGCACGGCGGGCAGGAGGCCCGAGGGAGGATGTGAGTTGTCGACGGGCAAGCGGAGGAGGCGGGTAGGAGGGCCCGAGGAGGATGTGAGTTGTCGACGGGCAAGCGGTGGTCCGGGGAACGGCGGGCAGGAGGCCTGAGGGAGGATGGAGCTGTCGACGCAAGCGGTGGTCCGGGGAAGGACGGCGGGTAGGAGGCCTGAGGGAGGATGAGTTGTCGACGGGCAAGCGGTGGTCCGGGGAAGGTCTGGGGCGGCACGGCGGGCAGGAGGGCCGAGGAGGATGGAGCTGTCGACGGGCAAGCGGTGGTCCGGGGAACGGTAGGAGGGAGGGAGGATGTGGAGTTGTCGACGGGCAAGCGGTGGTCTGGGGGAGGACGGCGGGTAGGAGGGCCGAGGGAGGATGTGAGTTGTCGACGGGCAAGCGGTGGTCCGGGGAAGGTTCGGGGCGGCACGGCGGTAGGAGGGCCCGAGGGAGGATGAGTTGTCGACGGGCAAGCGGTGGTCCGGGGAAGGACGGCGGGTAGGAGGGCCGAGGGAGGATGTGAGTTGTCGACGGGCAAGCGGTGGTCCGGGGGGAGGTTCGGGGCGGCACGGCGGGTAGGAGGCCGGGGGGAGGATGTGAGTTGTCGACGGGCAAGCGGTGGTCCGGGGGGAGGTTCGGGGCGGCACGGCGGGTAGGAGGCCGGAGGGAGGATGTGAGTTGTCGACGGGCAAGCGGTGGTCCGGGGAAGGAAGGTGAGGGAGGATGAGTTGTCGACGGGCGCGGGGCGGCACGGCGGGCAGGAGGTCTGAGGGAGGATGTGAGTTGTCGACGGGCAAGCGGTGGTCCGGGGAAGGAAGGTGAGGGAGGATGAGTTGTCGACGGGCGGAGTCCGGGGACGGCACGGGGGCAGGAGGCCGAGGGAGGATGGAGTTGTCGACGGGCAAGCGGTGGTCCGGGGAAGGTCTGGGCGGCACGGCGGGCAGGAGGCCGAGGGAGGATGTGAGTTGTCGACGGGCAAGCGGTGGTCCGGGGGAAGGTCGGGGCGGCACGGCGGGCAGGAGGCCGAGGGAGGATGTGAGTTGTCGACGGGCAAGCGGTGGTCCGGGGAGGTTCGGGGCGGCACGGCGGGTAGGAGGGCCGAGGGAGGATGTGAGTTGTCGACGGGCAAGCGGTGGTCCGGGGGGAGGTTCGGGGCGGCACGGCGGGTAGGAGGGCCGAGGGAGGATGTGAGTTGTCGACGGGCAAGCGGTGGTCCGAGGGAAGGTTCGGGGCGGCACGGCGGGTAGGAGGCCCGAGGGAGGATGTGAGTTGTCGACGGGCAAGCGGTGGTCCGGGCGGAGGTTCGAAAGGGCTTAGTAAGATGGCTGACACAACCCCCGCCCCCGGTGTGGGCGTCAGCCGCACAAACCGAGGCCTACCCACCCTCTACCACTACCTTTTTCCGGTTCGTTTCCTTTTCCCCATTTACCAAAAGCCAAATATACCCGGACGAAAATTAAACTCCTATCCCCGGCAAGGATTAGGACAGCAAATTAAGGTCACGCGATATAAAATATTTAATTAATTTCTTCCCGATTCCAGTAACTGTCCCTTATATAATACATACAAAAAAATAAAAATAAGGCACTTTAATTTATACTTCAGAGACGTGCCTTAAACTTATAAGATAAAAAATGCCTGCATTATGTCCCTGTGATTGTCAGTCTCCCACTAACGCCGCTCATCCTTTTTTCTATAATATACTCATAATAGAATAGAAAAAAATAAATTTATTATGAGAGTGTAGCTTAAAAACTAATCTTCTAGTATGATACGTTAGTAACTTCATAATAATGTAATTTATTGAGTACTGTGTTTAGGGCCGTTGAACAATTCAGGCATACTGCCCCATTTGTATTTCTAATCTCCTATCCGAGCTTCTGAGGTATAAATCGAAGGAATGAAGAAAGGGGCCGAGTCGGGAAGCTTTACCTCGTTGGTCCTGTCCCTCTGTCTATTCTTCGCGTTTCCTAAGCTAAATTAGGCCCTGGAAGGAAGGAGTGAAGGGTAAAACAAAGGGCATGGTGTGCACTCGACAACGGCCCATTATTCACAGTCGGATTGATAATAACCCAATTATAAATCCATTCTTTCATCGTTGGAATGTTTTAACCAGTTTTCGTTTAATACCGTTCATTTTATTAATAATATTTTTCACAATATAAAAATTTAGAAATTTAAAAATTCGAAGCACTAAATATTACTAAAAATAGAAATCAACGCTTTAATGTTATAAACAGAAATCACACACTACGTTCCAGAAATTGCACCACGCTTATTTCATGAACTACCGACACGAACTGAACTCACTCATTATCGTTAGTAATGCTTGTCGCGATAAAAGTGTTCAATGTCCCAGACTTTAATGTAAACGAGTTAAAAAAAAAAGAATAGAACGTTCGATAAATAAATTAAAGTCGGCAAAAGAACATTAATGGGGCATAGCACGAGCCTCTCCCAGGGAGGGGCTATTACTAATTCATTATCAGCTAATTAGGGGAATTACCGCAAGAATACAGTTATGTTAGTGAAGGATCAAAGCGTTAGAGAAGTTGAAATATTTAAGTAACATGTGGGGAACAAATATGCAAACCCCGAAACTTCAATGATTGCTTTTATTTCATTAAAAAATGCGCGTTTACACAAACAAGAATTCAAAAGGTTCAAATGTTCAGGAATTACAAAGTTCATTAGTTTGAATGGGTTGAAACACGACAGTCTTGGAACTAAACCTCAAAATGCCTGGGCACGCAGACTGGTATCGTCTTTTTTTTATTTCCTTTTTTAATTTCCGTAATTCCATCATTATTTTGAGTGCAGAAAGTTCATTGTTACTTAGCTAAAAAAACGGTCGGGTAGGAAATTCATTAAATCACAAACTAGGAGTGGTGAAGGCGATAAATAAAAGGTAATCCGATAAAGTTTTTTTTTATATAAAATTACGTTACGCTATTTTCATAATTTTGGGTTATCATTTAAAAACAAATATCCAGACGTCATACAATTTTCAGTAATCCTAAGTATCTAAAACCGATGTAATTTATAATAATATTAGTGTAAAACAATTTTCTCGGAAAACGAACAACGCCCACTTGTTTGATTCAGAATGTACAGAAAAAGACGAAAAACTGGGCAGAGTCTACCCCTTTATTTATTCATCGTTCCTAAAAACTTCATCTGGGGTTGCTCACTGTTCAGGCCACGCAATCCCGGGCGTGGGATGAGAGAAAAACCCCCGCCGGGTAATACGGGGTCGGGGGGGAGGGGAAACTTCCATGGGCAAATAAACCCACGACATTCCCCATCCAGGGACGGACGTGCTCTTAATAAATAAGGAGCGTTGTTCAACAGAGAAGGTTCTCCGGGTCACCCGAACGTTTAGAGACCAGTCCTGGAAATGACGCCACGACATCCCAGCAGAAACAATAGGAACAAGTAGCGTTCCACCAGAAGTGACCATACTTGAAAGGACTAAAGATATGTAGGTCTATAATTCATTTTAAAATATTGTAAAATGATTAGGGACTTTTTATTCGAACCAAGTAGCTACCGCGGATTATTTTAATGGTATAAAAATGGATCAGAACATACTGGAAGGCTAAACTAGTAAATAACACAGTTCTAGACGGAACAAATAAACATGACCTAGTACGGAAAAATCTGTGAAGAAATTATTTGTATTAAATACTAAAACAGTGAAATTAATATTTTAATTAAGTATTTTCGTATAAATATATATCACTTTAGATAAACTGTCAGGTAAAGTGTTAACAAATTCGAGAATTTCTTTTATTGATATTCTACAGTTTAAGATCAGTGAAACCACGGCGCTCATGAAACTAACCCTCAACACAAACAAGTCATGCAGTGTAGTATCAGCGCCGTTGAGTCGAAGAGTACATAATCTTCTGAATTTCCTAAATATCATCTAAGTAAAATACAGTATTGATAGTATAACATTCCAAACAAAATTTCAGGCTGAATATCTACAATAGAGTAGAATGCAGATAGCGGCTTCAAATGATTAAATTGTAAGAAACACACGCACAGCCATTATTCAGAATATCTTAACTCTAGTTACTGACGTCTTAGAAGTTCTGTATTTTCTAAAAAACTAAAACAATTTGATGCGATATTTGTTTAATTCGGTCGTTTCATAAACAACAATTAAAGTTTTAGAGTAGGGTGAAGACAATAAATCCGGCGAGGTGTCTCAATTTCGGTATCTGTTCGCGTTCCGACGTCCTCGCGAACATAACTCATCCGTGACTCAGGTGGCATCGCTCGAATCCTAAACTGTCCCGTCCGACACGGGATTAGCGAGAGGCGATACCAATCTATCTGACGTGACGTTATGACGTGGAAATTAATAGAAAATATATTGTCACTTAGTTACTGTCAACAATATATGATTTCATTCACTGTCAAAACCGATTTGATTTACAAACTATATTCCATAGATTGTATCGGAGCCGTTTGAGCCCCCTACACACACACACACACACATACACCAGAAAAAAGGTTAAATAAAATATTTTTGGTGCCTTTCAGAATTATTGCTTTTCCTCTGTCAGATTTCAACCCCCCTCAGTAGACAACACGATCGCTTCCATGTGGCAGGATAGTGATGGTTTGCTTTCATATAAATCGAGGATGAAGGGGAAATCAATTAATTCAGGAAATAATTTCAAATAACCAGTCGCACGGGAGGTTGAAAGAGAAATGCTCGCAAGTCCCCTAACATATATGCTACATTATTATATCTACTGTTGGCTATATATAATAACGATTTTTAAATAAAATTAATACAACAAGACATATGTTCATGAATCATAATTAATTAAACCCAGGACAGGAAGATTTAATGAACCCACAAACGAATCAACTGGACGCTGGGAAACGGCGGGCAAAGCGGAAAGTCCCCGGCCATTAGAGCGGGCATTCGATAGTTGGTTTAATTAAGAGTGGAGAACACCGATTTATTCCAGCGAAATTGCACGGGCCCTGATTTATACCCCATATTTGGGAAACCATGTGCGTGCGAGCCACGGTTACACGTAACGGGACGGCAATTTCGCACCAATTAGACTAATTCAAATTGTTGATGAGACGGTTTATTGAAACGCTTTCTCAATATCAATAAAAGTTAACTTTAACAGCAGCGTTTATTTGAATTTGTGACAGTACGATTAAAAATACGTCCGAAGGTTATAATTCCCAGTTTATTACCTTAAAACTGATTTCCACAAGCCGATTACAAACGGACCCTACATTTGTACAGTTTAGTATTGCCATTCTGAAGGAAACTGTCGAACACATGGTTCATGTTTGACAACCGTTTCAAACTACAAATTAAACTAAAAACTACAACACTTGTACGATAAAACATTGATTTCATCTATAACGATTTCCGCTTCTTGACATTTTCAGTAGGTTACCTCATATCCAAGGTCGGTCGTTATTTTGTCATGTGTCTTATCGCCAATAATTACTGAAATTACTATCCTGTATATAATTCAGAGGCGTTATAGTTTCTATTAATTAATCAAGTTGATGTGTCTAATTCGGAAAATCCACATGCTTTTCCTTATGTCCAAATTGAAAAATTATACTAACCTATTTTTGTCATTGCTTCTCTCAACAAACTCAAAGGATTCCCAATACTACAGAACTTCTTTCTCTAAAATTTTATTTTTTAAGAGTACATCTCAACCGATTCAAAACTCACTTGCATAAATGCAAGATTAATACCGAGATACAAAAAAATACATCAACGCAACAGGTCATTATTAAGGAACGAACTAAATTTAAATACAAAGCACATTTTAGACATAATTAGCGTTTCCGTCCGCCATAAAGTTGTACTCTAAATATCGGAGATTCTATTGAGCACCAATTAACCTAATTAAAATTGCCTTTTCGGTAATGTGTCAGTTATTAATATTCGACACCGCCGCCGGCGTGTAATCTCCTAGTTACGGATTTATTTCCTCCAGTTCAATTAAGACAAAACCCCGAGACAAGGCTCAAATTGAAGTTTAAATAAGTTATTATCATAAACCAAGAGGGTAAAGACGTCGAGCAGACACCAATTTGGTCTTGTCTTAAGAATTTATTAGTGTCAAAAGGGTCTTAGATCTTAGAATATGGACCCAATCCGTAATGGTATTATTAAACGTACATAAATCTTATCCACATAACAATATAAATAAGTCTATGGCGGCCAAAAATCTGGTGTCATTTTCCAGATATAAAAGCTGAACTTGTAATTAATACAGAACGGTATTAGGACATACTTTTGTACAAAGAATTTATAAAAACATTTAATTAAATGTATGTTATTAGAAAGTTAATTATAAAAGGCGAATATTGATTAATTGTCAACGTCCGTTTCGCGGTTCATAATTAGGCGGTTAAACTATGACTGACATATCGTTCCAAATGCAGTAAAAATCAGGGCCTTAGCCAATCAAGCCGGTTATGAAATTATCACAAACATTGAAGTGTTAATGAATCTAGGATTATGCATTCATCTCGAATCGTATAAACGGCATTTCGTTAAATGAAAGCTTTACCTGTTAGAAATTTTAAACATGAAATTCGATTTCACTTAAAATAAATTAAAAGTAAACTGTTAGAAAAAGCGTGGTAAGTCAAGGGGCGAGTCATGGACGTGCTCCTAACAGCCGGTACTAACGAATTCACGGAACGGTTTGGGTTGAAATTTAAGAGAAACCATAAAATAATTAAGATAAACAACAGAAAAACTAGACTGCGTCGTTAAACGCCGAGAGTGATGTCCCGGCAACACGCCAACAGACCGGACTCGAATACGAAATCGGTACTGACCTTTTTCGTCACTCCAATGCTGCATTTACCACCGGTTTTTCTCGAAGTTGAGCAACAGCCCAACAGCTTGCCCAAACAAACACGTTGCCCTCCTCGAGGAAGTACACAAAATTCGTTTTATATCAAAAGGAAGTGGCCACATGATTTACGTAACATCGCACAAAAAGAATAGTAGGGGAAACTAGTGGGTGGATTTCTCCTCTGGTGTTCTCTTGGTCCGTCTGATAACAATATCACTTGACGTTCCATACGGTTATGGCAATAAAAAGAAATATAAATATATATATATATATATATATATATATATATATATATATATATATATATATTTCGCCGTAACGTTGGGAAAACTGTGATGACCCTTCTCAGGCAGTGCAAGACAATTTAGTTCCTAAAAGAATTAAGTGAATGAAAAGGCTGATGAAAGTGTAGGAAAAAGGAAATCGATGAAATTTAAAAAGAAATATATCCTACCACGTGTCCGGTATATTAATACACAGAATACAAACATCTATCAATGGTAGTAGCGCTCCTCTAAATTTTATAGGGCTTTTTCCCAGGGAGTTTTACGAGCCACGGAATACTAAGTACATTAAGCTCTTTCTAAACCTAGGCTTAACCTACATCTTGACTTAATGTCTACACAGTCAGGCTACATGTTTTTACACCCGCAGTGAGAAAAATTAAATTAAATTCAAGCAGTATAGTATAATATATATCTGTGTAAGGAAATATATTTTATCCACTCGTTGTGTATGTAAAATATGTTACTACCATTCAAATAAATTGATTTTAATACAACTTAATACATACAGTCTATTGCTTAAAGGTAGGAGAAAGATAAAAGATTGTATAGGAAAACGAACCCGCCACCCCAGTTTACCCCGAAGCGATTATTTACTACCATCATTAATATTAAATTACTGCCTATTATATAATGTTGAATATTGTTTATTACATAGTATCAGATAAAATGCTAATTGAGAGACAGAACTGCAATTCAGTAAAAACGAGGGGCTCATGAATCTAACCCTCAACACACACAAGTCTTGCAGTGTAGTATTATCAGCGCCGTTCTTATGTACACGCTGAATTTCCATTAATTAAACTATCCAGTCAATTGTAAATTTATAATAGTCTCAAATATTTGCATTACAAATAATAAACAAAAGAAATTTAAAACTAAAAAATAGCTCCCGTCTTTTATAGTTATGATCGTAAAACATGTTATAGAGCAGAATAACAAACGAAATTGTTTTACATTGGATCGCTTACATAGTGCGTTGTCGTTAAAGTAGTCTAATATTAAGCTCGTACTCGGAAAAATACATGATTTGAAGTTAGAAATACTGTTGCTAAAAGTTCGGCCAAAACACTTTTAATGGGGAAGAAAGTTTTTATTTAACGTTTCTTCTTTACTTCCAAAACGAATGCCATTCTCCTAAGGACTACAATCTAACTCTATTTATAGAACACAACCTGCTAAATTGGTGCAACTTTATGTTAAAGTTTCCGAATTATACGCCCCTTTCCGAGATAAAATATTAGCTGTCCATTTTGAACTCAAACAACAATTCAGACCAGCACAAACAATTAAGTAGCTCGTAAAATTGGTGGGAAGCATATCTGCCTGTTGTAATCTAATGAAGGTTTGGAATCTTGTGTGTCTTGTTATTCCGTTTTATGGCCCACAGATTAGTGACAAATGTTAACTTAGTTCCTCGCAATAGGGGTTCATTTCAGCCATTAACTCATCTAACGGTTAGTCGAACTGATGGGTGTACCTCTTGAAAGGGACCAATTGTGAGTCGGTGAGTGCGCGGTGATATGTTTCACATTTCTAAAAGGAGACAGCCGAACATAAGGTTGTAACAGTACATAAATAGAATATTTATCACCGACGATAGCGAATAAAAATATAAAAAGATGGAGGAAGCGCTAAGTAAAACGAGGGTATGCGTGACAGACTGTAGTTCGAACCCTAGAACAGTTTCATCGATTCCCGGCCCATCACTTACCCAGGCCCCTCTCTTATATCGCCTTCAATATGTAAAATAGACTAAGAAAATGTGAAGTTGCACAGAGTCAGTAAACACCACCGCACTAAACAATCAGCAGATTAAGGAATCGAATTAACGAACGACAGACATTTTGATTTGACAAAACGGTTGTTTCAGTATTCCCAGACAGCCCATACAGACATGTTTAACAGGACGCATAGTCTCGAGACGTTGATTATTGTTGATATGCTCTTTTAATTCAGTTTTGATAAATTTATTAATTTTTCAGGCTCTAATAAATCAAAACCAACATTTAACTATGCATGTACCCGAACTGTCTACAATAAAGTGGAATGCGGCTCGTGTAGTGCCACGCTAGAGTGCATTAAAAATAGTTTGTATGCAACTTTGAAATGAAACCGCATTAAAGTGTTAAATATTAATAGGAAAACCGCATTGCGGGATTTAAAATGCCCAGAATTTTAATTTTACATGATCCCTGTCGTAAAATAAAAAGCTCCTTGCCGCGATGAAATATTACGTGTCATTTTTTATTTCAAACGTATATTTACGTCCTTGAGAACCGGAACAAAAATAATATCTCCATCAACCCGGGAAAGATTAACTCGTATTCGCGTGTTGTTTAATATTCTGTCCGTCCTGAATAACCCTCAGAGTTGAAAGAATCCAGAGAGATATATCTCTGAGTCTTATAAAACTTACTTTAGCATGCAGTTTGATTCCTAAAAATTAAAATTCTGCAGTAAAAAAGAAAACAAAAATAAAATCTAATTCTAACCGCCCGAAGGTCTTTTAAATATTTTCATTCTATTTACAGCGAATAAAGCAGTCCAAATTTGGTCGAAGCTATTTGTGTTGTAACGGTCGTATTTTAGGAAATATATTATCAGTGTGATTCTAGTCCAAATAATTACGCATGTAATAATAAATGATGAAATGAAACCGTCCACATTACCGTTACATTAAATGATTTTCACAGAAATTATTAGAAAATGTATCCATTTACACCTACAATATAGCATAGAACGTAAAAACCCAACCTAGGCCCAATTCCGTACTTTAATAAAATTTTACAACTCACCGTGACCAGAAGCAAAACAAAAAATAAATTAAATAAACTACCGTATGGAATATGAAAATATATTCATAGATGGATGTAATTTTTTATGAGACGCTCGGCCCATGAATATTCATAGGCCACCAGTCGCAGAGATAAATTCGTTTCTTTCATACTCAGCTTTAATTCAATTAACGGAAAAGCGAGAATAAAGTTAATAACAGAGAGCGGGAGTTTTGCCAAAGCGGAATAATTAAAAGTTGAGCGCGACGCCTTCTTTTTAAAAATCGCGCTCATTAGGCCCAGACCCGGTCAACTAATGACGTCAGCAACTCCATGCGTGAAAACCTACGTTCATTGTTACACCTTCTTGACCCCGCACGTACGCGTCCATAAATTTTATTCCTTTCGCAAAATCATTTACATTACTATTTGATAATTTGAGCACTATTTGATAGTCCAATAGAATAGCCCAAGAGAAACACCTGACGCTATTACTTGTAACATCGGATCTTTAAGAACAATATTTTGTAATGGCAAGCGGAGATGGCTAACCGCAGGTGTCCGGCGGAGGGCCCGTTAATACCCTCTTTGATGACTAATTTTATAAATTAAATTTCACAAAGATTATTAAAAATTCAAATAATCAATGAAGGTGCACATATTTAATTAATATTTATTTATGGGGCTGTCTGTTACACATGTTTCCACTCTTTATAAGTGGCTGTAAAATGAAAACTGTGTCACTGAAGGAGCGGAATTGAAGAGGAGACGTACGTAGAAGACAGAGGAAGGAATGAAACCGCGAGAAGCGTAAACAACAGGTCCCGCCCACGGTCTAATACAGGGCCTGCCCTATCTATAATAAAACTCCAGTTATCTTCGCCTGGAGCCCTAAAAGGGAACACAATGGCCCGCCCATTCTATATTGGCGCTCGGCGGTGCCGGGGAGCCTGATAAAATTACGATCCTCCGAGGATAGCGGGGCCCGTGAATAGACTTTGCGCCCCGACTGAACTTTATTAAGTTCGGTGAAGCGTAACATTAGTATTGTGCAGGTATTACAAAAAAAGTTGAACGACGTTCATTTCGGCCCCTTCATCAGTCCTTCACTGGTACTGTTTAAGTAAGCCATCTGTTTTCCTTCACAGCCAGAAGTGTCATCGTTGTTGTCTGTTGCAGTTGAAGATATTCGG
Organism: Lethocerus indicus; assembly: GCA_019843655.1. Taxonomy (NCBI): domain Eukaryota; kingdom Metazoa; phylum Arthropoda; class Insecta; order Hemiptera; family Belostomatidae; genus Lethocerus; species Lethocerus indicus. The sequence goes on from JACDQD010000007.1 coordinate 21,905,389, forward strand.
ACTTTGAATTTGAAAGCCGGGTGATTTTTTTTTCAGTAAAAATGGTCATGTTGAATTGATCGAGTTGAGGACCGTCTTTGAAAAGATGTCTTTCAATACCGGATATAAGAAAACGAATAAGAGGAAACCGAAGGAAGAAGCCTTCACAAGATGAGGCAAGTTGGAAGCAATGGTGCTCATGAAAAAGCAGTACTGATTTTTTTGTATTCGAATTAAACGGTTTGAATCGAGGTTTTTTCCACTCTTGAAACCATTTTGAGCACCCGAATTTCCGAGTAGTCGAGTTAATGACAAACACAGGTAAATTCAAATTTTTGTGCGTCATAGTTTCTTCTCCGTGAATGTGTTGCGCGATATTCTTCATTATAAGAGTACAGGTATACGAAATGACTTTAACCATTTTTTCATTTTTGTATTTTTTTTTGTATTTAACGAAACTCCAACTGTGTCGAATACAGAGCAAGAAATATGGTTGACGATACGGCCTTCGGTTAATCGGCCTTATTAGATCCCCGCCCGAGTTAGATCCACCGGCCCAGTGGGCTACTAAGCCTACCTGAGTACATATTTGACTGGGCGAGCGAAAGTACATAGTGGCCCACAAACAGCCCGCATTGCGGCCGTCAACCGTTGGTACTCGCCTTCCTAGGAGCATACTAAACGCCTACAACCGCGCTGTTTTTACTTTAATCGACGCTACATAACACAGAATCCAGACATTGGAACGATTGGATAACAGAAATGTCAATCATAACGAAACAATCGGAATGACTTTACCGGTCAATAATAAATATACGACGCTATATCACGTATATTGTACCCCACTAGGGGGACACTAAAACGAACAATTGGATACACAATTTCAATTTCTATATTTTTCATCGAAGTCGGTCTCTCCGCCAGTCACTGAGTGGTCGAGAGCAGTTTTTCCACTGCGAGGTTTCTCCCACCGTCTGCAGAAAACCTAGACGCCTTCACGTAGCGTGCTTTGCTCGGAAACGAGGAAATGTAACGAAAATTAGCCGGTGATGAAGAGGAATAAAAATTAGTTCAGAAGTTAAGGTTAATGTTCCATCAGACATATTCCATCCAGAAGAGAGAATGACTAAGTAAAAAACAAAAAACATTCCGTGGTGCTCTGTGCCCTATTTAAAATTCACTCACTTTCAGAACCCTCAAGTCTAATTTTACCTAATTGCCTCAGTATACTAAGACATATTCCAGAAGTTAGGACTTTTAGGGCGTTACTTTAACAAGTGACAAAAAATGGAACAATTCAAATGAGGTGGCCAGAATGCATGCGCGGGTCCCAACACCACCCACGTCAACTCCGATCTCTCATATAGTCCCTTCGGTGCAATCTCAAGTTGCCTTTCAACTAGTGCGTTAGTATTGACCTTTTAACCGTTTAAATAATAATGCAACAAGTAAATTGTAATAGACAATACATTAAAGGACGTACGAAATAAAGATATAATAGTGTCCTTCGAACGGGGATACTATTATAAAGAGACTAAATTGGAAACAAAAAATAGAAGATGGGAGTTCTCCTTGCGTACTGAAAGGAAAGAGAAACAAGTCGATAAAATATAAGAGTTTTAGGAATTCACCGGGAGACGACTGAAATTGAAATGGTAAAGAGGGAAGGAATTCGTTGCTTCGAAGGGGCAATATTTATCGTGAAGACCCCCCCAATAATACTTGACTTCCCATTCGACAGAAATGTCAACTCGGAAGACGGGGGGATTTGATTTCTCAATAAAACGGTAACTATCGCTACTCTTCATCGCGCACCTTCCAATTTGTGCTCAAATTGTAACTTGTCTGTCACGGTGTTCTCGACCATTTTTATATATAAGCAAATTCGATGTAGGCAATAATTTTTAGTCATTACAACCCGATCAATGAGGAAATGCTAAACTGTGTGGCCACAAACAGGTCGATTATTAATCCAAAAGGATTAATTCAGAGTAACTAAAACAGATTTTCGATGAACGTAAAATCATCCGGAATACAAGACCGAATTCCGGTAATATATTGGGGAGGATGTATATAATCCTGAATAATAAACATTATGTTACTATTTTATCCAAAATTATAAAATTACAAAATATTTTCTCCAACTTCAAAACCGTCGGGCTCAGTAATGCCTGACGTCATACACATACAAACTGGGCACACAGGGTGGCGAATAAATAAACCAATTACTGGGATATTCTAAAAGGCAATTCTTTATTAATTAGCCCGACCACAGGAGGCTGTATTACGATTCTCAGAATAAAATCAGGATAAAGCCGCCTTCGCAATAACCGTGTCTGCGGTCCAACAATTAGTTTATTACTGGAACTTTCCGTTATTCAGGCTAGCTGAGAGAGGCTAAATTCATAACCGGTGGAGAAAAATCAGCGTAATATCGCTCTCCTTTCTTTCTTTTTTCTGACTGCAACTTGCAATCCGGAAAAGGATTTAATCCGCCTGCACAGGCCTCGTCTACCCAATTGAATTCAATTAGCAGTAAAACTCAAAAACTATTACCAGTAAATTTCTCTTTGTATAATTTGTCCCGTACATTAATTCAGTCAGTCCCATTTGTCAAGAACAGGTCTTAGATATCCAATCATTCTGAAACCGTAAACCCTATTGGCTTGATCCAACCGGAAATAGTAATTTCCGGTAGTAATTCTGTATAAGTTATGAAGTCTGACTACAGTCTCTCAGGATATAAATTTTCTGTATTTTTTTCTACCGATATTCATGTGACGGAAATCAAGGGACACCATAATTTTTCAACAGACAACTTCCGTATTAATGAATAAAATGTGAATAAACTTGAGCATACGTCCGCATACTTTAATACGGTATTTTGAGTCACCAATATATTTCTAGTGATATTATTGAGGAAAACATGGTTGCAAATTAAATCATTGTGTGGAATACTGATTTAAGAGGAAAAAGTATAGAAAGTGAATATCACAGTAATTCGTTAAGTGAACAAAGAAAACGCGCCGCATCGGAATCATTAATAACGTCGAATTCAGAACGATAGAGGATACTCTATGAAAGGAGTTCAGAAAAGTAACTGAGGAAGCCGGATGGGTAATTACTGCCACCTTAGTGAAACTTGTTCCCGACTTCGAGGCGTCTCTAGTCTTCGAAAATAGTTTCCTTAATAATTATTATTCTCTCGATGGGCAACTTCCCTCGGCCCTTGAAGTTCAACAATTGAACGTTCCGTGTCAACACATTCAAAGGAAACATTAAATTCTTAACAACCGCCGCAATTCCATGCCATATCTCCACTTTTATGATAGCGGACCAGGCTAATAATTTTAGGCTAACATTTTATAACTCCCCACGAGCCCGTACAAATATTCATAGCAAACTAAATGAATTAATATATATCTTATTTATTCATTTCATGGCAGTATTTCAATCTCGCACTCAATAAGGTGTGTTTTACAAAAATATGCAAGGGATTTGAAAGTGCTGATATCAAATTTTCCGAACTACGTTACGTTTAACGTCTAACCAACATTAAATAAGGTTACTCCAGTGATATTCAAATACACTCCGGAAGTGGGAGGCTGTAAAAGAAGGAAGGGAAACACATAAAGGGGGGAGGCACCGGGAAACTGTTGAGGATTTTTATTACCAGCCTTAGTTTTATTACTACAATAAATATGCAGGAACACCTGAATTCCCTGAGGGTAATCCCCGTACCGTGTGTTTTCGAGGGGGCGGCATTCATGGGGTCGCTCCAATCTCAAGTAATACTAGGGTGGAAAAATTTAAGGCTTTCATAAGCACAATGTCAACCAATTATACATATACCACCTAAACGTCGGCACAAGTAATCTAAATGAACAGTTCTTTTGTATATAATCTTCACATTTAAGTATTTAAGTTTTATATAAACCGAAGAAATGTACATTTTTCGACAAAACAGATGTTTTTGGTACCCGTCACACGGGCTTTCCCGTGTGGAAAATAAATCATCTGCATTTGAGAGCAGCGGCCATTAATATTCATTCTGTTTAGAGGCTCGTGTTGGTTTTTTTCGTACCACGCTAATAGATGGTGTTAAAGGTGTAAAAGTTGAAAGATAAAAAAATACAACGCTACATGAAAAACAACGTCATAATAATGTAAATGGAGAAAATATGTAAAAGTCTATGCCATGATTTAATAGAGGAATTGTTAATAAAAGATTTTGTAAAAATGTACTTCGTTTGATTTATGCACAAGTGTAGGGCAGTCTTTCGAAGTAACCAAACTGCACGCGTTCATATGCATTGCAAAGTACCAGTTTGGTTAGTTTCTTTTTTCCACCCAATTTTCCCATACGCCATTTCGTTTCTCTCTATATTACTTTATTCTTGGAACTTGAGTCAGTTATGAGTTTTTAATAAATTGAATTAAACCTAAACCGGCTCACTTCAAAGCTGAGGCAGGGTGAAATGAAAACTGTGGAATACTTAATTCCTAGGATTCGAAGGATTCCGAGCTCACTCACAAATTCATAACCGGGAAGCTGAATTTCTGTTGAAGTCACCGCCTACGGTTAACACTACTGAGTACAGCCAACCGGATTGCGTGAGAAATATCTAACGAAGAAAAAATATGAATCGATATAATTTTAAATACAGATTTGGAAAGCCATTAAAGAAGTCTGAAGCTTTGGTCGGATTTCATGAAACTACGGTGTGAAAGGCACCGAGAGGCGAAATAATTAAGGCGTGAATATACTCCGTTACCTGGTAACGAAGCCCAAGAGGTGTAACCTTCGATGCAATAACGTCAGCACCATTCCTCGCTAAAGCTCCTCCTATAAGCGGCTCGGGGAAGAAAACGAGACCGAGATAAAAACCATTTCCCAGCTGAGAAATAGGAGCTTTAGCATCCTAACTGATTTACTGCATTCCCGATCGACAATAAACACTATCCAGGAACGTTAACAAGCAATGATATAAGGGAAGAATCAGAATAGTGTCATTGTACATACTATACCTTTGTACACAGTGTAATCATAGACCTTATATATATATATATATATATATATATATATATATATATATATATATATGTATTTTTAACCGAAATCGAGAGATGGCCTTGTTATCATGATGCTTATTTATTAGACGTTAATAATTATTTGTAATTGACGTGATACCATATTGCTGGCAATATGCCGAATATTAAACGGGACAAGGATAACCTCCTAATACAGCTCAATTCGTGGGACCCGCAATAACGCCCAACGCCGGGTCATTAAAATTTATTGGATACCCGATTCCATGAATTATATGAATATGTAATGAAATATACCATCGTCATAAAAACATCAACTTTAATGTAGGCGTCTGTGGACAGGAGGGGGGAGTATATGATACGCTGCTCCAATAACAGTGCCACGATGGACGGAGAGGGTACCAACCACATGTGAATATGATCCTGAATTTAATAATTATCTTGATACTGTTAATAAGAATGTGCAACAATTATCTATCTTATTTTTTCCATTGACTTTGAACTTGGCCCTCCGTTAAACCAGGAGAATAAAAATATTTTTATATAAAAATGTTGTTCCTTAAATTATTTATAAAGAGGAAGCCGTACTCGTAGCAGATTATGCTCATTTATTTTGTTAAATAAAAATCGTCGGTAATCCGTTATGTGTTCATGATCAAAAGAAATAAAACGGTACAACAGACTGAACGAAATTCAGTATTGATGACTGCTGGGTCTAAAATCCTAAAAGCTTTCTGCTATTACCAGCCCCCGTGATGACTGCTTTCTGGATTATCTTCTTTTTCCGAGTACCCTATTCACATAACATCATACGTTCTCATTAACGCGACTATTAACCGCAGATAGAATTTTTTTCTGACTGATATAAATCCGGACATTACCTCACACATACTACAACAAGCCATTGCCTTTATACAGAAAGAGGTGGACCCTCAGGCGAAGGTCTCATATGACAAACTATTAAACTGATTCTTAAAAATTTTCAGGATTTCAAATACTAACAAGCAGAAATAAAAAATTAAAAAATCATCGTAACTAGAAACAGGTTACTAGAAACTAATTCATTATGAGGTGCAACACTATATTTTGTACTTGGAATATTATAAAAACAGTGATTGTGCGTTGTTATCGTTGCGTGAAGTATTTCGAGTCTACATACACGTTAAAAAAAAATTCGGAACGAAAGAATATCACGAAGCGTGGGGAAATGTGCGTGAGTGATAAAACCGTAAAAGCCGGCTGGCGACGAAATGTAAAATACTTGTAGCTTAAACAACTAACCGCAGTCCCAGTCAGGCTCGCACACACAACACGAAATCACGAATTATTCCGTGACCGTTATATTAGCGGCACAGCGGGTAAAATAATCTCGGCCCAATTGGAACCCCCAAATTGCGCGGTCAAATACAGTCCGGTAGACAGTATCGATTCCCGAGTTTCGAACCGTTCGGAAAACGCAAGATTAATTCTATTGGCTATTGAACATTAAATACCGCCGAATATTTAGAACGACTTAAGAATCGGACCATCCCCCCACCGTGTGGAAGGGTATATTAACCATGTTTATAATCAGTTCTTGGTTTCATGTCCAGCATTGTTTTTAGGTTTCCTAATATTAAATTGCTGTGGGTCAATCTGGTATATCCTGTTCTACGTTTATTGCAGGGTAGGGTTAACAGGACCTACCCTATTTCTGGGAAGGAAAGACGACCTGATGATGAGTTCAAATCGAATAATCAGATTTCTCGACAGCAGATAAATCTGGGTAGATAGACGATGACAGGTGTGGGCGCGATGCCTGGAAGCGAGACCGGTTTAGCACAGGCACAAATCACCGAGTGGAAACAGAAGCCCCCCCCCACCCCGGCCCTTTCGGAATGGTGGATGACTAGGCTTTTCAGGTAAACTGTGAGGATATTGGGGAAGACAACCTTCTGTGGCGGCGGTTTGATTTTAACAGTTCGGCCGTAGGCGCCTATTGATCAAGCGTGGCTGGTGACGTGCGGAGGCTGCGGTCGGGCCTGAGGTCTCCGTCCGGACACCTGTGACCTGTGATTCAGAGCCATCAAAGCCCACATTATCCTACTTTCCCCGTTCCACAATCACAGAAGAGAACTTGCAATATCGAGTCAGTAACGAAGTGGCGCCGTCTATAAAAATTAATCTAACGCCAGCATTATTTACTGCCGCGGTAGACACTGTTGGTTGGAGGTCGGAAGGATCGCCCCGGGGCTATCGGGCCATCTTGTGCCTTCGCAAATAGTGATTAACGGTTAATGCAACACAATAGCGTGATTTGAAAATATTCATCGTTTTAGATTAATACCCGCCGTTGTTTACTGTCCGGTACAAATGACACTTCATCCGATAGGTCAGGAACCTGCATGTGTGGTTCGTGTAAAGTGCAGTATTTAATGTTCCCTGATTAAATCATAAGATATAAAATAGTGTTCAAAGCGCCTTTAATTTTAACGTATATGAATTTTATATTTTTACACCGTAATTTTTGCTCAGATTTACACACACCATTGCCGCACATATGGCTAGAAGCGACTTCATAAATCAATTTTCCCTTCAGCAGAATACAAGATAGCCTTTATATAACGAGGTTACGTGACTATCTCAAACTGTTACCTAACTCAAAAAAGGAATAAGAAAATATATGAAAAACAATATTTTCCAATATTTTCACGCGTACTTTCCGAACAACCCCTCCTACGTAGATGTTAGTTCAGATGTTAATCCAAGACGAATAAAATTCGGCCATTTTTAAAGAGACAATGTTAACATACTTTCGCAAGTGGTACAAAGTTTATGACATAAGTCCAAATGGTGACCGAACTGTTAGACCGAAGGTAAAAAGTTCGAAGCTTATGGTTGGCGAGAATCTCGCATTTCGCACATCAATTACTAAGTGGTTGAAGTTTCGGGGACTTCGTACTTCACTTAAGCAACAAGTTAAATTAAACATAACTATAGTTATTAATTCATTTCTGCGTTCACAAGATTACACAGCCCTGGGAAATAGGTCCACACACGTATATTCTTCTCTCCAGTCGAACAATTCATCATTATGAATTATCCTTCTCTTGAATGAAGCAAATAGGCAGAAAACTGAGTGACATTAATTCCCAAATAATTGCTACAACTGCTATTAATATGACAAGGCGGTTGTCAGTTAAAAATTGTAAGTTTCGCTGTATTTCAGTGCGATTCAGTTGGTTTTAATTCAACCCAAATCGATGCCAGGAACAGGCAGCTTGTCATCATTGCGTAGATAGACTTATCGCAATCGTAAATATTAAATTATATTTTAATAGCTTTCATTTTTTATCGGAATATCCCAGTATTGGAGCGTTCGGGCCACGGTGTAGTGAGAGCGGTGGGATATTAATGGGACCAGAGAGGGAGGGTTGCCAGGAGCAGGCTTCTCCGCCCACGTCCCAATCAACAGCTCATCTACACACTGCTCATCTATTGTCCCCTCCTAAATGGAGGTCAATGTCGTACCTACTGCCTTCTATATTAAGCTAATCGTCCCCTAACGACACATTTCACCTATGACGCACAATGAATAGACCCGGCAAAGCACATACCCAGGATTTAATTTACAAACAAAAAATGCGGTTGAAAAACATTCTATATTTCTTTCTGTCTATATGTTTCTATTAACCTACCACATTCAGTTTATCAACAGTCACCAATTTTTTTATTACGCGTAGCCGAACAAAACTATATTTAAAAGAAAAACGACCATATTGAAGAGAGATTAACGCTTCTCGTATTCTATACAACATTGACTAACTTCGACAATTGTTCACAATACCGTTTAATGACTTGGTCCTATTTTCGGTCCGGCGAAAAATGCTTTCCATTGAACTTTTCATTAGGTGCTCCGAGCATGCGATTCTTTCCGTAGTATATTTTTGCATACCAACAAGATCCGAAACTATATTCGGACGGGATATATTGGGACGGGAAATAGAAAACTTTGTCTTTGTGGCAATGTTCCCCCCAATTGTAAAAAAAAGAGGGGCATGGGGGTGAAACTCGCATTCCGTATTCAGTCTGCTGTGTCATAATTAACATAATGCCCCTACTAAATCATAACCGTTTTTGTTTTATTTCAAGTGTGTTTTTTTCTTGTTTCTCCCGAACTCGCCCGGCCCCGGAACTCGGAGTCGCCCGAGAATTAAGCAAGATGACATTTTGCAATTTTTCTCAGCGTTACTTGCAAAAATATTAGCCTCGCCGACAGAACCGGCTTGTATTACATCTGTATAAACATTTGTTTCGTTTATTCAACATAATCTTCAGGTTCGAATATGATTGTTATTTTGTTTTTATAAAAAATATGAGAATATTTTAGGAAGCGCAATTGTTGGGAAAATGCAGTTCCCGTAAGTCATAAGTTATAAACGCGTTACTGGATAGTTCATTAGGATACTGAACAGTTGATCCTGAAATATTGAAATAATTTCAGCTCGTTTATGAAATAATTTCCTAATTAGCAATTATTATTGAAATCTGACAGCGCTGGGACACACTTTCAATTATTTGTATTATTGTTCATTCCTTTTTCAACTATCAAACCAAATCATCTAAAATTCGTTAGCTGTTGTCCCTCAAATGAGTGAATACAGAGAAGTGTACTATCAGCGTTAAACAGAGTGACTTAAAAATGTATACACCTTCGGATCTCGGAGTAGAAACGTCCTTTATCTATTTACACTGTGAAAATCATAGCCTGGAAACAATTTATTACATTTATGAAAGGCTCATGAAAGATTCAAAAGGTGGCCGTTGAAGAGGAGGCGTGCCCCGTCTCAGTATATTATTCGAGTCGCTCTTCTTGAGTAAAATTTGTAAAACGCCATCTTTCGATCCTAGTCGGTAGAGTTTACGTAAGGCTAACCGTGGTTTTCTGGCATTACACCTTCTTTGATATACGCTTATAATTACTATATATTAGGAGCGATGTGTACTACTGTTTTACAACATACCATACTTCCGTAATTATTTATCCTTCAGTTCCTATAATAAAGGTTTAATAGCCGATAATAAATAATGGCACCAATTATATTTAGGATTTAAAATTTGACAGAAACAAATTTCCAATGAATATTTAGTTTAAACAGAAACTACTAAAGAATTAAATGTTCAGTTACAATTTGATAAATTGTGGAGGCTTCAAACGGATTCCTTACTCAAAGGAATCAATTACACCGTACATGAATCCATGGTAGTCGTTAAAAGAAAGAAAAGTGCGGAAAATCTCCTTAATATTCCATAAATTACGGTACTTTGAGTGGAAAGGGACTCGGGGGAACTCTGTTTACGAAGTTCAAGCCAGAACCCGACCTGAGAATAGTTACTAATTTAATAACGTCAAAACGGGGCCAAAATCTCACTCCCTTTTCGGGGATTTAGAAATTATTAATAACCCGAGAAGACAGACAAATGTACCAGATCTCAGTCGCCGACATTATGTGTCGGAATAGCTGAAATGTAGTCTCCGTATTTATTCATTTCAGAGAAGAAGCGTCGAAGCACGAAACGTTCCCCTTCCTGGGGAACTCGTTACGGTCCATAATACCTGAATGATTTAAGTTCAGCTACAATGGGCGTTCATTTGAGTGAGACTCGTTTCGAGTTTGGCCAAGAATTGCTATAATCCCTATAATTAAATTCAAATATAAAGCGATCATGTATTTCAAGACAGTAGTTCCATAATGATTGTCGAAAATTGCCTAACATAACTCAAACACAAACAAAAAGTACAAATTTTGTTTGTAACATATTTTTTAGTTGATAAATAAACTATTCATATATACTCTCCCAGATACAGACAAATCTACACTTACGGATATACACGTAGATCGCATATTAGCCTGATGAATATGAATATCCCGAAAATGCGTAAATGAACCCGCATACGGTAAATCTCATTAAGTGGCAGCTACCGGTATTTTATGTTACTCAAGGACAAATGCTGAAATTCAAATATATCCTCCCGCCATCGATTTTCCGCCTCCACTCGCCTATTTGATACGAAATTAGACTGGTTTCGGCTTTTTGCCATCATTAGTTCCATTTCGTCAGCTTTGCGGCGGGGTACTTACTCATGCCTAATGCCGGTTGGTGAAGCACCCTTTTAGCACTGTCACTCCAATGTTACTGCAAATACCATTCATAATTGAGTAACGTCTAACAGTCCCGAGTACAAACATTACCAAAATTGCCACACCGACAAGATGGAACGTGCAATTACAGAAATGGTTCACGTCACTTAACGGAATATTCCCGGCACTGATTATTCCAAACCGTCGCGAACCGCCAATGAATCACAATAAACCAACAACGTAAAATAATTAAAATTATATAAACCTATTCATCTACAGTGGAAAACTAAAATGCATTAAACCTCGTAAAGCATTTTCAAAATTAGCACTCCGATCAGATTAAAACATGCTGTTAGGTCACCGGCTCTCGCTTCTATATTTTCATCTATCTGTTTCCCAACCGAATTTAATGAAATATTTATAAACTTGTTCCCTCGAAAAAAAGCAGCAAAAAATTTTCCTCTTTTTCATGCACCGCTATTACGTTATTCAAATTTAGCAATAAATTTAAAACCAACTGCTGGTTTTTTCCAGGAGTGAATTTAATTTAAATTAGCAGTATCGGAAAAAGTTGGCTACAGAGAATTTTATTTTATCTTTATATATATATATATATATATATATATATATATTAATAGATAGATGGTCAACCAACCAGAGATATCAATTCATTAAAAATCTATGTATATATATTTTAATCTCTACTAAACTAACTTTACGACTAAAGTATCGGCCCCTATTGTAGATAGTCCGGCTGGGCACTGTGACTAACGTATAAAACCGATCTATAAAAACCATTCTGGAGTCGTTCCAAAGACAAGATAAGAGAAATTACAGGCATTAAAAGGATTTATAAAATGGGTCGGAGGATACACTAATATTCTTAGGCCACAAGATGTACAATAGGAGTCCCTGAAACTGAAACTAACAACAATAATGCCATCTGAGAATTGGAACACATGTAAAGAGAATTAATGTTACATTCTGAATTGAATTAAAAGGGATATTTTATTCACACCTTTTAGCAGAGTCAAATTCCGTTTATTATACAGTCCACCTTGTATAATAACGGGACCTGAGACAACCAATATTCCGCCGAAATCAATGTTTCATTCATTTACATCCAATCCTTGTTGCACAGGCTCTGAGTTAGATTAATACAAGGTATCAGGGGCATCTTCCACCGGGTGCGGGGTTGTTATTGGAACAATTCCAGGGCCCTACCGGAATTCCAAACTAGCTCTTCGATTGCAGAAATATCAAATTAATCTTCCAGGAAACCTGCACCGAGAGGAAATAAGCTAATCAAATATGAGACGGTTTACCTCAGCCTAACCGGTTTATAATTCACACATTTGGACCCGTTTCGGATATTTTCCCCTAAGAGGTAAGGGAGGGATATACAGAAAGAAAGATGATGACACAGTGCCTTACAGCCTTGATAAACGTATTCTTAAATTATGACTAGCATGAGTAATGCTGTTTTAAATACTACCTGGGGTAAAAGCCCAATATATACCATATATACCGTCTGTACAACATATATAAAGTCCAATAATGTCACACATTTGTAGAAGTGCTGACTCAAGTGTGTTGTTCACGTACAGCGTGAAGAGTGAGAGTAATGGAGTGACGATATATGGTAGTGTTCTATAAAACACTGGCAACCAACGAAGCCGTTCCTTTAAGTTCATGAGGTACAATAATGCGTGCTAGCCGTTTTATCCAGTCTGGGATACTGAGTGTCAATAAGTTATAAATTCGGTGAAGCACAAATCAAGGCCACAATGTGGACTCACTTAAGATCTGTACTATACTTTTGTTCGGTTACTTTATCCCGCTACAATTATAGAAGGGAAAACAATTTCAGTAGCATTCCAAAATGTAATAAATCTAATATTTTACTAGCAATAACAAAGCTAAATAACGATAACGGAGTTTTAGCTTGAAACGCGATTCAGTTTAATTTATATACACGTTACTGTTTCTTAATTACTTGTAATTTAATTATATTAAAATATTGGGATCGACTAAACAGTTCGTTCTTCATCTTTATTGCTAAAATGTTATATTCCTACAAACCTATTAGTTCATCTTAAAAGCAGAAAGAACGATTGCCTCTTCATTTGAGGATAATAACACAGAGTTGGTGGTCGAAATTTCTGATTTTGCATTCTTCGTGAAGATGGTAAACTAATTTGTGGTTTTTAGAAATAAATTGCGAACGCCTCTAATAACGAATGCGAACATAGCCCGGGCCTCCGACGTAGTAATTGTTAATGCGTTCCATTTAAGTTTAAATTGCCGACGGTGAAACTGCACAATTCCCCAGTGCAGCTGACAGTCCCCGGGCTTGCGACCCGCTTCCGTACATTCCTAAATTGCGTGCATTCCCGAAGCCGCACAAACGTACTTTTTTCTCCCAATTATTTCGGAGTAGGCAGGAATGTGGATACCCTAACTACACTGTTTGCTCAGAATTCTAGACTCTTCTTTGTATGATAATATTTACCGCGGATATATATATATATATATATATATATACACATAAAAATTATGGCGACACAGAATTATGATAAAAGAAAATTATATGTATAAAGAGATATAAGCGTCAGACAGAAAAACGTAATGATCAAAATGTCTAACCTACGAAACTATAACTGAGTTTGTAGTTCCGAAATACTTTCATATACAAAGCTCCGAAGAATGGCTGGAATCAATGCTGCAATTCTAAGCACATATACACGGATTCAGAAAAAATTCAATAGCAAATCTGAGTGAATAAACAACCGACTGAAATTACTTTACAAACACTACTAAATACCAAAAAGTAATAATTTTACCCGCGCATACCGTGTTGCATAAATGAGAAAATGAAAGGAAAAAGCGATGGAGATACCGTTGTCATTCGCTGAAGTACTTCGTACATCTCGGCCGCGATGCCTTGTATAGATTTCGGCAGTTGTTGCCAAGCGACCGCGAAAATTCTCCATTTCCCGACGGGGTCCTTAAGTAAACAGCTCCCGGGGGTCATATTTCTCGCGGTATCCTAACCTACGCTACCAACCAAATAATGAAGTCACGATAAATTCCCTGGGGATATAATGGAAATCGTGTATTTGTGCAGAGAATTTAAAAGATATGCATCGTTTTAATCTAAAAACGAATCTCTCCTAAGAGCGGGTGGGATTCCAAACAAATACGCGCGTACTTGGAACGTCCATAAATTAAAATATAAGGATATGTCAAAAAAATATTTGAAGCTCGTTCATAAAAACATCATATGCGTGTATTAGTTCGATACGTAAACCCTGATTTTTATTTTCTCTCTTTTATTGGACAACACACAATGGACAACAATTGGAGGAGAATCCCACTGGTTCCCCCTTTTTTTTATTACTTTTTTACCTTTTTTATTTTTATTTATTTATTTATTTAATTTATTTAAACATTTAGGTCGCGTGCCACTTCCTTTTCAGGCGTCTGTAAGGAACGTTTGGGAAGTCGGGAGATAGTAGGGTTTGGACTAGTGGATTAGGGTGATGATTGAGTCGTGAGTGGAAATTGCTGTATCGTTGAACGGCAAGGTCTCGGACAAACGGGATTTTAAGATCTGTGTGTAGAGTGAGGGTGGAGACAAGCGCTGGTTATTGTCCTTAATATTTTTGACTGTAAGGTGTGGATTTTGTGGATATTTGTCCAATCCTTATTTACTGCATTATACATTAAACCTAAGAACTGTGTTACAGGTGGCGAACACTAGTAAGAGGGGGGCGACCGGTGATCATCAACAGCAGGACAGCCAGCAGCAGCAGCAGCAGCAGCAGAACCAATCGCGTAACGAGAAGGCTATCTGCACGACACTGCTGATAGTGGGCAGCGTCCTGCTGGGATGGTGTCCGGCCATATTCTACTTCTACCTGGTCTGCGAGGACTGCCCAATACCGCACAAGTGGGGCTCGTCGACGCAGATCACCGTCACCAACTCAATAATCAACCTACTGCTCATTCTAAAGACCGGCCTCAACTCGTACATATATGCGGCCAGAATGCACGAAATCAAGGTGAGGTTGTTTCTGTGAACGATGCAGAAACAACCGTCAAAAATTGCTCAACTTCCGCGTCGTCAATGAAATAATAATTCGCCCATGCAACCGAGCAACTACTCTGGAGCAGACTTTGAATGACGGCAATCACTATTCATCTGATTTCTGGCTTAAGATATATGCCATAAGTACAATTAGACCACAAACTCTCATCATCCATCATAATTCATTGGGGGTAATGCGATACCGTACGTTCAATAATAAATAAAACAAGAAATCACACGAATTTTATAAGCTGGGATATTCCAATTTAATTAGTCCTATTCAATTCAATGTACGTCACATTTTTTATTTGACAATTAACGCGGAAGTAACAAGTTATCAGAAAACATTTTAATGATTGTCACGAAATTCCATGAAGGTTGTGATAACTTCATATGTGAATAATGTACTTTTTTTGTCCACGTTATTTATACACCACAAGAATAATGTACGTATATGAAAGTGGAATTAATAGTTGACCATTGTCACTGTTTTCAATTTTCCCCCAGTTTGTCCCTCCCTATTGACATTTCCCGCCTCGAGCGACAGACCCAACCATCAGAAGGTATTCGAATAATGAAAATGTATTAAATTACTATTTATTTCTTTTGTTTATCCCCTATACAATTATTCCGGTATCTATAACGTAAAATTAGCGCTTCCCCTTGTTGTCTCAATCAATTCCACTTAGGTTTGAAATATTTTTATAAAATATAGTTCGGTAAAAAAATAAAATTAATAAAGACGGGTTTAATCTCTGAACAAACTGGAACCTATTATTCGGACAACAGAACTCAGGAATTGAAATCGCCTATTGGTTAGTTCACAGAATGGCAATTATTAGAAAAGTTGCTTTGAACCATCGAAATTTTCCAATATCCCACAGGATTGGATTCCCCCGGGAATGAAGGGATTAACGAAGTAGAAAGAGATAGTAGGATAGGGAGAAGTTATTGAGAATAATATCGGTGACTAGAGTAGAACCGGATAGTCTGGTTTGTTGACCAAGTCAGTTTCGAAATTGCATTATCACTTTGTTTTCACTTATGTTTGTGGTGGGGGTGGAAATGACATCCTATGTTTTATTTACTGCATAATTACGCTAGAAAAGAACAGAACTTCTACTTCATTTAAGAGAAAAAATCGTGATTCTTACTTTAATAATGGAGTTAAATTTCATGCTAAATAGTCCGTCTACTGCACAGTAGTGCATTAGTTTTTTCACGGTCCGAGACAACAGGTAATCCCGACACGTCCTAACACATTACTGGGACCCTATACTCGGTTTAAGTCGGACGGACTGAACAATTCGGAAATTCGTGATATCTATTCAGAGTGTAATCGACTGGAAATGAAGCTGGGAACTCCAGGCGTGGACCGGGCTAGGAATCCTGGGGATGGATCGATTGAACACGTCGGGAACAATGAACACCATGGCGAAGTCACGCACATACTTCATTCTCATATACAATCAATTGATCCGATTATTTCCCGGTTTATTAAATATTGCCGCCAGCTCAATTAAGTGCTTCCAACCTCGATTAAAAACAGATAAGACTCGACAATACGCGCCCTGAAACATATTGTAACGACAAACCATTAATTAAATTTCTATCCTAGGTTTTGAAACACTGCCCTGCTAGTGGAATACTTGCGCTATTATCTGAATTCATACTGAATATAAATAAAAAAAATATTATTATTGGAGGAAATAAATAAAAAAGGTAATTACCTACGCGTCCTTTATCGTTATACTAATTAAGTTAAGAACTACGCTATGATTCTTGGGATCTTCTTCGTTACCAGTCAATGGGGGGAGACAGTAGATCACAAGAATCATGGTATCCAAACCCATTATTATACGATAGTTAATAAAATCCAAACATTCTGTAAAAATTAACAATATGTACGTAATGAATATAAGACAATGAAAAGAGAATTCATGTGTAGAATGCAGAATCGTATATAACCGAATTATAAGAGCTGCTTTTTTCATAAGTATAAGGAGAGATAATAATATTTAATAGGAGACTCCTTTTATTTTTTCAGGGGTTATGAAATATTAAATACAACAGACCTTGAAATCAAATTTTTCATTTCAAATGAAACTGCATATTTTTCTGTTCAAAATCTGTGAATACTTCTACCGTAGACAGTTTAGAACTAGAGAGCTGAATTCTACTGGGTACAAGGGAGAACGAGTTCCTCTCGTTTAATCATTTCAAAATTGCAATTGAAGGAAAATTCCATTCCCACCCACCTAAGAGGGCGATGCCGCATAATAAACGCGTCGATTCGTATCTCCGGTGACGAACTTAATTTCCTTTCAATTTCAGATATGAATTGAATAAAAGAGAGAAACTCATTCTTCATTGTACTTATTATCATTTTTTTGATAAACAAGATATCCACGGGGAAGTCAGGAATTGAGTGAATTATTCCACTTTGATATACGATGGGGCTGGGTGTAAACACTCTTACGGAAGCCGACGAACGGTACTAACGAAAAAAGTTAGGACATTCGACGCCCTAACCATTTTTTGAAAAATTTGTTTTGAAACGTACAGGGGGAGTGGTCATATTCTAGAGGGCTATGACTGAATGGTAGATTAAAACTTCCAAACGAATGAAAAAACCTACCCCATAGGCTGCCTCTGTTTCACTCCAGTTGACACAGTGTCGTCAATCGAAGTTAAAACGAACACATATAATGTTCTATGTCAGCACCAACAAACCGGATTCTGAACTAAAATATAACTAAACTAAACGAACTTTCCCCGTTACTACTGAACATTATTTTTAATGTCTTTATTAATTAAATTACAATTTATTGCTTACCAATTTCAGTTTTTAAATGTATGTTTATTAAATTATTAGTGTATTCTTTGTTGCAATGCAATTTCATACATGATATTGACGTACAAATGGTTAAAAATCCGTTAAAAGTCATACTTTCTGACTATTAAAAAGGTGACTAATGGGAAAGGGAATTAACGGTAAATTAATACAATCAATATTCAATGTAATCACAAATAAATTTAAATGAGTTCTGAAAAATGCCGTCAGTAATGAGATACTATCGACAACCGTTAAAGTTTTATATCATGAAATGAGTGAGAGAAAGCCCAAATATTAAAATACTCAATCTGTCTGTTCAGATGGCAACTGCTCGCATGCGGAAACAGTTGGTGCGGACCATGTGCTGCTGGTGGATGCGCAATGACGATGAGGATACGAGGTGAGACGGATAGGTGGAACAAATTGTTATTGGAAATCAGTACATTTTGTGAGAATAAATACAAATATTTTCTAAATAAAACGCATGGACCAATGACCATCTCGAATTTTTGCAAGGCTTACCGCCATTCGATTAAATTAAAATGAATTTAAAGTGTACACTTCCTATATTTTAGTGCGTAGTTTAACCTTTAATTTACGCCATACATTTTACTGCCATTCAACTTAGGTGGGCCCAGTACAACTCGGACCTCTCAACGAGGAACGCCCTGTCGAGGACATCAACGAAAAGGAACAGGCAACAGCAACAGCAGGTGCACCATCATCAGCTGCAACAACTACAACCCACGACAACGACCATTGTAATATCGAGAAAAGACTCGATGAATAATTCGCTCAGGAGGACCACTCCGCTTTAATTAGAAGGTATCGACCTACACAGCATCGATGTCCTAATTGGACGCGGTGGATCCAAACCGACCGGTTGAAGGGGATGAAAACTACGGCCTTCATTGTGGTCTGCGGTACTAGCGAAACGTACGTTTTGAAAATAGATTTCTGTAACTGACAAAATAAATCTACTCTACAATGTTAAACTCAAAAAATATGATAACTTTTCCAGTGAAAATTGCTTCTCGTGCTTCTACGTTCGACAAACAAACCTGATATTTTTTGAAGTGTAAATTTTATATAAAAATGTTTCTTCGAGAGGTGATGGGTCGGTAAGAATGGACATCGAATATATGGAATGCTGACAAAAAAAAACGGACCTTCGCAATCGGACCGGCAAAAAAGGGCCGGGCGAAAAATCTCGATTTTGAGGTACCCTTATATAGAATCAATCGAATGTACGATATCGCGCAACGACCGTACAATAATTGTATATCCTGTACCGCTTTACAGATACAGAAATATATAAATTCGCGTACGCACATTGTTCTATGTTCCCGGATAATTAAAACGAAATTGCTTTTTAAATTCGACACGCGAAACCGTCATGTGTCGGATTTAATTTCAGTTTAATGATGCGAGGTCGGTCGCTGGGGACGAATGTAAAATTCCGGGGGAGATTCCGATCTGAAGGGTGGGGAAAAAAGGTGGCCATTCCGAACGGCCGTTCCCCAATAGAAGGTCGGATACAGAGCCTAATCGGTCACGCAACGATAAGAACAATAGATAAATTGAGAGTTTCAAAATTGAACCGGTCAAAAATACGAACCGGCGAAAATCTGCTTCCGCAGATGGGCCACGAGGTGGACCCGGTTTCCTCATAATTCACTAGGCCATTTTGAGGCAGACGAGATTGATGGTCTCCCCGCTATTGCGCCCTGAAATTCAGTCACCGGTTAATTAATCCAAGCCTCGTTTAATCGGCCACATTCGATTAATCGGCGCTTCCGTAATTACTCAAGGGAATCCGAAAAACACTCGAACCTGACATTGAAGCCGAACAATTTCCACAGATGCCGCTACCAGTACCTGGGTATTTGACGGTTGATAAATGGTTTTTCGTAATTTTGGGGCCAATTTTCTACAGGTAAACCGGTCACGGGATGTGTTGCTTTAACTTCGGAAAAGTTTAACTTGGAACTTCGCTGAAATTTTATCACCCATAAATATGATCCAAAATCTATTAGCTTGGTAGCTTTTTATTCCTTTAAGATACAACGTTCGCATGAGATTAATTTGTTCCCCATTTTTTTGGAAAAAAATTATTCCCATCCCCAGATACAGGACTCAAGAATCATTAAAGGTCTGGTTATTACAAAGAAGAGTAACTGTATTCTCCCGTTTAATTAAATTAACAACTCGAATGTTTCCCGTCTGACTAAGACCCCGTTCTGGTGTGTAATGTTGCCCATCGTTACATTATTTTTTCAAGATAAATGAAAATATAAAACAATATAATTTCCCAGTTCAGGCTAATGTTTGTCTTATGCTATACATGGATGACAAAACATAAATATTCATTATAAATTAAATATTTATTATGACCATACCGATACCCGCAGAGAACCACACATTAAATTGGTGTGGTCGTCTATTCTTATCATGTATGTATATATATATATATATATATATATATATATATATATATATATATAAAACGATAAATAATGAAAAATTATTAATAAGTCAAACAACATTGGTCAGTTAGGTTATCCATTTATCAATATCGATTATGAGAATCATCGAAACGCCCTAGACTCTTATAACTTGCTTTTCACTCATTTATCAATTCTTATTGTAATTCATCACGTTTCGTGTAATATAGCCAATAAAAATATAAATGTATAATCAGAATCGGACATATGATTGTATGGACTAATTTCAGCATGTTTTCTCTATCGCCTCATTGAGGATGAATATTACCCTCCAAAACACCCCTGGCTACATACTTATTTCAATACCCACGATTTGTGTCCGGCATATATTTTGCTCAAAAGTTTCCGTAAGTAGAATTTATCTTTTCGGGCCTTATCATTGCTTAATTTGTCTACAGAAAAGATTCGCGGTGTGTACTGAAATTCACTCATCGGGTAATTAATCTGTGTCCCTTCTAAAAGACAATTTCATTCGACTCTTCCGCAATTACTCCAGGAATCCTTGGAGGCTCGTTAATAACTGCCCCGTAGGAAACATCGCGGCAAAAAAATCTGCTAACGCTGGACGCCTTTCAGCATCTAGTTCGGTCAATTCGTTTAGGTCGCTCGGTTTTATTTTTTGCCCGCTCTTCCGCTCGATAAATATCCCTCCCGTTTTACGTTTCTCCCATCGCCCTCACTAAGAGTTTCAACTGAAGTAATTGAAAATCGATCAACACATAAAATTTATTTTTCTTCTAGCGTACAGTCCGGGTAATTAGTTTCCCTTTTTATGGAAGAATGGAGTTCATCCCATCAACCTATAATTTATAAATCTAGACAGATAACACTCAAAACTAATATTTTGCTATATTTATTTAATAGGGAAAAGATAAAATAATATCAATCTCGTTAGGGGCTCCATTCGAGGATGTAGGGCACAGAACAATAAAAGAGAACAAAAAAACGGCCCTCCAGGGATTAAGAGTTTTGATTGGGGGGGCTGATCGATGGAAGGCGCTTCTGGAAAATTGAAGTGTGTATTTCCTCCAAATTGTACCCCATCAACAAGGGGAAACAATAAAAATTATACCAGTCTTCCAGAACATTCCAAGCACTTAATAATTGCTCTGATTAATTCAGCTTGCTAACAGGTTTCCGTAGAAATATCAATCAAATAACTTCCTTAACGTGGATCGCGGTTTCGGTGGCATAATTTGCTCAGCCGAATATCGCAATGCGGAAATAGAACATTTCTACGATCAACAACCCGAAAGCGCATCGTTGAAACAGGAACACTACTTGACCTAATTGATTCAAATTATTAAAGGAATTAACGCAATAATGCTCTCGAATTAAGTAACTGTTATTCATTCGTGGTTGTAATGGCAATAATTTATAACAGTAAATTCAATATAATCTCCCTTCATAACAAATATTAGGACCAAAATTATAATATCATCCAGCAAAATAAGCTTAATTGTTTTTGTAATTATATTATGATCCCAATCATCAAATCCGGATCAGTCTCTCTACTATTCTGTACTATTCATTTTATATTCAAAAATATTCATCTCTCATTATGCCTACTAAAGTGAGGGACATTGAGAAGATGCTAAACTCCAATGACTCCATGCATAATATACAGTTTCGCAAACGCGTTCGGTAAAGAACCGTCTAAGCCTGTTATCTTTGTAGACACTAAAAGGGATTCTTACCTACAGGCCCATGTTGTTATAACAACGTAAGCTGTTTTGAACGTTCATTTTTTATAGTATCGTGATGTAGAGTAGATATCTGGAAGATTATAGACGTTACAACTCTCTTAAGCAAAGTATGCAACGATGAATATAAAAAAGGTACAAACATACGAATTTCATATGGTGAAAGAATGAAGGACAATCCCCTGAATTCAAATTTAGTTTTTCCCGAAGTTGAAAATATTGTAATTCTCGGAACAATTCTCTGTAAAGAAATACGTAATTCCTTAATTACGAAAACACTTCCCGGCAATAGCTGAAAAATATATCTTAGAATAATGTTCCACAGGCAGATGTAACTGTCATGCAAAACTCGTAGGTAGAGCCAAATATGAGTACAGGAGAAAACTTTCCTCGAGTGATTCCGACGCCTCCAACTCCCATGTATGGGGCACAATCCTACATAACGAACACCTAATTAAAAACTAGTGTCATCTCTTTTCAAGAAATGCAAACAATTTAAAAAACGCTGATACATTGTTCAGTCAAATATTAAATGTTGACCCATCGAAAAAGGGCTACCTTCTACGGTTTTAAGTTAGTGCAAAATTGAATGGTTTGTTTTTTGTTCATCGAAATATTGTCATATGCCCATCTACCAGTTATAGTTTTCCATAACATTGTAATTTTCATAATTGTTTAAACACCTCTCAATGTAACGCGAAGTTAACCATTATATACTACTTTTATATTGTCCGTTGCAATGTTGTATTTTAGATATCCATCAAGAAGGCTTCCGCAGATCCGTAAACAACTGTATGAAATATTTCATGTACATAACTACAAACTGTAAATACCAAGATCATATTTAGGATAAGTAAGATTGTAAAAAGCTCTAATAATTATTATATTCGTGGCGTTGCTTCTATTTATTTGTAACAACGAATATTGTTAGTTTTCGTGAATGTAATTTCTGCCTACTTCTAAGCAACTGACAATACGACAATGACCTTCTAACATAACTAAAGTATCTAATGAAAAAATATATACGTTGAAACAACTTTGTCTACACGATGTAATATCTTGTATATAACCGAAACTCAGCAATCACTGATATTTTAAGTTAAATATCAGGAACGCAATATTTAAATTGAGCACTAATCTACTGTTACAAGTTCTTTATTTCGTGTACTGGATGAATAAATGTGATGGTATACGGCGTTTTATTTACCCAATCCAACATCTCCTAAATTTAAGCAATGTATTTATACTCACAAAATCAAGCACTTCAGTATTTGGTTTTTGGTAAGATTCGGGTTGTATTTCTTTTGAAAGCGTTTCTAAATGGCGGGATTCAATTATAACCTTGGTTGTCTAATTAAACCGGACAACAGATTTTCTTCGTTATAAAGTTGTAATGTCGAAAGTGAAATACCGTATAAAAAAAATGCTAACCGAATCGGAACAAGCGGATGTATATATGAAACTAGGCGAAGTATTAAATGAGCTCAGGGCCGCCACCTGTTACAATAAGTGGTCAAAGCTACGTCATAAATCTCATTTTGCCTAACTGAAAGCTTATGAGAAGAGGGCTTTGAGAGGAATGCTATTGATGCGAGCAATTTATAATAAATTTTAGAATTATCACTGTCACTAACTTTCAAAGGTTTTATTTTTCACCGCTGACAGTTACAACTTTCCACACAAATATCTACTATCGACTCCTGGGATTCCGAACTTTAGCACACCAACTAGTTCTAAAGGAGAAAAGAAAAAGTTTTCAAAGGCTTGAAAAGGTTTCAAATTTCGACCCAACTTTTCACTAAGGCTAAAAATAACTTCCCCTGATGATTGGCGCAGATTGAAATTGATTTCGACAACTGGGGCCAGCCATTTTTATTATGTGATAAATGTGATGGATCATGTGAATAATATGTGATTTGTATAAGGAGATTGTGAAACACACTGCGGTAAACAACGGAAAATAATGACTACCTAATTCTTTGAACAAACTGATAGAAATGATTGTATGCAGAAATCTATGCAGAAACCATACTAACATACTACCATACAAACTGATGAATAACAAACATAACAATATGATAATAAAATGCATATACTTCTAATTAGTAATATATAACACATTATTTTTTTAATATTTCCTAAATATCCTTAAATTCAAAAACAATGTTTTGTGAAAATTAAGTACCGACTTAAACCTATTTTTTAATTCAGGTCAGTAACCTCAACTGCAGTACCACCAAGAACTGCTTGTCACTTCACCGCCTAAATTTATTTATCATATTTTTATTAAATTCATTACAGAATTTATTACTGTCACAATACCAAATAAGTAACAGAGATCTACTAGTAAACCCAAATAGAATGAAGTCATTTCACTACAAAATCAAATCGAATTAAATAATTGTAGGGATGCATGCTCCGATTTTTCAATAGGGGCTGAAGTGGATTCAAAGTTCTATCGCCGTACGTGTGGAAAAGGGGAAAAGTCAGGAACAAAACAACATAAGAGAGAAAGAAGCGGAGGCAAACAATAGCTGGTGGAGAAACTCAAAAGAAATATCGACAGGAATGGAAGTTCAACAGTTTAAAGGGTCGCTAAAAGAAGTTGTGTTCAGGGCAACAAGTTTCTTTCTTTCGCATTTAACTTATATATATATATATATATATATATATATATATATATATATATATATATATATATATGATATAAAGACAAAAGGCTATAAAGGTGTCACACTGTGACACTGGGAAATACAGGCAGTTAGCAATACTCAAACATGATTTCCTCATCGAGAAGTTGGTTAATGGGTTATTTTTTTGACATATGAGAGAACTGTGTAAGAGATGTTCAACCGAAAGTATATATTATGAACTTCAAAAATGTACAAGGGACGTCCAATAATTTTGATGCTTTAATAAGAGAAGCTTTTCATCAGAATAATAAGTCAGCCGCTGTTAGGGTTATAGACCAACGAACTACACTAGCAAGTATTGCTGGTAATTTTTTATGAAAACTGGGTATTATATTCCTAGCCTCAAGGCAAGACTTCCCATTAATATACAAACGTCAGTAAATATTTGAGGACAAAATTAATAATGATCATAGGGAATTGCGAGGTAATATTTACCAATTATTACCTAAGTGACAGACTTTTTGTTTCGGCCTTTCGCCATTCTCTATCTAAATTGAAAGGCTTATTCTGTCATACGGTTTACCGAAATTGTATAAAACAAAAACGTAACATTTTACATATAATTATTCCATTCTTATAGTTATTGTACATATATTATATTCTTGAATACAACAAACCACTACATTACACGGTTGTAGCCGTGTAACCCACAGGGCACATGCGATAGCCGTGATCATACTAAAAAAGGTATACTAACGAAGAAATATAGTTTCTGATAACAATTTATTCCATCCAAAATATCGAGCTAAGTTTCAGAGTTATAAAGAAATAAAAAAGAAATGAAAAAAATAGAAAATATTTTCTAGGGACCCATACAACGAAACAGTAAGTTAAATAACAGCCCCCGTATTCAAAATTATATGAAAGTAGATTTATGAAATGCATGCTATAAAAGTATGGCTCTGCAGAGTCAGTTTAAAGGATCATAAAAATATCTAAACGATTTGGAGGCAAAATGTTCTGGATGTTTTCTAAGCCAACTGAATTACAAACTAGTTTCCTCGTTTAATGTCCTCCCTAAGAATGGATAGAACTTTTCTATTTCAAGATCGGAATGAACGTACGTGATCCAAACTAACGTAACCAAGTGCCTAATAAATTTATAATATAATACAGTCACGCTCCCAAACCCGTAAGGTAGGAGGGTGAACTTCACGTTGTGGCCGCGCTCCCGGTACTTAATTCAACATAACCCAAATTCACACGCTGCAAAACCTCCAGAACTGGGTCAACTCAGATACAGCAAATTATTAACGAACAAGAAACCCACTAATTTTCAATAACTAAATATGGAAATAATAAAAATATTGGAAACAATTCCAACTAGAAATTCTTCGCAGTTGGGATTATGAAAGGTTTAAACGGTCAATATGAAAGAGTCATTCGATATGATATGTGGATCGAACAGTTATGCAAACAAAATGAATCGGAAACGTGTACATAAAACGTGTATTCGTAAAAAAATAGTGGTGAAGATAAACAAAGAAACGGCAAAGCTCCACGTCGGGTAAATATTTACCGGCCCAAGCCCGTACGTAACAAAACTGAAAGCGATTAATCACCGGACGATCGAAGTTATGTAGTTTTAATTCAAATTTTATTAATCACAGGATAAAGAAAGGGAACGAAGAAGGAAGTAATCGGTTACA
Source organism: Lethocerus indicus (assembly GCA_019843655.1). Taxonomy (NCBI): domain Eukaryota; kingdom Metazoa; phylum Arthropoda; class Insecta; order Hemiptera; family Belostomatidae; genus Lethocerus; species Lethocerus indicus. The sequence goes on from JACDQD010000007.1 coordinate 21,932,014, forward strand.
AAGAATGCCAGAAACGTTTGATAGGCGCATATGTCATGAAGGAAATTCCTTTTATAATGAAGCGGGAAATTGGAGAAATTGTAATTGGAAGAACCAATTTGTTTGTACAAATTGTATTACAGTACGGTCATGGTAACCAAAAAAATTGGACAGGTTTTACGAGAAGCACAAAAATAAAGTACCGATGCTTTGATTTAATTAAGAGAGAGAACTCGTTTCCCCAAATTAGCGTTTCTGGTCTCAAGCAAGGACCCTGCTCAGTTATCGTAGAATAATTAATTCAACTGTCCCATTTCAAACATTTCAATTTTAATATTTCCATTAAAATTGGCCAAGAACTTGCCAATTAATCCGGACGGGGATAATTTACAATGGTAGGCGATACCCAATTCTTAATTTATGAATGCTATATAGTCGGATAGATGATTATAGTGTGTTTGCATGTTTGTGTACATGTGCATATATGTGTTTAAGTGACATCTCTTATCATACATAAAACGTATTGACATGTACTGTAGTCCATTTATTGTATTTCAATAGTGTATATGAATAAATCCTACCTTGCTCTAGAGACGAGTGTGAACCTTTGACAGAAGTATTTTCGATGCACTCAATTATAAAAGGCTTACGCTCGTTTATTGTGAAGCCTTTCACCTGACTTTCTATTCAGTCGTGTTCCTAATTCGATTGACGGCCCGGACTTCAACTCTTGATTAAACTGTCAACCCTATTGTCATTCTTAACAATATATAATGCATATAAAGAGGAACCCGGAAACTCCCATACACTCAGTTCAATTCAGTTCGCTGGTTTGTTCTCTAACAACTCCTCTCGGACTCAAAAACTGCAGTTACAAACCACCATCTCTCAATTAAAAATTTTTAAGTAAAATAGATAACTTTAATAAATTGCAAGTCTCTTCTCTTCAAATGATAAGGCATTTTGTAAACATCGCGATCCCCTCCTCCATATTGTTCGACATTCTTATTTTATTGTATTATAGGTGAATAAATGTTTTACTTTCAATGTATCTACGATGAATCGATTTCTCTCACACACGTCTACTAGAACTGCAAGATTAATTTACTGTGTAATGGCTTTCTATTTCCGAATCTGAAAAGAAAGCATTGACTGAGCTTTAATGTATATTATAAAATTGCCAAACATCCAATGCGTAGCCTCATTGGGTTGAACGTTACGGACATTCCCGTATCCATTAATGCTGCCCTCCCTTCTTGTAATTAAAAGTCAAATGCAATTAAGAACAAAGTGCGTCAGAGGCGCTTCTGTTTCTTGTGCTTTCCGAACGTTCCAGATACCTTTTAATTCTAGCCCTTCCCCCTTTCAAAATCTCCTCTCCAACTCAACTTGACTTGCTAATTTCAGAGCTTCCAATTAATCATTTATTAGTTTCTGCCAACCTCACGTCTTCTTCAAACGCGAGCCAAACTTCTGTGATTTATTTATTTCCGGTGAAAACGTCCGGTTATTTTCAAGTTTCGAAACAGGGTTAGTATTGTATAATTAATTAGCCTGTAGCGTCAATTATTTTACTATACAAATTATAAATATTCACTTTTACACAAAATTTCGACTAACAATTTTCTTCTAAAACCACAGAAGAGTGCTTACTCATTAACGCAATAGGACCTCGACCACAAAATTTTCCACAAACCTTTTCAAGAGATGTAAAATAAAGGAAGATATTAGCAATTTCAGTTTCATATATCTAATACACAGATATCTTACACAGGTGTAGTGAATGTATTCTGCTGTTCTCAAGTTAACACTTCCTTCGAAAAACAATTCTCGCTCCTAACAGATCTGAGCCCGATTTAACCATCCGAGCAAGTTGACTTGTCAGGGCTCAAATTGAGTTAAGACCGTATTTATATTTATGAAGTATAGAACCTAGAGAAGATTGTAATTACGCTTTAAAGTTATAAACTCCTCTAATGAATGACCGAAAGAAAATTGAGTAGTAAATAAAATAATACAGGGAAGTCAAATAGTAAACACTTTCTGTTGTTTTTAATTCAATGTTATAATTAAACTGATAATTATAATTAAACGGATAAAACTGCTATTCGAACAGGTTGCGAAATACCTGTATTAAAAAAAATTGGACACGCAGAAGACGCTAAAGCAAATAGACCCCACTCCATATCAGGCATATAACACAAACGTGGTATCGCTCACAGATTTGAGATACAGCAAAATAATTTAAAAGAAAAAACTAGAAATAAGTATAGACTGAAATTCTGAATCGTTAAGAGGAGACACAAACTGGAAATCAATTTCTTGTCCATTTCAAACTTACAGATAATAGTCAGAAATTCATACGTGCTACTAATACACGTACGTGCTTGCGTGAAACGGTAATTCGATTAGAAGCTAGACCAGAGGAAATGTCTGTAGCATCAACTGAGTGGAAGGGGACCCCAGCACGGGCCGCTTACTATTCCGTCCTCAGACAACGGCTCTTCTTGAACTGATCTACTGAAAGTGCGAGTTCCGGTTGAACTGCACTTGAGAAAACTGCCGCTTCCGGTCCAACAATTTCAAGAGCGCCTGTAACTAGCACTTGAACTCTTCCATACCTTTCTGTCCAATTTGGCCATATTACATTTAAACTCCCTCTGAGATTAGTCCCCAACGGTGTTCAATATTTATTCTGTGCTACAGCTGCAATGTGGGACGGAGTACAGTATTTTTGACGTCTAAACAATTTAATTGAGGTAAGATTTTTAGACGTATACTTCGTCTGTTATTAATTAACAAACGAACGCATATTTTTATTTAATTTTGTCACCGTGCGCGAGACAGTCGATAGTTTGATTTTAATAAGATTGCCGCGGAAATAACCCATACCGAATATTGTATCTGTATATCGAGACTTACAATGTAAATTTATTAAAGGGATTGAAAATTGAGGCACTTCAAAGGGCAGCTCTTACAAAAGTTACCCACTCAAGCATAACAAGGCCCCCCTTGATTGCGTGTGTTTCTGTATGTATATATATATATATATATATATATATATATATATATATATATATATATATATATATTCCAATATCAAATAGGTATTACGTGACAGAAATAACATAACGAAAGCACGTGGCAAGGTTGGCAAGGGGACACGGATGCATAATAAGCGGCTGTATCAGGTTTACCAATTACGGAGAACACGCTACCCCAAGTTAACCGCTTGTGTTCGACACATGAACAAAATTATTTTACTAAATTATAATTTCCTATGACAATAGGCTAGGATGACAATCATCCCCCAATAGGTTACAGCCAGTGGTTAGTAGTTGAAACATGAGGAAAATGTACCGTTCAAAAACAGATTGGATAAGTCAGGAAATCCGAAATGGATGAGTTTTACTTTATCGTGCCCCCGGCCAGAATAAATGAGAACGCGAATTGAAATTTTCACCAAATCTCATTTCACCATACTCAATTATAAGTTCAAATTTTGTCAAGACACCTTTTCATACCCTATATTTCCGAAACCTTAAACGCAAACATTCGCGATTATTTTTTTGGTCGACTGAAATGCCCACATCAATACAGATATGTAAAAAAGTTTGATTCATACCTCAAATGCACATCAAGCGTGATAATAAAAACACATTTTCATCAATGAAAAACCTTAGTTAATGATCCAATATTATTGACCGAAACTTATTCAAACAAAAACACGCTCAGTTAGTTCCTTTCCACGCCGCTAAGTGGGGAAATTGTGTTGCACTAAGTACCAGCAAGAAATTATCACAGCAGAGGTCGTCAAAACATATAATTAAATGTCTCTTAATGGAGTTATCAGTAAATCATATTTCTTCAAATGAAAGGAATGAACAACTGGGTTTAAAATAGGTTAACGGTCAGATTAATTGGTATAAAAACTGAAAGATTGAGGTTAAGCTGAAAGACAACAAATTGCATAAAACAACACCTAATGTAGGAAAGTCTGTATGGTTATTGCTGATTGGATAAATTCACATTGAAGAAATGCAGAGAAATTTATACTGAATACTTATCCAAACCTTAATGTCAAAATGAAATCCAATAAAAAAACCTAATGAGATGAACTCAATCAGATTTATATTCAGACTAGAATATTATTTATATTCTGTTACAGGATCCTATTTCTTTTTCTCCTGAACACACACATGAACATACAATAATACTTGTCAGTAAACATTTTAAGAACACGGAAAGACTAACTATGCAAAACGTACCAGGATATACTAAATAGATAAAAATAATAATTGTGCCAAAGATGTAGAAATGAATGGAAGACTTAATAAACCATTGTGTAGCAAATTAACCACAAATATTTTACTTTCTTATACACAAAACAGCGGGCTGACAAGAAACATAGGAAGCCAAGTAAAAAATAAACAATATGGAAAATTCAATTATTTTCCTTATTGCATAAATCATTTACAAATAAAGTTTTCGTCTGTACTTCACGAATTTTAAGAAGAAAAATTGTATTCTCAACAGTTTTTTTTCCTTTTCGCAGGCCCAGAAATATTTAAATGTTGTAAGAATAAAACCTGAAATTGAAATTTTGTTTGCTAACAACATGCAATGATAAAAAAGAAAGAGACTTACTTTCCGTCGACTGCATCGACAGTGGTGGCGGTGATGTTCAGTTCCTTGAAGCAGTCAAACATCCTATTGCGCCTTTCCGGTCTCCTCACCAAGCTGATCATGTACACCTTGTCCACATCGATGCGGCCCTCGTCCAATGGATATTTCAGATAGTCGATCACATGTGGACTGGGCTCAAGCCTTGGACCGTCAGCTACAACAACAGCCACATTTCACTTTTCAGCATTAAAATTCAAAATATCATACAGAACAACCAATAAATTAGAAAAACACATCAGCACACAACAACAAAATAAACACAAACAAAGCGGGATATACAAGATAACATGCGGATCGTGCGATGGAGTTTACATCGGCCAAACCGGACGAAAAATTGAAGACAGATACAAGGAACATATAAAAGCCATAAAATACAAAACAGATTCCAATTTCGCCAACCATATCATAAACACCGGGCACAAAACAATGAACATCAAAAGATCTCTAAAATTATTACACCCAGGTAAAAAAGGAAAAGAATTAGACATTATAGAAAACCTGGAGATCTTCAAACATAAGAAAAACAACATTATAAATGAGAAAATTAATTCCCAGAATGACGCGATATTTACACCTATAATCCTCTTAAAGGATCACACCCGCCCTACCACCACACCACCCCCTTCCGACAATCTGACTCATACCTAGAAAACGGATTAACAAAATCCGAAGACAAACATAACCCCCAACAGAACACATATATAAACGACTGACATACTGACAAACATTACAGTACATGTGAAAGTGACAGTGCAGTGAGGATGCCCAAAAAACATCCAAAGTGCTAACAGTGACTAACACCGCTACTGAAGATGGCGAGCAGCCGAAACCGGTCTAGCAAAAGACCTAACCAGCGAGAGGAGACAGAAACATCACGAACCTACAGTATTCCAACCCCTCGCAGACCACAAAACAGGTATATCAATAGAAAGTGTCTTAAAATGGCACAGTGTTTATTTGAAGTTCTAGAAATATACCAAAAGAAAAAACTGATACTAGATGCATGTGGTTTGAACAATCATAAATACAGTTTGGGCAAAAATTATTTTGTACACACTAAAATGTTTTCAGATTATTTTTGGTTTTGATTGAAGTTTGTCAAAAGTTAAAATTAAATTTTATGAAATACACATTTCCGGTAAATGTGCTAGTTTTCCTTTATACATTTAATAGACTATTAAAAATGACATTAAATTATGAATGTTCATAGATGATCGGGTACACGAAATTTATTATGAATCAGCAATAGAATGATGGGCATTATGACATGAACTAATCATGATAATAATGATAATGATCTAATAATGCAGATCAAACAAAGGTAAAAATATATATAAATTACCTAAGATTTCAAGTTTCAGATTTCTTAGCTGCAACAGGTCATAGCTTAACTGATCATCTTTCTCGAGGGGGACCATAATATAGCCATAAATTTCCTCATTGCAAACATACATTGGTGTACCTGAAAAGTGAAATGAAAATTTATAAATTTCTTAGTTAGTTAGATAACGAAAAAATTTTGTATATATAAATATAAATAAAAGTAGTTCTCTACTCAAATTGAACCGTATTTAAAGTCCACTAATATGGGTTGAGGGCCAAAACTATCACAATATATTATAATTCTACATTCTCTAAACTAAACTAGGTTTGGGCAAATCACAGGAATCAAATCTACAATCTATTTTGTTGTATAGTAGTTGTATAAAAAGCAGGCATGAAATACAAACCGGAAAAATTGGCTGAAAGTGCAAACGTTATGATATCATCATGAGGCCCCTTATACCCCTCAAGGCGATCAGGAGAGTACGTTAACAGATCTGAGGCATAGGTCTGAAGGTTGATCAGTACTGAGGAGTGCACCATTGGCACCTGGTGGCAGCCCTTTGTCTTTCTATTCAGTATCGGCGCATAGTCCTCCGTCCTCTGATAGTAATACTCCGCTGTCATTCCGCACCAGAAATTTGAATAGAGCCCATCCGATCTCAACATAGGAGCAACCACGGTCTCTCCCACAGATATCAACAAGTTTAGAGTTTGATTGTTGGTTATGAATGCATCACTGTCCAACATCTGAAAACAAATTGGAGAGTCATAGGTTACTTATTGATTACCATATTCAGCAGGGTCAAAGTAAGTACCATATATTTACACCTTGTGCAGTAATTAAAATAATGATAACCAAGTTATACATGCAATTTCTTTAAAAACTTTCACTAAAGTATAGTCATTAACCTAATTATATAATTCAATGTACATATAATGTATAAACATGAGATTGAATTTATGAGTTAATACATTATTATTTAATAATTACTTAAAATAATAATTACTTTAATAATTAATTAAAATATTTACATGTTTTATAATGTATTTGCTTGAATTTAATGACATTTAACTATTTTGAAGGGTGTCAAATTAAACAGAAATAATTAAACCATAATTCAAAGTTATCTATTCATTTTGTTATAAAATCAAAGTTAATCTTTTTTATTAACTCATAGGATAAAAATAAAATTAACCTACACATTGCACACAAATTTTAAATGTAGTTTCTGTAGGCCACATACATCCTAGAATTTAATTACAATAATATATGTCTATAGCCAGTCTGAATACAGTTTTCCTCGTAAAGTGAACAGTGTAATTTCCAATAATCCAATATTACCAGGTTTTTCTTATAGATTAGACAACCATCCATTGTGATCATTTTGAAATATCATTAAAATGAATGTGTTTAATATGTATTAAAATATTTGTGAATTAAGAGGTTATTTAGCTGCCATAGCTGCTTTGTTTAGTCAGGTATATCAATTTCATTTAATTATATTTAGAAACTGGGTATAATACTGTATATTGAAACAACTCTATGGACCATTTGATGCATAATATTCAATTCTACAGAGTGCAGCTAAATGTCAAACTTATCTATGCACAGATAAAAGTTGAGATAACTGGAGTTGCATTTTGTGACCTTGGGACTAAAAATAATCAACAGCATCATCAGAAAGGATCTACTCTAATATAGAAAATTACAATCTGTATGCATTGAAATATTTTTGTATAATTATTTATATGAATTAAATAATGTTCACTATTAGTAACAAACATAACTACCCATTGCAGTGGTTTTTAAAATGTTTCAAAATTCCTAAATTTATCTTTAGTTATTTCTAGTAACTAACAACTTGTACAGTTGTCAATGTTGAGGTAAAATCAATTTGAATCAAATTTTTCTAGTTTACATCTTACCTTCCACAATAAAATAAAACATTACTTACCCAGAGGTATTGAGCCCAGATGTGCCTCGCATGATTGAGTGCTTGCTCTCTGAGCTGTATGATGTGTGAATACCTCGAGCCAGCCCAATGTGCTATTCCCTCCTCAGCTTCCATTTCATTCGTACTGTCATCTAATTCACTGTTAACTGAATGATACAGGCCTGCATTTGCTTCAAACCATTTCTGTAAAACCTCTATACTTTTGTCCACATTGTGATCGCTTCTAATCCTGAAAAATGTCCCTTCCACATTAGTCTCAACATAATATCTAGTGGAAATTTTAACATTTAACACAAATATTTTCATAAACTTAAGCAAACAAATATTAGTTCCATTGTTAATTATTTTTATGTAACCCTGGAAAAAGAATTTGCTTTTCTTCAGAAATTAGTTAAAACATTATAGTAGGTAATTAAAACTCACACTTCTGATTATAAATAATATGGGTGCACATTTTTTCAATATTTATTTTTGGTAGGGTGCAATTAGCTAGACATTTTATTGACTTAAATAAATCACTAATGTTTTGATAGACACAAACTACATGTACAGGAAAGCATACAGAAATGTACCTGTTTGAGGAACCTAAATGGTAATCTTAAGATGCAGCAAATGAAAAATTAAAAACAATGTATGTAATACGACAAACTTTCTGATATTTAAAAGCTAAATACTGTAAATAACCACATAATTGTAAGTCCTCAATACATGATGAGACCACATTTTCCCCCATTCCCAGGAAATTTAGTTTATTTGTAATTTATTGTTGCTGAAGGGCAGGGCTCCAATGCAACTTGTCAATATTTCTTATCAATGTATGCAGACTTTTTAAATGGACCCACGAATGAAATTGATGGGTTACTGTCAGAGATAGTCACTTATAGAGATAACGACCGACAGGTAAACAGAAGGGGAAGGTTATGATGTAATGAAGATAAAGCACAAGGTACTGGACACCTGATCTTATCAACATTCTGACGGTACAGAAATACTCATCGGACCGCGGCTAAGATTTAAATTAAAAGAATAAAACCCGAGTATACTTACCAAAGAGAAATTCTCTCCTTCGGGTAGTCTAACCTTTCCAGACAACCGAGGAAATAGGGTAGAGTATGCTGTTTGTTCCGGACAAGAATCGCTATCATCACTGTGTCCGTCTTGTAGACGGACGTATCGGAAGCGTTAAGTTCACTCGTACAGAAACCGAAATTGCAGAAAACCAAAAATATAAAACCGGTATAAAAACCGCCGAGGTTACGCCTAACCGCCATCCTCCGGGGTACAGTTTGAAACCCCGATAACCTACCTCCTTATCACACGCTTGCCAGTCACATTTATACTATAACCGGAGCTAATCTCCTATTTTTTTGTCTCACTTATGGTTCAACCTGCTATTTAGGCCTGAGTTCAAAATACATCCTTTCTTGAAACATGCACTAGAGCGATAAACCTGTAGGTGCACCCCTTTTTAAACGGCAAATAAACAAATTCAAGCTGACCGCTGCCGCCTGAACCGGGATGATCCGGTCAACGAACATTTGAGTGAGCACCATACGAAAAACAAAAATTTAATACCGTACTATTAAATGGCAGTTTCCAAATGTATACCTACAAGTTTTTCAAGTTAATTTAAAGAATACTCGGATAATTAGAAAAGGACCGCGCCTTTCGTTTGTACTACTATTACCCAGAATGTCGGCCATTTTGTTTAGAACATTTTCAAACGTATGGACGTATAATTATTTTTGCCTCAATATATAATAATTTCTTTTGTTTCATGATTGTCAGAATGAAAATAGGGACCATTCAACAAAGATTTGCATAAGGCGTCAGTAATCTTTACTGAATTTCTTTGGAATTAGGACCATTGCGCTCTCAAACGCACGTTTTTGTGAGATCAAATTAACATTCTGAACGACCTATACTTATCGACAATAATGTAAGTAAAGTACGTTGCCGATTTGAAATTGTAGTTGCAAACAGACTTTTACGTAATTAGTGAATGAATAAGTAACTTACACCAAATATCTCTCTTGAGCACTAAGCGGTAGGTCATTAAGCGTTTCGGAGATATGTTATTTTTGTATTCACCCGAATTCCAAATACTACTATCTATCTTTCGGTAAAATCGCGTAGTAAGAGCCACAGTGGTTCGAGATTCTCCCTAGTTTTCGCGAGTTCCAGTTTAAAAGTTAATTTTCTTTCCAACTGGAGCACCACCGTTCGGAGCTCTTACTGGTTCCATCATCAGGGTCCAACTGAAGAGTTAGACCAACATGGCGTCGTCTATGTACCGGATTCTGGCATTGTTAATGCACGTCCCCAGCTATGGGACATAAAATATAGTACAAAAAAACAAAACTGTCGAAACTACTATAAGTGAGGCAATAGAAATACATAAAAACAATTCCACATACATTTTTCAGGCACATAATAATAAAACAAACATTAAGTTCACCATACTGCTTTCATATAAAAAATGAATCAAACTCCCTGTGTTTCAGTTAATATATATTAGGAAAACAAAATCTTAGTACCAAATCCAAAAGTTGCCTCAGTCATTACTTCTTCCATGACCAGTTTCAAAACTACCTTAGCAATTAGGTCATTAGTTGAAAATGTTCATTATATGTACCATTTTAAGATTTGTAGCCCTCAATGTTTTTTCTGATTGATTGACCAATGTCAATAAAAAAATATAAAGGTTACTTAATATATCCTGTTACTTTGTTACAGTAACAATAATGCTACTTACACCGAAGAACTCTACACTCATTTGGAGAAATATAAATAACTAATGACCTTCAAGTGTCCATTGAAATAAGTAAAATAAGACAAAATACAAATTACCTTTATTTAGTAACACAAAAGTTTTATGGAACAACATATTACTATTATTTAACATAAATTATCTGTCTACATTTTTTCCTAAACAAGTATTATTGTTAAATATTTAAATAAAATACACACTTATAAAAGGTAACATGGAAACATAAACAGTGTTGAAAAATTGAAATTAAATTAATTTATTAAATATAATATAATGTTAATGTAATTTTGACAAATTTGTCAAATCAAATACTGCAATTATATCATTAGTAATGTAAGTACACCTTCCAGTAAAAGCAGGTATAATAATAACTTAAAAATAAATAACAGGTAGTGAAAATCACAAATCATAAAAGCAAAAAGTACTTGTAAAACTATATAATTATAATTGTGATGTTTCTTTGGGCCTTCTTTAACAAGGAAATATAATATATTATTAAACATCTTTATATCTTAATAATATTGTGATCTCACTCATTATTATTGCATTTAACAAATTTATAAATAATTCAAATCATAGATTGTCATTAAAACTGGAATACTTACAAAAAAATTCTTGGTATACACTGGTCACTTAATAAAATGTAAATAAAGCTTAGGATTTTATCAGGAGGAATGTAGAATGTTTAATTTGAACAGAGACATAAGACTCATGAGCAATAACGAAACCAGGTAATTTAATTCTTTTTTTACCCAGTCAAAATCAACTGTTTAGCTATCGGTGATGATACATGTTATTTTATATTTGTGATATACATTCAATAGATTTTTGTAAAAATAATATTTATTTATCACAGTTATGTAATGTATGAGACTGTATTAGGAACTGCACTAGTTCTCTCTATATGCAGTAGCAAGCAGAAAAATGGAATACATTCTAATGGAATACATAATAATCAACAAGCTTGTCTGATGGTATTTGGTAGAAATTATTAATTCATAATGGAAAGACGTGATGAAGCTTGTAGAAGTGGTAACGATGCTGTGATTTTGCAATAAATAAATAATAGAACATGTATAAAGAAAGCAGTATCTGAAGCTAAAAGCTTACATGAGATTTCAATAAATAATTTCTCTTGAAAAATTGTCAACTTATGATGAATGTGTTAATTAATTTTATACATATATATTAAAAACATATTGGAGGCTAATATAACATTTATAAGGTATCAACATGGTCTTCATACAGCCTACTGTAAGAAGCCAGTCACTTTCTACACCATCACAGAAACGTTAAAATTAAATATTATTGAAGAAATCATTTTTTATGACTATTATACAATCATTAAATTCATAAATAGTGTTGAAATCATGACAATGTATTATCACATATCCTTCTATATGTAACTGTTTGCACCAAACATCTGAGCCAAGACACTGAAGTCATTTTCATATGAGTTCATCATTGACAACTTCTTAAAAACAATTCACATTTTTTAAATCAAGCTGCAGAACATTTCTATGTAACAGATACTTTTCAAGACTAGCACTTGAAGCAACAGTAAACTTCCTAATTATAAGTGTGTGACATTTATTGAAACACTTTTGAAAGACTGATATTTACACTTTGAGATTAATGAACTATCATTCCCCGAAGCAAGGTTTATTTATGGATGTAGCACCAAATATTTCCAATATTGCTGAATATGTTGAAGCCGCTCCTCCTAAAAGTCCAATCAAGATCAATTCCCACATGTATACTCGCATGTGCAATGGGATATGCCTGAAAATAAACAGAAAAATAATTCATTTGAGATCACAAATGTATGAATACCTGATATACCAGCATTCATAGATATATAAATTACAATATGTCAATACTGTTAAACAAAATCCATTAAAAATAATAATTTAGAAATGTTAATTTTTATGCAATAAAAATACAAATGTGCTACAATTTATTCCTTGATTACTTATTAAGAACAAAATTAAAAAGCTGAGGGAAGCCTCTTTTAGTGTTTATCCTGTTAATTATATTCAAATAAATTAGAAATAAAACAATTACAATTACCACTAACAAATATAATATTAGTTACCTCTTTGGCCAAGTGTCAGATTCTTGATCGCAGAGTTTCATGTAGAAATAATTGGGGAGAACAAAAGTTGCCAGGGTAATAGTAGAACCACCTACCAGAGCCAAAATTTTTGCAAACTGCGGCACACTCTCGCCAATTATAACCATAACTAGTACCATAAAGCTACGGACTATACATCTCAACCAACAGAATTCTGTACATCAAGAACAGTAATACAATAATATAATAACAAATGAAATATTGTGCTCTATCAAATATAAAGCAAATTAATTATACTACAGATAATTATTTTCATTAATTGATTAACATATATTAATTTAAAAACTCGTATACACTGCATTACTATTTTGTATACATTATAAAACAGAAAAATTTGATACAATAAAATGTATATGATACATGATGTAATATGTATATTTAATACAATGTTCATGATTTTACCTCCTAGATGTATATTTTGTATCTATAAGAAACTTGTAAAATTTTGGTTTAGAAAACTATACATACCACGAGGTACATCAAATATATTTTCCAATTCCAAGGCTACTGGGTTGATTACAATGAGAAATGCCAAAACCAGATGCATGGCCATTAGCAAATTGGCCAGCATGACAAGTGGACCCCGGCTCAGTGACAGAACTATGTTGGGGTTAACGTTGTCCCCATATACAAAGTAGCCTCCTAATGCCACAGGGATGTATAACAACAGAATCACTGTAAATATTAAATTCATTAGTCAAGTATAAAAATTACAAATATTGATGAAGCAATTTTTTGAAAACAAGATTGCATGATCAAGTTTTTACATTGTACAAAATTCAAACAAAGTCCCTGTTTCTTCAGCTGAGGGAATTGAATTTAATACTCAGAGCAACAGTACTGGTTGAATGAAAAACATATTTAGTTAGCAGTAATTAAAATTTTAATTTAAATTAAAACCTATACCTTTAATTACATATCAACTTTGAAAAAATGAAGGAAATGTTGTTTTATACATAAAGTTTAATATATTAATAATTTATCTATTTAAAAAACTAACATACATGTTATCTTCGTAGAGATTCATTAATTCACAAATGTATAGAATCTTAGAATTTTATAAATTAAAACAAGAACAAAATTGAAAAAAGGACTTGCTTGAAAATCCAATTGTAGCACTTTTGGTGAACTCCCGTCTGTCCTTCATGTCATTCTGTATTGTTGGAAAAGTTGATGCTCCCCCAAAAGCAAATAGGATGATACCAAAAGCCATGAAGAACTCGAGGAAGGTATGAGGTCTATGTGGCACAGGTTCGACATTGTGTAAACCAACTATGATCATCTGAGTGAATATTAGAACACAGGCTACAGCAGTTGTCAACAATGCTCCTATACCAACAAACCTTTAACACCAATAAAATGAATTTAGCCTATAAATACTTTTTTCAATATGTGTATACAGAAAATACTGTAGGACGGTTCAGTGAAACAATTATTATTAAAGTATTATATGACACTAATTGTTTTTAATGCAAGACAAAACTGATTTTGTTTTACTGTATTTTACATATTCATTTAAAATGTTCTTATTCTACAAAAATTTAATTAAAGTGTTTTCTGCCTATATTAAATAAAGATATGAATATATTAAAATTATTTTGAACCAAGCAGAAGTTTAAACAGAATGAGATACCAGAAGTCTTTGGGTGAACCCAGCCACATTGGTGGAGTGATGATGACAGCGAACAGAATGAACCATGAACAAAATGTAACATGTGGAAACAACGGCTTTAACATGTCCTGAACAATCTGAGAAGCCAACAACAGGTATACAACTCCTGCACCAAATAATGTTATTTGTACACAGCCAGATACCAGAAGCCTAAAAACAAAACAAAGTTTCATTATTCAAAACAATATTTAAATTTATTCTTTAATAATTCCCTTACATATAGTAATAACTTCACAATTTTATTGTCTCCAACTGTAAATTCAAGGAAATGAAATCAGTTAACTATCTCCAGTTCTCATCCCATGCCTACTTATCATCACTGATTATGACCTGAGCTTTAAAATTGTAATGGGTTTATTGTTCAAATCATCATTGAATTGAAAAAAATCCTATCCTGAGGAAGTATATGAACTAATAAAATGATCATTTACTTTCATCAGTGTTTGGTTTTAAATTATAAATATTTGTATTTCCATTGTGTTATTTGTAAATCTTTTATGGGAATATTTGTTTTGAATGTTTTGTAGGTAATGCCTACCATTAGCCATTAATTTCTCAACTGGCATCAATGTTATTTAATTTGGCATGAATTCATTATTACTTTACTAACTTAAATATTTGATTAATTGTTATCTGAAATTGCATAAGCATTTAAATAGGTTTATCCCTCAGATAATGATCAATCAAATTACAATGAAATAATGCCAATTAATTTGTAACCATATAATGACCATTATATATAAGAAGGCACAGATGTCTGGATTATTTCCCGATAACATTTAATGGATACAATTGTTTGCCATTTCTGATAAGAAAAAACATCATATTAAAAGTTCAATATTTGCATTTTTTTGTAATATTTGTACACTGACAACATTATATTTCACTGGAGGGCAATATGACCCCAAACTGATGTGTGAAATTGTAGGAATAAGGAATTCAAACTGAATATAAACTCTGGGAGACAAAATTTTTAATGGTTTAGAACTTTAAAAAAGTTTAAAATAAAAATAACTCTAATAAATGATAAACTTTTAAATATGCCAAACAAATATAAACAGTAAACATAATTATAAGTTGGTAAATGGAGATTTAAATTCAATCATTAGTTAAGTTCAATCAGATAAATAAAATTTATATTTAATTCAAAAATAGTTAATAACAGTAATCATTTGAGTACTGTTTCACCATATTAATTACTAATTAAAATTATTCATTTTTTTCTGGATAAAAAAATAAAAAGGAAAAGTGTTTAAAAATTTAAAACCTAATTCTCAATGTCTGTGTTTTCCCATTTTGGTACATAAATAACTCATCAAATATGAAATGTCTTCACTGAAAATTGTATTATGAACTTTGAACTGCATTTGAATAAATGGCCAATAAGCTTTTTATTTTATTATATAGCCAATGTGCATTTTATTTGATTATATTTAATTATTTGATATTATATAATAGGCTGGACAAATTAGTCCAATACATTCAAAAGAAATACAAACATCTGAATTCTTTGCTATCTTCAGATTTCTTTCACCTTATTATCTCTAGGTCACCATGATGTAACCTAAAATCTGGACTTTGTATGTTTTATATTCAAATGCACTTTAAAAAGTGTAATTGAGAGTACATTTTTATATCAAATACTAATTAAACAAAAATACTTATTTTTTCAGAGATATGATAGTAAGAAGTCCTTAATTTAATTTAATTTAAATGAATTTATTTATATATAACAGTCTGGCCCTGATAGCCTTGCAGGCATTTAATCATTAATAGTGGATCAAATTTTACAGTGTATGCAAAGTTGAAAAGATTATATTTAAAGGTTCAAGCAAATTCTTCATTCATTTCAAATTTATAATATATAATTCACTGTGAGGTGATTGAATAGGACAGGGTAACCTAATCACTAAAATAGGTATTGATAACATTTTGAAAACTATGTGTCATGAGATGAAAGCTTACATTAATAAGGCATAATTTACTGTGATAAGCATTAAAATTTCTCAACCAATTTGTACAAATTTAGCTGAGCAATTAAAATAATTCTGCCAATTCAAAAATACATCCTTATAATAATGTAATAAGCTTTCAAAAAAAGTAATTAAAGAAAGGGAAATTTACCTGCCCCATTTACCTACGGCCCTGTAACCAATTGTGGGATACGGATTGCGGGTGGCTCCCCTATGTTCAGGATATCTTTCTTCCACAATCTGCCAGCATATGCCCAACCTGGTTGCTCCATAGAATGCATTCAAAGAAAGAACAATAACTATGATGATACCTATCCATCCTGCAAGACAAAACAATATAATGTAGTTTGAAATAATAATATTTTGTTAACTAATTACCAGATTTGTATAGAAACAGGAAATGTCTTAAGGGCCAAATATTTAGTTGATAAATCTATATTTAAATAAGATGCGATATTATAAAATTTACACCAGGATGAATTATCAAAATAAACATTTGCTTATCGGATGATCGAAGAAGAACACCAGATATTATATTCAAGAGAAATATCCAATTACAAAGATCATGATCCAATGATTCAACATCACGAGTATCAAGGTTACAAAGTATTCCTAGCATGGGAATAAAATATTTTCTCATACAAGTCAATATGTATAAACATCTACATGTCTGTGTATGTATGTGTATCTATGTATAAACATGCATTTATATTAAAATTTTTTAGAAGAAAAAATGAAAAATATTTCCTGGTAAAATTAATTAAATAAATACCTTAAAAAATGTTATAATTCCTGTATTATATCTAAGAAGGACTAAAACCAAATTATCTTCCATGACTGCCAATTATTGATTTTAAAATATGATGGTCAACCAAATTTTACTGAATAAATTGAGTTGAACTTATTATTTCAGAAAGGAATGTGAAAGTCTCTAATATTTCAGTAATTAATGATAAAATAATTGGGCAAGGGTCCCAGTAAACTTAACAAGGGCAACTTTAGGTAAACTTAATTTTTTGTTCCTTATTGTGAATACTAAAGACATTTTATGCTTGAAATTAATTTTTAATCACCATTTGATAATCTCAGAACAATATTACAGTAAACTATTAGTAATAGTTACTTGCTAGTTAGTTACTAGCTAGTTAGTTGCTTGTTAGTTAGTTGCTTTTAAAATGTTTAAAAACAAAATGTCTCCCTCTGGTAATATCAACTATATTAATGATTTCCCATATTTAGTCTTTGTAAAAAACTAATATTTGTATACTAATATTGTACAGTTTATCAACAAAACAATAAAATGTATTTACTGTCTGTACAAATACTACTCTGACAGAATAGTTTTAGATAAAATAATAAGGTAAAAAAATATTAATAAAAACCAAAAAGTCCTTGTCATTGCAGTGTTTTACTGTTATGTAACAAGAAAGTAGTTCTATGAAAATACAGTAAAACAGCTTTCAATGAAATACACCCGGATTTTCTATTTGCTCTTCCATTATCACTTTTATCATAATTGGTAAAATAGTGTCACAAAGTGAACTTTCAAACAAGAAGAAAACTAATAATATTAAAATGGGTAGAACCTATGTGTAACTGACTTACTTGGAACTACATCCAGAAATTAATATTTTCAAATTATGAAATAAAATTAGCTGATAGAAATAAATACCGGAATCGACAACGGCTTTTGGCAATGCAAGTACTCCGCTTCCTGCCATTTCTCCAGCGATGAGGACAGCAGCTGAAAATACAGTAAGTCCATTTTTTCTGCTTTCAGAATCTTTACGTTGAACTTCAGGGGCCCCATTCTCCTGTAACAGTGAAAACTTTGTGTTATACATTTGTAAAATAAAAATTATTTGAAAAAATACAAAAAAAAACAACATATTTTCAACAAATGGCTTCAATACATTCTTGGATTTAGACAATTTAACAAGCCACTGAAACTGGCAAAAATGATGCACTTGATAAAACAACCATAGGCTGCTTGCATTAAGTGGCAATTTCTTAAGAGTTTCAATTACAGCAATCATAACACCAGTCTGATTCGGGTTGATGATGTGATCTTTATATTTTATGCACAGTGTATACCCCAGTAAACATCTTAAACTTGTATGCATTGTACACATGTATTGTGGAAAGGAGTCCACTGTGGTTGAAACACTGAATGATAAAGAAAGCTAAACAATTGGGCTGTATAGAACATTTCACAAAACAAAACGAAGAATCCTTTGCGTACACCTGGACCGGAGATCATCTGAAACCTGTTGCACGTATTGTCAAAATATGCCATTCTTAAGTCGAACGCCACAAAATGATACACATTTTATTAATGAGGGGAAGAAAAAATTAACTCCAATAGCGACACGGTGTACGTTATCGGCTATGACACTCGAAATCGTTGATAAGGTTTTTTTATTTTTGCATTTTCACCTTAATTAGCCTGTCAGTAGAATTGTCGGGTAGAACGGTTGTTTCGCCGGTCGAATGGTAACTTCGTGCCAGTTTGGCGGCAAGCATAATAGAGAACCTGGATGTGGACTACAACATCCGGCGCTGACCACTGACTAATCGACAGTTAAAAAGCTGAAAATAAACCGTCGAATTCAAACCGAACTCGAAGTTAGCTGACCGAAAACTAAAACCTCAATAGAAGAGAGTGACGTTATAGGTTGACTCTAACAGTTAACCTCCTCCCACCTTTCTAGGAATTCTCCCACCATTTTGACATTTCAAGTTTTTTTTTAATTCTACGAGGGTTTTATTTTATTATGTGGAACGAGTTCTCCAATTAAGATACGTTACATAACTCTAAGAATATTGGCCTACTTGGCTGGGCACCTCCAATAAACCTGGTTTTATAGAGCGACTATTTTGTTTTCAGGCTTTTTGTTTGTAAATGATGTTTATATTTTCAAATTTAAACGGACTTAATACGGTACTAAATTATCTGATGAGACAAATTGAAAATGTTCTCTTAACGTATTAGTAATATTTTCATAAATACGATTTTAGCATAACTACCTGAAGTTGTTGTTATAAATCCAATAGATTTTATAGTTTCAATTAAACTAACGTGGGGCGATTCACCTACAGTGTTTCCATCTGGTCATTCTATATTTAGGTCTGGCCGGCTGTTTTTACAGCAATGGTTTCTGTGAAACAAATTAGAAAATAAAATGTTTGGACATTTAAATTAAAAATATATCCCATGCATTGAAAACGGTTCCTCAACTAGTTTGTAGAACAATCTGTTAAATTTGTATTAAAGTACTATACAATTATATTTTCATTTCATATATTTCTGTAGTATATAAGTAAAAGTATAAGTCCTTGAACCTGGAATTGCTAATTATAATTCCAATAACAGGTAGAAGGGTAAAGTTTAAAATCTAAATCTGCTTTAATACCAATTACGTTAATACTGTAATATATTGCTAATGGCTCATACACATTTTGTGATTTTACTACAACTGATTCTCTCATTATTCCAAGGGAAATAAAACCTATATTGAAACAACAAATATACATTAGGAAAAAAAATATTCTTTCATTTACAAAAAATTATTATTCTGATACATTGAACTCTCCTGAAGCTGTTGATTTCATTTCCATCTCCAGATCCAGTCAGATTGATCAGAATTTAGTTCTTGTAGTCAATAATCGTCTGATACCCTCGAAAAGGTCAAGAATTTTAACATACCCCTGACCAAGACAAATGACTCATGAAGTTCCAGTTATAAAATTATATTAGCGATTAACTTTGTTGATATATGATCATATATAACTTCCGTTTTTAATACTTTCTTCACTGTAACCTTCATTAAGAAATTGTGTTTTCATAGCTTTTTACTTCCATCCCTACTAAAACAAAGAATAATGTGCTTTATGGGAGACTACAAGAAAGTACTTAAAAGTTCTCATAAATTTCTTAGTACTGAAATAAAAATGCATTACTAACTGCAAGTTAGTGCCAACTGCTGATGAAAGTCTGTTTCAAGACAATATAATAAAGAAGAGCCCTATACCTGTTTTATTATTAGAGTGAAATAGTAACAATTACTCAAAGCAACTTCAAATTATAACTTTTTTATAATATTGAAATTATAATGACTGCTCAATGGGATTTTATTTTCTAAATTTGTAAAAGGTGATACATTATAAACAAAATTAAAGGGTTGCCTGATCATCTTTGATTATATCCAATACATTTGATTTCTTGTTACCACTATTGACATAAAGAATGCATCATATGAATTCTAAGAAAAATGCATTTACTAGTTAAATATTGTCACAAAAATTAGATGGAGAAGCTCTCATTTTGACCAATTAAATTTATTATTAACATGTAAATGTTGGCTTATAATGAGCTACCTTTAACATGCATGTATGTCATTTAAAACAAAATAACATCAAATGTACACCAACATCAGTTTGAATTGAACTGAGCCACTTGGCTCTTTTATAAATATTGCATATGGCATGTGTTTATGACTAATAAAAAGTGTTGGTAATAATAACCTATTCATTTTTTTAAATAATAAAATCTATAAACATTTTAATGTACCCACAATGTCAGTTTTATTTTGTTCTCTCCTCAAAGCATACATTTTGCAAAATAGCATCCACATTTTAACCAAGTTGGACACAGGAGCTTCTTAAAAAACAAGTAATCAAAATTTATTGTAAATAAGTTTGAAGTACTGGGCTACAAAATTTCATGAACTATGAGGTTGGGAATTAAGATTTTTTTTAATGCACTTAATATTAATTTAACCAGTCCATTAATTTAGTAAGCAGGTACATACAGGTTGATGAATCATCAACTGCATATTTGGTTTGAACGTACACAACCATCAGTTTTTAAAATGTGCTCATTGTTGATTAAAAAAACTAAAAAAAAATACTTTAATTTTTCTACTCTGATTAAAGCAAGAGATAAGTCAAAGCACATGAAAATATTTAATTTCATTTATTTTTATTTAAAATATGATTTAATATATCTACAAGATAAAACTTATCCACATCCAAATCAAGCCTGCAAGCTATCAACCAACTGGTATTTAAAACCTTCACAGGCCTCATTTTTTTTCAATATTCAGATTTACATAATTTCCTTCTGTACAAAATATTTACACCCAAAACCAAAAAGGTATTTACCAGAGGCAGTTATTAATGAAAGATAGGAATTGATTTATAAAATATCACTTATTCTTCATTCAGTGAGATGAAGAAAAGAATAATGTGTGCACTCAATCATTACATAATATAAAATAAGTAGAAATGTACAGATAATGAAATATTTTGCTGCCAGGTAAGAAGAGGGTTATCCAAACCAATGGTTGCCCATACAGTTTCGTGTCCATTCAGTTTGACAGACCCAGCACCATTCAAGCGAACATCTTGTGCAAACCATATGCATACACCCACCTAAAAATATAATCAACATTTTTTATATGGAAATAATTTTTACTATTCTATTTAACATTTACAGTGCTTCAAAACCCAATAAAAGGTTTTTAATTCACACTTCTCATTGTCAGTTGTTTACATATGGCATAGCTCAAATTCTAACATTTTATAAAACAGTAATAAAAATTAGATTACACACACAAACTATTACTGCACTTCACAATGAAATTCATGACATGCACATAAAGATTTATTTAATATGTACTGACCTGCTCTTTCTGTTGGTGTCCTGCATTTTGGACAAGGTTTAGTGGTCACTTTGATAGCCACCTTGCTTGCCTCATCCCACCGAGCCTAGTGTCACAAGAGCATTTTACTTGCAAGCAAAATCAAGTTATTCAACTAGGAATTATCATTAGCAATAAGAAAATATAGTACTATACCTTGATAGTACTATATTAATACCAATTAAAATCCAGAGCATTTCATACTCAAAATAATATAGGAAATAAACTATTTTAAACTCAAGCTACAGATTTTTCTGCAATGGTTAGATTCCATATATATATATATATATATATATATATATATATATATATATATATATATATATATATATCCAAAAATATTATTTTTTCATTCATCTGCCATTATAATAGCCATGGATAATTTTCAGTATTTTTTACATGACTGTATAGACACAAATGAATATTGGGTTATAACTAAGTATAAATGTTAGAGTGAAATACTATTTTATAGAATACCACTCATGCAAAAAAATTCCTTCTGAACAGTTTTATCACATTAGATATCATGACAGGAATAAAAAATAATCATCAATATAGTTAATAATGGAGATGGTTTAATATTTGAAAATTAATAATTAAATTTATATGTGAATTTCTTTAATTTTGAAATTATATATAGGTAATAATAATAACAACATGAATACTTGAATACACAAAGAATATATTTTTGAAAATAAACAGACCTGAGAAGCTCTTGCAGGATCAACAGAATATCCAGATTCCGACTGGTTCAATTCTTCAACAGCAGCACACTCACCCAAGTGGTACCCTTGTAAGCAGTTGCGACAAAATACAAACTGAAACAAAATATACATTCCATAAATATTTATTCAAGATATGAGTATGACTCAAATCCTACCAAAGATTCAATGTCAATATCAGCTCTCAACTATATTAGTGTATATAAATTGTTCACTGACTCCACAGCCATTAATGCAGGTTATCTTGTTGCAAGTTGGGTCATCCGGTATGATGCCAGCACCGCAGCCGGGCTGGGGACACAGAACTCCGCCGTTTGTCAGCACAAACTCTTCAGCGCCGAATCTCTGGTACTGACTATACTGAGACAACACAACAACCAATTAGAACAATAATTTTCAATTTTTTATAGACTCATAGCCACTGAGAATGATCTCAAAGAACTCTGAATGACAGAGTGGTATTCATTCTAGGAATGCACATAATAGCCTAGAACATTTTCTTTGTGTATTGTTCCTCTTAACACTTTACATTCGGTAATTGACTGATGCCTCCCTTATGAAAGCAATGATGAAGTCTGGACAACAATTGTCAATTTAATTTAAAACAATAAACAATTATATTAATCATCAACATTAGCTTTGCATAGTATTTTCTTCATGCAGTTTATTTAACATCCACATGAAATTTTCTTAGTTAAACTTAGCTGCACTTAGTCACACACATATTTTGATATAAGCCTGTGTGTATTTGAAAAAGCAATCAATGAGTGACATTTTGCCTCTTTATTTCTACAATGTTTATATTATACAACTCCAATATTGATTGTCGATAATGCAACTAGTTTGTTAAATACTGAGTTAATAATCAACATCATATATGTGTGGCTGTTTATATATATATATATATATATATATATATAAAAGTAAATGTATTTGTTTATTTCTTATATATACGGGTGAAGTGATACAGACAAGATTCTCTGGGAGAAGTTTGAAGTGGTGTGATTCCGTGATGAGTGATCTTGGGCAGCCAGCGGGGCAACCGAGACTGTAGCCAATGACAGAATCACTGATGAATCTCCTTTCCCTCAGCCTTAGCGAACAGTACTGTACAAAACAGCTGAGGCAGGTAACATGACATTCAGCACAGCTGAACACCAACACGGTCTCACTGTAATTAGTACACTTCATTATTGTTAGCTATCATGGATTGTGAACATAAAACTTTGTTCCTAATATACGAATAAATAGTACTTTACAATGGTTTTTATGAAGTTTTCCTGAAAATTTCTCACAACTAATAATTTACAATAATAAATTGAATACACCATAAAATTTTAAAAAGGTAAAACAATATTGAGAAGACTACATGAACACAATAGATTGCAGAAATAAACTGACAATATGTATGGTTAATTGTGAACTTACAATTGTATAAATCTGAAATAATGTTGATATCAGATCTTAATATACTGAAATGAAGAAAATAATTTTAAAAAACTTGCCTGACATCAGTGCAAGCAAGGCAGGGTACATGTCTTGTATTTGACCTGATAAGATTGAGTGGGATGGCAGCAGGTACATCAACTCCAGATTTGTGATCAGCACATTTGAAATAAAATTCAGCCCACGCCACAGCACCATCCTAACAGACAAAAGAATTAAATGAAAGTAAGAAACTATAAAGAAAATATGGTTTAGTGCTATTTTAGCTGAGTTATAACTATGGACTATATACCTTTATTTAACCTTAAATTTCCTCATTATATTAACTTAGTACGCATTTGCATGTCCTAAAATTAATTATTGGAAAAGCAAACCTTTTCAGTTTATGACTATCTTTATGAATGGTCCTTATTTATAAATGCCATATTGAGGATAAAAGTTATAAACCTATGAAGTATATGAACTTAACTGAAGGTTAAGCACATATTAAATTAATTTAAAATAGCAAAAGAGATAGAACAAAATGGGTCTTAAAGTATATGTCATAATGGATGTTTTTGACACAGTAAGCATCCTTACTGGGCATGTATCGTGTTCACAGTGGGCTGAGATGCGGTGAGGCAGCAGGACATCATCCCAGGATGTTGGATCGGAATCTACAGTCAGAGCTCCCGACTTGCAGGTCGAACACCTCACTCTCAGTTTACCGCTCTTCAGATCTTTACAGCTGTAACAGTAGACGAAGAAGTGCTGTCCCCCCGTCGTTCCCGATGATGACTGGCCAGCTGAAGCTGTGGAAGAGGGCGAAGAACTGGCATCGGGAGACTGGTCTAGGTCCAGGATCGTGGTATTGGGAGTGACGATGCTGCTGTTCGTAGAGTCTTCGGATTCCGATATCCGGTCGAGCAGGGATACGGTCTGACTGAGAGGTTTAGATCCGCCTTCACCTCCATCATCGTCGGCCCTTCTCCTACCACGTCTCCGCACAGCATGCAATATAGTCTGCTCTCCTAAGTCACATTCCTGCACATTCAGATTCATTAGATGCCAGAAAGCTCAAAAATCATAACAGGTCATAACACTATAATGATAACAATGACATGGATCTGAATTTACATCGTTGTACATTTAAACAAAGTAACACAGTTAAAAAGGTCTAACAATTGAATTTTAATTATAGCTAACATAGCAAAGAGGATATTGATTGAATAATCAACATTAATAAAACTGGTGTGTAGGCAATTTCATGTTGAGAAGGTGCTCTCCATACATATAATCAACAGCTTTAATATCAGATAGATGTTTATGCTAAATTTGCCGACACTGTTCGATAGCTTAGTAAAAATGTGTAGCAGAACTAACCTACCTAAGAGTCGGTAGATGGTTTACCTCTATGACTGTTGAATCATCCAGCTCTTTGCCTGCAAATATAATCTTGACTTCTTGGGGCGGCATTCCAAGTTTGGGTGCTATCAGCTGTTTGACATCGCCGATGTCCCACTTGGGGTCCAAATCCAGGGACAGGGTACTGCCTGTGTTCGATTTTATGTAGACGTTCAGTCCCTGCTTCAAGGACTTTTTGCCCAGCCAAAACAACTGAAACATGCTATTCCAAATTCGCCACAACACTTCAAAAATCCGCATCACTCCAACTACGCGCTACTCCCTGCGTCAACCGAAAATAATTCTCTCAATAAAAGATCTTAAAATAGAATTCCTAACCTTAGTCGAGTTATCTATGGGCGCAACCTACCCCACTGTTTGTAGTGTGTCAAGTATCCCCCCTCTTACAGAAACTGGCGCGGATTATTTTACCATATTGTATTATAAAATTGGATTTAAGGCATTAGTAATGATTCAAAATTAGAACCAAAACGTGGTTTGATGAATTTAAACAAAATGGTTAAGACGCATTATTATTATTGTTATTAGTTTATTAAGGTAGTGGCTGATCAAATGTTCCTAGCATAACCAGTTAAATACAATGGAGCTTGTTAATAGTATCTAATAAAGTTTATGACTTACCTAGTTATAATGTTAATAATTGTTATAAAAATAAACAGAATACACCTTTTCAAATAAACGACCATGCTGTAGTTCAAATTATGGCCGCTAGGTGGAGCTACAAGTGGAGCCTGTTTGCTCCTGCTATCTAGCGGCAAACGTTGAAACTATTCTCCATTAAGAAATATAAAGCAATACTTTTTGAAGATCATCATCTAATATTACAATAATTAATTTATATGTATATATATATATATATATATATATGTATATATACATATATATAAATATAGATTTATATAAAACACCAAATTTGAAATTTAGTTTTAATCGGATGTGGTTTCATCCCCACATCAGCCAAGAAACAAATATTATGTTACATTCATTTAATAATATTTATTAATTTACAAATATATAGTCATCATTTATTAGTTTTTTCATTTTTTGGATTCGAAACTCACCTAATTGTTTAACATAAATTTAGGCTCATTATTTAATATTATCCCTCTCTCATGACTTCATTAATCATTACCCTTGTAATTTATTACAAGTTTCAGTCCCTCACTGCCAAAAGTAGCATTTTTTAAAACTATTTAACTTGTTTTAAACAATTTCAGAGTCATGAAATTTACTTGATATGGCTGTTTATAAATACATTTTATATATATATATATATATATATATATATATATATATATATATATATATATATATAAGTTTCATAGAAAACTAGAATGGTGGTATAGCTCTAATTTAGTTTAGACCTACAGTATTTTTGGAAAGTGTGACTTGTTGGTTGTAATAATACATTACTAAAAATATATAATGTATACACTTTATTTGGAGAAACAGTACGTACAATAATTTCTCAACAGTGTGCCATTAAAATTACCATTTACATTGCTAACAATGCAGATGTAGATGGTGATCTTAAAACAAGCAAATCAATTTTTTCATTTTTTGTTCTATATGGAGTACGATATGACAATCATTATTAATCAAGATTATGACATTTATGTAAGTTACTATTCATGTTAAGATACTATTCAAAATGCTATTTAAGGATAAATTACATAAACATAATGAATGAATGTTATGATGGATTTATGAAAATCCAATAAGTGATCAATATTTGTTCACTTTTGAAGGAAGGCTGTGGCCTTCCTTCCTAAGAATAATACTGTGTGGGGAAATTATTCATCAAATAAATAATAGTTAGAATAATGTCGACATTAAGTTTTAATTTTAAATAAATTTCTTACAAATTTTTGATAAAATTTTGATTTAGTATAAATATATTTTTTTGGTTCATTTTTACATCTATAATACTACAAAAATAGGTCTATATACTCTTAGAAAATAAGTCAGGTTAACAATTATGAGGTACTAAGATCTTCAGAGTTTTAACATATAAAAAACAATTTGACACACATTTACTTTTTCTTAAAAAAAAAACGAAAAAACAAAAATTATTGTACAAAAATATTTCTTAGAATGCAGTCTCGTTGTGTTACAGATAATTATAAACCCGTCTATACAAAAATGTGCGATGAGATATGGCACATATATTATGTTTTAAAAAGTGAGTCATATATATGATTACTTGTTTAATTACAATTGAATGTTGTTATTGTTGTTAATGAATATTTTATTCATCCTTGACCGAATGGTGTGCTCCTTCTGAGCTTGAAAGTGCCTCCCCTGATCTCTTGCATGAGCATATCGACCAGGCACTCATGCTCCTTCGGCAACTGTTTCTTTTTCTTGATGATTTTAGATTTCAACTTTTCATCTTCCATTCTGGCCGCCTGCTGTTCTTGCCTCTTCCTCTGTTCGTTTTCCTGCAATTAAAAAAATAATGAGTAAGTTTGTGTCTATCTGCTTGTTTTTGAAATATTTTGAAACTATGTTGATCCTAAATAATAAGATTGAGTAATCGTGAAATGAGATACTCACTTGGCTAGCTTTTTGGATTTTCTCGAAAAAGTCGGCGAACAAAGTGAAGCATTCCTCAAGTTGAAACGTATCGGGATCTTCGCAGAAGTGAAGAGCCAAACGTTTTGACGCCTCTTTCACTTTAGAAAGGAGCCCCTCAAGTTTCGTTACACTTTTAAGTGCAGACGTTATAAAATCTGTAACAGAAACCGAGGTGTTTTATATGCAGGCAAAAATGGCAATATGGTTGCGAAAATTTCAAGCAAAAAAATTGCAGGGAAACAGAAACTAGTTTTAAAAATACGCGAAAGTTTTAGTTACCTGCAAATTGACGCTGTATGTCTTCGCTTACAAATGTCATCTGTTTTTCAAGTTTTCGAACTCCCGCGGCTAACGAGTTTATATCCTCTTCAATTGCAGATACAGGAACCCTAAATTGAAACAAATTAAACGTAAATTAGTAACGTTATTTTCCGTTTCCCGAGAGTTATAAATTTTCAATCGACGCTTCCGATGCCTCATCGGAGTAGCACGAGATTGAACCCAGTTTTGCTAACATGACCAAACCCTCCGTTATATACTTCACTTATATTCCAAAACCATTGTTGATCTTCTATCAGAAATACTAACCTAGCCGTTTGTCTGAGCGAGTTCGCGTGGGTGAAGTCTAAAATGTCCTTTCTGTTGGATTGCGCCACATCAACGACGTAATGCAAGAAAGTGACCCTAGGCTTGTTGGCACGAGTATCCAATAGCTTGGGCAGCGTGTTCAGTTTGAATCCGGCGGCGTTACCCGCGTAACTACCCTGCAAAACACAAGTTATGTGTGAAAAACATATCCCCAATGACGTAACGTATAGAATATCGCCGCACTGGCGCATTATTTACTTCTAATACTTACGGTGTTGAGATAGTTGCCGAGTTGGAGGACGAGAGCCAAGAATTCTTTTAGAGAGGAATTCTCCATTAAATTTTTGCTTTCCTCGATGATACTTTTCAGTTGCGGTTCCAGTTCGTCAACAATGATCGGAACTTCTTCTTTCTGTTAAGCGCAAGAAATTTTATATTTTTAAACATATTTCTCGATTCTTGTCTGTACAAAGACGTACACCGAACAAAAATAGAATAGAGTAAATAAAATTCCGAAGTAGGAGGCCTACCTGCAACATAGCTTGAATGCGAAGAGCGTATTCCGGGATATCGGAAAGGTCGAGATAAAATTTTTCCGCAGAGCCCAGTTGTTCTCGATCACACGGATGCGACATTATCATCGCCAACTGAAATAGAAAACGCCGTTAATTATAGTTTAACAAAAATAACGCCGTTGGGTGACCGTAGTTATATCGCGGTCGATATTAGATACTGACCTCGTTGCGATCGGGAAGTAGCCTGGTGAGACTCCTGAGAGTTTCCGGAGGGAGGCCGGTGCCGGCGTTGATGGAGTCGAGTACGGCCCTGGAGCCCGCCTTGTACTGCTTGAGAAGAATGTTGACGGCGAGACTCCTCCTGGAGTCCGGGGAGGTGAACCTATGGCGGGGACGAGGGGCTTTGGCTGTGCCGGCCAGTACGGGCGCCGAGTTGGGCCGAGCAGCCTGGCAGAACAGCTCGTCCAGCTGAGCGTAATCCACCGACACCTCGGGACACTCGACCTTACCCCACAAGGAACCCTCTGCAAATCGAGACAAGAGTCAGTCACGGTTTCGATCGGGAATATAGAGTCCGACAAAAATATGTCAAAATGCCGATATTGAAATATACGAATAGGGAGGAAACTCACTTATGACTTGGGTGGGTATCTTGGTCCAGTTGATGGTCTTCATCTTGCGGCTGGGTCTGGGCAGGGTGTTGTACTTTGGCGTTGTTGGGGTGCCGGGGTCTGGGAGAGGCATGGCATGGAGCCGTGGAGGGCGGGGTGGGGAGGGGGGGCGGGGAGCGGTGCCGAGGAGCAACCAGGGGGCGGCAGGGGCAGTGGCGGTGCGCGGGCGAGGCCCGGGGCCCAGGAGGCGGTGGCAGTGGCGGGGGCGGGGGGCAGGGGTACTGGTGTGGCCGGGCCCGGGGCGGTGGCGGCGGCGGAGGCGGTGGGGGTGCCGGAGAGGCGGCGGCCGGGGCGGGGTGCCGGAGAGGCGGTGGCCGGGGTGGGGGTGCCGGGGAGGCGGTGGCCGGGGGTGGAGGCGGCTGCTCCTGGACCACGGGTACCCTGGCCTCCTCTTCCGGCAGTCTCTCCAGGGGCTGTTTCCTCCTCGGTTTGGGGGATGGCGGTGTCCTCGTGTCGACGCCGTCCACTTGTACTGCCGCCTCCTGCTTCTTCCTGCTCACGTATGCCCTCCTGCCCGGCCCTAACGTTTGGGTCGACGAGTCCTTCGTCCTCACAGTCCTGTTTATCTTTTTCCTGCCGCCCTGCGAGGTAGCCTCTTCCAGAAATTCCCATACTCGATCACTGTAGAAATAACCAGAATTTAATTAGGGGATAATAAATTAGGCTACAATTTCTTTTTATTAAGATACAATTGGTACTTGACTTTGAGTGATTGAAATCAACGAGATTTATCTGAGATTTTTATTCGATTCTTCATTCGTTTAATTGTTTTTTTAAAATTTGTTTCAACGATATCAGTCTGGTCTATAGGTCAGCCGATAACCGAACTTACATTCCTGCAGTTTAATGACTATAATTTTTATCCTCATATGTGTCATAAACTCACCTTCCTGGTTCCTTTTGCATTTCTATTAGATTGAACAGGATGAACTGGAGCGACAGAACGTGGGGTGTGTCCGCAACCTGAAAAATGAATATTTACATTTAGCCTCTTATTCAATAATGCATTCGCTAGATATAACTCGTGTATACATGTGCTGGATAAATCTAGCTAGATGGGGATTGAATCAACCGTTCTGACCTTTTTGAAAAGTGTATCGAAAAGATTTTGCGGCGACCAGGGCTCCATCTTGTCGTCATCGCTGGCCTGGTGTTTCTCAAAAACTTTGATCTGGATCCGTAGTCCCTCATCGTCGGATTCTTTTAAAAGCGTCAGTACTTTTGAGAGACCCGAACCTGGAATGGGAAAACAGAAAAACGTGTTATTAAAGAACGTAGGCATTCGATACGTATCGATTGCTTTTCTGTTTGAAGGTACACCCGGGTGGTACTTGTGTTCTCAAGTTCCGGTTCAAATGTAAATTAAGACATTGGGCTCTTTCTATTTACCGAATAATTCATTGCGTAGTCGTATTCTTTGTGTGATGTCTTTATTTGCCAATATAAGGCAATTGACAAATGCCATCAAGGTGGTTTGATAGGCGACATTGTCGGCTGCCTTCAGCTCCTCGATGATTTTATCTAGCCTATACCTTTGCCCATGGCAGCTCTGAAACACAAAAATAAGAGCAATGAAGAATCATAAAAAAAATCTTAATGCACCGTATGATAATAAACTCGGAACTTAAGTCTGTAGGCGAAATTTTGCCGATTCAAATTATATAAATATTGTTATATTTCATATCGCGGATTGGAATGGACCACCTACATTCTCCATGACGTTACATCGCAACTGTCACCGGTTTCAAAGTGCACTGTGCTAATATAAAGAGTGTGTATTGTAGTGGAGACGAATGCCAAAAGTGAAGTGCTTCACACGATATAAAGGTCGCACAATATCCTTGCGAGATCTCTGCGGAACAACCCCCCAATTGTTTTATGCTGAGTAGCCGATAATTTTTTGTCCCATTGTCGGAGTTGATTCAATGTCTTTATCTTATTGAGTATTTTTTTTGACACGCGCAATTATAAAAGTGATCTAATTTTTTTGTACAATTTCAAACCTTGAAGAAATGATGTTATTTAGTTTTTCAGCCGTCATCAAATCTTGTGGCGCTCTACTCTATTAAAAGCGGATATTAATACCGATTTCGCTACCGATCGCTACATTCCGCTATACATTCGCAAGGAGTTGAATGGCTCGTTATACGCTTTAATACCGATTTAAATAAATTTAATGTTTGCTCAGATCCATTTTTTTTTACAACTCGGAAAGCCTTTACCAGTACCGGTGGAATTAATTTAACTTCTGAAATAAGGGAACGATTTATTTATGTGACAACTCAATCACTGTTGTCGTTAAGATGATTCTACTACTTTAATAAATAATCGATTCGATAATCGAATAGATAGTGGTTACAATTTAGGATTGTTACAGGACGTTGTTATGAAATATACATTTCGTTCTTAGCGTTAACCACCGTCATGGCAAACTAATGACGACCAGAACTGTGACCTACTCCTAACGGTCTGTCACTGTAATTTATTAGACTCTGTTTTCCACCAGTCCCATAATGTATCAATTTATATAGTTATTATTCATTTATTTATAATATTATATATTTATATAATAATAAATAATAGTTATTATGTATTATTTATAAAAAATCCCTAAACTGATCAGAAGTAATGATGACACGCACCCTTCTTCAATAAACTGGCATTAAAAACGTTAAAATAATTTAAATATATATAAGAAATAACATCAATAAAATACGATATTTGCAACAAATGTGCAAATATTGTGCAACAAATATTTATTTCCCATTTTTTATTGCTTTCCTGCTTATAATTATACAGAGTTTGATACCGGTATCTTTTCTATGTCACTACATGCCGTTAGTGCACTAATACCGATGTTTTTGTTTATAAACAAACAATATAACAACAAACAACAACAAATAAAATAACAATTTCAACTATACAGGCGTCTAAATTGGATAGTTCAGCAAATTAATGGTTATTAGTATTAGGAGGTAATACTAAAACTGTTCTTACCTTGTAGTAGCTAAGGGCATCAAGGGATAAGGCCTGCCCTTGGGATGAAAACATACAAAGGGCGCACAATAATTCAAAAACCTGTAGTTTGACACTGTTGCTCGGACAATTCAGAACTGAAACAAAATTGAAGAGAAGATACGGTTAAAACACTATTAAGGAGGAGGAAGGGGAGAGAGCACTCGAACAGATTGCTATCCCCCCACCTAACTAAAGCCAGCCGTCAGACACCAAACATGTGTTATCTCATGTTCCTATTTTGCACAGTGAACCCAGCGGACCTTACTCTTGAGTCAAGAGTAACGAGGTGACAGCTGCCGCAATGTACATTTAAAATCTACCCCCGAGTGGCGCTTGTTCCCTATTGTCCTTTGGGATTTTTAGACGTACGTACATACATTGCGATAATAATATACGGTATACGACTGTGTTTCGTTCACAAAATATTGTGCAAATAATGCACTCTATTGAACGCTCAAAGACGCGTTAGGAGTTGCCAAACACAGACGAGAACTGAGTGGATCGGGTGGGGTTTTTGTTTTCACCGGTTAATTGGTTTCGGAAAAAGTTTAGAAACCAAGACGGTTCCCGTTACACGTTTCTAGTTCGAAATAGGCCGTTGTCCCTTTTTTTCCCCCCTGCCTTCGTCTAATCGATGAAAAGTGGATGCGGCAATTTTTTTCCTGTCGTTAATCGCGGCATAATTAATTGGGCCGATTAGCATCGGGACAACGTGAAAAGTGTTCGCATTTCGTTAGTCGAAGAAAGTGTTGTGAATATTTTGCTAGAGGTCTGGTTAACACTCGAAGGTGTTGTCGTTATATACAGAAGTCTACACGCGTGTATATATAACCATAATTTTGAATAAAAAATATTGCAATCGGTTGTTCAGAGAAATGTCTCGAAACACCAGCATCCAGCACACGAGTTTTTGGTCTTGTAATTGCTTTTAATAATTTACGCTGCTGCAATTGCTAGAGGCGACGGATTACAGACAATAAATATTACTTTGCCGAGCGATGCGGAAAATTGGCAGAAACTCATTTTTTTGTTGGACGGTCTACAAAAAAAAGTAGATAATGGCTGTTAACAGTGGCGCTATACCCCCTTCCCGAAAAAAAATTATCAGCGTATTTACTCTAAATATAACAAAAGCTGAATCAGAACGACTTCAAGTTACAGCCATCACACGTTTTTCGTATCGTATTATGGCGGACGCCCCCCGAAATAGTAATAGACAATGGCCTTTTTATAATGGCACTTATATCCCTCCTAGTGACATGATCGGTTCAAACTAATTAGTTTAGCGAAAGACAAGAAATATATTCAGAATGTTTATCAACGGCTTTATACTAGAAAGGTATTCCCGTGTACAGTTAATTTTTTGCGCCAATATAAATACACATAAAAATAAATGTGCATATATAAGTGTCCAGTTGGTCCAGCAAAGTTTCGATATTAAAAAAGAATACAAAAGCCTAATTAAAAACAACTTCATCCCTTCGACTTCCCCGGGCGTAACCGGGACCTAAATCGATTTGTGTTTGACGACTTTATTTTAGAACCTCAGATAAATAAGTAGTTCACGATTCTTGACGGGTACTTACTATTTGTGAGCTGCCTTGCGTATTCCTTGTGCTCGACGATGTACTGTAGGCCGTGTTCGGAGTTGATGAGTGCTCTGATGCAGGAGACGCAGTGGAACTGGCTTAGGGTGTCCGCTAGGCTGGACACGCCGCCAGATGTCAACTTTTCAAGGCTCTCCAAGAGAACCCCGAGCCCGTCTCGTTCGAGGAACTCGACCACCCACTTCCTGCGGCAAATAAAGGCGTGGTCAACTATCAAATGAACTAGGCAGCTAGTAACGTTTGGCATTTATTCACGTGGCCACCTCTTTTTCATGGTACTGTAGATATACACAAAAGAAAATCAACAAACAGAAACACAACAAATCGGTATTCCAACCCTTCGCAGACCACAAAATAGATATGTTGAAATCATTCTTTTCTATGGTCGGTGAAGTGCATATTACATATACAGGTGTATGTACATATTTTTGAATAGGAGTGGGTCTTTTGAGAATCCTCTTGAGTAAACAAACAAGCTACTCGCCGTCCGAAGAATGATTATAGATGAACATTTAAAAAAATAACTGAGAGTATATTAGCGGGAAGTAACAATTAAATGTTGTCATCGGAGGAGAGATTTGTGCTGTTTCAGGATTGAGGGCGGCCTTTTCATAAGAATAATGAAAATAATTTTAGAAAAGTATGGATTTCGGTAGAAATGTAGAAGATTTATGGGAGATAGCTGGTTTTTCTGAAAACAGGTCTCACAAGAAGTAAGTAAGGGGGAGTTATTCCGCGGACGTTACAGTGTTCTTTCGCTATCCCTCCAGAGTAACGCGTTCGCACGACTAACGCGATGACTACGTACAAATGGACACAGATAAGGGAAGGATTAGACCTACGCGAAAATAAGACTTGGCGACAAAATTATCGCTCGGATTAGTGACGCGATAACCGATTGAAATTTTGAAATAACGTACATTGGCCGGCTACATCTCGACACGCTCGACGGACGGTGCAGTGATAACAACATCATGCGGTTCGATAGGGGCAATGTAGCCGTGCGAAAGGCCCTAAGTAGACGGACCGAGAGCGATCGCAAAATGATTTACGACGGCCGAAACAAAGTGTTTTAGTTTAGGTGCGCATAGCTCCTTGTGCAGGGGACGACGGGCGGGTTTCGCGTATTCGTACGTGAGCCGAATTAAATACGGTCTCGAGAGGCGTACAAGGGCATTGCCAAACATCCAGTTATAGCACTATAAAACCCCGAACTTGTCGAAATCAAATATGATTATATTCCTTAAAATATAGTCAGCGATTCAAATAATAAAACAGGCATTAAATATAAATAAATGTATTACGCTGGTAGTAAATGAACGGTGGGGGTTGTTAGTGATCTTGTTCTTTTGGTACTCGGTTTCAGGCGACTGTGCGACGTCACCAGTTTACTGTATTGTCGTTTAGGAACAAGCAAACAATGGGACGAAGTTCTCCGCTGTGCCGACTCAATAGCTGGTCTATTTTTGGATCCATTAACGGGAAGAGTTTACGAGTGTTTACGATCGCGTATAGACGAGGCGCCCCCCTCCACTGCTGGATCATGATTTATGACGTTCCGCCAGAATAAAATATCCGAAACTGCGTGCCGACGGTTATATGACAGGATAGCGCAATTGAATTAACTGAATAGGAATACATCGATACGGCTTTCCAAAATGTGCAGCTCTGGAACGCCAAATTTGCTTGCGATTGGGGCCCAGCATACACAGTTCACTGGTTCCAGCAAGCCGGATTCTTCCCGGTAGCGGGTTGAAAATGCGATTTATTTACTATAATTTGCGCAAGTTAAAAACAAAATTTCGTTTCCTCCGGTTTCTATATCGAATTTACCCAGATACGTTTGTTTTCCTCGGCGCCGTGGGCCAGATCAAAAAAGACGATCCTAAAAAAAGACGGATTTTTACGACCGCCCTTTGGAACGTCGATGGCTGTTTACAAGCTCAAAGAGCAGACTTCCGTTCGGAACGGGCACGGGTTATTTATTGGTAATTTAAACTTTGGACTTCCGCGTACGGAATTACAAAAAAAGGGGGTCTAATGCCAGGAAACGGCGTTTATGGACAGCGCGCCCTTTCAAACGAAACGGTCCAAAGATTGTGCTGATTCATAGCCGCTCTGGTAATATGTTGAATTCGATTACACAATAATAGCATTATGCAGGCCGAAGGGAGGTGTTGTCCCGATTAAAGTATTAACGGCTCATTTAAATGCGTAATAATTATTAAATGACCCGTATATGTCATTAGAGATAAACGTCATTCAGAACTACTCAATGGGTCGTCAAGGCGTCGTGCTCTTATCACATATATTTATTCTGGAATTAACGTTACAAGGGGTCGGAGATTTCAAGTGAATAATGGAAAGAATGAAATGTTTTGTACGGCCAAACTATATCGATAGAATATTTGATCTTAAAATGCCTCCTTGTCGGCAACAAATAAATAAGTATAATTTTTGTCGCTTTTGTCATCCTCGTTATTTTCTAAAGTTTCCGTCATTCACATTCCAAAGCTTAATGGTCTCTTCGGGGAGAAAATTAGTGTAGAACTAGGACGACGAAAAGCTCGGCTTCTAATTGCCGACTCAAGCGCGACCGTGACCTTACTCTTGATTCTCGCCCAAGTGTCTGAACCGCACTGGGCGCCCTTCATTGTTTCAAATGGGGGCCCCAGTTTTTCTCCGCCTAGGCATTTCTAGTTGGTTGGTTAATTACGGTCCGCTCGGAACCGGAGCAGCGTTTCTCAGCCTCTTAACAGCTTTTTCCGGGAATCTCCAGAATCTCCAGTATCGGAGGAATTGCAGTTGGCCGTGTTTGATTAACAGACGGCAAACACGTCTAGCCGGCAGCCAGACGGACGCCCATCCCAGACATGGAACGATACGCCAGACCAAGTCTCGTCACATCGTTACACTATTGCGTAACTAATCCCACGAAATATTAATAATTTCAGCTAACATTTGATACCGGACGTTATCTACAGTACACCGAAAATAACAATTACGGAAGACAGTAAGACATTTTGAAGTTAAATCGTAAATTTTCCCAGATTTGGTATGTTCGTTCAAGAAGAATGTGTATATTACAAATTGAATAAATAGAAAAATACTAATATTCGCGTGAAAGCTTAGCAGTTCATTTAATCCCGTCGGGGTTCCACGGGAGACAATGCAGTTTTCCAAAAGAAAGTAGACTGTGTTACACAAGTCCCAGGAGTTGACTGGGTTCGTGAATCTATTGTTACCATCGCCAATTGCGCTGAGCAGAAACGCGATCGGATCAAAAAATTTCATTCCGATGATGCAATTTGTATGTCGGTTGTATTAAACTGAAAATAATGGAATTACTATGTTGAAATTAACTGGGACGAATTCCTGCGCGCTCGTGTTCTAAATCGTAACGACTGATAATTTCGAACCCGTCGAGCAGCAGACTAAAGAAAACTTTTTTATTCGAATCTCTCTACTAGAAGGCAAATGAGGACGTTTTTATGCCGAATTTTTTTGCGGATGAAAATTTCTGATAATTTGGCGGTATATATTTCCGGCTAGTCGAATGTTTCGTGTGTTTCTGAATAAAAAAATTCGTCATTGGAACTTGTTTACAAAATTAGTTAAACTGAGCAGACCGCAGATGTGGTCCAATTAGCCATGGCCGGTGCCAGTAAGACGATTCGCACGCTTTCGGGTGGAATGACATTTGAAACCGGCGCCTAGAATGATAAAACCTACTGGGAACAGAACAGTTACCTGATTTTTCCGTAAATTGATTTTAGTTTGGCGGTCACTACAGACGAATATGAAACCGGCGAAGGGACGAAACAATTTATGAATACACGAGGAGATTTTTGACCTCGCGCTAATCACATGAACTCGAGAAACAGACGAAAATCTCTTGACATGAGATAGTGACAGCGGCCGGGATATCAACGTTTTCCCATTTGCAGTGTTAGTTCCAAGAATTGAGGATAAGAAAAAATCCAGGGCTAAAAGCAAATCTGCCTCTGGACGTCTTTCCGCAAGTTTCGAAAGTAATCGTTATCAGGCGATAAGACAAAGGAGCCGCACTTGATAGGACAGGGCAACGGATGAAATAAACACCAGATCGCGAGAATGTTTACATTCAGGTAGAGATTAAGTTGATAAACACAAGGATAAAGAAATTCAAAAGTATTTTTTCCACTCGCCGATTTGGTCCTGCGCTAGATCGGAGTCGGCTTCTCGCCAGGAAATTAATGGGTCGATTTCGTGTATCGGCTGCCGATAAAGCGTCCCGTCTGCACTGTCACTGCATAAATATCTCACACTGTCACTGCAGCAACAGAGCAGAAAGGGCGCAGCCGTCCTCCACTAAGTGCCTTAATAATTTACGGCCGATGGTCTAGATTGGACCGAGTGGGACAGAAAATCGAAACAGCAATGATTCTAAAACATATTATTTTATTATCTCATTTTTATTACTAGATAGCAGTATTGGGGTTAGTTTCGAATTGAAAACTAAAATCGCTTGTTTTTTGTAAAGACTAAACCTTTTAATTTAATATAATTTAGAGAGAAATTTTATTTCGGAAAAAACACTCACAGAAGATCGGATTTTAGTTTTTGGATACGTCTCTGAAAAAAAACCGTCCGAAGCTACAGATTTTTCACGACCAATAATAGACGAGATAATAATAGAAGCGTCTATAAACGTTTATAGAGGCATTTAGGTAGTTTACAAGAGGGAACCGTGTACTGAGAGATATGGAGCCGCGGGGTCCAGAGCTGGGATTCCAGGTCCCAAAGACGAAGCTCATCTTTCTCATTAAGAAGTGTTAGGCCGGGTTCCAACAATGTGTCCTGTTAGTGGACACTGGGACTCCATTAATATCCATTAGGGCCCGGCATAACCCGCCCCCCACCTGGCCGATACTACACCCTACTACAGAGAGCACCCCTCCCCCTATTGATATTCCACAGGCGATGACTCAATTAATCGGCCATTCCAGAGCGGTCGGGTCTCTTTCTCCGAGTTAGCCGGCCGGTTGCCTTCCGGGGAAAATGTCGCCTAACAGGCACGGCACGTGCACACACGACGCTTACGGTATTGACGAGGCGCCGCCCGATTGACTCGAGCCTCTTGGAATCCGAAGGCCCACTGAAAAGTCTGTGAGCGGCGGTGCCAGGTTCTATCGCGACCAATTAGCCAGGAAGAATGAAGATCGGGGCCCGAGACAAAGGGACGCTCAACGGCAATCCGACGTATACGAAGGCGACGACATTAATTTTATTAATCTGCCGAATACTCGCCGGGCATATCTAAGATTGCGTTTTTAAAAAGGAAAACAAGACATAAATCACTTTGGAAACTCTACTTTACGTTATAGTTTTTAAAACATGCGTAATTTATCGGCCAAACTTCACTGTCGTTTCCAGTGAAAGATGTTAATTTTTATGAGACGTAACACTACAGATTTCTTCGGGATATCATCGAGATATTAAATTTGAAGGGCGCATATAGGCGAAAGCCTAGGACAAGTTGGGTAGGATGGAATGAATAAAAGAAAATTTTTTTTGGTGACAAACCGAAACAAGTGAGACGAGAAAACTGTAGTAACTAAAACTCTAGTGTCAATTGTATTGGATATTGTGAGGCAGGAATGGTTTTATTAAAAGGTCGGCCTCTCTTAACGGGAAAATTGCGAAGAGAACGAAACGTTTATATACAGGGACGTAAGAGAGCGTGGGAGATATAAGCTCTCCCGCTAGTGGATATGGATATGGTCCTACTTAGTGGCGTATAGGGACTGGAAGGTGGAAGAGGCGGCCGAGGGGTTTTTGGCTCGCTCCCAGCCAGACCAAATTCCGGCTCTTTTAAAACCATTAAAATGGAGACAGTGCCCGCCACCAGACCAGTCTCCCCCGACCATAAACTAGAAAATATTTAAGCCCCACCCTAGGCCACCGCGAGCCGCTCTTCTTTATCCTGATCCTTCTTCAACCCTTCCTGTCGACCGGTAATGGAGGAAACAGAAAAGCGACGAGCGAGTCACTTATAAGTATAATGAAGATTAATGGAAGTCGGATTTAAGCGCCAGGCATTCTCCATACCGGTGAGGCCCAGTCAAACCTAAATGATCGGATTTGCCGAAGGCACTACAACATAAATCATTATATCCGTTTATAGTAACATTCCCGTTATGTATGAGGAAGATATCAATTTCAAAATAGTGTATTCCCTACACTTGTCCGAAATATTGAATTTTAACGCTTTTGGTAAAGGCTCGTCTCAGTGACGGAGCAGAATTTGTGGGCCTGACTTTAAAGAACAAGATGTTCGCCCGAAATTGGCAATTACCGCCGCGGCACGTAGTCGGTCGCACATACCGTTATTAGGGCTGGCACCGTCAGTAAATGAGTTACAACTTTCCGCATGAGACGTGTGGTAACGAGGAAAAGAATGCTCGCACGTGTGCAAATGTGAATCCACGGCGAATAAGTGGGACGTTCGCCTGAATTTTGAGATCCTTAAGCGTCCAAAGTTTTCACGGCGTTTAAGAAATTATTGTAACAAACTCGAATATCTAACACCTTGAGTACTTAGTTATAAAATAAATGCCAAACCGACAAGTCCATTACCTTTTATACACATGATTGACATTCCTTTTTCGATTACTTTCAGCCTGGTTGACGAAACGCATGTCAGAATTCGAACTTGGTGTTTCCTATGTATGCGGCCAGTATTAAATTCGTGGAGATTCAGAACCCCGCCCTGTCACCCTAACCTTCATGTTGGATGATGTTTAATAAACGCGTAATTTTTTCACATGTTCTCTAACATCACATGATTTATTACTTCTCCAACTGCGACGGTTTAAATACATCAGGGTTAGAGCGGTGCCAGGGCACTTGAAAGGAAATTAACGCGTATGACCGGTTTATCTTTTATATTTACATTAGTGTAGTTTTTATTAGTAGTATTGTAGTTATTACTCGGAGATCAATAAAGGCTTGCGGGGAAAATTAAATAATTCTTCTACAGTATTAAAATTATAATATCGGTATGGACTGACAGCAAATTGTATTGAATTTTCAACGGTGCTATCTAACAATTTTAGACTTGAGGCTTAGAAGATAGAATTAATTAGGCCAATAAATCAGGGGTCCAGACCAGATAAACGTTGGATACCGAAAATAATTATGCCGACTGAATACTTTGGGTTTTCGACTCCGCAGGGGTATCTCTGAATCACGGATTTTCCAGAAGTCAAACCTACGTTTACTAATTTGATCAGATAATGGCAGACTGAGCAGACGGGGATATTAGACCTCGGCAAACCTGTGCTTATCTGTGCCGACCCTGTTCAAAAGAAAGCCTAGAAGGGGTTTACCGATTCGCTTATCGGGGAAACGATTCGTCATTTCTAAACTGGAAATTGTCCCGTTTTCAGAGGTGGGGGGTGAGGGGTGGTTTGTCCGTGAATCCCCCGAAAGCTGTTTTCCGTGAACGAAATGTTTACTTCCGGGGACAAAATTCTGTTTAAATGTTGAACGAAATTGTTCACGACCGTGCGAGGAAATAAACGCTATTAATCTCAGAAACACTAGAAACTTCAACGTTCAATTCGGCTATATATTTCGATACTCAAGGTATGCTATATATGTTATGCTATGTCTCTGACCTGAGAAGGTAAAATAAGCAGCAGTTCCGGCGGGAGGCAATATTACTCCAAATTATCGGAGTATTACGGGACCGAAAGAGGACGCAAAGCCGAAACCGATCTAGGAATAGAATGGGCCGTGAAATCCGGCCGGGGACGGGCCGTGAACTTAACCCTAAGTGATTTATAAAGGAATCACCTCGTTCCCGACTAATAATAAACTGTCGGGAATGTGAGCGCTGTCTAGCAATAAAGGGGCTAATACCGGGGGTTCCCGTCATCAGTCATATCGGCGTGGAGTACTCGCCGCAGCGTGGACTACTTAAGCCGGGCATCTCGGAATTCCTTTTGGGGCGGGATTATCTCTAACCCCGGCCCGTTGTGGAGATAACAAGATTGATGTCTGGTGAGCGTGGAGCGGGTCCAACTCGGCGACGTCCCTTCTCCACGGCCTAATGATACCTCGTCCTTTCAGCCTCCTTAAAATTTTTCCCGCTTGTAAAAGCCCTAAGGGTGGGGTTCGAGAGGAGGTGGAGGATTGACCGAAAAAGTAAGGCGCAGGCAACAGTATGCAGGTTATTTTTAATTTCGTGCTTCAAGACGGGGATATTGAAAGTGCCCTTCATAAAGGGAAAGGTTCTACTCTGAATCACAAAATTACTCTTTTCCTTTCGCGGAATAACTCTCGGGCCTGGAGCGCGTCGATTTAATAATTTACCGCCTACAGCGTGATATTTCTATAAATGAAATATTACGTAAAATTCTCGCATATGAAA
The DNA here is from genome assembly GCA_019843655.1 of Lethocerus indicus. Lineage (NCBI taxonomy): Eukaryota > Metazoa > Arthropoda > Insecta > Hemiptera > Belostomatidae > Lethocerus > Lethocerus indicus. The sequence goes on from JACDQD010000007.1 coordinate 21,975,175, forward strand.
ACGACAGAATGAAGAAGTATGTCCCGAAGAGATAGTCGAATCCGTTATTTAAATATTAATTATTTGACCTTCGGGGCACCAAATAAAATCTATTATTTCGAAGACAATAATTTAATGTAGCTCGATTTTGGGAGACGGGAAATTGTAAGACTGATTGGTATATTATTACTTTATGCAAATTAATTTTTCCAGGAAATAAATATTTATAACATGGGGATTATGTAGTATAATGCTATAGGACAAAAACGCTGACTTGTCAACATGATAAAAACTCCTAATTGTATTTACACTTCTGCACACTGTTGTATCATCACTTATGTCCCTTATGTAAAGCCGTTACGCCGACTGTTAATTCGATTAGGGAGAAAAATTGAATTTCACTCGAGCATTGAATAATTTTCAAGCCTGCCTTTAGATAAGCGTGAATTCGCGTTACCTTCGTACGACTTCGTACTGGGCCCTGTATCGTTTAATACAGAATTGTGCAATATGGTCGAATATATTTATGGATTTCAAGTTGAGGACACACCAGAACGACGAATTGTTATAGCGATTTCTATTTAGGGACTATTCTAAATATAATACACTAATACTGGAAGGCATTTAGCGACCGATCGTGGATACTCAGTTAAAAGCCTTCGAAGCCATTAGATTAAATTCGATCCCGCTGATTCTCTGATATATAGTATATTTCATTTTACTACCGGCCACTGGAACTTATTATAGATTAATAAAATAAGGGCAACCGTAATGGACAAGAGTAACGGAAACGAATACGAGGGGAAATTAACGGTTCAGAACAATTTGAATAAGCGGGCAGATCGTCATGTTTTATCAGGAAGAATTATATCTTCAGCAACGAAGAGAGGTTGAATGATAACTCTGAAGCACATGCTCGAATATATATGTATATATTGTATTAGTGTGGGTGCTCGCGTGTGCATTTCAGGAGTTAAAAATTAATAATATAAACGTGTCTGCCTCCTAATAAAAAAAAACTTAATCGGCATAAATAGGCGCAGATAAATCCAAGAGGCGCGTGTCATTCTCGTTACTGAACGGAAGAAGAATACGATAGCAGGAAGGGGATAAATGGAGGATGTGTGGGTGACGGTGCGGTGGCGTGTGCCGCGTGCGGTGTGCGTGTGCGTGCGTGTATGTATGTGTGTGTGTGTGTGTCAGTGTGTGCGACCGGTATGCGGGAGAGGAGCTACGGAATTAGCTGTGGAATTCCAGGCGGGTTCTCCAGACACAGCTGTCCGCCACAGATTTAGACCAGAGTGTGTCTCTGTCTGTGTGTGTGCGTGCTCGCGCGCGTGTGCGTGTGCGTGTGACACGGGCTTTACCCGGCGCTAGCCCATTAACTCCACCATAGCCGCCACCGCTGGCATTTCAACCATAAATTAGTAATGTCTTCTGAATTGAATTTAAAATCACGATTATGGGATGATTGTACCAAAGAATCACTAACCCTCAAAATAAATTTGGTGAATATATTATATATTATTATTATATCAATATCAACCAGGTTGATCTGTGCTTGACACCACCCATTCGGATTAATAAGAATATATTTTAAACAGTAAATGTTTATTAAATGGACAAATATATACCACCAAATGCTACCTCTGATTAACCTACATAATGCGAGCCAAACGCGAAATCGGCTTAGTAAAGGTTCAGATATTATAATAAGGACAATTTAAAACTTTAAAATAAATAAGTCGTACCTCATTAGATGTTCGGCTGATTGAACTTGTGGATGAACGGATATGGCGACTGTCGCTGAAGTAATGAAACGAGCATCGGGCAAAATAAAATTAAAACACAAATTCGATGGGTATAATCATGATAACTTCCACTTGGGAATCAATATTAAAAATACTTCATCAGAATAACACTTAAGTGGAAATGGTGTTGCAAACGCCAACTGTTAATTTGGGACGCAAATATGATCCAAATCTCAACCGGGTCGAGAGTCGTATGTTGTCACATTTACCATTCACGGTGTGGACAACTAAATATTTCTATACCATTGGGAAGATGAATGAAAATAACCGCGACAGTTGCACAACTAGATATGTTCCTTAGTTTAAACAAAAATAATATTGAAATAGGTTTTTTCAAGAGGTTTCAAATAAAATGAAGTGTTGATCTCAAAACGAATGAGAGTGGGCTTAAAACAGAGTTTGAGATATATATAAAAAAGAAGAGCAGGAGAGAAGGAACCCGCGGAGTTTATAGAAAAATAAGTGGACGGAAGGGTGTTTTCACATCAAAGTGTCGACCGGACCGAACAAAAAAAGAACATGAAAATGAGTGGAAAATAATATTGTGTTTCTCCTCTCTTCTAACAGCCCGGGGACAAGGATGCGGGCTTGTCCAAAAATTTCTGACAGATTTAAACCTCACGAAGGGACTCTGGAATTCGATTCCATTCGGTCCGGGCCCTTGGCCAGCCTCCGCCCACGCCCCCCTGATAAACTACAGTTCACACAACTTTCTTAATATCCATCCGTCTATAAAATCCAATAACTATTTTCAACTTGTAAGATACGATATCTATATTAACTTCGTTTGTTAGAATAAGTTGAGCTTTACTACAAAACACCTGTTCTGAACGAGTTTTTGTGTTCATGAGGAAATTTTATTTTTTATCGCGCAAATTTGAGGAACATTCCAAACCGTATTCCGCTGAACCCCAAACAGGCATCTGAGATTTTAGTTTCACCTACATATACAACTGAGAAATTTAAAATTCAGGAATACGATTAATATGGACGCTTATCAGTATTTATTATTATTAAAATGGAACCTGTATGGAGGTAGAGCGGTTCGTTTCCTAATAGCAACGCCCGTCTCCGTGTTCAACCCGACATTGTTTACGTAAAGTTGTCATGAGTGCACTACAAATAGTGCTCCTAGTAAAGGTAAGAAGAATTTGTATTTTGGGAAAATTTTTTGGTTTTGAGGCTTAGAAACCGAACCAAATTTGAGGGTAATCCTCTCTGCGTTGAGAAAAGGTATGCGGTATGCTTTGCTTGGTAAACAAAGCGGCGTCTTGGAGACATTACTCCGGGTGCGTTGCCCCGGGTGTGCTTGTTGCCGGCGGCGTTGCCAAGGAGACGGAGGGTGCCCTGGGCACACCGCTCTATCTGATTATTAACCTCATTTTACGAGGGGGGGGGATGGCGGCTGACATTTTCCTTATTGGCGCAGGTCACGGGTGGTTTTCCCTCTCGACTGCTTATGTGACAAAGACTCAAAATTGTTCCCGAACCCACAGAGATAATGTACAAGAGCCCTTTGGAGCAATCAAATTTCCGAGAACATATTGAGGATGGTATTGGAGAATGACGTCTGGCCGTATTTATAGGCCGAGTAATAAATAATAATAATAATATAATACCCGTGGCAATCAAAAATATTATTTCTACATTTGAAAATGGAATTGTTTTTAGCTATTTTGAAGGTTCTGGAAATTTGTTTGTGCGTCCCGAACTTTGTTTGCGAACTTTATCTCCAATCTTAATCTATTTATCTCTTTTCGAAAATCCGCTGAAAACTAGATAGAATTTCGCATTCACGTTGTAGATAAATATAAATTTAAAAATGTACGTTAAAGGAAACTCCGCGCGCGAGATAAACAAGATAAAACGGGGTGGAAGCTGTAGGACGTGAATTTCGTCTCTGAGTAGCATATACTAATGCACAATCAATATCTTAGAAATGTGTATAACTACCGAGAAATTAAAAATAAATAAACGATGAAAACTCAGTTTATTCCTGGCCGAAAATATATTTTATCACACTAAAAATAAGGAGTTAAGTAGATAAATCTTTCTGTAACGTTATTTCAGTTTACAAACAACAAAGAAACGTCAAAGAAGGCGAAACAAAGGTTAGTTATGCTTGGCCTAGCCGAAAATCGCCCTGGAGTTTCTCTTATTTCGCCTCATTCTTGAGGTTTCACCATTTAACCTAGTGACAAGATCTATATAGCTTCATCTCTCGATAGGTCAAAAAGACAATTATGGATATCACCGGCTAAGGATTAGCGTGGTATACCGTATAACGCGAGTTTCTGGGTTTCTTGTCAGGCAATCGCGTCTAGTGATCTTTTTCTTTCCTCAGAACATCCCTTACTGTCTACCCTCGACGCAAGCGGAGTTCTTGTTTTATAAGCGAAAATTAAGAAACCAGTAAGGGGAGATATTAAAACCAGTAAGAAAAGTTTCGCAGATCGATGGGGAGGCGTAACGTGCGCTAGAGTGAGGGTAAACAGTATTGCGTGAGCGCCTGTATGCACTTGCATCACGAAGTGCGCTGAAGGGGTCGATACGAAATTGTTTGCTTAGGCTACTTTAAGAACTTTCTTAACCTAAGTTACCAATTGCCAATATTTTCATCGTTCGAGAATAAAATGTCCTCATATATTGTACGTACTTGGAAATTTGATAGACGATAAAATAAATGTTTCGTAAAGTAAAATGATACATGTTTGTTATGATGTTAAAAGCCAGAATCAAATATAAAAATCAGATAGTTAAAATAAAAATATAATTTATAAGAGGCAGTTTGTCTCGTTTTTATGTTTTTATTGGAAGCGTCACTCGACTAGCCAGTGGGGATATTATTAAATTTGATTATGTAGTTCATTTATCTACACATATCACCTACTTTGGCCATCAGTCATATATAAATGTTACGACTTTTCGACGGTAATCCAACAGTCTTCCTCAGTTGCAATTTTGACAAGTTTAATTGCCAATGTGAATCGTTATCGCGGGGCTTATACCGGGAGCCGTAAGCTTTACGACGACCATTCTTTCGAAATATCAGAAACGCTCGAACGTAAATGACAGTTCGAGGCGACCGGAAAATGGAAAAACTGGAGTAGAAAAAAAAATTGGTCATTACCTCAATAACAGAAAAAAACTGAACTGGAACGTTGGTTAGGAGAACAACACAGAGTCGTGCAGACACTTAAAAAACACACAGACAGGCGTTGACACGAAATCCGATATAGCACAGGGTGTACGTAGAAGCGTTGACTGTAACTGTATATAAAACTAGGCGAGTGCTTAGGCGATGCCAACTGTAGGACGCCTAGATGGGTACTGAGGCCCCTCAGTCGCCGGCCCAATACCGTCTCCCTCCTACCCAATGACTCACTCACACACACACACACACACACACACTCTCTCTCTCTCTCTCTCTCTCTCTCTCTCTCTCTCTCTCTCTCTCTCTCTCTCTCTCTCTCTTTCTTGCAGGACCTTTGTCCTCTACCTGGGTTATTACTGCACATAAGTTATTCCTCAATTTAAAACTACTTCCTTATCTGTGTTCATTTTTAGTACCCAGTTAGGATAATTAATAATTAATTCTTAATAATTTTATATAACAACAATATGATTTAAGGATTTTCAATTAATAACAATCGCTCAACCGCTTAGTGAAAAATATATCCTCACAATAATCAGTCCGCTAAAACCGAGCTTCTAAGTAGAGTGAGATTTTCCAAGAAGAATTCTGTGTATTGTATTCAAAATTGAGTGTTTGAATCTGTAGGATTATTGTGCAATATAAAAAGAAAATATTGTATTCGCAGCAATTTGTAAATTGCGGAGGCGCAGTTGGACGCGTAGGTTTCGAACTACTCTAAGACGTAGAGAGAAGTTTAGGCTAGGTCCAGTGTGTCTCAAGGACTCGGTTTAGATCGAATTTCAATCAATGCAGACAGTGAAACCTACGAACGTGATTTGTGTTTTGCCAAATACTACTACTCGAATTTAAAGAAAGCCGAAACCACTTTTTAGAAGAAGCCAGCCTAAAATATTATATACAATCAGATCTGGACTTTCCTTAACCGAACAAAAAACTCAAGGTATCATATTAACAAATATATATGTATTTTTGAAAGTACCTATGGCCTTTTACAGTCAGGATCTGTTTTTCCTAGTAATCCAGTTATGTTGAGCGAACATCAAGGAAATACTTCGTTACTCTAGATGAATTATAAAAAATAAATATTTCCCGTTTTTTAATAAGCATCAACAGTATTTTTAAAAATTTAAAATCGCGATACAAGTAGGAAGAAATGGAAGAGTACGAATGTTTATGTCAGACGGTGAAACCTTTACCACCTTACGCGGGCATCTTGAACCACTAAACCTGAAGTCCATGTCTCCGGTATGTTAGGACGAATGGAACACAATATGCGGCGAAAAAAAATAATTACCTTATATTTCGAATTGTGTGAGCTCCCGCGCGAAGTAGTCGAACACAGAACTTTCAATTTCACTGGGCGCACAGTTTTCACTGGAACACTGGGATCGCAATTTGATTAAGAAACGCCGTAGGATACAACTGCGGGTTGAGAGTGATACTGCAACGAGCGTGGTTAACTTAACAATGAGTCACCGGTGGCTGGAAGCGGGCCGTCTTATATCGCTTATCACGCGGTATCGCCGTACCCTTAGACCACCCTTGGGTTGGTGGGGGGTCAACTATGATAATAGATTGGTTGTTTATTACGGTCGGGTTGTTGATGGACAATGAGCGGCCGGCCCAGGTACCAGTCAAACCACCATCCACCCCCTATTAGTCATCCTTCACACATTTGGTTGTTTACGCCTTTTTACAATTGCAAATAGGAACAAAGAATGGAGCCTGTTCGGGATTAATACTCTCATACATAAGGTGTGAAGCAGGAGGAGTGAAAAACAATGATCGATTGAAAACTTCCCTGCCAAATAATATTAATAAATTATCCCTTCCAGTTCGAAATTTGGATTATGAGCGGAACTCATGCAATCCTAATAAACATAAATTCAATCTTATTTATACGCGAGTTCGATTCGCCCTGGGGAGGTACAAAATCCGTACCACAGGTGTTTGGGCTAGGTGTCAATACCTAGAGGAAAAAATATCTAATTACAACACGTGTCTTTAGTTTACGCTTGCTTGTCTCGGCTTCTCCCCATGTTATTAGTCGACAAGTATGCGAATCCATACATGTGTTTGTTGTGCGAATTTATTTTTAGCGACGTTACGGGTAGAATGGAGCATGATAATGTACCGCATTGACTTTGGACGTTACTTTATAATTTGGTCAATTCGTTTGGCCTCATTTTTTTTAAAGATCAAAATTATTTCAGAATAAAATGCTCCTATATAGGATCGATTCGCAGTAATGCTTCGTTTCGAACGAATATTTGTCGTTTCAGCTTCCTTTAAAACGAATTTCACAGACATCAAATTAATCGCTGATCGTTCTCATATCTGACATCATCGTTCGAATGAAAATCTGCAGACCGAATATCGACCGTCGTAGGACATTCCGTGTGCTTTTACCGGTCGAATTACAATGATTAGCTTCTGATTATAGCCTACTTTTTATATACCGATAAGAATACCGAATAAAATGTCTTACCGAGCATATTGTGCACAGTCCATACGCAATTCCCGAACTGAGCCTTTATGGAGGAATTCTTCGCCCAGATCAGCGTCGTATGATGAGTTTATCTTAACAAAATCAAATTATATTCATGCTCGGAATTTTTTCATGCTCAAAGTGAGTTTTGCTTTCAGTTATTTTTGGTCATGCCCCCCACTAATATTATATCGGTTTCCATAGCGTTACTTCGAAGTAGAAGAAATTCATAGGCATTTCGGATGTAGCTGGAACAACATAGTAACACCGTAGTGACGGTGTAAACATTCATCGGACGCCTTGGGACATGTTTATTTTAGAAATTTATATGACAGTGGGTTAGTTACCATGATGGAGATCGAGGATAAGGAAAAGTGCGAACCGGATAATGATATATGCTATGATTATAATAACTATCCTAACACTATTCGCATTCCAGATATGGGACGGCCATGGGCCTTTGCCTGAAAGCAACCCCAGGGTTCAAACCGGCGAGGAGTTCGTTTTGATGAAGTCCGAATGCGATTCAACGGTAATATCCCGGTTAATATCCGGGAGTGGAGGTTACCAATTGGCTCGTTTTATTCTGGACTTGGTCGAGGGGGAGGCTCCATTTATAAATCGCCCCCGGGCCTAATAATTCAGTAGGGGCGGGCCTCCGAGCACATATCTCTTCGGGGAAGTATCAATCATCGGCTAGTGGCCGGCGGTAAGGGGGTAGCCCGCCTCCCCCACACGCTCGCCCGCCACCGGCGCATACCGTGAAATTTTAATTTCTAGACGGGGGCCCCTCCTGGAACGGGCCCAACACGGCTCTTCGTCGCCGCCACCGCGTTTTCATCTCTCTTTTTTGTATCGGAAAAAAGAAAAGGAATCGTGGAAAAAAAAGAAACGAAACGAAGAAAGGCCCGATCAAAGTAAAACTTGTTTAACGAGGCCGAGCGTCGCGAGCCGGAAGTCGACAGGCACACGGCTCCCTCCTAGAAGATTACGATTATTTCTTTAAGCCACCCCCCCTTCATTCCTGACGCATCATCGGACTCCAGGTATGTCTCTGTCCCAGTAATAAATTTATACGGCCTTCACTGTTTATACAGCGGGCGGAGATCGGTCATCCCGTATGATTAATCGCTCATCGGACGAGTCCTCGGCATGTATACACGTACCGATTTAAATGTTATAAACATTTCTACAAGTATACATTGGGCACTGATTTATTCTAATTCCCGTTTATATTTTACGTCTCATACTTCATTTTAAAAACGACGATGAAAATATACTTTTGTAAGTAGTAACAAATGAGTTATAAAAATGTTATGTTTCACAAATCAATTTGAAAATGTGTTGACGTATTCTCAGATCACTTCGGACGTCGTAATAAATTAAATTATAGTTTTTATGTACTCCAGACATATCACACGGATCTAAGAAAATATGTCATCATCATCGATATGTGATATCCTCTCTCGCTTCAGTTACTGGAGGATATCGTCATTACGTTGTCATACCTACTGAAGCTGGAATGTGTTATCGGAAACAAAGTAGAAAAGCAAAAGTGTAGAATTTTCTCGTATCCCCAACTGTTGGTATGTCGAAATAATTCATTGCGTAAAAATAATAAACTATCGAGCAGATATTTACATGTAGTAGGTGCTGATTGAAAGTTAAGCATATAGGAGGTATTTTTCATAAAGGAAAAATGTCGGTCAGTTCGGGAAGATTGGACGCCGACAGGGGAAGACAAAAGCATGAATGAGAAGGCCGTGGAGGAGCCAGCGGTCGGCGTTCGGTTGCCGGATGCGAGAGACCTCCGCCTCTAGGATTAACATCTATTTTATTTTTTCTCCTCTTTCTCCTGACTCCTTTTTTAATTTTAAACGGAACATCGGCCTCCAGGAATTCCACGCCTATTAATAATTTATACTATAGATATACCTGGCCGGCACCCGGCGTCGCCACCGCCCTCACAGTCTCCACATTTCTGGAGCTTTCACTTTCGGCCTCCGCCGCCGCCGGTAATAATATAACCGCTGTCGGGAACAGGTTATTGATGGATAGAAGGCCGACTAACCGAATTTTATTAAATAAGGAAGAAATTAAAAATACCACCAGTTGGTAGTCTTAAAATAGACTGCTTCACCAAAATACTAAATCTCCGGGCCCGGTAAAGAAGATTTTGTTTAGGATTTTCCATATTCATTTTTCGTTATTCGTTGTATTAGCACTGTTGTTCTTAAAAGGTTCAACGATTATATTCTATAGTAGGCTGTCTGATAGAAATCTCATCATTTAAAAATGATTGAGTTGCTTTCGACTTATCGACATTGCAATGTCTCATTTCAGTAGATAACATACAGCAAACAAAACTTCACCCGTTTCGTGTAATTTTTCAGGACGTTTTCTGAGCGTGTTTTCAATACTTCGAATTTCGATTATTTTTCAAAGGTTTCGTTTCATAAAAATCCTGTATCGGCCATTCAAACTGAGGATTGTGTCCAAGTGAGAGTATACTGTATGAGATAATGATTTCCTCGAAAATTAGCCCTTTTACTAATCTACCGCCCGTCGTACTGAGGTCATGAAGTGTTTGCATTGTAAATACAAAACTGGGCGATTAGGTCGCCGCTTAAAGGCTTCCTTTTCTAGTTACCACAACTGACCTAGTTAAAAATATTTAAGTATATTTATATTTTATATTACAGTACTATATGGGTACTCCAGATAAACAAGTGTGTAAATTGGCTAATGGCGAAAAATGAGAGAATAAGCAATACACTGGTGCTGTGTCACTGTGGGGACCATATCGGTACGCTGCGACCGCCAGCTATGTAGTGCAGGCGCGGTGCTTCATCGGCGACACGTACCAGTAATTGGCTCACTTGATTTACTGGCCAGGAGCCAAACCGGTCCAGCAATCGACCAATTGAGCGAGCGGTGAAGGAATGGCAACGCATCCCAAACTTTCAACAGGTATCTTAAACAATTCCTAATCAACGTCCAATATGGTCGGGGACAGGTGTTGAACCACTGTTCTTCCTGGTTTTGAAGAACATTTTAGTGAAATCTAGTGGAGGAAGGTTTATCCCCTATCCAACTGGACCTTCAGACATGGAACTCATCATCAGGATCGGACTGAATAGTTACCGTAGTAACAGGGTTGAGGGGTACCGTTAATCCTTATAGGTTTAACAGTTGTTTGTTTCCAGGATAAATTCTCTACTATTATAACACCCATCCCTATTAAAGTTATTTATATATTTATGTACTTTCAGTGCCTCATTCAATAACCTATTATATGTTTTTTGCCATAACATAAAAAATGACGTTGTTAAGGCGTGTTCAGCCACCGCGTACTTAATTTTAGGTTCCGTTGGCGTTCCGTTATTCTAGTTTGAATATAACTGAAATAAGCCAATTTCTACGGGCAAATTCAGAAGATAATGATTAGAGTGGAAGTTGTACAATGTTGTCATACGATGGTGTGTTTTTCATGCTCAGTTTTCCCTGTCTAATGACCCGGGTGTTGGCTTTCTCGGCGACTGAAGAATTCGGGCGGTCAGCATTTGCTGGTCCCGGCATTTGCGGCCTCCTCTCCTCTGCCTCCGTGACCTTGTCGTCGGATGGGCGACAAATGAAAGAAAAATAAACAAGTTTCCAGCAGTCGCACGGCCCGGTCGACCCCGCGCTTTCCCGATAAGACAACGGCGTCCCAACAAAGACGCTGCACTGACTGTGGGAACCTTGCGAAAATGCGCCTAGAAGCCGGCAAGAAAATTTGCATCCGCCGAGGGAAATATGCAAAGTACGCCGATCAATGGTAATATGTCAACTATATATGCTACGTATTTTGCTCACCGGCTATAGTTAGTGTTTTACGTATTTTATGTGTGCCCCAAAATAACTCTTTTGTTTGAAAACCCCGCTCTCTTTGAGGCCTCAAAAGTGATTTGCGGTGAAGACATTGCAGGAAAAATTCAGCTAAAGGCGTATTGAGTTATTCCGATATCTTATGAAGAGCCTTAGGCTCACTTTGCCTGCCACGAGTTCTCTGGCCAGCCTTAAAACTGACACGTTTCAAAAGCTTTTTAAACGGCATTTAACCGAGTTATAAATAAAATTAAGAGATTGCGTCACCCGACGCTTAACGCTAACACATAAGCGTTAATTTCGATGATACCAAGCTTTCACCAAGTCGATGGCTCTTCTTTACTTTCGGTGGCACACTCGGAATTTTATTAAAAATGTTTATCAACTCAGGATTACCGATAACGAAATTCGGTTAAGAAATACAGCCTTCTTGTCCCCGCCTCGATTTTATTACCCGCTATCGGTGCTGGGCTCTTTATTTATAACTGTCGATACTGGTTATTATTTATAACGCTGTAGTGTTAAGAAACGATCAAACAGATAAATACACATCTGTATAAATACACGAATGCGGATCTAGAAAAACCGCTGTCCATATATCTTCATTATAGAAGAACACGGCAGCTACATAAAATTATATGATAGAAGTGTTAAAGAATTATACATTAGCAATTTATTTAAAAATGCGTTAATTTTAATTACAGATTGTATACCAGTGCTGGGTTCAAGCATGCTTAAGGTTTCGAATCCAGATGGCAGGTCGAATTTTCATGCAATTATTAACTTGAATTTACGTCGTAAACTCGTTAGTATTTAATATATTCACATTAATTTTAATTATATAAAACGTATTTTATTTTTTTAATCTTAAAAATATGTATAAATTTATAATTTTATTCCTACGATTATGAATATAAGGAACTATATATTTTGAAAATAATGTTTCAATTTGACAATAAAATGCTACCAAGTACAAGTAACTGGGAAAATTCTTTCTCTCAGATAATTGTCTGGGTCTGTGTGTTGATAAATGTGATACGAAATTCAAAGGAAAACCCGCTTTGACAAATTTACACAAAGTAAGGTCAGTGGGGGGAATACCACAGGAAGCCCAGTTGATTTCAAAATCAATCAGTGATCTGGAATTGAGGAATCAACCGTTACAGCTGCCGGAGCAGAACCGCTTTTCTAGCAGCCACGAAAACTACGATTTTTAATTATTCCGTTAGATGTTTCAGCTGTGAAAACGTATCATTAACGTAAAGAGGTTTATTAAAATATGAATATATTATTTTGGAGAAACGTAAACCGCGAGCATTTATCTATTTCCAGTTTTTATATAACAAAATAAGTGAGTTTTTGTTTAATACTTAAATAAACTTGCACTAATTTAAAATATTTATTTGGAGTTATGAATTTACGTTGAATTATTCCCTAGTCCTATCCTCGAAAGTTCCGACCACGCCTACGTTATTGGGCCCTGTGTTTGTTTGCTAAATTATTAATAGAATAACTAACTCCCGTATACTTGTTATATCCTGTTGGAACATTCGCAGTAAGTACCCCAACTCGCGAGAGAACCCGAAACCTGACTACTATAGGACAACGTACCTCAGTGAAAACTCTACTTCTGTATAAAGTGAGAAGTAATAGTTGTAAAAATAAGTTTTTAATCAAACAATAATATCAGTTGTTTCTGATATTAAGTACGAATCTTTGTGAACTGAAGAGGATAGCTTTTTTTCCGCTCCCAATCGGTCTGTCAAATTTGGTTTATTCATATTTCAAATCAACAGATAATGAGATAGGTATAGAAATTATATCATCCTTTTAATTGTAACCTTTGGTGTTGATCACACGTTATCTCCGAAAGATTCCAAACAATGGGTTAAACGGTTAAACTTGTCCACAATGTTTTTGGCCACTTCACCTTGTATTACCTTGAGCAATAAAATGCAAAATGGTTCTACCAAATCACGTATACACAATTATATATTTGGCTCTCAAATTCAGTTAGTGTCCAGATGTGTCAGAAACAGAGTTTAGTGAATTATTTTCAAAAAGAGTCTCTTTTTTCTTAGCTAGGAAACATGGAAATGTATGGGAGAACAAATTTTACTTCTCGAACTAAGGCCTTTGAAACAATCCTAATCTTCTTTCATCGTATATTTTCAGTGCACACTATAGTTATTTGTAGTATCTAATAACAACAACAACAAAGAATATTAGGTGCATTTTTTAAATTTTGGTAAATTCAATTTGACTCTTACTCGTTTCAGTAGACTGCAAGGTACTAGCCATTCCTTAACTTTGTTATGATTAGTTTTTTGTTTGGTAACGGAGGAGGAGATTGACAGGAGCCACTTGATAACACCTCAAAATTAAATTGAACAATTGTCCGAAAATGGTAAAAAAAACCCGTACAAACACTGCACATTTTTCCGAAAAAAGAACATTTATTACACAAATTTTTTGCTTCCTATTGTTTAAGGATTTTGTGAAGTGGCGCCCTGTGCAACGTTTTTGTCGGGGAAGGAGAAGATTGTTTGTTTCTGTCTTAATAGTATATTTCATTTTCATCTATAGTGCATTATCATTAATACAAAATTGTAGTTGTGACTTATTTAAAATAAAATATAACTGGAACCGTGAAAAATAGACGGCAGTTGGTCCATTAGCAATAACCTGAAAGCGGTCTAGTACCTATAAAAGAGTCGTGTGGACAATATTGTCATTATTAAAAACAATGCGTTTTGTTTTGGGGTATAAAAATAGATTTAAAAATAAAAAATTACCGGACTGGGCCCTTCGATGTCTGTACCCGGGTGCTTTGCTTTCTGGGCTTCGAGAAATGGGCGTCGGTTAATCTTGCCGGGACAAAAGGGCCGAAGAAGCGAAGGATCGAGGAGGCAGTGCAAGTCTAGTGCAGAGGAAGTAAGGTCTAGTGGATCCCAGCTCTAGGCTAACGGGGCCAGACAAGGCCGAGTGTTTAACACGGAGGCGCACGTGTTCCAGAAATAATCAGTCGTCTCCCGGCTCCCCCGTCTCCTGTCCCCAAGAACAAACCACTTGCGAGCCATCCACCCTCATCCCGGTCTGCCCCATTGCAGTTAGTCGCTCAGATTATAGCAACATAGACAAATTTGCGTCATCATAGACAGTATGCACATCATACGAAGTCTATCAGCTATCGAAATAATTGAATAATGGAATATCGAATTAAGTCCTGATTTAAAGGGATTTGTAGGTTCGAATTTTATCCGAGCGTTTCGATAAATAGGGCAGTTATCTCAGCGCTGAAACGACTGAAAACAATTTCAGGCTGAAACGAAGGACGGCCGGTTCGGTACTTCAGCCGTTCTGTTTCATTCGATATCTCCTTTATCGTTCGAGATGGGTGGCGCAATAAACAACTCGCGTTTAATTGTAAAAATTAATCGTAGATACGTGGAGTAATGTTATCTGAAGAGAGGGCTTGGGCAGACCCAGGAGTCTGCAAAATTACGACTGAATTTAATATAAATTTGAATGCGGTAGAGTAGCTGGCAAGGTGAGCCTTCTGTTGAAGCAAACCGATATGATTCAGCATTTTTTAGGTTTCTCTTAAAGGGAAGGGCGCGAGGTCAAAAGTGTTTTACTCAATTTTCTCTTTCAGGTGGCATTTCTGAAAGAAATGTATTTTCTCCCAATACTGCCTCGCGACTGGTACTTGAACCTTAACTTCTGAACTACCCTGACTTCCTCTTCACCTTATGCCACTGCCGTCCAGGCTACTAGCATCGGGAGAAATCACAGAACAACTACCTTAAGATTACCCATCATGATCTGAATTGGTGTATGCAATTATGGAAACAATAAATGAAATGAATAATGATAACAAATCATTATTATCATATTTTTGTAGGTCAGCAATATTATAGCTTTCGTGAGGTATGGCTTTTCCTACGTAGGACATCACTCTCATTTTAAGATGACGCGATCGAAATCCATATTACAATCTGGATATTTCGGATTATGAGATAGTCGTTACATTTTTCCAGATGGCCTGTGCAGTACATTGGAGAAGTCTGAAAACTCGAAAGTCGCAAACGGGATTAGTATAGTGTTCTTCTTTGAGATAGAACTCTGCTCTGACCGGAAACGGCTGGGAGTTTTGTACCGTTGAGACGGCATGTCGTATTCCTTTTGTCAATGCGCTCGGGTCCGGGCGTGGCGAAGGGATCTTTACGGTTTGTCGCTCGTCCGGTTATCATGGAGTCTCGTCGGCCTACGCCAAAATTCCCCATTGTTTTCACCTCTCACTTCCTCTTCGCCTCGTCCGGTCTTCAAACACTGAAGCAAGTTCCGGCGCGTATTAAGCCTCCTGGGAAACTGCCGCCCAAGGATTAATTTCATAAGCCGATAAATGCCCCCTATGCCTGTAGTCGAGGGGGGAAGCCTTCTATTGCTTGGGAAGAAAACGCTCATCATTATCTTTTTACGGCCGCTGGAATTAAACACTGATATTTTTAAGCGCAGTAGAAAGAAAGTACTGTATGCTTGGAATCATCTCATAACGAGCTTCGTTCATAATCGAGATTTTTGTGACGATGATCAAGTTTACGATTGAAGATGATAAAGTGTGAAAATAAGTAAATATTTATATATATAAATGAATATTTATATTGTATTTATTTACACATAAATTCTCAATCTGTGTGTTCCGAACCGGGAAATCCGATCCCGCTCAATTTCTTTTCACATTTACTTCCGTATTTTTGCTAGTCAGAACACAATGAGTTTCCGAAGTGTACAAAAAACCGCTGCTAACAGTTCTTGGGAACGGAAGGAATCTTCTGCCGACATCTTGTACTGTAAAAGGTCCGATACATATTCATCGGCGCGTTCAATTATTGCTTTTATATTGCGCACTTTAAAAGATGCTCATCCGACTGTAGAGAAGCTGCACCATATATCTTTCGTTTGGGTCCAGAGCCCAGTTGTGTACCGCCGATTAATCGGTGCCATCTCGGTCCGTCCCGGGCTGCGGTTTCGCGGCCGACTCGATCTGTCTACGTTAAGCCGTTCTTCTTCTGTCTGCCAACTGTTCTCCCTGTTCCGCTCCATTAGTAACTCGTTCGGCATCTCACTCCATAGACACCGGATGTCCAAGATGTTCCGAAAATAGGTCTGGCTTTGATAGAGTTTTGAGATTTATTTAAAAAATTTATTTCAATCGGCGTTTTCCAAGGAATCCCCTTATGATTAATTACGCCGTGTCTAACATTTGCTATAATATTTGTCCGCTTAATTCTGGATTTTTCAATGAAGAAATTCCGAATACAACTTTTGAGTAGATCGTTTGTAGCACGATAGGACACCAGCTTACCATATCTTTTGTTTCCATTAACCTATCTTTGAAACAAACACTTCCATATCGGTTACTCGTTATTTTCGGTAGTATTCGGTTAGTTCGAACAGGTTCAACCGGCATCGAAATCACCTACCCGCAGAAGATAAGTGAACAACCGTAACAGTTTGAATGTTCACTTAATAAATCGCGGATGATAATATAGCACGGGATCCGACTATTAATTTACAAGTATTATACCTGTAACATACCGTTATTTATAAGAAGGAGGAAGACGTTTTATTCCCACCTGTCTGTATTAGGTGAATCTTAAAAAAAAATACGGGGGTTGCCAACTCAAATTCCTCGGATGTGAATAATGGCGTCCCAACGTCCAGGGGCCAATGCGTGGCCTCGCAATTCAAACAAGTTTTTTTAACTGTATTTCTGATCTAGGAAGGAATGTTCGAGGGAGGCGGGGAGCGGGGTGCGCCTGTGAGAACCATTCACTGTTCCCACACGGGTGAGAGTGACACCACACGCGACTTCGCAGATATTACTATGTACGGCGGGCACCCCGTCTGCCCGGGCATGTGTGGCTGTGCGGCGAATTGTAGGGAGAAGACGGGCATTCCAGCGCGTACGCTTCGGTAATAGTGCAGGAAGTGTTTCCTTTAAGAGTACGCCAGAAGATTTCAAAGGTTCGACAGATTCAATAGTCATTTCCCTGTTGCACCGTGAAACTGGGAAATTCAGATAAAGATTATCGGTACGCTGCTGTAAGAAATTGCATAACGCGTAAACAACTTAGAAATAAATCTCATTCGACTCATTGTCCAACACTTATTTTAAACTATTCATTATTGTCCACGGATTGTCTTCATTCATTCAGCCGTCCGTTATAGCTATTATGAACAATGAAAACATTCATGTAACCGTACTATAAAATTCCGACGGTTTTCTAATGAACTGTGTGCTTTCTGCTCTTTTAGTTTACATTGAACAGGGGCCAAAGAACACTTCAATCACCGACGCCTAATATTTGTCCGGGCAATAATCATATATGTATTCTCTGTTCGTTTTTTTTTTATAATTTTGAGAGAATTCTTTTTGAGGCGCCGAATGGAACGAGGGAGAATTTTGGAAGTAATTAGGCTTTGGAGAAAAGGATTAGGATGATGCATAATTCTGGGGTGTAAGTTATTGTATTTTGCATGGAAAGACGGCTCGGAAGAATATCGCTTCTAAAATATTATTTCCGAATAATAAGATAGAAATATGAACTGGAGGTTCTTCGTGTTGATAAGGAAGAGCTTGAGGAATTGATTTAATTCCGAATTTTCTTTCAATTTAAAGTTCCAATCGATTGCGAGAGTAGCTGATGATAAGTCCAGTGCGGCCATTAGAATACTTCTCTTAGTACTTGAGAGCCGTCGTTTGGATAATTGTGAAGAAGTGGTCGCATTCCAGGGCGTCTGGCGGCTGGCGGTGTGCGCGCCTCATGAGTGCGTGTGTGCGCCGGTATCGCCTTCCGGTCGATGTAAAGAGGTGGATGGAGGGAGGGAGGGAGAAAGAGAGAGAGAGAGAGTGAGAGAGGTGCGCTGGCTGATTAGTGAGCTGGCCGGGCTCCAGCGAGCCCACCGGGTACGAAGCCTGCCCGACCCGGGCAAACCACCCACGCCCATTAGCCCTGTCGAAAATCAGTTCCACGCCGTTTAGCCAAAACTCAATTTCCGACCGGAGTTTCGGCATTTTATAATTTCACTGCACCCCAGGAAACAGTTCTGGACATCGGCGTATCACAGGTGGAACCCGCCACGCAGCATCGGAGCTCCTTATTCCATTTATTTTGTCATTAGTCATGGAATCTTATTATTTCTTTAGCGTTGACACGCTGGAGGCTCAGACGAATGTATTACGCAGAATTTCACATGCAGACGCTCTCTGAAGGGTGTTTTTGTGCAGTTCCAAACATTAAAATATATGCCCACAGTGACGTCATTATCTGTAGGGACTTACGGTACCGCTTTATCTTGTTGGGGTGTACGGAATGAACTGGCTTCTAGATACGAGGAGATGAACTATCTGAATTCAAGGGGTTTAACGATAAATGGCGTTTATTGCTCGAGGCTCAAAGTTTTTAATCCCCTGTCGGATGAGACCTAAACCTGCATTCCTCTCACTATTCAATATGCATTGTTCATTCGAAATGGAGGAAAAACGCATTTTGAGTGTAAATTTACTTACGCGTTTTGTTTTATAGGTCATCATACATTCAATAGTCGATATACGCAACGCACACACACACACACACATATGTATATATATCTCGAGAAATATGGACAAAATTAACCGATTCGTGTTAATATAAATTATATCAGGGTGACAGTTTTATCAGTCACCCCAGTCAATGAACCGTATTCGGCCGACAGGATCGTACGACTGCGATTAATTATAACGATTTTTACTCCAAACGAAAAATACGATAAACTATTTTATAAGACATTAATTAATTTTTATTTTCAGACTTTTTTTATTTCTAGGAACGAAATAAATCTAAATCAATAGTTCCGGTCGTACTGATTAGAACGAAACCATAATTCACTTTGGGACGACCATTCCGCCGAAGGAGCTGACGTCATGCCAAATTGGGTTTCTGAGAAATATAATAATTTGTACTTATAAAAATAAAATTCTATGCCCCGCTATCGAGAACTAAAAATCTATTTTTTTACATGACTAACCTGATTTCAACCGCAGAAGAATCAGTACTAAAAATATTTTACCCGACAAAAACGCTGATTGAAATTTTGGAACGGATATTTTATTGTAAATAAAATATTTAAAAAACAGTGATCGTGGAGTTGAATACAGACGTTAATTAAAGAAAGCCTTGTGTGCAGTTTTCTACCCTACTCCTAATCTACGCTTATATCATTTTTGTATCAACAGTTCAGCACCATTAACATTTTTTATCGTGCGACTTATTGTAGTTGTACAATCCATTGTAGTTGTACGAGGGAATTGTTAGGAAAATATCCGCCGTGGTTTCAAAATCGATGGAGCAACTAAACAATGCTACTCCGGTCTTAATAGTTATGCTGTCTTTGTCCGAAACAGAATGCGGAAATCATTATATGCGCGACTTGCGGCATAGGACGCCCGCCTGTTTCCTGGCTTTCTGAAACTAGCTCTGAAAACTCTATTTTTGAATCAGATGTGTTGAAATAGACAGTATTTTAAATTAATTCTCTGCCGTTGGTTCCTACCCGCAAATGAAAGTTCTGGATGTTTTCCCCCGTTTACGAGCAAGTACGGGCGTTCCCGTTGTCCACTTATCCGGAGATTGCTAGGTACACTCAGCGACTTCAATCGCGATTCCAAATAGACAGCCCCTTGGGTCTTCTCATGTCTCTATTGTCGCTATTTCACCCCCGAAAAACTTTCATCAGGCGCAAGACAGCTCAACCAGGGAAATAACTTATTTTTTACTTAGCTCCCTGCTTTAATTCTTGAAACTACTGTTACACGAACGCGGCCATTTTCACAAACATTTCCACTGTACTTAGCTACCGAAAAGTAGTATCCCAGAGGCAATGGACCGGCAACGTACCCGAAATTTTGGTCAAGGTGAAGAACTCAATGAAGACATCCGGAAGCATTCTGGCTGGTTATCGGACGCGTCCATATCGCCGACAAGTCAAAATTATCTGTCATTTGACTAACTTGTAACTGAAGAGCGCGATCAGATTTACTGGGCATACATTATTATATGTGACAGTCCAAAGGGGTGTCCAGTTTCCATCTTAATGAAAAGATAAAAAGCTAAGAAGGAAATAAAATTAATAGAACTAGATCGCTGCGAACCATTTTAGACAACAATGTAAAACTCGTGACAATGTAATATGCGAAGATATATGAATGATGGGTATCGGGAGACATACTGCCTCCGAGCTTGAAGTGTCCCCCGACAACTCGACCTTGCCACAAAAGACACCAGAATTTTCCCTTATTTGGTCGGGAAGATAAAATGAATTTGATAAGAAACAAAGCGGATCATTCCTACGGTCGCGAATGACGTCGTCAGATAATTTTTTGCCACAAAACTGTATATAAGATAGTGCCGAAGCGGAAAGTTTTACAATTGGCGTTGGAAGTGGTGTCAGACGGGCGATATAACACTCGAAGGTGTTTCCCAATTCTCCTTCGCAGTAAGCGGTATGTTCTGAGTTACGGATGAGGAAATTAACTTTTTAGAAAACCTATTTGGGGGTCCAAGAAGTTTTTATACCTAGCGACCACCCGGTAATTTGGTCTTACTCTAGACCAGTTTAGGTTTCTCGCCATCGGTCCATAAATTAGGGATGCGCTAACACCTATTGAGCGTTCTGTCTACACTGTCACTAGCTGACTTCAGAGGATTTGTAAATGCGGGTCACGAATTTATTGACGGAATACTACTGACGATGGTAAGGAGCCGACACAGGTGTGAACCATGTGATAACGCAGGTAAAGAGTGGATATCACAAGAGTGATGTCAATATGTTATACCCCGACAAGTTAACCACCATAACTTAAGCGTTATTCCTTTGTGTCAGCTGAGTGGGAGCATTTCCTTTCCGTCTCTGCGTATACCAAGAGAACTGAGAACAATCAAACAACGACAATTGAATAGATGTTTCAAACGGTGCTCGTGTGGGTTTCATCGATTTAATTACATTCTACCGATACCAATCCAAAATAATGAATGAGCTTGATGAAGTGTGATTTTTAATGTAAACTGATACAACGGGCGTTCTACATGATGTACGTCACCGTTATTTCAGAATCTCGCCAAAAACAAGCCCAAAACAAACAGGTTAAAGTAAAGATTAAGACGATTTGAAAAAATCATACGTTTTCACTCGGAATGTATGTGACGGGTGAAAATTTTCATTCGTTTGAACAATAAATAGTCTCGGACTATATCGGTGCAGAGGGCTTAACGCACGCCCGGGTGATTTTTGAATCCGCTGTATGCAAATATTACGACCCCGTTGACGGGTGCCATTAATTCTCAGACGTGTGTATAAACTCAGTGTTCTTGATTGTTGCTTTTTATTAGTTCGCCGAGCTTTTTTTTGTAATCCCGCACGTCTCTCTCAAGGCCCCTCTGTCTTCTGGGGCGTCCTCCAAAGTGGATGCCCCAATTTTTGCGGGGTGGTTTTTTCTGTACAGGCCCCCGCCGACGGGGCCGGACAGTCTGCTGCGACCCTTTCAATTACCGTGGGGCGTGATCTACGCCGCCATCTGGTCGGATAAATATAAATTTAAGAATACTGAGTCATATAATGGGTGCTAAGAGAGCGGGCTGGAGGCAGAGAGGACGTGGGAGGGGTCCTACCTGCACCGTGAGTCACGCTGGGAGGCGGCGCGTGCCGCACCTGGCCTAATTGGGTTATGCGCCCGTGGGATAGAACTTGACGTCCCACCACTGGGGACGCCTCCTCACGGACAGCCTTCCACCGCAGATTCCCTATCTCAAGTTGCTCCAGCGACACCTTTAAAGAGACGTTCGCAATTTATGCTATGATTCATCACAGAACGGCCTCTCCCGTTTAGGCCCAACGAACGCTGTCGTTATGTAGATAACCTACCAGTTCGTGACCGGGGCGACCTCCTTCGCGGCCATCCATCCACACGAATGGAGATGGAGCGTGTTGTTCCTGGTAACTGGGCGCGGATCGCTCAATACTGACGGACCACCAGTATTGCGCATGCGTGGAAGAGTAAGAATAGGATCACGTCCAAAAGAGACCTCGTGTTAACACTAGGCTTTGAGGATTTTAAATCTTTTGGCTTTGTACAGATGTAACACAAAACATGTTATACACAGGTCTTTCGTTGTAATGATGAAAATAGGCCGAGTTGAAGGATTTAAATAGCAGGTTAACATTTAACCGATTTTCCGCCTCCACTGGGTTATCTGGCCTGAAGCTACATCCTGAATTCCGTCAGCAATACACTGAGGATCTTCCGCATGCCGGATGCCGATGAAGCACCGTATCAGCACTTTCACTAAGCTGTTACTGTAGCTGGCCGACTATCGTGTGAATAGGGACAGAAGTTTAAACGATGGTTACAGAATATAATCCTCGGCAAAGACCTACTATAAACACAGAGTGGGGGTTGCGACCAGACACTGTACTTGCAGATGCGTTTTGTCCCTATTATTTGATATGCTGTATTTTAAATTATAATACATTACAACATTGTAATTATTAGTAAATATAATCTGTTCATATTTTTAACTGAAAATATAGGAAAGGAGTCAAGAAAGAAACAGTACTGGTACTTTTTCAGGTAACTTATTACCTGCTCAGGGATGCCCGCACCCTCTTATCCTTTAGAAACTTTAATCCAATATAAAAATTAACGGATTATAATATTTCAATTGAGTACGTTTGTCATAATAAATAACTGTATATATTGTGTCTATAAATGTTTATAAAAATAAAACAAAATATTATGCTTCCAAAAAAAAATAATAAAAATGGGATGATATTATGGATTTGTTATGATTATAAAGAAGGGCTCCGATATTTTGTTTTATTAATAATTTATTAAGACTCACTAAATCGAATTGAATTACTTTTTCAATAACATTAGTTATAATGACTAATGTGCATGTGACTGTGTATGTTCGCAATAAATTACTCAGTCTTTTAATCGCTGAATTTGTTTGCAATCCATATGATATGTATTGGTGTTCGTATTTGAATACGAAAATAAATATCGTGAGGTGACCACTGTGGTATTCATTTGGATTTCCATAAACTCCGCGCTGTTAGACTTTCATAAAATACGTTTTCCTCAATTGCTTCCTTTGTATTCTGCCAACGTGGGTCCAGTGTCTACAAAATCATAGGCTAATAACGTCTAGTCGACTAACGTCTAATAAAGTGCTCATCACTCGGTGAGGAAAAATATCATTGTTTGGTCCGATTAACATATCAATCGCGCCGCTTTTCTGTTTGTTTTGAAGACCCCCTGAGTCACTGAAAAGTTCGAAAATAAACAGCGCCCAACCGGGAGGAAACAGAGTACGGGCGGTGAATGAGCGAGAGGGAAACAGACCAAAGCGGTAACCAAGGCCAAGGCCGGCTCAAGTTCACGATCCCCATCTATACTCCCCACTCTTGACCGGCTTCGTTTGAACTTATTTTCATCCTTGAAACTTGCCCAAATCTTTATTCCAGTTATAATTTATCGATTTTACAACTTATCTTATAACTGACGATCTCAATTTGTATAAATGGGTTGACATTCGGTTGGCAACAGGATTTCATCGGCAGCCGGTACGCCTAAGTACAATATGTTACGGACGGAATTCTTTTTTCAAATAAACAGCTCAAGTTAAAATACTATAGTTTCGCAATTAAATAATAGTTTTATAAAAATGAGTAAGCATTATATTTCATCGCCAGTTCCGAATGACAACGGTTCACGACACATTATTGCTTCCTGCCTTCAAACAAGTACCCCCGAATCCTCCTGGTATCTTGAAATAAAATTAAATACTTTACTACGGAAATTTGTACACGCATCATTATTATATTTAATTAGATTATTATAAAAAAAAGAATAATAATATTTTTGAGAACTGTTCTGAGACACCACAGGACAGCGGATTTACAATTTTGACACCGAAATCATGAATTCCGGCGACGAAAACCAGCAGTCGTTGGTTTAAAGGTCAGTGGAATTCGCCTTGTCTTCCTTTTTTTATATTCTAGCATCGGACGAAGAAACGATGAGGGATGTAGGTCGGCCCAATTGGTCAGCAAAACGTTGAGGGCTACTGGGGGCGGTGTTTATTCACAACCGACTGGTTGGAGACCTGATGGACGTATCGGGGTCGGTTTTCGGCCTGTTTTCCTCCGATCGATGGGACGATAATTGGCGAACGAAGAGCGTTGACCCTCGGCGGTATCGGTCCGACGCCCCCGCCTTTATCGGCCATCGCGATAACGCGTATTGAACGTAGGTGTGACAATTTTTTATTCGGAAATTCCCTCGAGTAGATTCGACGGCTTGAACGGTACCGTCTCTCTCGGACTCCGGTACGGTGGACTCGAAGAAGAAGAAAATCACGCGAATCACGAGGATTATAATATTCCTAAGCATCATTCCTATTCAAAAACATAATTTTTAACGGTCCTGTAGTTGGAGACAAATTCGAAAACTCGCTTGATATTTTTGCAATGACAAAAAAGCTCGGTAAAGTTACTGGGACCGACACACGAGAAGATGGGTGCATTAGAGCCCGATACAGAGCGAGGAATGTATGCCGTTAAACCAACAACGGCAAATATTAGCTTGCCCCACTCAAGCCGCTTTCTTCTGCCCCTTTCACCCGGCCGTTTCCTGTGCAATCAGAACGGACAAACAAAAGAATCGTCGGCACTGTACAATAAAATGTTCTCAGGCTACGGTCCCGTATACAAACTTTAGGCAACCTTAATTGTTTTCAGAGCTCATTTAATTACGGGGAATTAATCGGTTCCTATTTACTGTAGCAGCGATTCAAGGAGTGATGATTTTCTCTCCCGATCTTCGCGATTATGTCCCACGCCAGACCGTTTTCGGCTTTGATCAAGCATCCCGCACTGTCGACATCTCCTATATGCTCATGTATTTCAATGAGAGTTAAGTGCGGACAGGGTGCTTCCGCCGCGCCTAGCTGCCCCATTATTTTACTGGCTGGTCTTCATGATAAGACCACGTTTAATCATAATTAAATCATAAATTATATAAACACGATGGGAACTATTTTTCTCTAGTGTTCACGTCCTAATTTAGAATGAGAGGCGTTCCCAGAGGAAATAATTAGAATTGTTAATCTTCACTATATTTAGATGTCCTTGAAAGGATAGTTCATTTTTATTCATTATCTCATTGACTTTATTCTTAACAGGTAAGATTCATATATTAACCAGCTACGCCTAATAGTCACACAGCGGTTAAGCATACGAACGTCTATTTCGAAATGTGTAGAAATTAGAAAACTTTAATTTATATGTAATTTTTCTAGAAACATAAAAACAGCATTTAATAGAAACTAGGGTTAATATAGATTTTCTTTAATTATATTTTATGACAGTTTGATTTGGTATCAAATAATAGCGAATGAGTATTCAGTCGAATATCGTTTATTCCTCGTAATATAACGTCCCGAATATCGAATACTCTTGCAGGGGGGGGGGATAGTGCTTCGTCTAACTGGGCCAAGGACTTGAGTTCTATAGTGCTGTCCATTGTCTGGATAAGCTTAATTGGTCGGGGGGCGCTAAGTCGCTGATTTCGGGGTTTGGTCCTTGACTTATCACCGCATACTTCGGACACCGCCCCCGTTGCACAACCCGACCGACTCTTGTGGCCCCTGACTATATGACCCGGCTAATTTCACCTAATGGCGGGGCAATTTGGGCATTTCGATATCGGCCGCTAACTGCTTAAGGCCAGGCCCTCTTGCCTATCTAGCACATACGCATCAATACCGATTGTATGTTTCTACAGTTGTTTCCTATTTCAAAATCAATACATACATGTTGCAGATTCAAGCGCGTAACAATTTATTATAATGGAATTTAATTTAATTTAGTTTGTTTATAATTTCACAATTTTTAATGTTTATTAACAGAATTAACGGGGATTAGATTTGGATATCGAAGACCGAGTTCATAACATTCATAACCTTTCTAATTCTTTAGAGGCTACATAAATAGTAGTGGCAGTTCTATCAATCATGTAAATGCCAAATGGTTACTAATTTACTTTAATGTAAATATTAATGTCATATATATTTGATAGGACTCCTATATGTTATTATAATTCAGTTAATTTTGCAAAACACACAATCACAATTTAAATGGGACCGTTTCTGTGAATAAACTTTATTCCTCAATCGCGGACAAATATGTTGTACTTAAATGTTCTATAACCATTTGACATGTAACGAGTTCATCGTCTAAATTGCGGCCGTAGAACAATGATTAAGATCGTCATTAGGACTAGGTACCATTTCGTCACCGTGACACACTTACAGCAATCGCAGGGTTAACCTCCCGCTGTCGACCGCCCGTGCTACATGTTCCACGAAATTGAGATTAACATCATAATTTGGGTCTTGGGGATTGTGCAAAAGGATTGTCGAAGAAGAGAGTTCGTTGGAATTAATTCAATTAAAAACCGACCGCTGTGTTCAGTAGGGAGGCTAGTCGAACGGAATTATCGTCGTAACGATTCCGTAGTGTATTTATATAAGTCTATTCTGTGATGCCGATGAATAAAGCCTGCTGGTAGAACGGACACGCGACTCGAATCGGGCTATCTGTGACCGGCTTAAAACTGGGGCAGACAATCTTCGGCGGAACCTTCGACTCGTTTCGGGCTCAATGGAGGGCCGTCTGCCATCCT
This sequence comes from Lethocerus indicus, assembly GCA_019843655.1. Taxonomy (NCBI): domain Eukaryota; kingdom Metazoa; phylum Arthropoda; class Insecta; order Hemiptera; family Belostomatidae; genus Lethocerus; species Lethocerus indicus. The sequence continues at coordinate 22,002,264 of JACDQD010000007.1, forward strand.
GCGGGATGACTTCACTCGCATTTCATTAAACCCCGGCATTATGGCTCAGGGTCACGAAACTGACGGACTGAATTTACAAGTGCGACGTTTCGAATTGCCGTTGGCCAACTAAAAATGTACGGACACATTAAAAATAATTTCAACGAGCGTTCGATAAACACTTCTTGTTAAACGGTAATAAATTGAAAACAAGCAAGATTAAGATTTCATTTCGTCAAACGAATCTATCTTACAGTAAATTCAAATCAAAGAGTTCGAATCAAAAAATTGAAAAAAAAACGTCCAAAGTGAGGTGGAAAATTGGAGGTAAGTAATGGCGCAACGTGTGGGGCCCACCCCGCGCCTTATCTGTCGCTTATCTCCCGCGCATGTAACTTTTAATTTTTTGCCCAAGCCATTGTCGTCCACAGAGGCTGAGACAATGAAAGTTTGTGAACACAGGTTGGGAGATAAAACAAGGACAATGGGCGTCCTTGTCTCCTCTTGAACGGGAGTATATTCCCGGGCCTGTCACGCCGAAATCAAAAGAAAAATGACAGATCGCAGGACTTGGAGCAGTTATCAATCAACCTGCTTTCCCTACTTCGCTGCCTTAGATAGGTTCAAGTTCGGCTCCTCTAGGTTTCTGAAGTGCAAGCGTTCATTTGGTATTTTGTTTATCTCGAATTTTAATATAACAACGTTTGCTATCTTCTGTTTCCATGCTCGGATTCGGTCCAACGACACTGTTAATTTCGTATACTATTCGTATAGAATTTTTATTACATAAATACTTCATTGTAAGCTCTAATTGTCCTTTCTATTCTTGCAGAGAGTACAGTTAACAGGTCAAAAAACGAATTCATTGCGAGATTTTTAAGCCCAATTGGAGACGAGGGGACCAGAACTACATTGTCGTCTACTTCATCTGGATGTAAAACTGAAATTATCCATTTAACAATATACTTCCTATTTAGTACAAAATAGTCAATCATTGATGAATAATCCTCTCTTGGGTTTATCAGCATTCACCAAAGTATGTATACGATGGCGTTATCATTATAAAATAAAGCTCGGTTTATGTGTACATAAGATCTAATTTGAGAGACGGGGCCGAAATTCCAGTCGATTGTGTTATTACAAACAGGGTGGCCGTCGAAATTGAAAATGGGAGGGGGGGTGGCTGACCTCATTTCCTAATCCTTAATCCTATATTTGTTGTTTGTTTCTCTTTTACCACATAAAGAGCACAATAATAGAGCGTTTATCGCTAAACAAACTTATTTTCATTTATTAAAACCGGGAGAATTGCCAATCAAAGAGTAATGTAAGAAAACGTGAAAAAAATACCCGGCAAGGGTTAAACACCCGCGATAAGGAGAGTTGTATATGTGAGATAGTTTTATCTCTGTCGGTTACCCAGGTCTCCCTATCTTACCGCGCTGTGGGGCTAACAATTTTCTTCTCTCCGAACATAGTTTTAAGAAGTTTGATTCCTAGGTATCTGTTATATTAAAATTTATAATTACCTCATATAAGTAATTTATGTATAATTTATATATAAACTCATACTTTACTAGTGCTAAGGAAAGAAAACATTTTGAAAAGAGCTACTTCATAGTTTATTAAATAAAAATAATTTTTGAAAGGAATATTGAAATTCATGACCGATTCCTATTGGAGTAACCCAGGCGGCACAACTGACTAATTTAATTGTTATCAACAAGCAGTGATTACTATGTGTTTATTCATTTACTAACGCAGATAACGCTTGTTTCGTATCTGAATGAATAGAACGTAGTTGTATAGAAGTTTAGTCGATTTAGTTGAACCGATTCGAACAATATGCATAATAGAGTTCAGTGAGAGTAATATTTTTATTTTAGTCGATTATCTGTAAGTTGAGGGAAACAGGAATTAATAAATGCTATAGTGTTACGTAATGTCCCCATAGATCTAAAAACAGTTGGGCTTGAGCTTTTTCGTTGTAAGTGAACATTTACTAGACGTCCAATGTCCTTATTTTGTATTCATTTATAACAAATTTTTAGTATTAAGTTGCGTTAAATCGCAAATGGAACTGTCACAATAGTATGAGAACTCAGAAAAGAATTGTAAGGGAAAGGAACATTGTCTGGTAAGCGCCGGCCCTCCCAAAATGTGAATCATGTTAAACCGGGGTTATTAATATTTGCCCAGATCGCGTCGCATATGAAAGACAAATATTTGTTTTATAACGTTGTTCCCGATGAATTGTTGGCAAATTGAGATAACTTAAAATTCATGGCTGCCTTTCTGCATATCCCTTTTGGAAAGTAAAATCGTATTTGTGCGCCCTTTCACCGCTTCTGTAAACTGAGAAATCGTTTCGATTTATCACAGAAACATTCACGTAATATTTGAATGTGTTATTGGAATATTACCACCCGTTCGATATTACATAATATTATTTGCCGACAAAATGTTAAATATTAGATAGGGTTGGGAGCATTGACATGAAACGGAATCTATAATTATTTGAGGTTCATTGACATCCAGTTCCTTTTTAAAATCTCACATGAACGGGTTATTAATCGGGCAACCGAAGTGCTGATACCTTCGGTTTATAGTGAAGACGTAGGCCGAATTAAAGGTCGTTCGTACTATTTCGCATAAAATGCACAATTAACGAAATGCCAATTTACTGACGTATTTAAATGGTTCAAAACCGAACTCACTATTTCCTAAATCTTGGAACTAAAAGTTCCTGAAATTATTTCGCCTACTGAATTAATGCATCTATTAATAGACACACAGGTCCCGTTCGGCGAATATTATTTTCACTTCTTACCTTCTTATTTTTGGGCTGTCACTTTGGTAATATACGCAGGCGTTTAATAACATCAGGTTTCTTGCCCAGGTCTAATTTCTTCCTTACAAATACACACGCGACTTTGATATCGTGTTCTGCTGACTCGACGCGCGGCTCCGAAACTATTCGAGCCATCGGTAATCGCGGCCTAATCGCGCGGGCGGTCCCCTCAGGTATGCCGGCAGTACCCGGTTCTGGAGGTACCCGGCACTTGGTGAATAGTGAACGCTGCACGTAACCGATGTCCGGGCTTCGTTGAATTATGCCCGGGCGTAACGCGATGTTGGCACACCATCCACCTGTGCACTTAGCAATCATTCTGAAAGCAGGGGGGGAGACACGAAAAACCACCTAAGTAGAGTGGATTGGCCTAAAATTCATTAGTAGATTAGTAGTATACGCCGTCATAACATAATTTCTTGTCCTATATTCATTCTCATTTCTAAATCGTTTCGGATTCAAAGAGTGGACTTTTTTTAAAGTTCGTTGTCTTATCTGGTTGTGGCACGAGTGAAAGTTTTACCTTCAAACTGTCTGCTGATTGGTTCTTAATTATTAGCTTCTGAACTAATTTATTTCTTCTTCATCGTGTGTTAATTATTATCGTTATCGCTAAGGGACACAAGGGTGGGACAATCCACGCGGAGGGAATATCTTAAACCCACTTGTCGGAAGTTAGTGGGAAGAAACCCTTCCTGCGAATTATCCGAGCGTTGAAAAGTGTTGCCGCAGGAGCGTCGTCCCGGGCTCAATTAGGCGCGGTGACGCAAGTCGAAAAAAACTCGAGTAAAGTCGAGCCCGACGACTTCATTAATATCAATTCCGTCTCTCGGGCTTTTGTCGAATCAATCGACGCCGGAGGAATCCCGTTTTTCTGGTCTCGCGCCACTCTAGAGCCTGGATAATTTATTGCTAGCAATCACAAAACAGGCGCAGTTATTTGGCAAACATTATACTTTTCTGATAGTAGTAAAATTTATAATATATTGTCAATGTGTACGAGTATTTTTTCTGAAAGCTGGGGAGGACTCCCAGAACGGAAAATCCCATTTTATGGACAAAAAGTGGAGGAAAAACCTAAAGTATTGAACCAGATTACTTACATCCACCGACTAATGAGAAAATTCCGCTCTTTTTGTGTTATTAAATTATAAAAATAATTATCCGATTTGGACCCAATGGGTAAGCAGTAATGTTATCAATGCGTACAGTTTCTATATTTAATTTCTATATAAACCGATATAGAACTCTGGTTAAGCCCTGCGACGATATTATAAGTGGTAAGAAGATTCTCCGAGTTGTACATTTCAGTGAACAAATGACTCAATCCGATGATTCAATTCGATCAACAGTGTATTGACAAATCGCTTATAACATGAATGTAAACAATAGTGAGAATTATGTTCCGAGCGATCGATCAGTTAATCGAACAATCGATGGTCGATCATTTTTATTTGACCTTATTGAGTTATGACCCAGTTGGGGCGCTGGTATATACCTGGAGTTATTTCTGTCGTACATTCGAACAGAGCCGCCCCCTCCCCGCCACCAAGTCCAGTTTACAGTTCCTTGTATACAAAAGGGCCTGTATATAATTAATCGGCGGCCAACGGTGATGGAAGCACGGCCGCTGGTCGGTGAACTCGGCTCGAGAAAACAAACTGACCCGACAGACGTTTATAAGTCAGCCTGAAGGGGCGGTGGACAAAAACGTTGCCCGATAAGTGAAGTCTCCCTCTTCCCCCACCCTCTCACTCGCTCTCTCTCGCTCTCTTTGGGTGGCTTTCACATTACGAGCTGCTGTTTGAGTTAGTGGCCCACACCAAACTAATTTCTAACAATCGCTTCCTTTCATTGACCGCCCGAACGCACCCCCATTTTTAATCCAATAAACCGGGTGGGCTACTCCAATGTCAGGAACATTTCATTGTACAAGGGTTTTTATTGAAAATTATTAAAGCTGGAAGCACCGGGCGACGTTTCCTCCTTTTGGGCTTAAGTATGGCTAATAAACTTATGTTTTATATATATATATATATATATATATATATATATATATATATATATATAGAGAGAGAGAGAGAGAGAGAGAGAGAGAGAGAAAAATAAATAGAATATTCGGGTATGAGAATAATAGTTCTTCAAGCGTAACGGTGAACAAGAAAAAAAATTAATTAAAAAAATGTTAAAACTAATTTATTTTGTACGTAGGGAACGGTTTCGATCTCTCCTACGTGTAAATACTGCGATGTACATACACATACGGGCAATAACAGTGTAGGTGTATTTAGGTCGGGGATACTTCGTCGGCTAATGGAATGCTACAGACGGGCAACTAACGGTTTAAGACAAGCGGAGGAAAATTCAAAGTTCTTCGAAATTTTACCGGGCATTTTCACGCACAACCGATCGCCACGAGTGGTGGCATTCTGCGACAACTGCGAGATTAAAATCGTCGAACCAACAATGCACTAAGCGTAGAGTGCCCGCGCACTGAACTTTAAGGCCGTTTCCGAGTCCAGGCCAGAGCGACACTCGGACAACGGCAACGGTACCGTCCGGAGAAAGCGAAATAGATAGACCGGTGGCGAAAATTCCGGAACAGTAGACCGGTTAGCGTTCAAAGGGGTCAACAACCCTCCGGATTAGGCGGCCGTGATTGAAGGTCGGAAGGGTCTACCTTTTTGTCGGTCCGACTAACCGGTGTTAGTCACATTTGGAGTGACTCATTTGTGACCGGGGGAGAGGATGGAGCACTTCCAGTCACGATTCGGGGCCCCGCCACATTTCCGAACTGATTAATACTTCCTTCCTGGGGCCGACCGCTATATACAGGGAAGTTATATAAATAACTCGCCTGTCACCTCCATCCAAATTTAATCCATTCATTTTTAATCCATTATACCAGAATCAAGGGGTGTATAATTCACCCCTGCTAAATTTCGATTGTGTAACATCGAAATGATAGGAGGAAAAGTTGCCGATAGATTGACAGAGAGGCCATAAAATAGGCCATATTTTGTGGCGAATTGCGAAAACAAAATTGAACTTCGCTAATCATAAAAACCGCTCCGGCCACGATCCAATAGACATAAGAATTCCGTTTACAGGGTTATATTACAGGAGCTTTCACGAATCAAACACACGAAGTTTGAATGCCGCGAAACGGGGGCACCGAGCATAGATGGACGGTTGCCATTATTTATTAATATTTTATTGAGCATTGAACGCTCCCTTCTTCGGAACCCTATTGTACTTCGCTGGGACCAGTGCAAAACGGTTTCACTCTCTCGATCCGGGTCACCGCTCGAACCGGTGTTTCTACCGAGTGATAGGGACAGCCAAAAACAAATTAAAATAAAAAAGATCTGCGATCAAGACTATGTATGTCTTATAATATTTCCTACATTTGCAAATTATTTACTTAGTATTGTGAACGCACTGGACGAGGCCCCGGTGCCACTATACTGCACTTGAACGAGTCTGTTTTCGTCCCCAAAATAATAATAATAATCCCTAAAATAATAATGCCGGTATTATTTCTGTCCGCTGTTTGCCTAACCCATCCATCATAACCGATAACCGATATCGGCTCAACGAGTATTCCGCTCTCACAGTTTGAATAACTACTTACGATCTCGCTGTTGGCCAACAGGTCGCATCGACTATGGTCGGTTTTGAAACGGAGAAGGCCGGACGGTTTTATTGTCTGATCGCTTCCATATCAAAATCGAAAATTTCATTCATGATACTGACAGTTACATTCTATTGTCTTTTGGGTTCGGCCACTACTTCTTTCGAAATATATCTCAGCATTCATTGTACGCAATATTCACATCGTCGATTAAACACAATGTTTATACGCATCTTCTGTGTTTCATCAGATTTTCTTCGCCCAATATTCAACTGGGGACAGGGATGTGGCGTGAACGCACTGGACACGGAGTTCAATATTAGGCCAAATGTTTAGGAAGAATCAATATGTTGCTCCTTCGTTTTTCTTTATAGTTTGAATTACGAATATATAAAGAGAAGGAATGTTTAAGAAAATAGTGTGTAGCATGAAACGAAAAAATATAATTAAATTTGGCTATAAAGAACGGAAGAATGTACAAAGCCCGCAACTACCTCGTCAGTTCTAGTAATGCAGGGAGGTACTTACGATTGTCGGCTGTCGATGAAGCATCCTGTCAGCACAATCACGGCTGGTAGCATTACTAGTGGAACAATATTGAGCCCAGGACCAAACAAGCGTGACGAGGCGGAATATAACACGAGCAAGGAAACTTTATATTGAATTGCAAGATCTGACGATGCGAGACGACACCGCTTTAAAAAACTACGTAATTAAAACATTATTAATTATCTATCGCGCGAAAAAGACGGGTAAAATACAGGTCTTTTTTAAACTATAAACTCCCAAAGGCTGAAACACAAAGGAATTCAAATTTTTCGAAGTGCACGGCTGTTTTATGGACCCTATCGCTATCGCAGTTGGACAGGAACAAATATTATAGATTTACATAAAGAAATTATTCCTTCACCTATACAAATATTAACTTTAACAAATATTTAATTGTTGGACCGACGGTGCATTTATCATAAAATGTATACTGTAATATGTATAAACAAAAGTATAATACGCGTACAGTATACGTACATTAAACTGTGTACGGTTTTATAGTAAATTATGACTAAAATTCAGTTCCATCTAGAGTAAATCAGCGGAAAGAGGGCTGTTCTCGATTTGTTTCTTGGTTGGTTCTAGGCCCCGCCTCCTTGTCCGATATATCTCTGTATCTATATCTTTAGTGTCAATACTATCAAAATCATTTTGTCTATATAAATAAAACTGATAACCTAGCCATTGTTAAAACACAGTTATGCAATTCTTGATATCCTAACCAGTTCGGTTAGAACCAGTTCGGCTGTTATAAAATTACGTATATTCTAACATTTTATAAATTGTTATTGGATAATTTTTTTATTGTAATTTTTATCATTGCGTCAGACAGGTTAGAAAATGACCAATAATAAAAACTGATAATAAAAATGTTCCATCATAACACAAGCATTGCGATTCAAAAAAAATCACTGAATGGGATAACATTTATACACAACATGAAATTGAATGAAGTTTTGACAGTATTGCTGTTAAGTGATTTTTACATATTGAAAACAAATGTTTAAGAACCAGAAATAACTTGCCTTGGAACCTCAAAACAGTAGAGAAGCAAACAGGGTCCAATAAATCGATAAGTCAATTTATTTAAAACTGGACATTCAAACGTTTCAACACGTGTTTAAACTCAGATAACCAATTAATAAGAAGCACAGCCAACAAGGATAAATCAAGATTAAACAATATAAATACCTGGGCACTAACCACACAGTCATTTAAAAGCCTAACCCTCAGCAGGATATTTATTTATTTATTATGACGAGTGTTTATGTTTATTGAATAAGTCAGGGCATCCGGATTGCCCTGTCATTGCACTTCTACTATAAGTGTCAGTGTAAGTGTAATTTTCGCTCTCATACTGCCTGATGGCCAGTTCTTTTAAATTAACGTCCGTGCTAATTTATTTCCTAGACTTTTCCACGTTTTCAAGCAGACTATGCCTGCGCGAGGAGGGAAAACCCTTCGATCCGGTGCTAATCGATTGCTTGGAAAAAACCCTTCCCATAAACTAACCTTGTACGGTTTTACCGTGGCTGGGGCAATATCAAGTAGAAACTTGCCGCCAATTAGGAGAGCGAGGGACGCTAAACATAGACAAGGGGGGCGGCTAGTTGAGGGGGGCTAGACAAACATAGTCTGAGGAAGATGGAGGTTGGCCTTTCATTAAGCGGGTTTCCGTCCCTTTCATTAAGCCCCGTTCACTAACACCAGAATAGCGCTATTTTTAGCGTTTCTGTAACACAATTCTTTTTGTCGTCTCTCTCACTCTTTCGACAATGGTCTGTCTCTTCCCTACATTTCGGAACCGCCACCACGGCTGTATTTATCCCAAGGCAATAAACTGAAAAAGAGTGGGAGAAGAAAAGATAGGGTAAATATCGAGTTTGAGATAAGAGGTATCGAAGAAACAGAAAAAAAAGAAAAAACACTTTTTTGGATAAGGATTCGATCTTCTGCTTTTCATACGATACCGAATTTGACGATAATACGTATAAGAGAAGAAATAATTTTCTCTACCATTCCACGCTTTAGGATCGATCACCTTCTAGTCGCCCTGTAGAGTCACCCACTTGCCGATTTGGCAATACCGTAACACCCATGTCAACGCTTATTGAGAAATTCATATATAATTTTGGTTATTGAAAACACCACCGCATCGAACATCTACATCAGTCGCTAGGCACGACAGCGAGAATCAGAAACCGGTCTAGCTTAGACCAGAAAATAGCGGGGTTGATGGATATTTTTCGGAAATGTCTAAAACTTTGTTATGAAACATGCTGGGCTAAAGACCGCGGTGCCAACTTAGAGAATAAATACTAACCAGTCGTGATTGTATATTCTATAGCAATTTTATTTGACTAAGGAGACACGCTCAATTATCCTGCGACTATGTGACTGTAACCGTCGGAATGCTACTGACGATAGCGAGACTGTATTTGTTCCTATTAATGTTTCTTTTTTTGGAGGGAATTGCAAAAATCATTGCGAGGTAAAGAAAAGCAAAGCGAGATTTTTAAGCCAGCATTCAAGCCTATTAGACACTTCACCGATCATCGTAGAAAATATAGGAAATAAAGTGAAAATGACTTACGAACAGCAAGATGTGTAGTTGTAGTAATCAACACTTACCTGAAAAGAAAAAAAACATATTAATTTACATTTTAATCGACGTTCAAACAATGGTGCGTGCATTAAAAGAGACCCACTTATGTGGTTATATTATTGAATAAATTAATATTAATTAATACACAATAAAAATATTATTTGTAAGGAGTGGACTAAAATTCAGATAATGTATTATTTTTAGTTCATCGTGATACCAGAACGTCGGGGTTATTAGTTGCAAGATTACACGCTCAACAGAAGGCTCTGTGTTTCAATAAAATCATGCATTATCAACTGTAAACGAGAAAATTATAATATTTGAAATAGTATACATATTTAATGAACACGTAACTCAAAAGTTCAGAACTATAGTGAATATCGCCAAAGGGAATCATCTGATTGTTTAAGGTATTATCCATTTTGTTCTAACAATTAAAACAACGTAAAACACAGTCGTTCAGAACGGCTGAACGCTTCAGAGTCTTACAAAGAGCACAACCTAAATAGGCGAAGATACGAATTGAAGTTCTCCCTTAATTGTGATTGCATCCAGCGTAGCGGACAATAGATGTTGCAATGAAATTAATTTGCAGTAGAGTCACGACACGAGACCAGATGCCCGGGAAGCCAATTACATTTCAATTACATCCGGGGGAAGACATAGGTCAATAGGCGATATAATTTAGTTAAAGTAGACATAAAATAGAGAATAAAGGACAGGTATGAAGCTAATTGCAAGTCCCCAAAATAAAAGACGAAATTTGTACTTTTCCCCGATTGAATTCCACAATTTCTGTCATCACTAATTTCCGTAATACTGTGCGAAGAACCTGGTTTAACAGGAGTCGCCCCTGCTAGTAGTGGGTTCGTTACACATTTGCGAAGAACATGCTCAACCCCGACAGTAGGAGTCCGATGACAAAGCAGTCAGGATGCCCCACTGGCAACCGAAATGCTCAAGTGCCTCCCTAATCTAACAGAGACGCTGAAACCGATCTAGCATAATACCAATAGAGCATAATACCAACAATGCATATGATATTAGGTTATAATAAAGATGATTAACATGCACGCTCAACATAAAAGCTATGTTAATAAAAAAACAAATATTCTGGGCAGGATTTAGCTATTAACGGAACGTGGGGAATGTAGTTATACCGTTTAATCTGAATTTGTTCATGTTTTCACTAATGGGTTATCAGAGTTTACACACGTGTTGGATGTCCAGTTTTAAATAAATTGACTTATCGAGTTATTGTGCCCTGTTTGCTCCTCTACTTTTGGTGTTGCGCTAGAGGGGATTATTATACCAGAATTGCGATATTTAAAACAATTGCTACGTAATGTATATAAAAAAAATGATTTTTTTATAAAGATTATTTTTAATTACATAATTAGAGGCCTCAAGTGGTTCGATCCAGGCGGAAGGATCGAATCCAAAAATAGTATTGATTACGTAAAAAAATTATTTTGAAAATTTTGGCAAAAACTGAATTTTATAATCGAAACATATTTCAGTAAAAATAAGTACACTCCAAATATTGTGAGCGAGGGAGTTCCGTCCATGCTAAGGAGTTAGTTGAACCCGAAGGAGGAGTTGGGTGGGGGACGGAGTAAAAACAAGGAAGAATGCGTGTTTAGGTGAATTCCATGCGTGGCTTCTCTAGCCGGCAGTAGCTATTTGTGTAGGGCGGCTTGTGGCCATCTCAAGACTCAGGATGTCCCTAATTAGTGGGGGCAGCCCTCCGCCCACCTCCGCCACAACACCTCGCTCCATTCCACTCCCGGATTTGTTTGTACGAGTCAAATTAACAGCTGTAGCCCTTCCTGCAGAGGGCTCCTTGGGGAGTCCAATTTACGACATTTTTATCTGCCGCCGGCACCGGACTCCATTTTGACGAGTAGCACTTCTTTAGGGTAATTATTTGTTTAACTCGTCCGAGCCTCCGTCGTTATATTCGCTCCTGTATTCCTTATAATGGCCGATCCCCGGTGGCTATTATACTGGGGAATTAATGTTGAGAGTTATAAACTGTTTAAAAATACAACCGCTTCTGATAAAACAGAAGATCTCTTTAAGAACCAGGGGGTCGTCTCACTCCATGCCTCGTCAGTAATACTGCGTACTGATGGGATATATTTCTTGAGTGCCCACCAATTTGAGCTTTCTGTGGCATTCAGGCGAGCAGAAATCCGACAATTCCAAACTGTGCTCGGGAATGAAATCATTTCGAAGTTTGAAGCCCTCAATAGCTTAATAAAAATTTATATCGATATTTCCATTAGTTTATTGTAATACCCATTAGACTGTCTCATATTGTCCGGTCGGAGGGCATAAATCTTGCATCCCGTGCTTATAATTCGATATGGTTACGGTGAGTTAACAGATGGTGGAGCGGGGTTCGACACGAATAGTCGATGCTGCAAATAGGCACAATTACAGCGGTACCGGAAGCGATCTTGTAATCCGCCATTACATAACTCCACTCCGCTGCCCAAGCCTCGGTTTCATGTTTAACATTGTTGCTTTTTGTAGTATCAAGGAAGTATTTCCGATAATACATTAATGTTACAGGAAACCCTCGATACGAACAATTTTGAACTGGGAATAATCCAAGAGAAATGCTTGCCGCTTTCTTATGAGAGACCAGAAATAAGGACTCATGATTTTTACGCCAATCCTGACTCGGCGTATATTCTGGAATTATTCAGTCTTCTATAGGGCTTTCGTGGTTTATTTCAGGACAGTGAAACTAAGGCTTCGTCTATAAAAAGTAAATAAATAAATATATATATTTATATCAGGCACGTTTTGATTTCTGAGGGGGTTCTTATTGTTGACCAATATTTAGTGCATTGTTCGGCCACAATGAACAATGCGCGTTGTTCGATTTGAAGTATACGCGTGAAAGAATTGCAAAATACCCTACGTAGAAAATTCGATTTATTTTTAAACAGCTTTTAATGAACAACAACAATCGATATAGTTAATTTTGTAAAGACGGAAAGCTATATTTACAATCAATGTATTTAATGTGACATTAAACTCCGATTCGTCGTCGTGACACCAAGATATTGGAGTGTTTCCAAACCTCAATGAATGTAGAGACTTTAAAAATATTAATAAATAAGTGATAAGTGAACTTTTCCTTTCGTTATTTATAGAGCAGACGCCCAGATGACCGAATCCAGAAGTGACTATTCTGAGATAACCGACGTTGATGTATTTCGCTTTCAGAATATTTTCTTCCTTCACCTTTAAACTAACATATTTATCTCTTAGGAACGATACGAATGTCTACTTCCTTGTTTAGGTTTGCTGTCTATGTTAGCTGTGCTGTCTTTTTGTTGGAATTAAGTTTTTCGATTTTCAACATTGCACGGGTGCGATAATGATTATTTATCTCTCTTAATTGTATTTGTTAATAAAGACCGGGTGAAAGTCACAATTCGTATACTACTAGAAATGATCCGTGTCGCGGCGAACTCTGATCAAACGCGGTTTCCGGCGGAAATGTTACATCTTCAGCGGCTATTCGGGTGTCGGACATTCCCGGACGACCACTCATCGTTTCCGTCCACCGGACACTGTCGCGTGACTGTACGTACGCGCCGCGTCTGCTTGCCATTGCCTGAAGGTATGCCCAATTTGTAGGCGCGGCTGTCCGACGCGGAGCTATATCGGCAAGACTACTAACAATTACCGATCTATATTCTCGCCGAACACGCCGCACTTCCGTCGCGGCACCCGCCGTGAGGGTTTCATTTAGCGCAAAAGTGTGGAACATCAATAAATTTCCTCTTGGAGAAGTTTCCGTAATGTATTTTTTAAATACTTATTTTATACAAGAATCCACAAGGCACATAAGCAGTTCTCACGAATCATTACAATGGAATATTGGACGGTTCGTATTCGTTTTCGACCTGATACTTCCCTGAACCGTCGGTAACAATGATGGTAACTATATCAACCGATAATTGATGTATTAGTTAAGCGGTTTAGTATAAGGAGCGTGCATTGGGCAATCTGCACGGCCTGTAATTAGCCTGCAGTGTATCGGGACGCTTCCCACAGTGCGGACCCAGCGCAATCCCGGTTTCAATCTCCGCGCCGGAGAAGGTGTATTGTGAGATGAACACATCCCTTCCTCGGCTGTTCCGCCTTCGCAAGCTCTATCCGGGCTCCAATTGTCCGTCTAGTCTGCAGTCGGATTTTGTTACACTTTCTCCCGTTTCTGGTATGCTCGAGCGACTTCCCGTCGACGCAAGCGTCAAACTACTAATCCTTTTCTGAATCGTTTTCGTTAAAAAAAATGTATACAAGATTTGACTGAAATTTGAGATTTTGACTAGACTAGACTGGGCGGTTTCGGATGCCAAAGTTCATCGATTTCGGTCCGCAGGGATGACATGTTGAGGATTGTTATTGAAATTCCAGAATCGTAAAAAACCGATATAAAAGATGATAAAAGCATGGAATTCGATGCGAAGATGCATCACCCCCATCATCACAAATGGGCTCGTGTTATCTATAGAACAATGTACTAATCCCGACAAAAATAAATGATGGGCCGTATTTCGAATTGCTACGAAAGCGGAAATAAAACGGAAAAGCGTCGGCGATTAACCAAGAGAATGGTAAAATATATGCTCCTCGTTTAGTAACGGCCCATTACACCTTATGTGTCATTACCTTAAGCTGGCTGCGAGGAGATATATATGAGGCCGAGCGATTTCAACTCTTTGTTATGCCCTAACAACGTAATATAATTCCGATTGGCTCAGGTTGTTAGAGAATATGTGACGTGGCGTGTAAGACTCAAGAGTTCTGTTCTTTCACTTCCTGACATGAGAATCTCCTCAGATACCGGAATTGCCAAATTTGCTTAATTTTTGTTATCCTTTCTGTAAGTAAAACCAACGCGAACAGGAGCTCTTGCGCATTACTTGTACTTAGTACTTGTAATAAATAAAAGTAGCCGGCACATGTGAGCCGGTTTATATAGTTTATATATTCTGTACGTAGGAAACATTAAATACAACTTAATTAAAATATTAATTAAAAATCGGCTGCCACACTGTATACTCATACGCATTTTATATACTTGAAGGATTGCAAGGGAGGGTTTTTTAGCCGGAGAATTTCTCACCTCCCTTTGTTATATATGTTTTAAATAAGCGTAAGGTATATTGTTTCTTCTTGGCTCTCTCGCCTATTTTCTTCGTGGTTTTTGGAGTAATTGGGCTTCTGAGCAGAACACTGGAATAGAGGGTTCTTTAGATTGTCTCAATGTCTGTCTGTTATTTCTACTATTATGTCAGCTATTATTAGTCGTCGATTGGATCGTCAATGGAATGCCTAAGACGAGCCACCGCCAACGGTATGTGGGTGTAAACCCCTGTTCTAGTGGTTAAAGAGTGTCGTTGCTATTAACGATACGGGAATAGAAAATTCACCAACCTCTCCCGGATTTCTACCCACTTACTTCTATTCTCTACCGGGGAAAACAAAAAAAGTCGATTAGATAAAGAAATTAACTAGGATGAATGGACGGCCACGTGTGCAAACAGGGGGCGAGTTATCGAGGGCCCGACGATAAAACAGGGCGCTAGCCGAAAAAGGTTCCCGGCTTGGACCAGGTTAACGCCGCCAGATAACAGATCACCTCAAGGCGTTTAGAGTTCTTTTCGACAGAGCGTTTCCTGGCTTGTACATTACTTTTTCTATAGAGGTTCGTGGACAATTATTAGATATTGTGTATTATTATACATTAGACGTGGACCAATAGGAAATATTCCGTACACAGATAGTATGTTGTAGCATGTCTTTTAATCAGTTGAAATTAGCTCATGAACGAAAATTCGATTCTTCCTAGTGTCACGCTTAACAGAGTTAATATTCGTTTAGAATAGGTTACTAAACAAATTGTTGGTTGTAGGATGGCGCGGAGGTTGGTACCGGGGAGGCGTATATTCGATTAACCCTTATTGTATTATTGAAGCCCCTCTGAGCGAGCGGCGATTAGGATGTGCGTCAACGGATTGCCTCTAAGCGATCGTGTCAGCGATGGAATATTTTTCGAGACGCCCAACCGGCTATCGGGTCGCAAATCCGGTGAGCCCGGCAAAATACGGCCGGATATTGGCCGGTCGATCCTGGGACAGGCGTAAACAACGACGACGGCATATTTTAGTCCAGATGTCCCCCACCATATCGACCCACAAAACTTTCAAAAACTGTATCTAAACGCAAAATATTCTAATTTCATCGACGTTTCAAAATTTTATAATGCCGCTTCCATGCTTTACCTCCCGTCGCCCCTTTTATCCCCTGTAATTCTAGCGGGTTTTAATAGACATTTGGAAATGGAAACGACGAATTCTATTATCTCGAGGGCAATGACAACAACAGAGCAGAAATTAAATCAGTGGGGCAGGTTTTTTTAAAAGCCCAATCAGCGCCCGAGCGCCGGACATCGGTGTTTCTTAGCACCGATTATCAGCTGTGACGCTAATCGCAGCCCGTGCCGCGGCTAACATGATTATGATTGACACGACAACCGTTTTAGCGTCAATATGCCCTCGAATTATGATGCCGTACGCTTACATCCTGACACTCGAGAAGATCGGACGTCCTAACGAGGCCATTTATCAGATCCTGTTAGCCGTTTGTATCCATTTATTTGCCAATTATTAGTAAAATATCTTTAGCTCGGCGCTAAACAGGTGTAAGATATTATTTCACTTAAGATTTGAATTGCGTCAGTCCAACTATGTTTTCTTTGAGTTTATAAACTGAAAATAATTATATTGAAATATTCAAAACTGAGTCTCAGGAATCCACAATTCAAGTTACAAAAAACTGGTTTGTTTTCAACGGGAGTTGGACAATTCTGACAGTGTTCCGGGGATTCGACTCTTTATGGACCATTTGATATTAATTTACGAGCGGATGATTTTTGGGCAATCCGTTGCGAAAATTTCGAGTTCCCATTCAAAATTAGTCCGTTTCGATTCAATCGAAGACCGCTCGGTAGGCGACGGAATTTTTCGCTTGAACGGATCAGAGATTTTTATGAAATTGAAGGTGCCCGGCCGTTATGTATTTTTTGTATACAGTAAAATTGTTTTATATATATACATGTAATATATACGCACGTAATATAATGTATTATATATTACAACGAAGGTGATATCACTGGAAACACTCGCTCTGGAGCGAGAAAGAAACATAAGAAGTTCAAGATCTATGAGGGGAAAAATTCGGTACATCGATCTCTAGATAAAAGGAATTTCAGAAAAAATGGTATATTAAATTCCCTTTTTTGCTTATAAATAATCTCCAACAGACTATCGCAGTGGATTTCATATTTCCCCAATTTAAACTTGACCATTGAGTTCCACCTGACATGATATCCTCATTGACTATCTCCAAATTGCTTGCAATTACATAATTTCCTTACTTTTTCTGTTACATACGAGAGTCGGGGCTCTCGTTAAGTAGACGTATGTAACGTATGCAATTTCGTACGACCTGCGGCATCTCTTAATTGAGTTAATCGCCGGTTGGTTGTCGGTGTTCAGTTCCTTGTTCCGTCCGTTTTCGAGACCGCTCGCCTCCATTGTTCCCGCTCATCGTTACCAAATACAAAGTTTCTTCAATCAAATTGGCGATTACAAGATCCAGTTACTCGTAAAAACGATTTATTACTCTGTATTGCCGGTAGAATATTCCGATTGAAGTCCGCGAGCTAATTTTATTCATTTCCTCAAGTGATTTTTAATTTAATACTCTATTTCACTTAAGTTCAACTTTAATTACTTACGATCTCCTGTCGTCTAGGTCGTTGACTAGGGTGACGGAGAGATACATTTTCGCTTCGATTGAACCGTGTTTCAGAATTAAAAATTGGAACAATTGATTATGGTTGTCGCTACGACATCGGTATATTCAGTAGTCAATACAGTAGCGTACTGACTGACAATGTTGTTAAATGACAACACAGTGCAAACTGGGGTCCTTATTATAGCTCACACACGCAATGAAAAAACCTATTTTTTTTACGCGTCCGTCCCGAACCACATCCCATAAATTGCGCCTAAATATTGTGTCACATATGTTGTCGCTCTATTAATAAATTGAGCGGAGTTGTTCCATTAAAGAAAATTGACTCCAATTGATGACAGCAGTTATAGAATTTGGTTAATAACGGGTTTAATCCGTAGACTGTGTACACTTTTTAATTGGGTCCATCCCCATGGGCCGGCCCCCACTAATGCAATTACTATTATTCTATGGTGGCGCTTTTTCATTTTTTTTCTCTTTCTAGAGCGTTTACTATCATTCAACAGCAGTTGGAGCAGTTGCCCAATTCAGTTTTATCAGTAACATTAAAAATTAATCTACAGTTCAGCCCCCACCGCTGAATTTTCTTTAATTATTACCCTGCCAAGAAAAATTTTTTTCCTAGGTTAAATACTTTATTACTAAGGGTTCATTAAAGTAATTCGATATGTTAGGACGTAAATCTTAATTTTCGAAACAATACTTCCATCATACTACCATTTATTTCTTTATACCCGTATTGTTTTTCTGTTCGAATTGCGCGAATGCAAATTTGCTTCTTCGCACACGTAAGGAGCATTTCATGCGGGCTGTGTTATCACTTGACATGTTCTACAGTCAGTGTACAAGGCACAATTAGGTCACGAGAAATCGCAATCGAAGAACATTCATATTAAAATGAACGTTTGAATGAAATGATTAAATATGATGATTAAACAATATTACTCCGTATTTCGGTTCCCGGTTAGTCCACTGTAGATTTCATGAACTTCTCTATTATACTAAAAAACTCAAAGATTAAATAATCGAAAACGGGAACTATTTTAGAATGCGAATCGAAACACCGGATATGTACACTTGACATCGAACAAACTGTCACCACTAATTAAGGTGGTTTCTCAGTAATCGGTCCAGTCATTGTACATGAACGGACCAGATAACTCAACCAGATACCAGTTTCTCAAAACTACTCTTCAATCCGGAATAATGTTTGTAAAAACCGGTTTTTTGAAATAAAATTACGCCATAATTAATTCCCATCCTTCTATAAAAGTAAATTCGTTCCAATGAAGTGCTTATGGGGTTTTTAGCTTTCATTATACGTTGTACTAGGATGAGTATACCTAATATACGAGTACCAGTATATACATTATCACGTGACGCTTGATTACTATAAAAAATATACATAGATTAGGAATAACATGCTAGCTTGGAGAAAAGGAGAGAAACTGACTGGAAAATTCCAAAGAATCAGATAAATTAAAATATACTTAAAATTTAATAAAATCATGTAACGATAAATGTAAGAAATGTAATAAACATTTGTTTCAAATAAATATATAGCATTATTTTTTAGCTTAATTGTCCTCGCCATTTAACTCCAATTCCCTCAGCAGCCAAAATACGCTAATGAAAATAAAATTGTCTTCAAGTAATTTAAAGACAAACCGGGTACACTAAATTCCTAGAGGATTCGAATGTCTGATTTAAAATGTAAACTAGGACCGTCATGCTAGAATGAACAGCACGACCTCAGAATACATGCACGCCGCCAAACAGACATTATCGATTCTTTGTTCCTTCTCAAAATCTTTGAATAATTCAGGTTTTTCCTGAAAACATTTTTCCGATGAGGCATAATTTTGCATTTCAACTATTTGGCAAGTACTGGCCTTAATTATACAACGAAATCTTTTTCTTTTTACCTGTAGACACATGAAATCAAATCACATCATGTCAAATAAAGCCACTTTCTTATACGTAATTTTCCCTTTGGTTTTACATCAAGGACCGTGTATCGGCTTTCAGGTCGAATTTTCTGAACACTTCTGAGAAATTTGGTCAGTTATCACTATACAATAAAAGCGATATTATTGTTTATTTATCATGTTCTACTCTTCTGAAATATGGAGTTTTTCCTCAAGTTGTTCAACTTGAGATATTTTTAAGTTGAAGAGAGAACACCTAGTAGGATGACAAGACATTTATTTAGTCACTTAAATTAGTTGTGAACTTTATATCCTTTCGTCTTACGCATAATAGTATGCTATAATAATATTATTCTTGCAGCTATGACGTTAAACTACAATATATTGCAATGAAAAAAATCCCCCTTAGTTATTATTCAGTTGGACCAATTAGCCTGTAATTTTGCCAGTCCAGTTCAACGGCCGGACTAATGGCATCTTAAAATGCAAATAGTGATAGGCTGAGGGTGTTAAACTTAAATATTAACGGTACATCTTTCCAAGTATTGTTTAACGGTATACAACACTTTCAGTTGCGCCACACTCGGTTCACTCGATGCTCTAGTTGTTCGGGCAGGGTCACTCCTCGTTTCCGCGACCAGAGTGTAACATTCGTGCGACTCTTATATGCTCGGTAATAGCATTCCGGCACTTTTATCAAAGAAGAAACGAGAAAGAACAACAGAAATGTATTCTTAAGATTTTTCTACGAATATTTCATGTCTCGCGATAATAATTCATTAGGCCAAACCCATTTTTTTTTACAATCTACTGCCAGCTATACGATGTGGCCAGAGGAGACCTCGGTATAACAGTAGGCGTCAGAAAGCTCTATTGAACCGCTCCTGGGGTGACGCTTTTCAGCGCTTAGATAATTCGCAGGAAGGCGGACTATTTCCGGACAAGTGGATAAAAGGCACCGCCGGGGTTGTTCGGAAATATTTGCCGATTTGAAACATCTTATAACCGACCTAAAGTTGTCACAGTGATTTGGGCGACCCGATTCGGTTGCTCGCCATCATAAGTGGGATTTATGTGAGACAATTCCGTTGTCAGAACTGTTACTCACAAGAACATAACCTGTAGAACAGAACTAGTAGTTGGGTACAGAAAGTCGCATCAGTTCCCGGTTTCGTATACAGACTCCTCGATACATCCTCAGATTATCCAGCAAATCGGGATTTATTATACGAATATAATTTTAGTTTAGACTAGAATTTCTTGGTTGACAGCATCGAGCATAAATAGGGTATTGTAACGATCGTGAATATTTTGTTAGTGGAATAACCGAGTCATCCTTGAAATGGAATACTAAATATAACGTGTCGCATGGATGCATTGAATTCGTCCGAATAACGAGGGAGGAAAATCGTCCGGAAAACACTTTCATTTTCCCCTATGAATAGGAGATGGCTGAAAGGAGGAGGGTCTGAGCGGTGCTAAAATTGAGTCTCGGCTAACAGAGCGTTTTTCCACCGAATAAGGAAGAAGAAGCCGCCCGGCCTTTCGTCTTTTCCGCCTTTTCTGCTTTCCCACGGGAACTTATGGCTGGCGCCGACAGGGATCTGGCCAATTTCGGGGAATGGACAAAACAAAACAGATCAACTTCAACATTAAATTGTTACATTCTCTTCAAGATCGGCGAGACGATAGACTCTTAACGTTTTCAGCTCCCTATTTATCCAACGGGGTAATAAAAGTATACGGAGTCTCCCACAAAAATGAAAATAATAAACTGAAAAGGATATTGTAAAATATTTCCGTAAGTTCGTAAAGCAAAGTAAATTATTCACATGGTTGACAGGGTTTGACATGGTTGACTGGTGTTCAATAAGTGATTTATCAACTGAATGGGTAAATCCCAGAATGGGTGGGTCGGGTTTTTAGTTTCCAAGTGCAAAATATTAAAATTCTTCTTGTGAGGACTAAAATTAAGACCTGACACGTTATCTTAGGTTTATTACCGTGGCAATAGTCTCAAGATAAGAAGAAAGAACGAAAACGTAATTCTAGAACAAATTCTTCTTTCAGAGTATTTTTTTAATGGTTCGATCCTAGTCATAAAATTCTGGACGCAATATCCAAACTGCTCGACACTATCTTTAATTATTCTAACGCTATATTAGCGAACCTATTGCAAATAATAATAATTATGTTGAACTTGTTTCCTAATTATATTTTGCGGCAGCTATACAATAAAAACTTATGCAATCTTAAGTTTGTATCCGGGTGTTATGTTCTACGCCTTTCTTAGCGTTGGATATTTTAGTAATTTTATCTTTAGAGAGTAGCCAAAGAATCACCATTATGTAAATGTAACGGCAATTTCTAACCTTCTGATGGATATAAAAATAATTCACCTTTCGTTAGTTCGGCAAATCGGATCACACGTATGATGCAATAAGACCTGTTAATAATGTCTTGAGCTTCAGACTGGTTACATCACATTCATTATGAGATCCTCCCCCTGCAGGATATTGGACTTTTCCGCTTTAACGCGACAGAAAAGCATTGAGACTTAAGAGAAAATATATTTTTAATATTTAAATATGTTTTCTTCGAGATCAAAAATCGTTTCGAATTTACGAAAGTGGTAGTTCGTGAACTTCAAAAGTCTAGTCTTTCCAAAACAACCTGTTTGCCAAAATAATTTGTCGCGGAATAGTGACGTGTCCTACCAAATGAACAGGCGCAATAATTAATAATCAATTGAATAATAGAAAATTCATATAATTAGTTGAATTGAAGGCTCTGAGGGCTGTTTTTAACGAGTTTCAGGTTTGATCAAGTTCAATTAAATTTAAGAGAAATTGATAAATAGACCGAACAGATCCTCTGATTTTATGGAATTTCGAATTTGAAAATAATGCTGAATGCTCCAAACCGTTAAGGATATAATACATTCGAATAATGAACAGATTATGGTCGGTATTATTCGATTTAAATTATAAAAATTAAAGGTAAAACTTTACGATAAATGCCTCTACAATACCGGCATAACCTCCTGCTGGTATGTTTGGAAATAAATGGAAAATTCGCTTATTCGGCTACTCGCCACCGTCAGTAGCATTCCCTTCACGGATATAGATAATAAATATTACCTAGCGTAGGACCAACTAGGTGGATGGAAAACCTTTCACAAATTGAAAACAACCACTCTGTTTAATGACATCAATAGTGGACAGAAAATGTCGTTGTTGAAATCTCATTTTTATCGTTCGAAACAGGTGATTTAAACACTCAATATTGATTAATTTACCAAAGAGAGCCTGCGGCGTTACAATAGATAAGTTATATGTCGAGGGTGTGCGTAGACAAAATGTCAGATTTCGTGTAATCAAAGTACGTGAAACCGGTGAGAGTCAAGTTCTCTCGAAGGAATGACTGGGAACGAGACGCCCCTTACAATTAGCACCCGGGAGAGGCGTGAAGATTGAAGAGGACGGGCTGACACTTATTTGACGCTACGTACCAACGTTGCGATAAGCGGGCCTCGACAGTCCGGCGGTCCCGATCCTCCGAGGGGCGATGAGATTTTATTAGTACGGTTCAGTGCCCGAATTCGAATCGGCGCCGGAGACTCGTGGCGGGGTTGGAAATGCCCGGGAAATTGTCACAGTTTCGACTGGGGCGAACACATAACAAACAGCCGACGGGGCAGAAGTAAACTGGCATTAGCGGGCCGGCTCTGCTGGGCCCACCGATCAAACCGCCCCCACCCCTCACTCTTTCTCTCTCTCACAGCGGCTCCTGCCGAGTGGGGGACCCCCCCGACTGACAACAAATACAGCTCTCTCGTCTGTCTCGGCCTAATCCGATTTATGCAAAGACTTTATTTACCCCCCCCCCCCGGAGGTTTGATAATAAAGATTTCCGCGATAGAGCAGAGCGCGCACGGCTCCGATCATATTTCAGGTTGTGATTCCGGTCGGTTCGACTAACGGATCGTTCGGGCCTATCTCCGGCTAAATTACCTTACTGTTAATTGCGTAACAGAAAGTAGAGCACTACGCAAAAACGTGTTGCGATACGATATTAATTTGTAATAAACATAATTACCTATTTAAAATCAGTTAAATGAAATCCAAAATAATAAGGCGAACTGTACGTGCATTGAGCCCTGTGCGCGTTGGAACTGATGAAATTATAGAGGAATGTATGATTTTTGATCCTACTATGGCATTTCTCCTTTTACTGTTTCCTTTCAGGCCCCCTAAAAGTCTTCATGTAACTGAGCCGTATTTAAAGCACTATATCAAAGATCGATGCCGTGAATAAACGTTGGACTCAATGTAATTATAAATAACATTTTAATTAAAGAAATATAACGAATTTCTCTGTGTCCGAATGATGAGAATCAGTTCAACAGAGGACACCGGTTGGAACTGAAAGTCGCTTAATAAAATGGAACGTGGGACTACCCAAACTTGTATTTAAAAATGCTCATTGAATCAGTGAAAAATTGGTCCACGTTAAATCTTGCAGTCTGAAAATCCGCTGTGATCGTACTGGCATGTCGGTCGGACGAAAGTACCGAAAATAATACCGACAATATTGAAGAGTTCGACCTCGCGTTGCGGTCAGGGTGTCGGGTTTCGGCAGTGGGCACTCGGCGCTCAGCCTTCTCCAGACAATTATAAACTTGTTCCACCCTACTTATTCTTTTATTTCTTGATTTTGTTTTACAAATTTTGTTTTTTTTTCGGCGGACACGATTGGCCTTTTGATAGGTTTTGGGGAAGGGACGGAGGGGCTTCGATTCGCGCTACAACTGAGAAACGGAGATGCCAAATCCTTCCCGGTTAAAACCCATTTATAACGAGGATATAAATATAATATAATTTAATACGAACTCAGCATATATACTGCACCTCATGCTACACATATCATAACTCTCTAGTGAAGGTTTAATTATATAGGCACTTCGCTTTATAACGTCTTGCTTGATTCGAACTATAGAGAACACCTGGAAATATGTTTCTCCTACCTAGGCGTCTTAAGTATCACTCTTAAGATTCGAGATACCCGTTCGTTACTCCGCGAGTGTTTGGAATACCGACAGTCTTGCGAATTTCCGTTTCCAGTTACTGGTCTCGGCTTATCGCCATCTTCAGTAATGCCGCGACAGTAGATTAGTTGGGTACTTGAACGTGTCGCCGGGGTATCCTGTCTGCGGTAACTGGGCCGACAATCGTAGGGCATCAAATGGAAATGAATTTAAAAATTAATTGATCAGTAAATCTTATTTGGGAAAGCTAAACCAAAAAATAATTTCCTGGAAGCGCCTCACGTGAAATAAATGTTCTCCAACACAATATTTCAAAATTTTTCAGTAGACGGGTTTTGGACTATACCGTCTGCAGAGTCCTAGGCGGATTTCAACTTTCCAAATAGCCAGATAGATTAATACCCCGCGGTGGCATTTACAATTCTGAATTAAAGCACGTCGATTCAATATTAAAAGTAATTTTCAACCGAAGTTCATGAGAAATTAGTATTCGTAACGCCCGAATTTCTCAACGTTGAAATATCGCGATAAAATACCGGGTTGGGAAATTGCTTTAGGAGGTTATATCGGGGCCCGGCCCCCAATCGTTCAAATCCAGGCCGAACGGAAGTGCTGAAAACACAACAAGCCATAGGTCAACCGCCAATTGTGCCTCTGTTCGAGTGCAGAACAGATTATCGGATAGTAAAAAGATAATGGGACGAGAATAACTTTAATTGCTCCGAGTCCTTGATACGGGAATCTGGGCCTGACCGGAACGTAATGGAAAAAAAGAAATAACGAAATTAAACAGAAGAAAAGCCGTGACATTTGACACGCAGTGCGGCTGTGAAGACGCCCCCCCACCGTGTTCGTGGCCTTTTTATCTGCCCCAGAGCCGACCTTTGAATTTATCGTATATCGTTATTGAATTTGGGCGTCACCCCACCAACACCGCCTACTAGAGCACTCGTATTTAGAGTTTCGTGTATTTTTAAGGCGCCTAACAACGAAAATAATATACCGAGCTGAAAAATATAAAAGTATAGATGATTCCTGCGAATCCCCAATGGCCAAATAAGTCTGCTAAAATAATAGGTCTTACTTTACCAAAGCCGTTCCTCAATATTGGACTCGGATTAAGGTTATCCCTCTGCGAGGTTCCTCTCCCACTGTCAGTAGACAACGCGAAACGCCTAAACGTAAACCGGACGCATTCTTCGCAACGAGGATAAGCATCACTAACGAAGATTCGATGGGCGAGGAATAAATCAGTTTAAGGTTAAAGTAGCAATCGCCAGACAGTATTGAACGCAGAACATTCACAAATTCCACCCTGAATAGAATGATCTAAAATGAAACTGTATAAGTTATAAGATGTGAATACATTGTTCGGCAGCTTGTTGGTTTTACTGGCAGCTCACAATTACTATGGCATAGTCACCACGAATTATCTGATATTAATGGGGACTCGTATGTGCAGAAATCGGTTCGAGGAATTAGTGAAAAATATTTACAGAGGAATATTATCGCCCGAATGATTTCCCCATCTCCCGTTTGATCTGATGCTGATTCTGGGATTCAACTTCCCTCCGCCATCAAGCGGTATCCAATGAGGAATTTACCCAGATCTACCGCCGACACGGTCGTTTTTTATTAACCATTTCTACCATTCTCCTGTTATTTATAACCGGATCCATCCGACTTTGTTATTGTTAAAGAAATCGTGATGTATCGTGAGTGGGTGTCAATAGGTCAGTAGTAGCCGGATGATAACCACTGTCAACTTACCCAATCTTCGGTAAATAAATACCATCATTATTCCACCACGATTTATCTCCAGGCAACCGACAATTTTGATCATTATTATTACAGAACTGGCTGAAACCTGTTCGCCTGAAGTCTGGTTATTGACTTTGAGAGAACACTCTGTTTTCCATGACAGACATTGCAAATATTACGCAACCCTATTTTGAGATAACTACAACTAAATGGTTTTCTTTCAAAAGAAAATGATGAATATAGTTCTTGGCAATACAACTGAAAAAATAATACATAGCATTTTTGCAATGAAAACTAGATAGCCGAAATTAAACATCCTGTTTTCAATTTTTCTCGAGTTGATAAATCAAGTAGGTTTATTTCAGTTTTAATGTAGACATAGATATGTAAGAACATTATTACAATTAAACCTATCGAACGTTAACATTTATGAATATTACGGCTTTTTAAAAGTATATCGAAACACTAAAACGGAGTATTCTATCGTGTCTAAATCGTTATGAATGAACGAATTGTTTGTACGTAATCGCTATGTGTACACATATTTGTTTCTTTTATTCTCGGTATTTATTTAACGAACTCACCTTTATTATTCTAGTTTTTGCTTTCAACGATGGAAATATTTTTTTTAAAGTACATTTTTTCCACGTAATTTAAACTGCTTTAAGTATATCGAATATCGTTTAAATTAACGCGTCCACTATTAACAGAAACTACACTGAATGAGGCTTAGGTGAGGCTAGATAGATCGAAAGAAACATTGCACCCGAACAACCATATGCAGAGTTAATATATTTTGGGGTTTCTCTATTTTAACAGTAACTTTCATCTCTGCCTGCTTGTCCTCGCGCTCCCCATTTAATCGGGAGGGATCGGCGCGGGTTATAATTCATCAATCAAACCGATAACCGGGATACAGATAACCGGGATAATGGGATAACAGTGCTGTGCCGCTCGGTTTTGAGGGGGGGACACGATTGAAGGAAGCGGCGTATCATTGAGTGGGAGCCGTTATCGCCATCTAAGCCTAAGTCTTATCCCGCGCGGCGTCCCCTTTCAAGTCAATATGATTAATTCAAATCGGTCACCGGTCAATTGTCAAATTGGTTAAAAGCCAATTGGTCAAAATCCAACAAAAAAGGCAGCACGAACCCAAGTATATCTCATTGAGCCGGCGTTATGAGATTATTATGATATTAACACCTTCCCTATCTCCTCCAATCACTTATTTGGACCTAAGCCAGTACTTTTTCGGCTGTTCCCCAGCGTTACTCTTTTTTATTGCCTAGAAACACACTAATTATCTGTAATGCTCTTTATACAGGCAGATTCTATACGTCCATACAGGACAATTATTTCTAATATGTTAGTAGATTAATATATTAAACAGGAACTGCAAACGGGCAGTAACCGAAATCGCGACAACGCGAAATCTTCGTGCTAATTGTTTTTAGAATATAGCAAAATCTACATTTTGGGGGGGAGGAAGCCGAGGGTCCTTCTAGTCTCGAGTGGTTCTCAGATATGAAATATTCCACTTTAAATCTGACATCACGTCCTAATCCCCGGTCGTGCAAATGTCATTGCCGACGCAACGCCGGCATTATCCCACACGCCGGATGGGGGTACAATGGCCTCCTTAAATTGAACTGTCACCAAATAAACGTTTGTCAGGATTAGCTGTCTGAAATTAACTAAAAGAAGTAATAGTGAACACAGAATACTATCGCGGAATAAAAAATGTTGTAATACTCAAGTCCAGCTATGGCAGATTCACAATTAGGTAAGACGTCTTAATTAATTTAACAAACCTCGATGGCCACACGCTTAAACCGGTCTTATAGCAGACCATCATCTGCAGGGCGGTCTCAAATAGTCGTGGAATCACCCGCAACATCTCATGGAGCCAACTGAAGTTACACTCGGACGAGGACAAAGAAAACAGAGGAAAGGTAGCACTGACTGTAGACCTGGAGCGGAGTGCAATAAGTGCATTACCGGCGTCTAATAGGGAAAATGGCGGGAGGAGGCCGACAGTGGACAGACGACTGTTTGATTTTTCCTTATCGAAAAGGCGGCGCCGTCTTTCATCGATAGTGGACCACAAAGCTGCCCCGGCCCACGACCAAGCCAGCCACAATTTTTTGTACCGAGGAAGCTCAGAGATAACGACGATCGTGCTTCGTAGGAATTTTCAAGTTCCCACGGACTTTGTCCTCTATGGAAATCTTTAATGCAGAATGAACAAAGGCAAGAGCGAAGAATTTGCAAGAAAACTTTCCGCTATTAGTGATTTCCATGAGTAACAGGCTCCGGTCGGGAAACCTTAGTAATACCAATAACAAAATAAACATCTGATATGGCGGCAACAGTTGCGTAACTTAAGAGCCGCGTAACGGGATCATTTAGGAGCAAAACGACATGTTATGAAGCTAAAATTCATGTTAATTCTTATTTTAATATTGGTTGTTGGTTCAGTTATATATGAAAAGAAACCGGTTTCAATAGATTTTCCCTAAAGGTTAAGCTACGTTGATTACACGGTATTAAATTTCTGTACTCTTAAGAAGTGATAGACCTACAACGTCCGTGTTCTGCGAGTATACGGGCGAAAGCTGAGGCATCGACAAAATGGAGAAAGGATTTTAGATTTCAGCAAGACTGATCTCGCAGCGGTTTCCGTTTGAGAGGTTTACCTTTCTGTTGGGGGGAACCACCCGTCCATGATATACAGGGAATTACGCTGTAATTTAGCGATGGACTCAGCGGTCCTATTTCATTGTTTCCTCGATCAAAGGGATTTATGCTTGGGAGCAGATTTTCCTTATTCGGAATTTTTCATTCACATTATTACATTCAGGAACTGTTTTTGTATCAATAGCATTTTATTTGATAATTAATTACGGCTTCTTACCTAATTATAAATCTACTACAAGTTAAGACACACAAGTATTTAGTGTGAATAAAATTCGAATTCAAATTTTATACTGTGCGTAACAGTTATGTTATTTCCCGGTTAATGAATTTAATAAATATGGCTTTCGGGATTTTTCGTAGCCAAGACTCACAAATTCGGAAATTTTCGGTAATATGTGTTCACATATATTCTAGATGGTCTGTGGTTTTTTATTGGTGGTCGCGTGGACGAGTATACCCCGCACGTTCCAGGAGCGGAAATCCAACATTAACTGCAATGAATCAGTATCAAACGTGGGGAAGTTGAACGGGGGGACGAGGAGGGCCGAGAAAGAAACCGGGAGAAGACAGAGAACGGAATATCGTTCGTTCGGTGTTTTTCAATTGTGGTTCAATTCCGGCGAGCTCGAAGGAAGTCCACCAAATTGGCCGGGGTCCAGTCACGGGCCCGCTCAACTAGACGTTTCCGCCAGTCCTCCCGGTCTTTTGTCTCTCCTTACAATTTGTGATTCCTTCAGTTCAAACACGATAACGATACGACAAACTAATAACACAAGGACATTGACTCGGGTATTTAATGGCGATAAAATATTGAAATACTTGTTAACACGCTTTAGAGCTAGAGCATTAGCATCGATCTGAACCTAGTCCTAGGAGAATCGCAATCATACCCAAGCTTTCTCATAAAATATCCCGTTTCTTATAGTGTCCTGGAGTTCTCTGAAATATAGAAGTAACTGAATGATGGACGCTCTATTTATTGCCAGATACTCCACAGAAAAGTTCATATTTTATTTCGATTATTCGAGTTGAGTAATTACGTAATAATTTCGAGGAAAATTATGTAATAAATCTTGTATAAATTATGTACATATGATACATAATACATATTTATGTATGATACATTCCTGGGTGAATATAGCAGCAATTTGCTACCAGCTTAGTTTTGTGTCGAGCTAAAAATAAATGTGATGCATTTTAATTCTTGCCAGAAACAGAAACAGGTTTCAAACTGGATTTGAATGCCGCGTATATCGTTGTATCCTCGATTCCCGCCGCACCATTCCACGAGAAAATTATTTCGCAGATCGATAAGATCCATTCCGAGAGCTGCGGAGGATGGAAGTATTATTGAAAGCAACGAAAATAAACGCTTTCGCGAAGTCGTAAACCGGAAAAATCTGTAAACAACCGGCCGGTCCGAGTGCAAATACTCAAGGGGGGGGGGGAGATTTGATTAAACAGGCTTCTACGAACTGCGAACCAGACGAAGATCATCGATTCTATTCCGGAGAAATTCAAATTTTCAAGAGGAGAGCCTCGGCGCCCTATTCCCAGCCCCAGCGCGGCAATACGCTCAGCGATCGTTGTCAGAGCGAGATACAGCTCCCATCAGTTTGTACAGGAAACATTGATGAAAAGAGACGGCAGGCTAATAACTCACAATGATGTAATAAGGCACCATCAAATCATGTTATTTCAACATGTTTGCTCTCATGCTAAGCAAGCTGTCGTCCTAGAGTGTGATGTCCGTCCGTGTATGCCGCTGTTCAGATAAATAAATTAGCCAGCGGTTGATGTATACGAATTGCGATTAATATAAGTCAACAGACGGCTAACGGCTCACACTTTCGTCGAAATGAGAATATTTGTATATTTGTTTAATATTTTCGTTTAGCCTTATAATATACTATGAAAATGTTTTCGACTAATTTGATAAACCGCTATTTTACAATTTGTCCAGCAATTGAGGAACAGTTTCATTTTTGTATGCGTTTTTTAAATAATATTTTGGTTGTCACCGAAGCCGCCTCCTTAAAGTGAGAATCGCTAATTGAGTGATGAGGGCGTTTATCATGAAAAAACAACTAGTTGCATAACGCTCGGAGATAACAGGAAACGTCGCCCCACAAGGACGTTCGTTCATTGGCACAAATAGCGTTATAAAACGTCGAACAGTCACCTGGAAAATATTGGCAAGAAATAATTTACCTTATTGTTTTAATTGGCAGATACAACTTTACATAGTTATTAGTCCTAGCCGTGAAAAACTTTATTAAGGAGAAAACACGAATAAAACACAAATATATATTTATATATACTTTCTGTACCTTCCGATAATACTATAACTTATATTTGTGTTACACAATAATTTCCTGGCGCCGTTGACTGATGGAATAATTTACTCCCTAATAGATAAGAGTAAATATCGTAAAGCAATGAAAACGTTATCGTCAGATCGATGTAGAAAGCTCTGGTGGCTCTGAGTTATGAAAACAGGAAGCGCCTGGAGACATCAAGTGCTCTGCCTCCATCTGGAGTGGAGGAGAATTAAAACCAGTAAAGCTAACATCAAATAGAGGAGAATTTCATGGATTGTCGCTGATATGAAGAATCCAGAAATGATTTCGCGACTAATACTACTGAGAAACGACTCAAAAGTCTTGTTCTGTAAATAATGATGACGAAGAAAACAGGATAAAATAATAATTGATTACAATAATATAAAAATATCTCTGTTTATGGTTCACGCTAATAGCCCACTTGGGT
Organism: Lethocerus indicus; assembly: GCA_019843655.1. Taxonomy (NCBI): domain Eukaryota; kingdom Metazoa; phylum Arthropoda; class Insecta; order Hemiptera; family Belostomatidae; genus Lethocerus; species Lethocerus indicus. Next base: position 22,033,932 of record JACDQD010000007.1, read on the forward strand.
TCTCGCTATATCGGGCAGCACCGTTTTCCGGTTGATAGTGTCAAAACTGTTGGCAATATGTTTTATTACATTAATATTTTATATTACGAAACCGGTCTAGGAGGGGAACGAAAAGGCGAGAGGAGACAAAACAGTCTCAAGAATTTTTCCTGGGCCAAATTATACATGCGAACATTTATCGCCGAGTGTTTACCGTAAATGTGTTTTTGTTAATTAAAAAGCGTATAAATTTTAATATTACGGCTCAAAAGGGCGTTCGTCGTCGTCCGGAACACATCTATACGTACTCCGTTTTCGTCTCACGTATAAAAGGAGCGTAATAAAAGACAGGGGCATCATCGGTCCGAGCTCTTGGTTATAGGTCCGGCTCGAAAATAGAGAGCGAAGTTTCTGACGGCTTAGAAGCGAATGGGAGCCCGATAAAATGTAATTGGCGTTGTAAACAAGTTGGGCCCTCCAGGTCCGGACCGACTCCAGAGTCGGCCTAATAAAACCTGTTTTAACGATGTTAGTCAATGTCGGCCCAACAAGTGTAAATATAGACCGGGAGGAATAGAGACACCCCTATATTTAGACACGCCGGCCCAACAAGTTTCTTCACTAAATTTATCCAGGTATAATACTCGGATTATAATGGTAAACAGTTTTCCGGCCGTTCCCTGTCTATTTTTTACCCAGTCAATAGAGACAAATTTATACGGGGCAATACTCTCCTCGGTTGTATTTTCGGTTTAAATTACTAACTACTGAAAAAAAAAACAAATACCGGCTGTAATAAGCATGGGAAATTCAGTGGAGTATCTAGATCTATACATAGATATTCTTCGTAATGTATCAGTTATCACCATAATTTACGATCTGAGGCTCATAATTAAATTTGACGACAAGAGAGGAAATAAATGTGAAGTAGAAACTATATGGTATTTCCGCCGGGTGAACCCCAGTTTTCTGTCGTTTTGTTTGGGACAGGAGCTGTCACCCAACTATATAATCCCCAACGTAAAGGCTAATGAAAAGCACGAGAGCGTGAATTTCTGAATGCCGAAATCAATATACAATAGTCTCTGTTGTATTATTATATAAATAACCGTTTATCTTATTTTTTTATGCGAAGTAGATGTTGCGGGCAGATCCACTATAACGTAGCTGAGTAATGTCCTCGCTCCAACCTGCGACCAATTAAGTTGTTTGCCGCAATTCGGTTGGTGTTTTAGCGGCGTTTCGCTAATCTGTCCATCGGCTGGGTACTGGACGTCATCTCAAAAGTTGGTAACGGGGAAACGCGTCATTCATTGTCACAACGCTACCATTTAAAGTTGGTTTTCGAGCCGCTGCGACAGTGGGACAGGAATAGCCTTCTGTATTTTTAGCGTTCCAATACCGGGGGACTTTGTACACGGCTGGCTTTATTATACGTATATAGGTTTATTTATGTCCGGATAAAATGGGCGAATATTTCTGCAGTACAATACGGAATTAAAAATGACTGAAGCAAGGCCTTTGTTGTCCTTTGAACGAGCTTGTTTTCCTCCGAGTCAATATTGAATTGAATTTTGTGTAATTCCATTTTCATTCCCTCTTCTTCGTGGGCTCAATCCCACCATTGGTACCTCCCTGCGAATCTTCGATTGGGATAATTTTCCTCGTTTCCGACTACGTACCATTTCCCCGTCTCGAGGTGTTTGCGCTGTGTAAGAAACCTCGCAAATGGAAAACCCCCAATACACTTGTCCTTTCAATACCTTCCTTGAAAATTTTCTGACCACAAAAAAGCGTTTCCGTACGAGCTTCTCGGGCTGAAAGAACGTTCAGACGACACGAAATCTCTTATGGCTTCGTCCTAGTAAAAGTCTCTATTAAAAGATAGAAACAGCGAGAGGAGAGAAAAGATGCAATGAATGATGCTATTTGAAATCATCGCAGTTATCTTAAAATAGTAATTTTAGAATATTCCGGTCGCATATGAAATTATTGTCATTTTTTTACATTAATAAATAATTACGCAACACATTGAATCTCTATATAGGAATGTACTTCGTACATTTATGTAATTTATTATTCTTTATAACCCGGAAAACATTTCATGTGTTTCTTGTATGTACGCGGTTATAAACATAATGTTGAAGTACGGTTGCACTACTTCCAGGAATCCAGCTTTCACAGAATTGGAGGACCGTTTGGGATACCGAAAATACAACAGCATTTAGGGGCTATCTATTTCAGGTTGTTCTCTACCGGTTGAACTGTAATGTACAAAATTAAAGCGTTTACAATTCAAAGCCGACATTTTAACAAAACACTGAAGTCAAAATAGTGGAATCGTGGAGAATAGTCGTGAATGCTTTTCTATCTATTTTAAAATAAGGTTTTGCTTATATCCTTATATATAAACCTAATGTCTATAATGTTATTTATTTATATCTTTCGGTGTACAGTAATATATGTTTTTTTTACAAATCGAACTTCAAATGTAGCATACATTTGCGTGTAGTACGAGTAGTTATTAATAATTTCAATGAATGATCAATTATCATCAGGTTCCATAGAGTGTCGTATAAAAAATTGTTTATTACGTATTTCGTTGTATGTGATAAAAAGATCATTGTTCATTCGTTTTTTAACGACAAAGAAGTCTGGATTTATTGATTTTAAATCGGTTTAAATCTCTCTAAATATAGGAGCGTTATGTCTGACATAAACCTGTTGCTACGAAAGAATGCACAGAGATAGAAATCAGAAGCATTTCAGGATATTTTGGGCCCGTTTTTGATACAACAGCGGGTGCAAGAGGTTGGCTACCAGTCGTCTATCCTCTGTTTAAATCAAATGAAGGATTTACAACTGTTTGGTGGGAGAAGGGGAGGAGTACTATGCCCCAAGATGGGCAAAGATGGATCCGGGTATGATGGCTGGATTTCGTCTGGACTAGCCGGCGACCACTCCCGGGCCTGTTTCTTATCACATCACATTTTGAAACTAACCAAAATGCCGACTGCCTACTGAGAATTGCTAGAAATATACAATCCGTACCACTACTTGCTCAGTTCAAATTCCGAATACCTCATACCAAATAAAAAATTTATCAGATTCCTCCTAACATTTAAAATAAGAAGTTGGATTTTAAATTGAATTAATGCGTCAACTTACCACTTAAAATAAATGCTGTCTTATTTCATATGTTACTATATCCAACAAACAAATTTACGTAGGAATTGAAATTTTTTATATAGCCACAAATTTGGCTTATTGTTCTTAAGAAAGAATTCTATTTCATTCTTCGGAATAATTAACAGGTAGTATATATTACATACGAATATATTTTTAGCTTCTACCTTGTGGTAGAACCACAAACCATCTATTGCCATGATGTATAAATTAAAATGCCTTATATCAGCGGATTTCAGAATTTTTCCGATTTCACCAGAATAGCATTTCGCGAAGCCCGGATCAATCTTCTAAAAACCAAGAATTTATTTGTATTTCTAATTCTACACGGTAGAAGTTCGTCCGTTAGATATATTTATTAGGCAGCTATGACGCACGTCGGTCCGAATTAGACGAAATAAAACAGAGCAGAAAACACAACACAGTAAGGAACAATGCTCTCAGAACAAGACTGGAAGACTATCGGCTAAATTTAAATTGGCGGTAGACCCATGAATCCGATGGTTTTTCTGGTTCCGCAAGTTGAATAATTGTTGTGAGGCGCTCTGGTTTTGTTCCGTCGCGAGTAAAAACATTGCAAAAATACGATTTGAAATGGGAATGGAGGGGGGTAATTCTAGAGCATTAAAAGAAACTGATTCCGCTCGTCTATTCGGCATTTATCGGGCCGAATCAACGAGAAAAAGCGTTCTTTTAATTAAACGAGAAGCTCCTAATTAATTGCCGAGCCGCGGGAGACGTATACTGGGCATTTTCACTAGTTTTGCCGAGCAGCGTGATTTAGAAGATTCGGACCGGGGCCCAGTACGTAGATCACCCGCTTGTTTACGTTGGCGGGCAGAATCCAAACGGACGGATTTCCGATATGTCGAAGAAAGTGGAGGAATTCCGATGATCGGATCAACAAACACCGCGCGTTGACAAGTTTGTTGACTCCGCGCCAAGCTGTGTGTCGGCCGGGCCGAAGGGATGACCTCACGCTAGCGCCGGGTTAAAATAGTCAATTCCCCGACCGCCTTATCTCTGGCCGCGTGCTGCCACGTAGCCGCTCGTAAATAGAAACCCCAAGTTTAGGCCCGGAATGCCAAATTTTTACACCTCCTTTGCAACGGGCTCTCCGCTCACGTACACGTCGGTTGCACCCATTAGAATCCAACAGGTTGGCTCTGATATGACTACGGAATTGGATTCGGGCGCGGTCCTCCGTGGAATATTTCCTCCTTGACATACGTCTTCACCCTAACTCGAAATTGAGAAGAACCCCAGACGCCGAGGAGGCAGCATTTGATGATTTCAGTTAACAAAAATTCTCATTTAATACTTTAATCGGTTTCATATTTTATAATTTTAAACATGACGTTTTAAACGGGAAACGTGGAAGTCCCGATGACTAACAGAAAGATGGTTTTATTTGATCTGATAGCGACGGTGAATACTCGCGGAGATCGTTGCTTTTGACTGAGATCGTCCGGAGTAATTTTCTCGTCTAATCGCAGTCACGTTCCTCCCATTGCTTCCTCAAACAATATTACATGCGTTTAGAGTATCTACAAGGAGATCTGAATGTTAACTCAACTATTGTACATTAATTAATGCATAGCGACATTCACCAAGCCCCTATTAGCGTTAAAACTTTAAATTTTATGTTAGGAACAGTCCCGGTTATCTTTTTCTTATATATAAACCTACTATCGCATAATTAATTTTATCTCGTTATTTCCGTAATAGTTATAACCGTAATTTGTGTTTAGGCCGCACATTCTCTCTCTGAATAGTACTCTCCGGTGTTAAATGTTTATTTTATAATAGTCCTTAGCTTAGCAATGGTTTGGTACAGCTAACGACGTTGGTCACTAACCCAGTACACTGTTTCTAGGGAACGTTTACGAGTACAGTTCTGAGAAGGGATGCTGTGGGAGAACTCGGTTGTAAGCAGTTTTCCCCCAACCCGAAGCGGTATCGCCCGGCCCCGCTATCATTTTTAATGGTCATAACAAAAAAATACTGACACCGCCATTCCCCTCTTTCCGTGGGTTAAAGTTCATCTTCGTCCTGAATAACGTTATAGTTATTTTTGCCTAACGACGGACTTAATGACGGCTCTTCTGAATTTTAAAAAATTCATGACTTGAACACGATTTCACGATATACCGATGGATTCACCACGGACCAAAGCCAGATACTAAAATTCGAAATAATACCATCTCCGTGTATTAATTAATTCCATAGGACATCATTCTAATAGTACCAGGACATCAAAAACACAAAGAATTTTGATCTGAAGGCTTTAAAAAAAAATCCAGAGGCCAAATTCAGGCCGCAAGATTAAGTAACAGGTAACGCCTGAAATTTTATGATTATGTTTGACCCGCACAGTTCAACCGTGTTGCGGGCTTGGCATTAACAGCGCTCGGTTTTGCATCGTGGGATCTCAGTCGTGTTCCTCCCCTTACAATAACACAACGCTCGGATAATAAGTTCAATCTTTAAGCTACAATAAGCTCGATCAGTCGAGTCCGCACGCGATACTTGCCATCTGGAGACTCTCTAGGGCCAAAAGCCAACCAATTCCGGCCCGACGATGTCCCAAACATCCGGACATATATATCTTCTTCTTATTATTTTTGGGTGTATCTTCCCGCGAGATTATCGAACGGGACTAAAAATGAACTATGGAATCCAGGTCGGTCGCCCGAATATCTAATAATATCCGGCCATCTCACGGATCGAGAAATGGGCCGGAATTTCGTGCCGGCGCAGTTTCGAAATTCGGAATTCCAGCTATCCCTTTGTTTTTGGCGCCGCCTCCAAACACAATCGCCGTACCGTTTTGACTCTGTAAATTGACGGGGGCCTATTTGCGGCCTGGGGAGTTATTTACGACGGGTAAATAAGTGAACTGGTAGCCGGGCCTATCTGGGGGGGAACGGCCAGCGATCGGTTGGATTGTTTGCACAGTCGTCGGATGAATTGGTGCCGCCCTCTTACAACAGGACAAATCTATCTATATCTAGACCACCCAGCTCGGTTCGCAGATTGGACCCGGTCTATAAACAGAGAGCGGAAAGCTGTCAATCGTCGTCTTCGAAACGGGAACGAGGTCCTGAATCGACAATTCTAATTAAGCCTTGGAATAGATTGGATCCGTCAATTTTCATTAGGCAGAAGCTCTCTGAACTCCGGGGCCGGTGTAATTCTATTTTCACTCAAGTTAAAATATAAACCAAGAGTTATTTGTACGAATTCAATTTGTACAGAATCTAAGCAGCCCCCCGTCGACTGAAATGTCCTTTTTATTTAACAAAAAACGTAGCGGCTACAATTTTTTAAGTTATATTTAGTGACATATTTGGTATGACAAATGTACATTCAACTGAAAATTCACCCACTGATGGTACTCCTTCTTGAGAGCTGTCTAATCAAAGGATTGGAGTTATGGGATAGTTTTGAATGGAAGGATTTTAATTGGAAAGCCGTTATTCATGAACGAGCGAGACTTTCAAATCGGAATGGCGTCAACGATTCGAGGACGGATTACAGGTTGAATTTGTACGAGTTAGACTTGGTTAGACGTTAGCTCCGTGGATCCCCACAACTCGATTCCGTACGCTTAGTTAGATCGATTTCCTAAACGTAAGGCTACAGCGACCTACATAGGCTGTAATGGTGCACACGGGGATTCGTATGCATTTTCAGATACAGTTTCATGAATGGATGAAGGCGGTTAGTTACAGTGGCCAGTTCCTTTTCGCATGGATGTCGTGAGAGTGATTAACTGATGACGTGAAGAGGCCCAGCGCACTGGTATCCGGCGCTGGAGTCCTATTGTAAGTAAGTAGGAACTTTCCGCGGAGCGTTATCTGGTTCTGCGAATATGACTTGTGTAAAGCCCAAGCACAGAAGAAGGTCACAGACTAAAAGCAGATCTCGATTCCGCTCTTGTTTCTGAATTTTCCACTGGCAATCCACTGCGAATTTACTCAAAGTCAAGATCCGTCGTGAGAAATATGACCAGGGGTTTATTTTTATTTAACGGGCTTATTTATGTTTGTGTATACAAACCATAAGGTAGAATTCAAGTGCAAATTTTTCGATAAGAGGCTTATTTAATCCGATAATATGTTTGTATAAACGACTAGGATTACAGTTGTCGATATGTTGTAAATCAATAGCATCAGTAAGCCACGCAGTCTACAATATAGTCCGAATATCCCTTTATTAATCCCCCACTCGCGTTCTTTGCCGATTAAAATCGGGAGTGGAAATAAATAATGAAAAAGTCATTATATTACTGGGACTGTTATCACCGGCATTCCTGTCGGCTCGCGGCAACTGGCCAAGAGCCAGTCCCCCTGAACACTTCCAACCGGTTAATTTATGGCCTCGAAATCGGTAGCTCATTAAAATTTTAATCATTCGATTAATTTAAATTAATTAAAGATGGAGGAAAAAAGGGGGGCAGGAACCGTTCAAAGGGACAGTAAGGAATTTCAGATCAAAGGGACGTCATGTTTTTCCACGAAAGAGTGTATCCAGAACAACTGCAGGGAAATGCAGACAATTTAATAACGTAACCGCGTATTCTTAACATAACTCTAATTAGTGTATGCTCCTATAGTAGTTAGAGTATTGTACATCCTTCGCGTAATACGTTCCCAGGGTCCTTTAATTTGTATTGAACAGTCGATTAAGAAGTATCTAAGATGCTGTTTGTTATATAGCACCATTTGCATAATTAAATGTTTCTTAGAATCTAGATATTTCATTATTGGTCGCAAAACTGTCGATATCAAGCTACCGGTAGCTCGCGGGTTTTTTTTTATTTTTGTGTTAGTTGAAAACTAAAACATACTACAGCGAGAGAAGGCAGAAGACGAAGAAAACTGGGGCTAACGAATCGTTTTGTGCGAAATATAACCATCGTATTCTGTTAGTGAAATGAATATTTTCGAACACAACGGACTAGTATCGAGAACTTTATAAGGGACTTACTTGGACGCTGTCTGTATCTGTTTGTTGACGGCCAGAAAGTTGTGCGTCGTCGGTAGCCTGAGCAGCTGTACGCAGAGCTCGGGCTCCCAGAGGGTGCTCCTGATGGCGCGACGCCACTTCTCCCTTCCGCCACCGGCCAGGCCGCCGGCCTCATCACGCTTCATCACCTCCATCTAGAACGCAAACAGAAGAAAATTCAAAATTTCTCAGCCAGAGCTCGGAGACGACAACACTTATCAAAGCCGGCCACCAAGTCCCTTCTTTGGCCAAATTGGCGCAACGAAGGGGAAAACATCCAGAAATGCGTTTATTAAGCTGCGGGAATCGGTATTCCCTTCATTTCCTCCCTACGAAGATGGACACTTAAGGGGCAGATACTTAAAGAGAAACTTAAGGAGAGATATATGAATTATATATATTCGATAGTACGTAAGACTACAGTTTACAAACAGAACTGAGATGAGACATTATAAAACTATTTAAATGTATGTTTATGTCTCCAAATTTGCCGGAAACATTCGCCATTATGATAGCCTAAACCTGTACAGGAATATGAATTAAACGTATTGTGAGCTGTTCGGTACTTGCCATAGTTCATTAAACGCCAGGAAAAATAAATAAACAACAATCATCCTTGAATGTTTCCTCTAAAATTTGAATTATTGTTTCCTTCCAGAGGTACTCTACGTATGATCTACTTCAAGTGGGGAAGGTAATTTTATTTTAATCTTTCCATTGGAAATCGCTTAGGCGTTCTCCAAAAAAATCGGAAGAATCTCGGACGGATAGGCGTTCTTCAGCACCTGCTGTACCAGTTGTTCTCCACACAGTGTTGCACAACCTTAACGGAAGTTAGATAGTAATAACAATCCTCCTTGTTAGGTGGAATTGCCCCAATGGCCTCATACAGGCAGCTTTTTTATGACGTCGAAAATCAGGTTATCAAAATGAGAAGAATGAGAATCTCCACGTCTTATTGCCAATGCAGTCTACACTTGGCGTTGAACAATTGCATTTCGTGTCGAGCGGCGTCTCGAGTGTACATTATCGTCATTAATTCAAGGTGTGGAAGCTCTTCTCGATATACTTGTTATTGAAATTTGTTTGCGTATACCTGGATTATTATTTATGGGACAATCTAGAAAGGCTGTGAAGTGATTTTGCTATAGTACAATGAGCGGAAGTATAATGTGCAGATACTTACTGCGCTATACCAATCAAAAATTGGAAACAAATTTTTGTGTACTAGAATCAGGATAATCGAGAGAAATCTGTATAATAATATGAAAAGTAAATGGACGAATTAAAAATACTAAAATAAATATATCTCGTAATTATTTTTATGTAATCAATATAACAATGAAGTGAACGAGTAAACAAAAGTAGAAGAGACATGTCGCAAGTTGAATTTCAGAGTAAGACGAAAGAGGGACGCAAAATTTAACTGGACTGTTGATCATCGAAAGACCTAAATGTAAACCGTCATCGGCAATCATCTCTGGCCAATCCTCATTCGCCGGTTCCCCTTTGTGCCTCGGCCTCCGTTGACCTCTCCTCCAAATCCCTATCAATTATCAATTGCGTGTATTCGAAAATTCGGGGATGGCGCCGACAGTTTGATGAAAGTGAGGAGTGGCCCCGGAGCAGAAACAAAGGACAAAAAAAGGGAATAAGAAGAACCGTACGGTCTGCGACTGAATAGCGGAGCCATGCCGTCATCTTTTAATGGCCGACAGGCTTCAAATCTCTTTTACGGCCTCCAATACGCATTGGCGGCTGGCGCTCAAGATTAACCGTCGGTCGGATTTCCTAGTGAAAATAAATCTACATATCTGACGCTGGTTTGGTCTTTCCCTAGCGTACATGGGGAAGTGTCTCATTAAATTTTCTTTTTGGATGAGATTAAAGGGTTGGTTCAAGTATTATATCGTCAAGTCAACTCTTTTCCCCCTCTACCAACTGTTTTACCGATCCTGTTCCGCTGACGGTCCGCCGACGTCTGAAAAGTTCGGGTTAACCACTCACGGGTGACGGGTCGTTGTGGCGTGTCCAGTATTTTTTGTCCCGGGTGACAAGTCATGAGAAAGTCGGAGAAAACTAATGTGTCATCTTTGTTTTGTGTTTGGACCGGAGCGGCTGACAACTAGGAATGCGCCTAGCGAACTGAGTGGCTAATGTGGCTAATTGACGGTTGGAGATGAGCCCTGATCCCATCAATTACGACCAGCCCTCGGGCCGCCCGGCTTTACGTCTCCATTAATGTCTTCCATTAGACAGCCCCTCTCCCCCCCCCGCATCTGTTTTTGTTTTCTCCCGATCCTTTTCAATTTTCTTCTGCTCTTTTTTTCCCCCGGTTTCTCTTCGTTAATTCGCTAAATTGAAACAATTGACGCGTTTGCTAACCGCCGTCCGTTCTGTCTCTGTCCTCGCTTCGCACCCGCAAAAGGGACCGGAGCATAAATGTTTCTCTTATTTGAGCGGCCAATTATTGCGGACTGGGCCCGTCCCGATTTCTCTATGGAAGTGGTAACGACCTCGGCTCTACGTAACGACACGTAATATCGTCATACGTCGTACACATAATACTTAGAAAGGTCCTGCACAGGCGAGTCCTTAAGAATCACTCCGTGTGTGTCTGTGCTGAAGAGGAAGAATAACGTAGGATTCACTATTTAAAATTAAAAGTAATGATGAAAAACTCGCATTAACAACCCTCACGCTGGTACTACCAGCCCAGCGTATGACAAAATGTATGACAAAATCCATTATTAACGAAAATAAATGCCAATTGGTTGGGACTGTAGAAATGTAATTGTGGAAGTAACTCGAATGAGGAAATAAGTGAAATAAAAAAGAGTATTAAAAGAAAAACAAGTTATTGAATTTACAACGATTACAAATTGCAAAATCTTCATTAGCCAGCGTTAAATTTAAACACGCGGATACAAGAGCTAATTTGAATGTTAGCGCTATCTTGTGGCTAATGCGTGAACTTCAAGAACTGCTTAGTTCAAATAGTAGAGAGCAGATAGCGCTACTACCCACATTCATGGGTTGTCATATTGCGCAAACTAAAATCATATCGTTAACAAACTAAACTTACCCGGAGCACAATTAAAATTATTTAGATTTACAAATTATTATTATTCTCCAACCATTGATGCAACGAGTTCAACCTTATCTACACAAGTAATTTCTCGATATATCAGTTCCTATTCTACCGTAATGTAGAAGGCTCACAACAGTTGGTAATTTACCGAAATCAGCGCTACTTTTTTATACATAAAAGGCATCACTGAAATATTCCGTAAGGCAACACAATTTTTAATCCCAAGTGCGCGTTATGTAGTCGCGTTCTTCGTTCGCCCGAACGACAGTTAAGTGACGTTACGTGCCGGACATAATGTTTAGTCTTTAATCTGTCTGAGTTCTGTGGGGTGTGCGGTCGGGCCCATAACTTAGATAGGTTAGTAAAACACCAGATAAAACAGGACGCCACCACTACCCGTACAAACCGAAACTTTCACATTCCCCAATCAGTCGGATTCCTTCCACACTTCCTCGTCCGAATCAAAAACAAAATTATCCAGAGAAGCGGCCGGCTATTAAACAAAGTGTTAAAAATTAATGCAAGGCGTTTTCACGATCATTCGTTAAATGCGTCTTCAATGATTTTGCGTGGTCTCAGATGCAACTCTTTTATCACGTGCCCGTTTCTGATAACGCCTATCATTATAAAAAATGAGCATTAATTTTAAAAATTTGCAATAATTAAATCTTCGCAATCAATGATGCTCTTTAGTAAAATCGCTAATGCCCCACCTTATGTTTCTAACCGCACGGTTCATTCCGATTTGTAAATGTCCGTTCATGAATTAGCGGCTTCCCGATATAAATCCTTCCATTTCAAAACTGTCCCATCACTCCAATCCTTTGATTCAACAGCTCTCAAATGGCCACGTACAGAACAGGGGTAGGAGTAACATCAATGGGTGGATTCTCCGTTAAAAGTACATTAGTATTATCAAATCGCGATTCGTTATCGAATAAAAATGTTTTAAAAAAATCAGCTAGAGTACTGGACGGTAGTTGAGCGTAACCGCTTAAAGTTCATTTCATTAATGACCCGACCATATTGATAGCCAGTAAGTAAACAGTTACGCGTTCACAGTTTATTAGTTTATGGGTAAAAATAAATCTCTCCTACTTTCCGTGACGTCATCATATGGTATACGTCGCGGTATATGAACGATGACGTACAATGGAGAAGATACGAATTTAACGCGCAATGCGTACTTATTATTATTTGTATTAACAATGCGCCAATAAAGACAAAACAGTAAATACAGGCGGAACAATATTTTGTATTTATTTAAATCGAATAGAAAATTCAATTCGAGAAGGTTGCAGAAAATACATTGTTGATAGAAATGTGACAAATTTGTTTCCAATATTACTGCAAACAAATCAAAATGTATCGCGAGATATCATCAGTGAGTTATTTACTTCAAAGAAATATCAATCGGGTTGTTTGTATATGAGCAACACGTACAGTGAACCATGGAATATGTACACCAAATATGTTATGTGTACAACGCTTCAAGGTTTTATATTAACGGGTCACTAAACAGACGCCTCCTGTTGATAGTACAGAAGTCCAATAAAGGAAATAGGAAATTTTGCAAATATATATAAAATTAAAATAGAATTGACTAATTTGACCGACAACAATCATCCTTAAATTTCATGCCATTTTATTTTCAAATTTATTTATTTAAATCGCATTTTTTCGCTGTTATCGGTTGACAAAGCTATAGAACTGATCGAAGCATCGCCAGGAGTTCTATCTTAAACTCGCGTCCCACTTTTAAATTAATAATTCAGATTAAGATGTTCAGTAGTTCTTGTTATGACTTGGGAATGTCAGTTTCTTTTCATCGATCGGTCGGTACTTGGTCAACTGGTTAAATTGCAAGAACGGTTAAATTTCAATTTTTTAGCTTCCGATGCGCATTAGCATCTGGTTTTCGTCTGGTCCGTTGGTGCGAGCCCTTCGTCCGATTCTGAGAAGCGATCACGTTAGTGCGGTTCTCGCGGCACGCTCAAAAAACCGGTTATGGAACCGGCGAACGTAGGTTATTATTCCGACATGTGATGACCCCGCAACGTAGGCTTTCACCGAGGCCAAGTTCGCCCGGACCATCGCAATAAAAATTCGGACTCAAAATCATATTGAACTTTCTTAGATATAATCACTCCTGTTTCCGTAAATGCGAAATTAAATTTCTCGCTCGCAATAGCAAATCATATTATCGGCCTGTTCGTTTTATGAGTTATTGAAAATTTTCGACCCGAGTGCTACTTACGACAGAAGTCGGATGTAAACCGGACTTCGGACTCGGCTTCGGAATTTCAGCTTTCTTCTTCGAACCGGTGCCAACAAACCAGCGGCCGTGTAAAAGTCCGAATAAGCTTCGAACTCTCTCATTTTCTTATTTTGAGCCCTTTGACAATTGTAAAGAAAATATTGACTCCGCATCCATTGTAGCGTCGTCAACAACAGTTATCTCGGTTCGGTGATAACCAGTCGATATCCTCCCCAACGAACCGGGATTCCGCCGTATTATCTACCCCGCTGACGCGATTCCGAAAATAAATAAAAAACTAACACGACTTTGCCATCGCATAAAGGAACTGACTGGACTAACACAACTGTTCTAATCTATCGGTTACACGTCGTACCGTCCTATCGAATATTTTTCTGCCTACAAGCCACTAATTTTAACAAGCCTGGAAAACATCATTTCAATTAGGCCAAATACATTTTGTGTTTTAGCTATAATGTAATTTATCTCTCTTAGAAATGTTTTCGTAGTAACTAATTCTAATTGTACACTTCCTGGAATTTATATAAATTATTTCGCTTAGATTTTCGACCACTGATTTATGTAGTAGATTAAAAAACAAATAATCTATCGAGTACTCTATCTGCATGTTCTTAGCGGCAGTCTTGTGAATTACCAAGAGCGCTATAAACTGCTCGCTTGCTAAGGGCACCACGCGGGCCCCGGTTAAATACCGCCCGGGTAGGTTTAACCTTTTCCAATATCTCGCGGTGGTCTTCTCTCGTTAGAATATGAAACGCTAAACGTTAAAAGGTTAGGGCCCGGCCAACAATGGTCCTGCAGCCTGACGCCAGCCTCCAGGCCGGCATGACCCAAATCCTCCGGCGATCGCCGCCCGTTCAAACCACGACCGTTCAGCCGCTAATTACTGCCACGCAATTTAAATTATCACGCCTGGACGTACGCCCAGGCATGAATAGGCGGTGAATAAACACCGTCTATTCATTGCGTTAAAAGGGGTTTAGGGTCGAGTGTGACGGTATACTTGTGCTACACACGCTGTAAACTCATGTCAAGAGAAACGGTCGTAATAATAATAATTGTAAAAATTCGATAAATCCAACAATTTTCCTGTTCTAAGATATAATTTTTCCGGAATCTAGGAATGGCTTCCATTGAATAAGGGACAGTTTTGAATATTTTTTTTTCACTTCTTCTTAGAACTTCACTAAATTAGCGACTGTATTTACGGTTGAGAGGAGGTAGAAATATATCGACAACAAAATTAATGTTCTTTTGAAAGACGCGTAAACGCATTCTGTACTCGCAGATTCGTGGCTTGTAGTAGGTAAATTCTATACGAAAAGAAAAATCTTACTGCTCTTTCAAAATTTTGTGTTTAACCTAGTTCGACTCCTATGCAATCAGACTCACACGCCCTGCTTCATAAATACTGACTCACACCGACACAAATCTGATAAAAATAACGGACTCTCGATATATTGGTTTATTAGCTATTTGAATGTAGCGTATTTGTAATGTGCGCTGAATTTTATCCGATTGGGAAAGTATGTCCGGTCCGCGACTAGAATTAGCCCGTTCCGGCCGGCATACGGGAGTGTTATCGATAATTGCCAGTTTGGCGTCACGAATAAGACCTGCATGTCCTCAATGAAATTACGTTGGAATAGTATTGGGACGCAAAAATTAAAGGTTGAAATTGCACGAGCGCACTTCGTGCGCCTTACGTTAGCAGATCCAGTGGATTCCATGAAAACCTTTTTTCACGAGGCTCGTGCGATCGGTCGAAGCGTCTGTCCCTCAGGGTAATGTCCTAGGCCCACAACTGTATACAATATATACCTCCGATACCTACACATCCCTCTTCAGTCCTTGCCACATTCGCTGATGACACTTGCATCCTCACCTCAAAGACAAAAATCCCTCAACTATAACCAGCGAACTCCAAGAGCACCTTTCCAACATCCAGTCCTGGAGCGAACGATGGAGGTGAATAGCTCTAAGTCTACTCACGTCACCTTCACACTACGTCGACAACATTGCCCTCCTGTTCTGTTCAACGATACTACCATCCCCACCCAACAGCAGGCTCGCCACCTTGCGCTCTATATAGACAAAAGACTCAACGTGGGACCCCCATACGCGACTCAAAAAAAACAGACCTAAATCGTAAATTTGGAGACCTGTTGAGACCTCTTTTGAAAAGGACATCAAAACTTACAATAGCCAACAAACTGACAATACATAAAGCCATATTAAAACCGACATGGACTTACGGGTTCTGCCAAGAAATTCAACATCGCCAGCATCCAGAGATTCTAGTCAAAAGTCCGTCATACCATCCTTAATGCTCCCTGGTATGTTTCGAACCGAACAATCCACCATGACCTCAACATACCAACAGTCGACGAAATCGCAAAATTCCGGTTCCTGAAGTTCCACTCCCGCCTTTCTCCTCATCCTAATCCACTCGTTCAGTCCCTTTCCTCTCTTACCCATCCATTATCCCACCCCCCGCGTCGGCTTAAACGCCGCTGGCCTAGAGATCTCCTTAGCCCGAAGCCGTAAACTGCTCATGTGACTAAAGTGCCATCATTGGGTGGTCTCTCTTATCGAGATATTCACTTGAAAAAACACATTCAACTTTTGTACCAATAACTATATGTAGTTGATTGTACAAAAATAAAGAGTTAAAAAAATGCTCGTGCGAAACGGCTGAAAATAAACCGCGATTCAGACATCATAAATTATCTCGACGAATCGGTTATAACCTTGAAGATATCCACTTTGAAAATTTGCCGGAATCGTTGTTTATCACGTTCTACAGCGCGTGAATACTTTTTCCTTCTTGTTCCCTTCTTTGTCCGGTGCTTAGTAAACAAGGAACGAAATTAAAAGGCCTCGAGCCAAGATTAAAATTTCAATTAAATATTATTTATCCGAGAGTTGACATCTCCATTCGCTCAGTCTGTAGAAATTTGCAATTTTGAAGCCGCCTTAGATACCTGACTTTTACAGGCAACGCGGCTCCTCACGGTCGTCAGTAGCATTCCGCCGGTTATTTTCCTTCAGCTCCCCCAACAATTCGATACATTAAAAGCTAGGCCCCTTGAGGGTTAATCGCACTAATTTAGCGGCGAGCGGTCACGGCGCTTACACCTTGGCAAGGTCAGTTAGAGACATACGCGCGCACACCGCGACACGGGCACACTGACACACATAGCAACAATGCACGCCCACTGGCTGGATCTTATTGCCATAAACGGCAATGGAAATGTACTAGTCCGTTCTCCTGTCGTACGCGGGCCTCGGGCCCACCGACGGATGTCCTGGCCATCGGTGCAGCCTTTACGGAACCGCGTACCACAGTTGGCGAAGACAATTAACCTAAACAATTTCTATAGGAGTACCTAATTTAAACATCACTATACTTAGGTATGACAGCAATCTGTTGACATTCTTCGAAATGAAAATTTTATAGGTAAGCCGAAACCGGTTAAATTTGTTTATATTCAAGATCAATCAAATAATATAATAGCTCTCGTAGTTGTTCATATTAGAAAATTTAATATAATTCCATGTGCCAGTCCTAGATAGTAAGTTGAGTAATATTTCAAGTAAATTCCGTTCGACTAACTGCCTCCCCTATTTTATGACAATTCAGACGTTCAGGACAATAGTCTATCAATTTTAAACTAGTCGTCAATCAACTGAAACATTATCCTAACTTGTATTTATTTCATTTAATAGGCGGTTTGGTTACAACGGCTGCTGCATTAAACATTTTCATTGAGCATTATTACAGCTATTAAATACAACTAATGTTTAAACAATGATTTTTTTGCCCACATTTTTAACAGTTGAGTCAAACTGAGAATCCCTCTAATCAGGAAGGAGAGTCCGAGCGACGGCTAGGTTGAAGCACGCCCGACGCGTGGAGCGATGTACGCGCTGGCACAGTGACAATGGTCACAAAAAACCAGTTGCGACACGGTCGCCCACATACCTTCAATCAATTACCACATAGAGGTATTTACCATGTTATATTCAGCAATTTACTGAAATTAGATACCGCCACCGTATTTCACATGAATTGGGCCCCACTCCGCTGTTCGGCATTGTCGGTTGCCGAACGGCGAAAACCTGGTGGTATAGGTTTAATTTCTTTAAACCGTCAATGTTTTAAATTAAAAGAGATATAGAACATCAACGCGATCGCGTGCACTAAAAGCTATGGTTAATTTTACAAATAATCGACAAGGGATGTTTGGCAGATGAACGTGTGTATAATGTATGTATATCCCAATAGGCAGCGGACGACAAGAATGCACGTCTTTTAACGTCGCAATTTATAAATGTGAAACGAACAAACAAAATTAAAACGGGACGTGATGAAAAAATGACGCGCATCGCGACGTAACTGGAAGTATGGAAACACAGACAGGTTTTAAAGCATAAAACGAGGAAACAAACATAGAAAACGTGCCACGACTCGAGCGATTATTCAACAGATTCCTCGCGATCGGTGCAGTGTATTCGTAGCGAAGCTTAAAATATGGAAACACACAAACGGACGTTTAAAAACAGAAAAACGTGTAAACAAATTTCGGGCGTGCAATAAGCTATTGAAAAATCCACTCGGTGAAACACTCGTCAGGTGCAGGTTATTCGACAGAGAATGGGTTGTGGAACAAACCTTTAGACCTAGCCACTTCATAAATCGGATGAGACACATGGCGGGCCAGAAATGTATCGCTGTACCTACTGAAACAATAAATAATGAACATGAACATGTTAAACGATAACAGTCAATGTTTGCGTTGATTGTTGAGTGGCTAGATATTGAGTTTACGCTATGTAATTTACTGTTTGTTCTAACAGTATATTAATTAATTGAGTTAGACCCGATGCGTCGATCCCAGGCATTCGACTGTAATCATTTTAATGACGAGAATGTTCTAACAACCTCAAATGTATTAACCTTAATTTTACTTCTATCTATAACTGATCGCACTGGACACAATATTTAGGTATAGAGATCAGTCTAACTGACGAGAAGTGTCCACAAAAGTGACACTCAATAGCAGGATAATTATCACATATACATGAAATTCTCATGATCCAATTTCCCCCAATTTTTAATAATTGAAGAGTAACGAATCGTGATGTTCACTGGTGGAATTCCATTGATAACGAAGAGGCAGATGGGTATGAAAAATGTCGATAAATGTGTGATATAGCTATCGCTATAGCGCACGCCGCATCCGCCTTTCTTTCCCATTTGGTATATCCCCAAACTTAAAAAAACCCGACCGTCCTTATCCCGATTCCTTATCCAAGGAAGAAAATATTGCTGTCATTGTTTTTTTCTGGTGAAATCACTATTAACATTTTGTTTGCTGGTTGATACCACTATAAGGATTTTTTTTACACTTTGGCCGTTTTAAGTTTGGACGGTATCGACCCCCGACAATAGACGCTCGCTATACGCGGCGTTATCGCGTATCGAGTCCAAAACATTTAGAGAACTCTTTAAGAGAGGACATAAAATCATAAAATCGACAATATTACAAATCCAAACAAATATATTGCACGAATAAACCATAACAAATATTCGCACGGATTGCAATGGTAGGTATATTGCCTATTAATCTTCACAATACCACAAATATAAACATTCCTCGTATTATAGCATTAAGATAGTACGCGGTGGGTAATTCAGTAAAACCGGTAATAGTTTCATATACTTTACTACTTTTATTAAAATTATTATATTAAACAGAATTTGACCGAATTTGAAGAATTTTTGCCCTAATCTTCAATGAATTATAGTCAATATTTCTGGCCAATATTGATAGAATCGTACCATAAGATTCGTTTCCGTTCATATGGATTTCATATATTATGAAATTATACTATAATATTTAAAGTTGTGTTTACCGTGAACTATAAACGGATGGTTATGATATGTATAACTTTTGTTAGAATGTTATAGTGTAACACGCCTGTCGCGGTGCCAACAGGAAGTCCCATCGGCAATCGGCGCACGTAATAATGACTTCTGTGTAAGTAACATAGACGGATCCAGTCCCGGACCAAGAACACAAGGGTCGTCGTGAATTTTTAACCGAGTATGAAAAGAATCGCGTTTATAGGTAATAATAGGACAGAGAGATGGATAAGACAGTTAACTGAAAATAACTACATTAAAAAAATAATACAGTATCTCCAGAATAAACACGTAAGATTTTTGACCCTTAGGAAGCAGTTGAAGTTTCACAACTAATATTGCAGCACAGAAGGCAAAATAATTGTGAATTGCTTTTGGACTAATGAGAACGCGATAACCCTTTATCCTCCTTATCCCAGCAAACGCTATCTAGCTTGTCCGTGTAACAACGGGCATTAATTAAATGGACTATATTAGCTGGAAACCTAAATCGATTTCGGCTTCTTCCCGGCTTCAGTATCATTCCGTTATAGTGTATTCCAGGCATTTAAGCATGTCGGGTGCCGGCGGTGCATCTTGTTTTCACTGTCGCACCTCCACCCGCGTCTGTCAACTGGCCTGCGTCTATACGCAACAAGTTATTATACCTGTAGGGCGAGCGGAGATGGAAGTTCGGTGCAGAATGTTGCGACGTATACGTCACAAATTATCCGAAACGGGAGTGTTTTTTGTGCAATAATTTGTGTTGAAAATTCTTATACTTCGCCCAGCATGACCCGCCGACACCTTTGGAACACCTCCAAGCGTCCGATTTCTCGAACTCTAACCGTTCCGATAGGGGCGATCCTTAAATATAAACAGTCGAAAGCACGTTCTCCCAACGACGCGACCGAAGCCATTAATTCAGATAAAGCGATTAATATTGAGATAGGTCGTTCGGTCTATTAAATAAAACCAGGCGATGTGCGGCTCGATCTCAATTGGAAATGACGCGTGAACACAAAACTTTAGCCAACTCCCTCGGGTACCTGTTATTTCCTCTGACCTCGGACAGACAAGCCGGTACCGAGATGCAAATCGAAGCAATTACAATAGGAAAATTCCTATTATCCCCCTGCAGCCGATACCTATCGCGGTGACTGAACTGGAAAAGATGTTTCGGATAAAAGAGGAGAAGTTTGCCTCATAAAATTGGCTCTATACAGGATTCTCGAAACAATATTGCTCCAGGCAGGGGGCTTATATTGGTCTTGTCACTGTATAATTGTATGGAGAATTATATCCCATTTGGGCAATAATCGTTTACAAATATTCGCCACTAAATAAAGGAACTGTAAGAGGGCATAAAAATTTCATGCGACCGCTTTTCACATTCTTATTAACTTTAATAACGTCATTTAATAAACTACTAACTTGCGATTTATTATATACTTTTTTCGTTTCTTATGTGGCGCTCCTTTTGACCCTTTGCAGATAACGAAATAGGCGTAATTGGCATGCCGAATTTTAAATACGAAAAAACTGATAAAAGAATATGATAAAGGAAACTGACATTTGTTGGGTAAACGTCTGCTATTGTACTGCATTTGGTACGCTATTGTTCGAAACTCGGACAATTTTTGGGGATTTGTCGCTGTCAGTAGGAATAATATTTATTTTGGTACGGACAAAATGATATATTTCGTCCAAGAGCACAAAAGCACAAAAATTTGTGCCTGCGTAATATTAAAAGTAGATAAAGGTTTTCCTCCTGCTAGGTTTACCCCATCATCAGTAGACAACGCGAAAAGTTTAGAAGAATGAAAAAACCTGCGGTTTCCGTACCGAAATATTAAACATTGATTCTTTTAACAGGCGACGGGAACAGTTTCAAATTTCGGGACGGGCAAAGAGTAATTTGTGCGGTTCGCGGGGTTTGAAAACCAACGCTGTACCGGAAGACTAAATAGGGGGGGGGGACTTGTAATAATATAACGCGCGTCATATAGGATATACCGAGAGAGGTGTTACGCCACAGGCTTGCAACTTTATATAATAGAGATTTGTATAACTTTAAAGGACGTCAACAGCCGGTTCGTATTACCTGGTTGTTCCGGTCTCGTAGGTCGGGGGTTGGGGCGGCCGGCAGGACAATAGCTGCAGGAAAAGGAGAACTGCGGCTCTGACAGTGACCCGGGCAAGGACTGGCGATGGAACGGCCCGCGGGGAACTTGGTGGTGGGGGGGCCCCTCCATAATCTCGCCCCTATCTACCCGGGGAATCCCGCCGACGGTTCCCCCGGGCAATACTGGGGCCTAATTGAAATATTGGATGTGGCGGAAGACAGCGTCTTATACCGCGGTGATGGTAAAACGAACGTGTAAGTATCCGGGCAGTGAAAAAGGTAAACTATATTGCGCGGGATGGGGAATATTTTGGACTTGTTACGCTATAACAATTACTTGGGATTATAACATATCGGGCGTAATCAAATCAAAGGGGCCCTTCAAATATTAGTGTACCATTATACACGTTTTAACAGTGTGTTCATTTGTGAACTTGTATTCGTATCAATAATACCGCACGACAAGGGAGGAAATTGCACGAGTTATAGTATATCGAAAGATCCTCGACTGAGGGTTTTATTATTTTTTATCCTGTAATTTTGTCCACGAAAATTGGGTTGCGTCCAGTCGCGGGCGGTCAAAGATGCTTAACGGGCGTGACACGGGCCAGATGCCATCGGTGATTCATCTTCAATTAATGTGGAATGACGTTACATCGAATCTATTTTTCGCGCTTCACAAAAAAACTTCAAATTTATGCTGGCGTGTTTTTCGCGGAGAAACGAATTGTAAAGGTATCGAACCCTATTAATTAGAGATCTGAACGAATTTAAAAATAGATTAGAGACCAGGAGAATGAACGGAATATATTGAAAATATATATCAATGGTTGGTTTTTTTTATTTAGTATATTAATGCATATGTATTATGTATGTGTTAGCATTAGGCATTATTATTAGCAGTATTAAAATATTGTTGCACCATGATACAATTGTTACAAGAGAGATATGAAAGTGTAAGTGTAATTGTTCTTTGAGTAAGTGAAATTCTTTCATTCATGCATTAAATTATTTTCGGGATGCTAAATTCGTTGTTAGTCCCCCTCCCACCGAATGTTCGTTTTTGCAGTTGTGGTAATAATCATGCGCTTCAATTGGTACTTTTAATTGTGACTCAATTAGCCTCACATCAACCGCAAACATTGTGTGTCGCTGTTCACTCAGGATGGGCTACTTTTTCCTTAAAGCCGGCCGGTAATATTTTATGCAGCAACCTTTGATCGTGTCACGAATAACAACTAAACGAAATTTAGTGTGTCCCAGTAAAAGTCACTAGGCAACAGCACGATACCGGCTGACTCATCGGGTGTGTTGGGTGCAAGGTTACATATCTTGCGGTTTTTAAATTATGTGCATCGGTAAATTTAAATAGCTGGACACAAATAAATTCAAAACCAATTTAAGTACAAGACAATTTTATGTCAACTAAAAGTTATAGGTTCTGAGTCCTCAACAGTTACTTCAAGAGCCGAAAACAATAAAAATAACTCAGCTGCTGCTAATCGATTGATCACGCAAGATTTACTCATTTCTGTTAATGTCGGTATAAATACAGACTTTTGAGTCTCGAGAAATAATTCCAATCTAATTCAATGGAGCGTTCTTCGGGTCTTTAAATTTTCATACGCAACTAAAGCAGGTCCTACGGGGGACACAACGCGTTAAAATTAACGGGAACCCTCTATTTTTATAATTACATCAAAAATATTTATATAAAAACATAAAGTGACAATGCACAATATAGTAAAACAAAGAGAAATGTGTAGCCACTAATACGAAGCACGCGGTTAGACCGCAACCGCATTGACATTATTTATAAAATACAACAGAAATAAATTTACATATTTCACATTCGTTGTTTCATGTTGCATTAGTATTATGTGAGCTGGCCTAGTTCGGTATGTACAACACAATAATTAAAGTCTTCAGGAATGGGGATTCATAATGTAGAAATCGAACATACCGAACATACTACGGCTATTAAAAATAATTATACGAATTGGCTATGGCCTAGAATATACATTATTCCAAAGCATTGTGATCCTAGCCTTTGGTATAACATTTTTATTATCTCCTAGCTTATTTTGCGGGCACCAGACCGGTTTCGGATGCCAGCAATTGTTAACATTTGATACCTTCTAGGATAGTAACTGTACTTGATAATCCCATTATCATAATAATTATATCCATTATTACATAAAATTGTATTTGAAACAGCGTCCCAAAGAATGAGCCTGTTTCGAAGCGTCCATATTGGCGTTATTCCTGAACTAAGATGTCCACTTCTCATGGGTTAAATAAGGTCTCGTACGGTTCTAGGTCGAAACATTTTTCGAGATATTCTATTCACTTGGAGACCGGGCAGGCGACATTGGGAAGATTTGTTGACTCTTCGGGCCCTGACACGTATACACTTGGTCAAAAATTCGATGCCGGAATTCTAAACATCATTTAAATTAGGCTCGAGCCCAAGCAGGAGGTATATTTTAGTTATAAGCACGAGTCAGTTAGTCCTCATCGGTTCATCAGTGTCCTCAAGAATCAATATTTTTTGTTGCCTAGCTGGTCAATAGCTAATAATTATGCGGATAATTTTCATACTTATTTGTACTTATGGGCTAGTCATGTTTGACTAGCCGTATTATCGAAAATAATTGAGAACATCTGTCACTGCATATATTCTATCGTACATAAATACAATCCGGATTTCCTATTTTTTTCTCGCTTCCATATTCATCTCTGTGAATGTGCACGCGCGTTCTCTCTGTGCGAATAGCCCATATGTACACATTTCAGCTCATATGCATGTACCGTCTAAAAAGGTTGAAATTGTCGACGTTAAAAACGCGGCACAATTTAGCCGGGTCAGAGGGACCTTCGGACGTCAACTTTCTCCGGCAATTTAAACATTATCAGAATTAGATAAGAGGGAGTGGGGTCTACTTATCTGCTCGAATAGTCCGGTTCAATGGGCACAATAAACTAATAACTTAAAGGGTAACAATGACGACCACTAAATGGTAATTTTCTACCCGGGGGGGTCCTTGACACCCATATTGAAATTCTCATCTGTTATTCGAAGCGGTATCCTAGGAAAAGGAGAAATCGTTCAAGGCCCGCATTTTTTCGAGCAACTTGGATATTTTAAGTGGAGAACTGTTAACTGTTTTAGGCATTTCCGGATTCATTGTCTGAGGAATTGGAAGAAAACCCTCTATACCTGTATTACCAAGTAAGACAACTGGGACAAGCGGACATTTGGAAGAATTAAGATTGGCATTTAAACATTTTGAATACTGCTGAAAATACTGTAGGTTCGTGATGTTTCTGTCTCCTCTCGCTGGTTTGGTCTTTTGCTAGACCGGTTTCGGCTGCTCGCTATTCTAGCAAACCGGTCTAGCAAAAGACCAAACCAGCGAGAGGAGACAGAAACATCACGAACCTACAGTATTCCAACCCCTCGCAGACCACAAAACAGGTATATCAAACTGCTGAAAATATTGTGATACATAAATAACCGAAGGAGGATTTATAGTTTAATGGAGCCTGATTTTCAAATTACATTTCGTTTTTCTTAAACCTCTTAAATTGGTTACAACAATGTAAATGAAATAGAAACATTCTTAATATAATAATATTGTCGCCACCGTTACTGTGGCTGTGGTCATCACCAACCGACCCGCGTAAGTGCCCTATTATACTTTAATAAATATAAGTATGTTTAATAACAGTAATACAGACGGAATGCTACTGACGATGGAAAAGAAACAGAAACCGGTCTGCTCGAGAACACCTAAAAACACACCTTAAACAACAGCTCATGATTTCGGTATATTGGCATTTATAATTCTAAAAAAATATTTGATGTCACGATAATATTTGGATGAAAAGAATTTTTAAATTTTAAGTAGAAAAAAAAATATTTTAAAGTACATTTAAATCGAAATTACGCCCGCCCATGACATTACACTGTATACTCCATTGTATATTGCACACATATATGATAAATATCGCAAATTAGATGAAGTGCGCACGACAGGCGTGAAATGAATTCCGTATAACAAGATGAAATTTAAGATAGCATTACATGGGTGTTATATAAGCCGTAACGTATAAACACTGAAATTAAAGAACTGTCGGTCAGCGGGCTTTTGACAACTTATTGCGTTATGTTTTCCATAAGCCATTATTTACTGGCCATATCATTATTACACTCGATTGCACCGGACACCGTATGGTCGGTGAGGCAATAGGAACGACATTAAATAAGTATAAAAAAATAAATAGTCCCAAGTAATTACATAGCGCATAACTAAATGCCGATTTCGCCATTTTACTCATGTACATATATATATATATATATATATATATATATATATATATATATATATATACATGTAATATTACAATTTATTATAACACATTTTTAATTACAGGCTGCTTTCTATTTGTCATTCAGGAATTTCATGGGTGTTATAATTACTGAATAAATAAATAAGGTCGGAGTAATTATTAAACAGGGCCACAAAGTTGAACGCATCGGTATTTTGATGATTTACATTTTAAACCGAATTTTAATATAAATCAATATTCGACATCAGACTATTAGTGCGACTTTATCCTTTGACTTTAAAAGTCTGCAACTCTATTATTTCAAACTTCGTTTTTTAACCCGGATAATTTTCATGAGTAATTTTGATAACGTGAATGGCCGACAATCGCGTGTAAAATAAGGCTTTATAATGTTTACTTTATTCTAAACCAATTTAATAAACCAAGTTAGTTAGGTTCCTACTACTTGCCAGTAGCGTAATTTAACCTTCTGACTGTACTTTTGATATTCAATTTGAAGGTCACTGTTTAAGTGAAGTTTTGTATTCTTTCGACACTTTTCATTTGAAATCTCTGATACGGCACATTCTGAAAAAGGCGATAATCGACCCCTAGCAAACGGACAGGCCCAGAACTTTATCAGAGTTCACAATTTGGTGTTAGTGAATTGTGTTCAAACCGCACATATGGAACCAGATACCCGACCGTTTGATTGACCGATCATTGAGAAGCCGAAACCTTTTTTTTGGGTCTCTCTTAGGACAAGTCCGGAGAAAGAAGATCCCAAGAGTAACAATTTTGGAGTTGTTTTTATGCCTTTTTCAAAAATTATCGTTTTTGTCAATGAAACAACACTTACAAGTTCTGAGCACAGCAATTGATGACTGAGTCTTAAACGCTTAACTTATGATAACTTATGATTTATGAAAAATATTTCCACGAAAAGGAATTCGCAAGAGACAGTTGGTAAAATAACTCATAATCTTTCTTAAATTCGTATATTGTTTTGGTTGGGAGTATAGGGATTAATAGGTTCGATAAATTTAATGTTGCTTAAACTTGAACACATTTCACCTCTATTGGACTGCGAATGAATGAAATGGGATTTTCGATTAATTTTGATACGATTTGAGTAAATACAGCTGGTACGGTATCACAGACCAACGTATTGGGAGTTGTAAAAAGAATCGCCAAATGAAAATGTAGCCAGGAGTGATATTTTTGAAATGGATAATTTTCAGAATTCGATATTTCATACGGCCCTTGTTGGGCCTATCTGTTTACAGCCTTAACCAACGTCAGGACGCTCCTAAATGTGAATAGTGCCCCTCCCTATTCAACTAAGCCGCCTTTGAAAAGTATCACTACTCGATCTATTGTAAATACTTCACAACTTCTATAGGCCAAATATTTGACCATTAACTCCCCTTTTGAAAGTTTGCGACTCCTTATCACTAATCGAACTTTCGAAATAACCGCTAATTCTGCAATTATTAGTAAGTGGTGTCGTAATTGGCTATGACTTTGTCTTAAGAAATTAATTTCAACCTACGAGAGTTCATAACCCCGGTACAACCTGCTTCAGTGAACACAAGTACATTAATCGCAATTTGAGATCCAAAATCAACGCGACCCAAAAATCTAGTTATTTGTTATCTTAGGCCCGTCATATATGTCCAACAAGGAAGATTAGATTTAGAACAAAAATCAGGATTTCAATACAGTTAAAATTGCCGTAAAACAACAAAATTGTATGTTATTTTAACGGTTTTATCTGAAGTGGGGTGTCATATTGCCTGTTCTCTGTAATCGGCCATAACTCGAGACGACCCTTTACATTCATGCGGTTTACCCTCATATCTGAAACGTGAGTTCAAATTCCTAACGCCCAGAGATTTATTTTTTTCATATATACGTTCCACATTTAATTAGGGTCACTTGTTATAAATGTATAGGTTAATTAATTCTACATGATAATAGATAATAATTGTTACACAAGCTTTATTAGTATGAGTTTTATTTCAGTGAAACACTAAAACACACTTTTTTTTCTCTGTGTTAACACTAGAGGCACTGGTTGACTGAATTCAGCGATTAATGACTCAATGATGCACTGAAATGTAGGTTGTTCGGTAATAAAACTGTTGTTAGTAGTCCTCTTATATGGTCAAATTGTTGATATAATGGTTAATAACTACTTACCTATGAAATTTCATTCCTGCCATGATAATGGTAAAATTGCATAAGTTTCATCATTAAAGGATTGATATCAAAAGTAATTTGTTTTATTTAAAAAAATATGCTAAATTATAAGAAATCAATAAATTATAAATATTAAATGCTAAATGATGTATCTTCCCCAAAAATTTCCATGATAGCTATTTGTTTATCTAAAAAGAAGTAAAAGAGAATTTAAGATAGCATTTTAAAATACATAAATCATATTCAATTAGGAAAATAGCCACAAATGTATTACTATTTTTAAATGTTATCTCCTCATGCCAAAATTGAAAAATGGCTAGTAGGTTATGGGACCTGTTGTTTTTAAGAAAAAAATAGTTAGCAATATAAAATTAGCTAACATGGGGAATCCAAGGTTTCTTAATGGAGTATATTCCAAAATAGTTTTACACTCTCCATGATTTTGTGCAAGGAGCTTTAAATTGGGTTATTTCATAATTTATTTGTTGATATAATATTTATTTATATTATTTATTTAAATAAATGTATGTATTATTTCTAACCTATAATCATATGTTATTTATTAAACTAACATGCTAAAAACAACATAAATAAGTTATAGAGAGTGTCTTTTAAAGCATCATTTCAAATAAATATTCTGTTATAATAATGCTGTTACAAGTTTATTCACTTGTGCTCAGAATAAACAGCATCAAGTTTATAATGCCCTATAATCTTATTTTTTTATCCTTGTTTACCGCGCAAATGTGCCTGATGCCGCTATGCGCGTCCCTATAATCTAAATGTGTGCCTTTATATATTTACCATAAATATACTGATTGAGATCTAGGAATTGCTGAACAAGATCATTAAGTGAAAGAAGAATTAGAGATACTGAAATATTTAACAAAATATGTTATTCCACTTATAATGACATTATAAATTTGATCTTTTAATCTTATGGTTTTCTGAATTTCTTTATATTGCTAATTCAATAAAATGTGGAACCAACATTTACATATTTGGGACATAATTATTAATTTTATTGATTCAAGCTTGAATTAACTAATAGATGTAGAAATTAATTTTATATATGTGAATCTTTATTCATTTTTAAGACATTATTTTTAGTTCCTCTTTATATAAAACCAATATCCATTAAAGGTTTGTGTGTGCATGTGAAAACACGTATATTTTGGTTAACACTTGCAAATATTAATAAGCAAGAATAAGCTGTACTTATTCATTTTCCTTCTGAGTGGATAATATGAAAATATTAACATTGTTAATACTTCAGAAGTTTTAAATCTAAACTATGTTTTAAGTAACATTTTACTTTGTAAAAATATATTGAGTACAATAGCAGGTTATGGTTGAGGGTCTTAATAACTTGGGTAACATCTAGCTTGTGAAATTATGTTTTCCTCTTTTGGTTTACTTACTTAAGAACATGTTATATATCCAGCTATTGTCTTTAACCTTTTGTTGCATACATCCATAAATCATGGAGAGTAAATGAAACTGGGAACAGAGCTATAAGTCTACAAAATTACTTTCCACTTGCCTACTGAAAGTATGCCTGGTTATGTTTTAGCATAACCTGTGTATGCATAAGCATTTGTATGTTGTTTGTAATGAACTTAAAATAAATTAAATGAACAAGGAAAACTATTTCTGTATTATATGGTTATAAAATATAAGTTAATAATATGGAAATGTATATGGTTATTCATTATTTCATTATAAACTTCATCTACCTAGCTGAAATCAGAGAAATTCCTAGAACTAAAATTGTATTTCCTTTTTATTGCATAACATTAAAATTTAACACTCCATTTAAACATCACGGGACCTATTTGACAATTGACAATAACCCAAAGAAGAATACTACTGGAGCAACCAATTGCACTCAAATATCAGAACCAAAAATTGGAACAAAAGTACTACTTATTACTAGTGCACAATACTTATTTTAGAGAATTCGAAAACCAGCCTTAGATGTTAAAATGACAAAAGACTAATATAATTTACATTAAAGCTTATTTATTATAACCCAACAGTAGCATGATCCATAAATAAATAGCGCTTTAAAGGTATAAAAACAGAGATGTATTTCTTATATGAAGAAAGTAATGTGGATTCTATAGTTTAATAGCTAGTAAGTAATGTAGGCCGTGTTGTTAAAATATATAAAGGGATATATATCACATCAGCTAGGATATTTTTGTTAGGCATTTATAGAAATAATGGATGCTATATTAATAAATTATTACTTTAAAAATAAACAAAAAACTAACATTCATATTCATAATTTAATATTATGGCATATTATATTTTTGTAATTATTATTTAACCTATATACAAGTATGGACATCATATCCCAATCGCAAGATATATATATGGATCAAATTACGTATGTATCATTATGTATTTTTATATGTTACATTATTTTTAACTTTGAAGCAGTGCAATCGAAATCATTTAAGCCAAGGCATATGACACACATATTCATAATGTGTTGCAGTAAAATAATGTTTCAGACAAGAAGAATGTATATAATTATTGTTATTACAAAGTTTCCTGAATTTGGTCACCACCAAGTCCGATATTTATAATATGAAAAACTCCTTACCTTGATCTTGCACTGGTCCACAGTGAAGAACCACGTTTCTTTGCAGTTTAAACATTTTATCGCCTAACACACGAAACTGTACCACCTGCAACAAAATGTTTGAAATGATTAGTTTATTATTACATTGTATTATAACATGTGAAAACAGTATCGAAAAATTTTACGGATTTGTATTTAATTCCTCCTATGATTTCAACTAAGTACAAGGTCATTCCTCAAGTTGCATAAAATGGCATTAATCCACTTGTGAAACATTATTGCTAGTTATAGTGGTCTGGTATCATGAATTATAAAGTAAAATCTAATTACTGAGAAAGGAGTAACTAAGTATATTGAGGAAATTATGTAATTAATTACTGTGCCATTTTCTCAGACCTCTACACTCTATAAGTTTAACGTTCACTATCCAACAACATAAATTGTATTTACCATAAGTCTCCGGAAGAACATTTCTTAGCGTCTTAAACGTTTTAACGCCAATATTCGAACATGTACATTTAAATTTTAAAAATAACGAAACGATCCGATTTGGTTTTCCCGAACGGTGAATTGAAACTAACCAGGACGGATTTTCGATCTGCGGTCATGTATTAGTATCTACAAATATATCTACTAAATTGCACTTATTTCGCTGTTAATTTCTTACGTCCCATTAATGAACAATTTTTAAACATTTATATCACTATAAAGATATTTACACCAAATATTAAATGTAATAAATGTGGAACTACATTTTTGAGTGTAGTAGCGTCGCGTCCGCCATCTTACATCCCACTGGTGACTTGGGGGTTACATCCCCCCCCACTACTATTTCAAATTTTCCCTACCGAAAACCCAATATACAATTCAAAACGATGCAAGGGAGGACTGCAAAATTTATCACAAAATATTTCAGCCTCTGAAAAGGACTTATTTTTGGTCATTCCAAAAGGATTATACCAGATATATATATTTTTAGAATTCTTTTCAGTTTCCAGGTTTGAGGTGGAATCCGTTCAACCCCAAGTCACCAGTGGGATGTAAGATGGCGGACGCGACGCTACTAGACTCAAAAATGTAGTTCCAGGTTTATTACATTTAATATTTGGTATGAATATATTTATAGTGATATAAATGTTTAAAAATTGTTAATTAATGGGACGTAAGAAATTAACAGCAAAATAAGCCCAATTTAGTAGCGCAGATCGAAAATCCGTCCTGGTTAGTTTCAATTCATTTTGCAACTAGAGGAATGACCTTGTACTTAGTTGAAATTACAGGAGGAATTAAATACAAATCAGTAGCATTTTTCGATACTATGTTTTCACATATAATACAATGCAATAATAAACTAATCATTTCAAATATTTTTTTGCAGGTGGTACAGTTTCGTGTGTTAGGTGATAACAAGTTTAAACTGCAAGGAAAAGTGGTTCTTCACTGTGGACCAGTGCAAGATAAGAGTGCAAGAAGGTAAGGAGTTTTTCATGTTATAAATATCGCACTTGGTGGTGACCAAATTCAGGAAACTTTGTAATAACAATAATTATATACAATCATCTTGTCTGAAACATTATTTTACTGCAATACATTATGAATATGCGTATCATATGCCTTGGCTTAAATGATTTCGATTGCTTAAATGATTCGATTCAAAGTTACAAATAATGTAACATATATAAAAATACATAATCATACATACGTATTTTTATGCATATATATCTTGCGATTGGGATTTGATGTCCATACTTGTATATAGGTTAAATAATAATTACAAAAATATAATATGCCATAATATTAAATTATGAATATAAAATGTTAGTTTTTTGTTAATTTTTAAAGTAATAATTTATTAATATAGAATCCATTATTTTTATAAATGCCTAACAAAAATATCCTTGCTGATGTGATATATTTTAACAACACGGCCTACATTACTTACTAGCTATTAAACTATAGAATCCACATTTTAAAGAGCTATTTATTTATGCATCATGCTACTGTTGGGTTATAATAAATAAGCTTTAATGTAAATTATATTAGTCTTTTATCATTTTAACATCTAAGGCTGGTTTTCAAATTCTCTAAAATAAGTATTGTGCACTAGTAATAAGTAGTACTTTTGTTCCAATTTTTGGTTCTGATATTTGAGTGCAATTGGATGCCCCAGTAGTGTTATTCTTTGGGTTATTGTGAATTGTCAAATAGGTCTCTTGATGTTTAAATGGAGTGTTAAATTTTAATGTTATGCAATAAAAAGGAAATACAATTTTAGTTCTAGGAATTTCTCTAGTTTCAGCTAGGTAGATGAAGTTTATAATGAATAACCATATACATTTCCATATTATTAACTTATATTTTATAACCATATAATACAGAAATAGTTTTCTTTGTTCATTTAATTTATTTTAAGTTCATTACAAACAACATACAAATCCTTAAAATTATGTTAATAAATGAATTCATTAAAATGTCCAATACTTGAACCTCCTTCTGCCATATATACAAACTTTAAATATATTGATAGTACACATAAAACAGTTTTTGAAAACAAATTGTGTACACAGGTTATGCTAAAACATATCTTTCAGTAGGCAAGTGGAAAGTAATTTTGTAGACTTATAGCTCTGTTCCCAGTTTCATTTACTCTCCATGATTTATGGATGTATGCAACAAAAGGTTAAAGACAATAGTTGGATATATAAAATGTTCTTAAGTAAGTAAACCAAAAGAGGAAAACAGTTTTCACAAGCTAGATGTTACCCAAGTTATTAAGACCCTCAACCATAACCTGCTATTGTACTCAATATATTTTTACAAAGTAAAATGTTATTTAAAACATAGTTTAGATTTAAAACTTCTGAAGTATTAACAATGTTAATATTTTCATATTATCCACTCAGAAGGAAAATAAATAAGTACAGCTTATTCTTGCTTATTAATATTTGCAAGTGTTAACCAAAATATATGTGTTTGCACATGCACACACAAACCTTTAATGGATATTGGTTTTATATAAAGAGGAACTAAAAATAATGTCTTAAAAATGAATAAAGATTCACATATATAAAATTAATTTCTACATCTATTAGTTAATTCAAGCTTGAATCAATAAAATTAATAATTATGTCCCAAATATGTAAATGTTGGTTCCACATTTTATTGAATTAGCAATATAAAGAAATTCAGAAAACCATAAGATTAAAAGATCAAATTTATAATGTCATTATAAGTGGAATAACATATTTTGTTAAATATTTCAGTATCTCTAATTCTTCTTTCACTTAATGATCTTGTTCAGCAATTCCTAGATCTCAATCAGTATATTTATGGTAAATATATAAAGGCACACATTTAGATTATAGGGACGCGCAGAGCGGCATCAGGCACATTTGCGCGGTAAACAAGGATAAAAAAATAAGATTATAGGGCATTATAAACTTGATGCTGTTTATTCTGAGCACAAGTGAATAAACTTGTAACAGCATTATTATAACAGAATATTTATTTGAAATGATGCTTTAAAAGACACTCTCTATAACTTATTTATGTTGTTTTTAGCATGTTAGTTTAATAAATAACATATGATTATAGGTTCGAAATAATGCATACATTTATTTAAATAAATTATATAAATAAATATTATATCAACAAATAAATTATGAAATAACCCAATTTAAAGCTCCTTGCACACAATCATGGAGAGTGTAAAACTATTTTGGAATATATACTCCATTAAGAAACCTTGGATTCCCCATGTTAGCTAATTTTATATTGCTAAATATTTTTTTCTTAAAAACAACAGGTCCCATAACCTTCTAGCCATTTTTCAATTTTGGCATGAGGAGATAACATTTAAAAATAGTAATACATTTGTGGCGATTTTCCCTAATTGAATATGATTTATGTATTTTAAAATCCTATCTTAAATTCTCTTTTACTTCTTTTTAGATAAACAAATAAAATACCATGGAATTTTTTGGGGAAGATACATCATTTAGCATTTAATATTTATAATTTATTGATTTCTTATAATTTAGCATATTTTTTTAAATAAAATAAATCACTTTAGATAACAATCCTTTAATGATCCTCTAAACAAATAATCAGAATTACATGCAAGTACTTTATATATAACTGAAATAATAATAAGGGTCCCCATATTTTGGTAATCAGTTCGACAATTTTGTCAAATATTCAGTATTTCAAATTGAACTAATATTTGTATTCACATCTATTTGTTATGAATGTAGGAGGAAGCAGTAATATTTGTTTCCTATTACTCCAGGAGTCCTTAGAAATTATCAAGAAAAATAAATAATAAGCTTAATTTAGGGAAATAGAAAAATTACTATGTATTTTCGTCAAACATATTACCCATATTGTTTACAGAGCATTAAATGATGTCTAAGTCAGTTAATATCATTAAATTAAAAGAAGGGTTTTAATTTAAAATTAATTAACTGTAATCACAAAAAGGCATAGTCAAATTTCCTATTCAGCATCTCAAAAGCACATTCTAGGCATATGCCTTAAACAGATTTTTAAATTTTGAATACCCTGTGATTTTTATTTAAATGGTGAGACAGTTATGCACATTTTTTCTTTTCTGTGAAATAAGGAGATAAAAAGAGATAATTTTGTCTTATTTGAGTCATATTGTGAAGGGAGTTTAAATATTTACAGTAATTTACTTTAAATTTGCTTCAGCATTGGCAAAATGGGGCATAATAAAAGTAAGGGGATAGAATGTTATGTTCTTACTGGAAATAAATTATATTAAATTTCACCATTTGGTTCATGCTTCTTTCGGATTTGAACTTTTATAAATAAAATTCTTCCAGTCTATCTATTTTTCTACTAATCTATTTCTGAGTACCATTCAAGTTTTGTTATTAACTGGCTTTCAGTTTCTTAATCTCATTTTACACCTATATGAAATTGACCGTTAACTGTTTTAATGTTTTTAATAAAATTATTTGTCAAGCCCAGCGTGCTTTTGCATTTTGATGCGTAGCAAAGATTTAACAATTGTACCGAACATTTTAATTGAAGGTAAATATTCTAATAAAAAATCTAGTGATAAAATATTTCCTTAATAATCTAGATATATTACTATAATATATTATTTAATAATAGCACCACGGTATGTATATATATATATATTTCTAAAGAGATTTTTTAGAGGTTCTCGCATACTGATTTGATTTTTTTTGGCACAGTTTTAAGTTGATCAACAAATTTTTCTAAGACTTACATTTAGGACAAAAACATTTTTCTATATCCATGAGCTCAACAAATAATATTTAAGTTAAACATAGTTAATTAAAACTGTCCATTAATGTGATGATATTAAATACAAAAATAAAAGTATAAAGGATTACATCTAAAGTTTAACATTTTGCCCAACTTACTGTTCCATCAAATATATGCGAGTTTACAAAATTTTCAAAATTCCAGCGTGAAGTCTAATGTGATATTTTGATGATAAAAGTGTATAAGATTATTTGAATATTGAAAAAATAGCTAGCAATTTCTTTTATATATATATATATATATATATATATATATATATATATATATATGTATAATTTTAGAGTATACAAGTATAATGTGCATTATAAATTGTTTAAATTTTGAGTTATTAAGTTAAAATGTTTCATTTTTACAAATAACTAATTCAATTATTATATTTATATATAGTCCACAAATTGTCACTTTACATATTTTTTATTCCGTATTAATAATGCTGCGCAACAGAGATAAAATTTTGTTGTTTCCCTCACACATTTGGAACAAGTAGTGGGTAGCCTTACTAAAATGATTTTCAAATTTTAATTTTTAAAAACCCTTCTCTATGTGCCAATGCCATTGTAACAACCTATTTATTGAATTAATCTATCTTGTCAAGTAGAGATTTGTCATGCAGAAATGTTTGTGATTCTGACTTATATTATTTCAATAATATTGTTGTTGTTGTATTCAATTGGAACTTAAAATTATTTTGATGAACATATTACATTATATTTTACTACATTGTGCTGCAAATAATTAACAAAGTATGTTTATAAGAGATTGTACCAGGAAAGAGTTGAAATTTGTAAATTGTGAGTGGTTATGCAAATGAAATTTCTAATGCATTATTCTTCACTTTTTTTAAGAAATCTGAAATGTAGAATGGGAATTACTTTTCCAAATGCAAAAACATTATTAAAGAATTGAGCATTTGTTATTATTTCAATTTAAAGGCTTTTTTAATTTAGAATTTAATTATTGCTCATTCATAATTTTCTATTCTCCCTCATGTTGCACACAGTTACTGGAAGAAATTGATTTCTTTTAAAGGTACAGTGGTTTGAGACAGTGGCAATGAACATGGAGGCATTGTGAATTTCATGAACATATTTCAGATATTGACATTAAACGGATAATGTGATAATGCTAATGTTTTGTAATATAATATTGATATAGAAACCAAGTAATCTGAAGCCTTCTTCACGATATACCACAAATGTTTCTTTGGCCAACTATACTGTTAGCAGGGAGTTCAAAAATTGGCTTTTAAATCTGCATAAAAAAAGCTGCTATTTTAAATATCTTCCTGCTTATTATTGGCCTCTAATTTATATAAAAAAAGTACAGCGCTAGCATGGTAAAAATTGAACTTACCTAATTTTGTTAAATGATTTCAATAATAATATTGGAAACAGGAACACAAATAAATAAAAATTTCAACCATTGGTCAATTTTAACAAGTATCTTCATACCTATTTTGTAAATTTGTATAAATAATTATCTTTTACAAATTGAAAATTCAGGAGGTTATGTTATCTGTGCATTTTAGAACTTTCAACAATGTCAGTCCAGTACTGAAAAGGCATTTTCTTTTGGAATTTTATTTCAGCATTGTTCTGCTTCTGTCCAGTTACTTTCGGCTGGCTCCCTACTAATGACTCGGTTAGCATGCTAGCAGTTCAGATTACCAGGTCCCATCAGGAAACATGTTCCAAGGCTACTTTTTATTATCTGATAAAAGTGCGTTTTCTTGTCAGTATCCTTGTGCCGATTGTGGCGTCTGTCCCTCATTCCTTTGGCACTCGACTCCGGTGCCCCATTCCTCTCTTACTCTCTTTTTCTCTGTATGTCTCGATACGAGGTTAGAGTGTCGCGCAGCGGGCTAATTGTTATTTCTTCTTCTTGGGTTTCGAGAAGGTCGGCGATGGGGGCTGGGTGTCCGTCGGCGTGGTGATCTGCAGTTTGGGCACTTGCAGCGGTCTGATGAGCGACCTCACGATGGGCGGCACGCTGGTGCCCGCCGGAAGGGCCGGACTCGAAGCGCAGAATGCCGCGCTCGTGATCTGCGTCACCAGCGAGTATTGGGCCACCTGAAAACCGTTATATCGTTAAAACAGGATTTATTTCTTTTTATCCTTCGATTAACCTTATACCCAATACTGGGGGACTGTTCCCGGAATGATAATATGAACGAAGAAAGCGTATTTCTTCTCAACATTCATCAGGTTATCACTTATCTATGTACGTTGCGGCTTCCCGATATAAACGCTTCCATTCCAAACTATCACATCGCGTAGGCAAGGGTGAAAAGACTCGGGCCACTATTTGCTGACACTCGTCCGCAAAGGTTTAAGATAATAAAATAGACAATGGAGAATGGAGGAGATGACCTGTGTCTGGTGGTGGTGATGGGGCCTTGAGAGTGCTCTGCGGAGCCGATATGCGAGGCCCTTGGGGGAGGCCGACGAGGGCAGGGATGAGGAGGTCGGGTTTGTGAGGGCGGTGCCCTGGGCTATCGCTATAGCGGTGGACTGTGGCGGCCTGAGGACTCCGTTGACGACGTGAGGCCCCAGCTCCGGGTCGGAGCCCCACCGGCCAGCCCCGGCGCCCCGCTCCAGCAGCCTGCTACGAGCCCACTTCTCGATCACCTCGCAGGTCACGTGACGCCCGCAGAACCGAGCCCACTCCTCCGCACGCAGCCCTCGACCGCTGTCGCGCAGAGTCGGAGACGCTCCTGTAAATAAACATATTTATTTTATAATTGAGCGAAGGCTTCCACGACTAGAGCCTTGCACTAATTTCCGATGCGATCGCGGAATATTGTGGGAAGAAACTCTTGTTACTCCCCCTTGTTTCTCCGAGCTTCTTCCTCTGTTCGAAACCACACGAACCAGCTCCACTGGAAGGGTCTTTCTCCTTTATTACTGGAGCCCTCATGGGTGTTCTCTGCTTCCGACGTTTCAGAACTTTTACTGGTTCAATTATTAGGGTCCACTACTTTAATTACCATGTTTATAACTAACTATTTAATTCTGTATTCCTCACAGACTATAATTCTTCTTCTATACTATAACGTGTTATTAATAAGTGTTTTATTTTACAGGAGTGGGTAGCACTACCGTCTCTTCGGAATCCTCGGCCTGGTAAGTTATTTCTTGTTTTTAATCTTTATTTATTAAATGAAATACGGCACAGAAATTCTGTACATGATCCATCATTATGTTCTTTCAAAGAGCGTCAGGGGAACATTTTCATATCGTATAATTCTTTATGCTATTATACAATTTTTGGGGCCGCGATAGCCTATGTATTGATTTATTTATTGATCCGATTGATACTTTCGGTTTCAAAGGTCCTAACGTTTAGATCAGCATTATAAAATTCTTAAAATAAACTTATTGTATGAAGTACTTACCGGCAGCCAGTAGGAGTTTGGCACATTTGGTTCGTCCCTGTATGGCCGCCTTCATTAAAGGAGTAAAGCCCAAATTGTTCCTTACATCTATCTCCAATTTCGTACATTGGTTCAATAGTACACTGACTGTGTCCACTTGACCTAGACAGTGACATTTGCGACTTCAGTATTTAGTATTTGTTAATACGTAATAAATTATAAGCTAAGCTATGCTCATTATGAACGCACTGTCGTTAGAGTACGGCAATATCGGTACAAGATTTACAGAATTCATTTCAGATTATCGTAATAGAAGTTGAATCATATACTAACAGCGATTTAAAGAATTTGTTTTATTATTGGGGAACAACAAACCGAATTGAAATTCGGCAGCCGAATTACGTTATGAACAGGACTATGATGAACTATGTCTAGTTAGCCATGAAGTTTAATTATATGTATCATTAAGGTTGGGCGGTAATATACGGTAGTAATATATGTATATTTTTGTCAATCGTAACAGCGACTCAAATGTCATTAATTCATCCTACAGATATTATCGTTTATAAAGCGGTCTTTAAGGGGAGTCCGAGTCCTCTGGGGAGCAACAGACACAGAATTGACCCTTTCGGTTTTCTATGTTTACTGACTGTATACAAAAAAAGATGGGTATACGACGAGACCTGCTTGAGCTGCAAAGTGTAGCGGTGTGTTGCCTTCATTGTCGGCTAAGTTCACGTCTAGTTCGGGGTACTGTAGGAGTATTTCGAGGAGATCGGCTGCTCCGTTGCCCGCCAAGTAGCTAGCTGTCGTCTGCAACAGAAAAAACAATCATCAATTGCGAGATTGTGGATCGTCAGTTAAGAATTAAATTTACAATCTCTCGCATACAAAATTTAGTTTCTATTTTACCAATAAATACTCTAATCCGTGGAGGTGTCATTATTATTTGGCTAGGCTTTCAAAAAGGGTTGCTTCTACATTTAGCCTCGGGGATTATTTCATAGCATTCATATTTGACTTTACCGATTACACTAACAACATTATGTACGCATTGAGTGTAACACTAGGGACATTATTCTTTGAGAAACGATTGTTATGTATTTAATAAGGAATCTTCACCAATAAGGATTATTAAGCGGTTTTTTACCACGAAAACAGATCTAAAAGTGTTTGCCGCTGGCTGGAAATCGCGATCTCTTTTAATAAAGATAATGAATCGGCTCGTTTGAGTATACACTATGCCGTTTTTAATTACAGCCGAACTTCTTTCAACGTTGTACTAATTTCATACTCACTTAATTAATTTCTTGCTTTCAATAAAAATAAGTGGTTCACATTCTTAATACATTATGTGCGATTTGAAACTCCGACTAAATCACTGTTGTGGCAGATATTTTTTATACTGTAGGTCGTTTCCAAGTATACTAACGAAGTGTGGTAAAT
This sequence comes from Lethocerus indicus, assembly GCA_019843655.1. Classification (NCBI taxonomy): domain Eukaryota; kingdom Metazoa; phylum Arthropoda; class Insecta; order Hemiptera; family Belostomatidae; genus Lethocerus; species Lethocerus indicus. The sequence continues at coordinate 22,074,768 of JACDQD010000007.1, forward strand.
TATTTTATGCTTGATAAGTATTAAAAGTTTACAATTTTAGGCGACAATACGATTCTCGCGACGTTCTTTAGCCGGACCCGTTCGTCGATCGGGACACGCCTGCGACGTATTTTTTAACACCCGTTTTATCTGCAACTGGGTTCACACTTAAACGGGACGGTCGGCTGTGACAGTCGGCCCGAGGCGGGTTGAAACCATTGTCTTTCCGAGCCGCAAATTAATGGGCACTCGAGCCGAGTGGAATGAAGTGTCCGCCGGGGCTGTACCTGATGTCTGAATGGACAGAACCGTCGGCAGAAGACGCCGGCAGGTGGCGCTAGCGAGACGGGCAGATAGTGGCCGCTGGCCGCGGACAGATAGCGCCTCCGGCTGTCAACAACACGCCTCTTATCGATACCTGACACAGGTACAGTTTCGAGTATCGTGTCCCTCCCTCTCTATTTTACCGGACACACTTCCGATACCGGCGACCGACTCGAAACTTTAACGAATCTGCCGACCGCCTATTTTATACTACGTTCAAAACCTGTCATGTCGAGACGGGTGCTTTAAAAGCGAGGTTTTATTATTTGTTAACATATCCTTTAAACAAACAGCTTATTAAAGCTTAATACTGGAGTAAATTAGAAAGCAAAGCTATTCCCCTGCATGCTATTCCCCTCAGTATATCATTCCGGTAGACCGTTACCCGTGTTTATCATTACCGTATCTGAATGATATTTCTTCTTATCTTTGTTCAATTTGTTGAGGGCAGAATTGTTTGCGGTTCCAAAATCGAACCATAAACTAGGGTGGCAAATTGTGGAAAATGAGGAAAATATATAGGTTACATTATATTACTGGTAATTTATCAAGACAGCCGTGAATGCGCTAAAACAAAGTGAATCGAAGCCGCGTCAAAACGATTACTTAGAATCCTACAATAATGGCTGGAGAATGGCAATTTAGTATAGTAGACCTATCCGTGTTGACTATCATAGTTTTCTGATATTACTAACTGGAAACGCCATCGGTTCATACATCACCCTACTTAAGTAACTATAAAACTCCTCGAGTAGCAATAATGGGACAAATAGGATGATCTGTTCTTTGCGTTTATAAGAACGGCATGAAAAATGGGCTGTGGGCAGGCACAAGGAGCTTAATGGGATTGAAAGTCCAACAGTTCACTTCATAATAGGAAGCGGCGCCAGTTCAGATCCAATTAGAACATACAAATTGATTATACTTTTATATTTTGATGGAGGGCACGCCGTGTGGAACTCACCTTCGGAATTAATTAGTGTTGTCTACTGCATAATTCAACCACCATAAGCCGGAATGCTTAAAGGATTCAGGAGGATGCTAATGTCCTTCCAGTGGACAAAAAAATACCCGAGGGGATATTTTTATTTTTAGGTCAAAATTTCCCATTATACTGTGAGATGTTGAAGCCAAATTAAAAACTAGAATATTCATTATTAACATATTTAATAATGAAAAAATCCGTTATTGATTTAAAAGGAAAATTGCTGGAAGAATATTTATTAATTTTTCTTCCTGTTTCGTGTGGAGTTGGTAAGAAGAATAAATGTTTAGTAAAACATTGGCGTTTGGTGCTTGGTATTGCCGACAGATGGTCACAAGACACACTGCTGTCTGCACACAAGACAAGAAATCACGGACTTGAAAACAGTCGCATAAACTCCACAGCTCAGGGGGGAGGGCCCAGAAGCCATAAAGGTCGCCGCGGCGTCCATAAAATTTAAACTCCCGTCTGTGCGTCGGTTTTATACAATGCGCCTCGTATTCTCTTCGTTTCTCAATTTGTTTTTCAAAAACAATCGATGGACGAAGATGAATGCCGATAGCTCATAGGTACCGGTAGTTTCTTCCCGACCGGTTTATACCTAGTGTCAATTCCCGTCTCGCCTTACCGAGAAAGCCGTTGCCGCGTTGGGAAATATCGTTCGTTATAAACCGTGTTTATGGGCCCTCGGAAGCCGCTGCCTTTTCAGCGGGTCCGTCACAGTGGTATAATGGTCTGATAATATTTCCCAATTCGTTTCACATATCGTCAGGTAAATAAATGATTGCTATCTAGTTTTGTTATCCTCTTGATTTTATTAGAATTAGACGACTGCAATAATACGACCAAGAATGAATTGATTAATGGATAAGTAGAGCAACACTGTTAAAAAGCTGTTATTATTATTGTAAATTAATTTGAAACAGAAAGTACAGATAACTGGGAATTAAGTTTTAGTTAGAGCTGAAGGCCTTGTATCAGTTAGGACACATTAGAGTGAACTTCCAGTAAATTCTACTTCTTCCCAAGCTTTTAGTTCTTACTTAGACGGAATGAAACAAATAGGTGGACGATTAAAACGTTATGCTAAACCATTCTTAAATCTGCCATCCTAGATATTGGCCGTAAACTAGATTTGAAATACTAGTAACCAAATGTGTGTACCTCGGTATGTGTTCGGAATCTGGGTATTATATCAGGAATTCGAATCGTTTTTAGAAACAGCCATTTTTCTCATTAGGACTTTAAATAAGGACGGCAGTTTTTTTTTCTCTGAAGGTTTAGTGTAAAAGCTTTAATTTGGACTTCGAGACAAAAAAACAATTTATTTGTACTTGAGTTTTAGCGGCGTACCCAAATTAGTCAGCTGTGACAGCTTAAAACTCAACATTGTGTACTGTGAAGGGTTAATACTTAACTGGGATGAAAGTGACTTCCCATTGCTTTATAATCTGTGTTCAGGAAGTACGTGTCAGGTGTCAGCGTCAAGCTGTCGCCTCGTTCGCTGGCTCGAATTTCCTAACTTAGTTCGTTTAGATGGACAGCTTACATTTCAGTTAAAACCCGAAGCTCACGCTCGCGGCTATTAAAGTTTATTGGAAAAAAAGTCCTGATTGTAATCAGTGTTATACTATGTTGCTCTAAGTTGTAATTTAAAGTTTAAAGAACACAATTAATAGTTGTTGCAGTACTAACTCGGGAATATACGTGGGGTATCCTCATTTCCATACACTTGTATGGAAACGAGAGCTATAACTGAACCGGTAATTACCAATATTTGTGTAGGTCATATTAAATACCCAATTATACAAATTTATCTCAAACTATTCTTTTTTTAACCTGACTATTGTGTGTTTTCCTTAAAAGTTCAGTTTCCTTTGGGGTAAAGTAGGTTTTACGTCAGTTTATTATCAAGAAGAATACAAACTAGCTTCGCAAATGCCCTTTTTTAGAAAAGAATTATAAAAAGGTATAATTATTTTTTTAAACTCTACTATTGTGATAGTTTTTAAGGTAATACTGCTTTTAAGGTAACTAGGTTTTATTGATTACACTTATTAACTATAAATAAAAATTAGCCGTAAATATGTCCTTCTGCAGCAAAGAATTTGAAAAATGATAATCCACGAAGGATAATGGATGAACGAGTTCGATAAATCTTCACTGAACCATTCAGGGTATATTGTTGCATTATTTGGCATAATTTGTTGGTTAATTATAATGTTGTATATAATAACGTTTAATCAACGCTTTGTGCTCATAGTGAATGCTGCTCTGTTTCTGCGTCAATCTCCCGTTACAGGCCTGAAGCCGTACGTATTTGTCCAGTAAATGGCTTCACAGCCTCTATATCTGTTGCATTGACACGATATAAAGGTGTCAATTAAGCCTACTATAGAAGCGTTGCTAATTCGATTTATTGAAAGAATGATATTGCAAATTTTTGCAGAAAAATCGTGTCAGTCGTGATAAATTAATTTACACTAAAAATCCGTTATAGGCGCGTTTATTTTATTTTAAGGTATGCGTACGCCTACCTAACATACAGACTATGAACATACTGTGTATTTAGAACGAGTCACACTACATTCATGACGTGTGGGGACAATGTGAAAATGGTTGCGGACCAGGGTTGATGACTTGTCAATGGGGGAAAAGCGGCTTAACTTGGCCATCTGGCTAAAGCGCTTTTGGCGAACTCTCGGTAGCGCAATAGTAGAGGTCGGTCGGCCCAGATACAACACGACTCGACAAATGGAGCCGCAAAAGAAGAAAGAAAAGATAGTAGTTTTTTTGGTCGTTCAGTTCCCCACTGTAATGCTTTCGGTTACAAACAACTCCGATTATAAATATATAATTTGATATATTTAATATTTGATAGCATTTTAAAAAATGTTTATACTCGAGGATCAGTCACAACCTTGGCAGAGTGGAAATGTGATTGAGATAGGGTTTTAAAAAGCAAAGAAGAAGGGTGGGGAGTTTACAGAGAAGAGGAGAGAATCCGACGCGTTGGGGGGCGTTAATTTAAACATTTAACTGCAGGGCGTCAGTTGTAAATATTTGGATTTAGGCGAAACTGGCGAAAAACCAATGACTTAGTGTGTTTACCCACCGTGGTACACAAACCCCCCCCCGGAGGATTGCAAGCCAGTGCCAGGGCCCACGGAAGAAAATAAGATTATCGCCCCCAGTTCAGAAATACATTTTAATATAAAAAACTTTTCAAAAACTTATTTTAACAATAATTTGACCCGAACAAATAACCAGGGTAACTGTCTAACATTTTTTTAAGCCAATAGTGTAAAACTGGAATAGGTAGGATCCATAATATATAGTAATAACGGACTATTATTCGAAATATTTATACTCGTGTTTAAATAGTGATTACTCATTAACATACAAAAAAATGAGTGTAGAAACAAATATCAACATTTATCCAATTTCAGATAACTATACGTGATCTCTCAGCTTTTACCCTATCTGAACAGTAAAATATATGTATAAAATTATTACTATCAACGAAGAACAGAAGCGTTTTAGTTTTTGCTTAATAACTGAAAGCAAAAATTATTACTTGGACTGAAAAAAATATTTTGGCATTTATTTTAGTATGAATTTCTCGCACTCGAAAAAATGTGAGTCCTCCTTGTTACAGAATCATGGAACTGGTCAGATTATGGAAGCACCTTAAGCGATTGTAGCCGTAGAGGAGTATCGGTTTTAGAAACAATGTAGATTGGATGATTTTGTGCAAAAATAATATCATTCAGAAAATTGGAAATTTTATCGGAGGCCAAATCCCTGACCTAAAACGAAGGCTGTTAATTCAATTCGCTAAAATGTTTTCACCCGATGTATGTTACTGGGAAACAAAATAACACTGAGTTGGTCCGGAAGTTTGTCCTTTTGTTGAAGAACATGGAAATATTATTTCAAAGTTCCGTACCCAAATATACGTAAGTGTCGCCATCGTGTCACAATAGGGCAACTGATCCCATCGATGCCAACTTTGTTGTCAAGACGTGTCTGTTGGGGTTACCCTGGGGGCCGCCACCTGAAGGAGTAAGTACATTAAGCAGTTTATGACCAGCAATCAAATTTTATTATGCCCAAATGCTGTTTCACGTTTATTGCTTTCCCAGAGTTCATTTAATTCCACCCGATGAGGACTGCAGAATGTGAACTTGTGTAATACAGTGGAGTAAACATGTTATATTAAATTTATTTTATGATTTTAGAGCAGCGCTCAATATTAATGTATCAGATTCAAATTGTAATGAATAAAAGCATAAAATTAAAAAATATTCTTAAAAAAATCAAGATTACGGCTAAGACAAATTTGAGTGCATTTCCTAATAATTCAAAATTGGATATGAAACTATTTTCTTCTGTTACCGTTACTTATACAGTTTAAACTTTAGGAATGTTTCAATAATAATACATTAAATACAGTTTTTTTCCATAAAGGTTTCTTCTATCAGACCTAAATATGGTGTATATTAAATTGCGGATTTAGTTAGTAAAGTAGTATTTCAGTTCAAGGCATTTGCGTGGAACTCAGGATTGGAAGTATTTTTTCAAACTCTTGTGATTTTGTGTCTCTTTTTGCTTCTTTTAACCTAGTTTTCCTCTACTAATATAGCGAATTAATGGCCTCTGTTTTTTTCGGGAAAATCGGCGATATTTCTCCCGCATTTCGTAGTCTCTGCATATGACAGTGTTCCAACCCCCAATTACCCATATTTATTGGGGTAAGCTCTTGTCAAATCCAAGTTCTACCATCCCGAGTTTTCCTTCACTATTCCATTCTGAACGATTCTGCTGAATAATTTCAATAGCGCTCGTTGGGATTGATTGTTTGTCCATGCCTTTTTAACTGGCAAATTATAAGTTGAGAAGGAAAACGCAGCATGGAAGCAGTAGACTCTCCATTTAACGGTTTGCCGAAACAGATAAACCATCGAAAATTCGATATCGAGGTAAATTTGTTTTGCCGCCGCTGTCCCCTTCCCACTTACAATGGGGAACTAAAAGGAAAATTAACCTAGTTAAGGAACCGTGCTAGAAGGTTACATCAGAACCATCGCGGATACACATCGTAACAACACAGAGTAAAATTTTGACTGTGATTTTGGTAATTGTATCGGTTATTGGAATTTTTACACTAACGTCGTAATATAAGTATATCTTAAAACAGTATTCCAGTAATAGCAATTAGTAACGAAGCTTTCTGTTTTGAGCGTGATCTAATAAAGAACGACTTTACGAGGGTTTGAAAAAGAAAGTATATAACATAGAACTTGAAAATTAAAAGTATTACTACAACAAAAATACAGAAAGTACCACCCCCTAATCTTTTAGTCTTAGATTGTTAATGATAAAACAATGCCAATATAGTAATGTTATTAAATGAATTTCAAAGCTCAGTCCACATTTTTTTGTTTTATTACAGGATATATTTTACGCACCATGAGCCAAACTACTGTCTAGAAACACAAAGGGATAATTTATTTACGTATAATGCTTTTTGTGTTAAGAAATGATTAACGTTTAAAATTCTAATTTCAGTTTGGCCCTGTCCCAATAAGTCGCAAATATTACATAATATCAGGAATTTATCGTATTTAATCCAATAAGTTTATTGTTGCCAAGCTTACTTCGTCGGTCCAAAATATACCGAGTTTCCATTATAGAGGTAAACTACATGATCGTCCCTAGGAATGGATTAAAATCGCAGGCCGAAATATTACCAAGTTCTCAAACAGGCGCGTTCCACAATAAACATCTCTGAAAGAATTCAGCAATTGCAAAGTTATTTAGATTCAGAACTTGTTTTCTCGGATCTGACGACCATTTTTAGAAACGAATATTTATTATCTGTCCACGACCAAATATATTTTTGTTGAGATATTCAGGGTCAGTTCCTTCGATGGTGGGACCAATGTCGTCAGTAGCCATTCTCCTAGCGGATACATTAGCCGGCCTCTCACGGAAAACAAAGGAACTCATTTGTTTATGTAGGGTTCTAGCGTTTGAGATTGTTTAATGTATAAAAATCTAATTTCAGTCTGGCCCACTCCCAACAATTCCGTAATATTACATAACATCCCGCATTTAACAACCGACCGCAATTATTTGTTTTCTTACAGTGCAGTATTCGTTTCGAAGTGTTAACTTTCTACTTGTTTCCAATTAGTCACTGTCCCGGTTTATGAAAAGAATAAATATATTCAGCTATTTTTAATCATAATCCTAGGACGTATTAGAATAATTTCGGCTCGGAAACCTGTCCGCTCAGGTAACCCGTTATTTGAGGAACCAAACGTGCATTAAACAATAATAATACGCAAGACTAATTTTAGCAGATTCCACTAGTGCAGATGATGAAATCAGTTTCCCAGTTACTGTTCCCACTACATCATAAATTCCGAAATTCATAAAACGTATGCGCAGATATTTCGATGTAATCACAAAGTTGGGAATTCGCTTGCTTCTTAGGCGTATTTCTATGTTTAAACGACTAGTCTCCTTGAACGAGTGAATACAACCCTTCTTTCATTAGGGTCATCGTTCTAAAGATGCTAGGTTGAATGGTATTTATTGTTCTAATTCAGAGCTGGCCGGTGGGGCCGATTGAGAAGTTTCAGCGCGGGTCTCTCTATTCATAGGCCTTTATCCTAATAATAGAGGAGGCTGGGCTAGGTGCGGACGCTCGGCCAAGACGTCCGTTCGCAAAAACAAAGCCCTGGCAGACTGTCAAAGCGAGAAAATTGTTGTTTTATAGAGAAAGAAATTCGGGCGCGTCGTTTTTAGACGTTCCGTCCGCAGTACGCGGAGAAGTCGATCGACAAAAGTTGCCGGGGGAACAATGGTCGCGGAACAATGGTCCTCCTGGGTGGCAGTTTTCCACGACGGCGAAATACCCCAACGGGCCCCATTTATTCCCCTAATATTCAAAAATAGCCCCCTTTCGAACGGTGCCCGGTGCGTTGCAAAAATAAAGCCCGTACTAGCCGCCCCCTTACCCGGTCCACGTTCGCAGTAGAAATCTGAAATTGGCTTGCTGCAATAACGCGTACGAACTAATATGAACACAGGCACTTGTTGCGAAATTCGCAATGAAATTCGTGCTACTGTAACATGCAGTGATCATACAACTGCACTCTGTTGTTTCCTATGGGGCATCTTCAAATTATCTCCATAGAATATCGACTAAATTCATTCAATGTGCATTGTGTCCGAAGTGACAATAAAGTTTCCTCATTTGTCGTATGTTTTCGCATTCATCTGGACACTAGTCCTGTATTTAAGGTTTGTTGCTAACTAATGTCTTCAACCTTGTCCCGAAATTTTTTTTAGGAGAAAGGTTAGCGCATTATCCGTTGTTCTTAAGTCAGTATAGCGAAAATTGAAAATTATATATACATATATACAAAAGTAATTATGGTTTGTCCGAGTGAGGCACCTGGCGAACGCCAATTCACAGGGCGTAGCTGCATTTTACGATATCGGTTGTTATCGGACCCCGGGAATATCGCCAGTGTCGCTCAATCAAGCTCCATTACCGGAGTAATCATACTGTGGCACGAGGACTACAGGTTGCCGTTTCTCTAATAACCGCCTCACCGTCTTATACTAGGTCAGAACCTTTCACCATGTCAACCGTACCGCGATACAGAATCCGACATAATATCTGGGTAATGCCCACATTACCCTTTTTATCCGTTTCAAGTGGCGCTCTAAGCTCACAGTCCGACAGTACGCGAATCATCAAGAAATAACTAAAGCCTACTGTCTAACTAAAGCATGAACATGTCGGTATTAATTGACGGATAAATTAAACTGCAGTGGCATCGAAATAAACCTAAAATAAAAATGATTTAATCTTTAAACTGTATATACTTTAAACTTCTGGCAGAATTCCAAACGAACTTAAATTTTCCGATCTATTATGAATCTATGAATAAAACTAGTAGATCAGTTAGTAGTGCAATCGTGGTTAGTGGTGCAATAGTGAATTGTGGTTACATATGAACACTTTTTTTTATTGTATGTTGTAATGGTCTGAAACAGAATACAAAGAGGGTCTATCGATTTAGTTCATTCTCTCTTCTGAGTTGCATATGTGAAAGGTTTTTTTTTTGGATTTATCCTTTTACTTCAGAACTAATTCGCAGTCGCAAAGATAACTTATCATAATGCCTCACCACATCGAATAAGCTTCCTTTTAGCACTGCTACATTGGCAAGTAATTCCCTCGCTATACATGCACCGAAGTGTTCCCGATGACGGATAAACTCATATCTTGCATAGGAACGAGCGGGCGAAAGCAAAAATATGGCGAGCGTTGAATATGCGAGTGTATATATTTACTCCCGAATTTCCGTTTTATTAATGCGCCACTAATTGGTCTCATAATACCCTTCTCATTAGTATTCCGTAGGCAGTGTGGCCCGTTTCCGACACAGGCTCCTCCAACTCGCGGCGGGCACTCGCGAATTGAAACCCAGCCCGATAATAATCGATTCCGATGATTTATCGTCGCGATGAAAGCGGCAATTAACTCTCGCTTAGAAAATCGATGATATTAACTGGAAGAATTATTGGCCAACTCTCTAATGGGGCGATTTCTGTTTTCTGAGAAATTCTCATCGAGAAAGTTCTTGAGACCGTTGTTTCCGATGATTCGTTTACAGCGATGGGATTGTACGTGGCAATAGATGATGTATTGCTCCAAATGACCCGTTTAGAAATCAGCCATTCTAGATTGCTTCAGTAAACTAATTAACAGCGTTCCTATAATTAATATAATACGCTCGTTTGGTATTATTTCTGTTACCATGACGTCAGAGATTTATTATTTTATTGGTATAATGATTATAGACAGTCGTGATATGGTTACTATGGCATTATTTCTGTGATGGAATTGCCAGTTATTACACTTTGTTCAGAAACAACTCCAGATAATTGAGAAGTCGAATTTCCTCGACGAAAGCAGCTTATATTCAACAGGAAATTACAGTGCTCATTTAGTGTGACTGCAATTTAGATTGCTGCTATACTCCTGACAAGGAAAATATTTTCACGCCTCATTTTCTTATTTCCTGCTTTTTATTAACGACGTTAATTAATTTGGAATAATGACAATGAACAAAATTGTATTTAAACACGAACATTCCACGATATACGAATTATTTTATAACCCAAATGGTAACCGAAGTACACAGAAGTGTGCGTACTATAGTAAGGTGGGAGTGAGAAAACAGAATTGTATCGTGGGGCGCGTCTAGCGGGTGGCTCAGGTGAAGTTACTAAAATGACAGGGAGCCCGAGCGGATTTAAACCTAATCCGAAGCGTCTCTTATTTCCGACGGGAGGATATATTGTTCGCCTCTTGCACACACGGGCACAATAGACTACCCCGAGAAAATCTGATATATCCGACATTAACATGTGCATGAGAAGGGTAATTCATCTCCAACAATATACCTTATACCCGGCAGCAATTTTTAGAATATTTTACACGCTAAATTGTCCACATAAGAATTGCAGTGCTGCATACATACATACATATATATTTATGATAGTTTTGCTTTTATGCAATACTAAGAACAATAGCTTGAGATATATTTCAGGAGGTCCACAAATTTTCGGAATACTCCGCATTATATATATATATATATATATATATATATATATATATATATATATATATAATTATCCATTATATTGTACTTTACTGTACTAGAGTCCGTCTAGAAATAAGATAGATTACATCTTAGTTTATTTATCGGCAATTATCGAATTGTTTAAGTCCAGGTCTCTGTCTGGTGGGACAGGGAAGTATTCCTGGTAATTGGAATCTTGTGGGAAAGAGTCGGGGAGCTCCCGGAACCCGTAGGACATTCCGATAACCGGCGGTTAACCTCTCCCGTTCTACAATGGCCGAGAGATTTATCGCCCGCCGGCCAGTCTCCAATTTGTCCCATCCTTCCGATATAAGAAATCGATTTCGATGCCGGGAATTTTAATCGGCGGCGTAGGGCCGAGGCGAAATGTTCAATCGCCCTCTCTCAGAATGCATAGCTCACCGGTAGAGGTACACTGGCTGGAAACGAAGGACGGGAATTTACCGGCCTCTGACACTCAGTCAACATTTTGTATAGAAATCCATAATGATATTTCGTAATAACTTTCAGAATTGATTACTCTTTTAATGAAAACAAATGAATTATAATAAATTGGATTCTGACGTGATATACAGTATAAAAACGAAATGCAGTGAAATAGAACGGTTTTTCTCTTCAGCAGCGTTTCATTTATGATTAACCAATTATTGATTTTTAAATTAATTAAAGCAAATTATTGGTAGTGACTTTAACAATAAAATCACATTCTATTACAAAGAAAGTAAATAGATTAATTCTGATGATCCTATAAACTCATTTTTTGGAATTGAGCATTCACACGCTCTAGGCAGATATAATTCGGGACACTTTTAATAATGTTGCGTATTATATTCTGATATAATTCAAATCAGAATGAAACTCTGACAGATATATAACTCTATTTAGTTATACAGTTACTGAACGCAAGAGAATGTCACGCATCCCTGCCTTTCCTACCTATAGTATTTATATATATACCACATTAATTCCATAAATTAAAAGTATAGTTTTAATTATGTATATTAAATGGGGCTCCTGTTATAAAATAACTCGGGTGGCGGCTAAGTGAAATTTAAAACGTTGTAGATTTCAAGACATGAAGTCGAGAGTAAAGCTTAAAAGAAATTATAAATTCCAGTGGGTATATTTCAGGTAATTAAACGTCCTGGATTGGAACCCGCTGTCTGAGTTGAAACTGGGGAAGGATCCGGACCATATTTATGGTTCGGTTTTTCTACTTAGTAGGAATTTTCAGCGTCCATTAAAGTCACAAATGTAGTACGGGATCGCTCTTGAGATTATCGCGTCAATTAACAGCCTTTTTATTGCATCTCTTTGCAGTCGTTTGAAATGTCCTCTTTCAAATATTCTCGGTTAATTGTGAACACATACACACGTAACGCTGTTTTTTCTTTCTTTCATTATTCGTATTTCAGGGAGGTTTAATTGTTATGCGCTCTAACGTGTTTGTTTCGAGATATTTTCATGAAATTATTTGTCTTCTTTCGTACTTTCTGTTCCCCACTTATACCTTGATTTTATCGGGGGGAAAATCTCTGCACTTTAGCCAAGATGTAGAGGTGCATTGTGCTTATTTTATGATAATTGCGCAGATCGGCGTTTTTGATATTGTTATATCTTGCCTTGCATTAAGTCGGATCACTTAAGCCTTTTTCTGTTTCAAGCAACGACCTTTTCGATTGTTATAATGGTCAAGCTTAGGCAGAGTGCTTTCTGCGTGAGATCTGCACGAGCTTATTTCGACTCGATATATCCATTAATCAAAACGTATTCGAACAGCAGTCTTTTGTGGAAATATTGCTGGGAAAATACATCAAGGATAGACATTTTCCATAGTTCAATAACAATAATGATAATTCACGTTTTGCGTTAAACGGCACCTCATTTTATTTGAAATTCATTCAATTTTGTAAATTTAAAAATATTTCGTTCCTGTAGTAAGGCATTTATCACAAAATATCGACATCACTTAAGTTCCACCCAATACCTTCTTCCTGTTTATTAATAGAATTCAGCTTGCTAATAAATTCTCAGTTCTCTAGTACTTGCCATTAAGCTTAGGACAATAAGTCGTTTTTAATGACGCCTGGCCCGGGACATATTTAATGCCACTATTTCATATAGAAAATGAAGGCCCGAGCTTCATAATTATTACTCGGTCGCGGAAATTAATATCGCCTAGAAATTATGTCTAAATTGAGCTGTAGAATGTTTACGAGTGAGCCGGGATTAGCGTCTAGATTTTTCGACCGGTCGAGATATCCGCCGGAATTTATTGGCTTCGGTTCGCCTCGCAATATTTATTTATAAAAGGCGAGCTTCCAATAACTTAATTCGCCGTCTGGAAAATTAAACAGGCAGTTAATATGCAGATTAAATATCGGCGGAACGGGAAGAGTGGAAAACGAGATTCGGTAAGAAAGATCCGGCCATAAATTCAGAAATTCCGCGGAACCTATTGAATCCAAAGATAAAGATTGAATATTTAGGGTTCGACAGCAGAGTCTATACAGAGGAAAGAAATTGATTAATTAATTGCGAGTGGAGAAAGATTTACGATTTGCCAAACAAGGGCGGCCTTCCTCAGACCTGTCGAAACGCTTTTATTATTGTAATTATAATTATTGATCAATTTGATTAAATTGAATTTGAAGCGATAAATCATAATGAGAAGGCGATGAAAAGTTTTGGTCTCGTGTGGAAGATTATGTAGATTGCTCGTCAATTGAAAAAGAAATTGTTTTGCGATTAATACATTAACATAGCGTACTGTTTTACGCTTCTATCGGACAGAAGAAGCTTTTTTCTTGTTTTGTTTTCGAAACCTATGAACGTTGGTTGCCGATGTAGCGCCGTCTCAGTGCAGTTACTCAGCTCAGTGGCATTGCAGAGATGATAACCCACCGTTATCATAATTAATTTAAAAACTTACAAATCAATAAATGGGGAATGTCCGTTTTCCGAAGCAGAAAAAATTTGTAATGTTCGGAGGGATTTTTTAAAATTGGCTCGATGATTTCGCAAAGCCGTATATTTTAAGTTTTCTGTAAACTTGTTTGTCTTGTCAGATTAAGAACCGCAGTATACTCTTATTCATTAATCAGATTTGCTTTAGAGTAAGTGAACTCGGCTGAAACTGGGCCATTATGTTACACGAAATTGAAAAGGAAAGAAGAATAAGTTACAAGCGAAAAGCAAAAACTATTATGCGGGGGTAATTATTTGAATTCTTATTTTCTTGGATTTTCGCCAGGTCAAAGTGTAGCCCCCATCTTATTCTTATATTTAACTTTTGCTTATATCATTTTCTGTATAATTAATAACTGGACTCTCTTTTGTGTGCATGGCGGCCTTACTTAATTTGTTTCGTCGTAAGGTCGTTCTCAAAAGCCCTGGTAGACTTTGTAAGTTATTAGTCAATCCTTCTTATAATTTAATAATGAGATTAATAACATAAACTCCATTAGTCTGTTTTTTATTTGTTGTTAATTCGTAGTACTTATTTATCTCAGTTTTTGGTATTCGGGTGTTGCCTACGATGAAGATCGAAGACAGTCTCTTTGACATAGCCTACACCAGAATTCGAGTTTTATATAGACAAGGATTGTATAGGCGCGGCCGAAGTCCAAATCGTGGGTTACGGCCACGATCGACGGAGGTACTATGCCACTGAAAAATAGCGAAATTACGTTAGAAATAAGAACATGGTACCCATAGAGCAAGAACTTATGCGGAGTCTTCAACTGTTTCTAGTGCGGAGTTCTTCAACTCTTGGACCCGCTTCTCGAGCCAGCCTTCCTTATGACGAGGCGCTTGTTACATCTAGTACTGGAAGTGAGAGAAAAAAATGTTTAACGGGATTCAATTTATTTCAGAAGTGTACGCCCGCAGAGGAACCGAGTAACAATAAGTTATTCGAAATTATGGGAAGAAGTTATGCAAGTTATGCATAAAGAATCGGGCAACTAGGCCGTCCAATTTTCAGATAAACTCCAGAAACACCCCTTTTCGCTTATTACACGCATTTTATATTCCCTACCGGCGATATTTGCATAACACAGCGTTGGTGCATTTTGTCTTCGCTCCCCGGTCGAGGATTTATGCGGCGCGGGTCCGGCCGTAATTGATTCGCCCTTATTCGTAACAGAAATCTTTCTGCAGGAGGGGAAAAAAACGAAGCAAAGAAAGAAATTATTATGTGAAATCGTATTGGTCGAAGAACATAGGGGGGATGAGTTATACCGGCGAGGAAGTCGTAAACTCTGAACGCTAACTGGATTCGGTCCCCGGGTATTGAGAATACTTTAAATGCGGGGAGCATGTTGATTTTTCACGCGGTATTATAAATATACGTCGGTATGATTTATATGAATTGGATTTCCGGCCGGAGCTATCGGTCTACTTATAGACCGGTTTAATACAACAGCGTTTGAACAAAAAATAAAATACACTGGTAAAAATTCAGCTTGTAGGATCGTTGAACTAAAATATAATATAAAACGCGTATTACGTTTCATCTTGCCACGACAATAACGTAGAACTAGTCCGTAGGCGGTCGCTGATTCGCTTGTACCGATGTTTCAATTGCAAAACTTGGGATGTTTTGCATATTTACAATGACTTAAATATAGATTCATTTTACTGACAGGATCACTTTAATGTATCTGCACTCTCTGGTTTATGTTAAGCATATTTCAAATTACATAGGGCCCTGAGAGATTGTAATTGTATTTAACTGGAAGTTGAACATAGGCTCTTGAGTTATCAACATAAATATAAAATACGATGAAATTATTTCGACTCAACTTCTGGTTGGGGATTGGTCGCCTCGATAACTACTGCAATCATCAACGTTTTCAGAAGGTAATAACTGTAAATTTATTCTAATGGAAAATAAATACGTTGTTATTCTGAGTCATTGGTTACTATTAGCAGAATGGACGTTTTCATGAATCTGAATTTAAATTTGTAATAGAGTACATCGAACACTCATAACCCCAATATATATGCCTGAGAAATACAAGCTAAGAAAGGGAATATATATATTTAGGTATTATATATACAACAAATTATTCGTAGAAATGTTAAAATTTCTAAAGTTTAGACAATTAGACATTTTGTTAAATGTCACTTAATGTCTATTTTAAGTTTTCCGTATAACATGGCTTGCTTACAATGTCCAGCTGGGTGGTCCCAATTCTTTTATTTATGTAATCCAGGATCCACTTCCTTGGCACATCATATTTTTAAGTCATGTCACTAGAAAGTTCTTCGGTTATAAACAGACGAAGTGATAGTCGTATATTATTTGAGCATTACAGAGACGGCCAAGCACATCTGAATCCCGAAGTGGCGAATATTTAAGCTGTATCTGCTCTAATTTATATAATACGATTCGTCAGTAATGAATTTGTGAAATTGGAATTTTCTGGTTCGATGTTTAGTTGTTGTAGAGGATCTATACAGATGATACATTTCTGATCGCACATTTTATAAACATTCTATAGAGAGGTAGAATGGAAATTACAACATCGTTTACACTTTTTGGCGTGCTAGGAGGATCGGCATATGGTCTGTGAATGTTTGATTGCTAACATAGAAGTCTACAACACGTGCGAGAAGTCTGTCAATACAGCAGTTATCGATCACTAAATTTCGATTCGCTGCGATAAAGTTTGCTCACCTCTTAGCATCGATCTCCATTCGACGATTTAAAATAATAATTTTATAAACATAATAATTTAAAAACCTATTAGTTCCTTATTAGAAATTACAAAAGAATGTCTCGATTTCCTAATTAGGTTATTAATAACCCTTTGAGAATAACGTATTTTCTTTTAAGACCCGCAATATTATATCACAGTAGATTCAGAGTAATCTCGCTGCGTAGCTAACTGTCTTACAGTGTATGTAGTAATCATGTCAACTTACTTCTTTATTTTAATTTAATCACTAAAGCATCAATAAAACAGTAAACATTCAAATTAATGCAAGAATTTAAAATCTAAGACGTAAATAAAAGGTTTCTTATTAGGCTTAAATATCCTTTAACTATCTTTTTTCCAAGAAATTCTTTCGTACCAGGCAAAAGGAGACAGGCATGGATATTTTAAATATATTTACGTCTATTAAACTAAAAAGTGGTTGTACATTAAAAAAATTCACACGACAATAATTAATATGTTCTTTCATCGAATACACTGATATACATCGTAGCTATTTCCATCGGAACGATCCCCCGGGGAATGAATAATTTATACTATTACTTCATTAGTTTCCTTGACCCTCTTATTCTGTCTGTTCCTTTAAAAGAAAATGTACGGAATGAAACGAGGCGAAGAGCGTGAAACACGCGAACTTAACCCACCTATGAATATAGAAAAGAACCCGGCTCCCTTACAGTAAATATGAATTCTCCATTGATCAACGACAGAATGCCAAATCGTATGCAAACTGTTATTCGGCGGGAGACGTGGGACTATCCGCGTGGGAGAGGCCCACCGCACCAGGCTTTCTGACTGCAGCCAAACCGATTGTGAGCTCGGAATTTACCGCCTTATTCAATTAAAAGGCGACACAATGGATTAAATCTGAATAAACGGCCCCGACGGGCGAATTCCGCTCCCCCGATTTGCAAAACCGGGATCCAACCAGCTGGAAAAGCATTACCATTTTGACAATAGTGATCCCTTTTACACTGTAGAAGTGAAAAACGTGTGTCTTCCATTGTATAACTCCCGGTATCGTGAAAATCGCCGAGCTGAGTGATTAGTCCGTGCCAACGATGAGTAAAAACAATTATAAAAATTTTTTAAAAAATCCAGGAAACCTCTGTTTTACAAAAAAAATATTTCATTAGCTGCAGATCGGTTAGCTTTACTGAAGTACCATTAAAACTTGAAAAAATGAAAAACCACACGCTGGTACTGAATTCATTGTTTCAATTCGGCCATGCCATCCGACCTTCGGATTACCACATTTCTCTCCGAGACACAGAATCCTATTATTTACTCGGAAATTGGCAGTCGCCATATTCTCTCTTGATATTCACCCAACTCTCACATCCTGAAAGGTGTTTGTTTCAACGGTTTTGACGAAAAAAATTATATTTAGATTTTTGTTTTATTTCCAACTCAATGTCTGTAATCTTGTCGGATCTAAGGTGTACATATGCCCAGAGCTATACATTCAGTTTACAGGTTAAATGTATTGAAATATTAAACGCTGGACGTATTTTTATTTTTACAGCAAGGTTATTGAGGGAGCAGGAGAGTTCTAATTGTTTTCTCGTAAGCTCAAAAAATAACAGGAGAATAATACTGAATTAGAATCCTGCCGGCTTAACGTATGTAGCTGACAGAAAATGTAATGCACAGTTATGAGTTGGTCTTGTTGTACTTTTCTGGATACATTAGCGCACAGACCGGAATCAATCCAATGAGTCGCATAAACACCGAGTTGTAATTTAAAATGTGTGTAATCTTAACATAACTCCACATATTCTCTAGCTACTCGATTGGTTTCCAGGCTTTTTTCATATATAAATCAATAAAATTGTACCAATTTTACATTTGTGTCTACGTACAACATCCATATGCATCGATTGATGACATTTAACTTGGTTTGAGGTAGCCATACTGACGAATGTGTGATGAATATGAGGAACGTGGATGTCTGATGTCATTTGACAAGTGGCGCCTACGCAACCCGCCTTGAATAAACGACGGTGTCCGCAGAGCCGCTCGGTGTTATGAGCGGGCCCATGAATTATAACGACTTTCAAAAACACATTTCCATTTAATTTAAAACGATACTGCCGATTTTCGAGCTTTCGAAATTTCGTGGAGACAGGCTCATTGTCGATTTTTGTCCCCCTCATTAGTAGCGCATTTAGCATTTAGCGCAATGATCTAATTATGCTGCAGTGCATAAATGCCCGTTTGCCTGAGCTCAGTACTGCAATTTCTCGCATAAATAATAATAATGAATAATTCAATATTATTAAGAAATAAGGAAGGTTAACCGTGGTTCGGAATATTATCACGCGTCCGATAGTCTGTTTCTTTCCGTTCGTTTGAGCCTTCATCAATAATATAGTCAGGCGTGTCAGCGTGAGTTGTCAGTTAGAAACTCGAAATTACGAACAACGAAAAAACATTAGCATTTAAAAATCTAAATCAATAGACCCATTGACAAGTCAGCGAAAGTTTTGACAGGGTGTTTCGCCGGCATTCGGGACGGGACCCAAATGAAGTGACATTAAATATTGACCTAATTACATAATTGTGTGGCTTACATTTCCCAATTTACCAATTGCCTAATTGCTTAAACGTTTATTAAAAATATGGCGTTATGATTTCTTTTTGACATTAAATGCACAAGAAATATAAATGTTTTTGAAGGAGGTAGAGTTTGCGTGAGGGGGAAAAAATTATAGATAGGTTACAATCATTAACTGGTTAATTCAACATTAACTTTCCATTCCCCACATACAATTCACTAAGTGTTGGAGTTTAAATATCTTAAATCGACCACAAGGAAAATTAAAACGAGCACCTGGCTATCAAATTACTGCAAGATGTAGTAAGGCCATTCCTAATTCGTCCCAGCCTAAACCAAAAGATTAACAAGTTGTATTACACGAAAAACCTAACGGGGTGTCCAGGTTTTAAATTGGTTGATGACATCCGAATACAACCGTGAGCAATGGTGGGCCGATAATCTAAGGCAGATATTACAAAACGAATTTGCATCGGATGCGCATTTCATTCTTGGGGCGATGAAAAGAATCCTAAACCTGACGCCCCGCACACTTGCCAATAACCGAGGAGAGAAAGAGATCCGACATCGCTGATAAACGGATCCGTTACGTCCGCTCGGAGATATTTTAATTAAAAATTCGCGCTCCTATCTAGAGTATTAATAACGGAATCGGAACGGTGATTTGAAATTTAAAACAAATATAATAAAGAAAACAGATATAAAAGGCGATTCGTATAAGTTTTTATTGGTTCTGGCTCCGGTTCAGACCGTTTTGTCGCTGAATTTATGCCGTCCCGGATAATTGGAACGTGGAGGCCGGAGAAATACATATTTATTCTTTTTTGCCATAAATGACGTTAATTGGTAAAATGTATGATCGAGACCGAAATTGGCGAACGCTTGTAAGTTTATTTACCTTACGCAACTCAGCGTGTAATTATAATCCTGTGGTAAATTGAACATCAAGTTACTTCATACCGTAATTTGGTGCGGCTCTGCCAAGCGAGAGAAGTCTTAGAACGGGATCTCCCGTAGTAATAAATACTATCGCCCGTCATACTTTGAGCTACTTACGCCAACGTTATAAAATATAAGACCGTCATAACCTTTCGTAAGAGGTTCTAATGTGGGATAGTGGAAAAACTTTGACATGAGAGTATAAAATCAAAATTATTATTTCGCTTTTATTATTTATTATAAATAATTATTATCAATTCAAATTTATTTGAGGCAGCTCAAAATTACAGGGTACAAACACAAATTCATGCAATTTCATTTTATTTATTGGTTAGGTAATAATTATATATAAGGTAATTTTGACGATAGGTCTCCAAAGACGGTGGGCAATTATTATTGGAAAAAAGTTAACTATTGAATATAAGTATATAACGAACTTTAAATTGTCATTAGTTAAAATAATAACGAAAGTAGTGTGTTTTCTCTGTCGAACATTCACTTTAAACTGGTCATCTGTTTCCGGTAAGCTGAGCAAACTAAAACGGGCGTGGTGTCAATAGAAAGGCGTCCGATATCCCTTCATCTTCAAAGGCCCTACACCGAAAGGCTCATTAGACAATTAAAAAAGGCGACAGTTCTCGCGAGAGGTTTAAGTCCGGGACGACATCTCGGCGACACGGGGGATTATCGGCCGGCTGCTATAGCGATTAGGACACGGCTCTCCTAGCCGCGATAATGAGCGCCGCTTCAATTTAAGCTTGGACTTAATCTTAAGTAAGACTCGGTGTTTTGTCCGCCGGCCGTCCCCTCGGTAGTTCACTCAGACGTGAATATTAAACGGGCGGTTGGAATCGTTGGATCTATCCGAGCGAAAAATCCGCTAGGATTGAGATTCGATTCTTGTGGCACTTTTTTGTTTATAGACATTTACAATTATAAGTCGGGAATATTATAAATGAGAAAGGAGACGCGGTCTGTCTGTATCCACTGTACAATCTTCTAATCGCCTTATTATTTTACCATTAGCGATTGTTTTTAGATATACGATGTCGTAGGCTTCTGAAAATAATTTCATTATAAATATCATTTTTGAATGTTCACACATATTATATATACATATGCGAAATAATCCTGGTCTATTGTGAGAAGTTATAATTTATTCGTATTTTGTTCGTAACTCTGACTATTGAAATTAATGAAAGCTTATAGTTTGAATAATGTAGTAATAGTACAAAATTAGATGTAATAGCTCGTCTCGAGCGCGGATGCAGAATAAATTCAAAATGGAATTAATCTCTAGCGTCTGTATTTAATTTTTAAAAATGTTAAAATATGAGTACTAGAGTTCGATGTACTCTTATTTTATATTGAATACTAAAATACCAGTTGGTATTATGACTCACAGAACGTTGTTTGGAGAGAACGGGGAACGTTGTTTTGAGAGTACAGAATACGAGGCACAATTTACGGGGATAAATATTATCGTAATTTATCGGTGCGGGATGCTGATGGCGGGCGGTCGATTTAACTCTCGGTGAGACAGCCCCGCCGAGAGGTCATTAAGTTTTTGGAAACAGGAAATTGCCGAACTTTCAGCTCCGCAATCAAACGAGCTCCGGCGAAAAACAACAACCCAACCGTTATTATAACATCCCCAATTAAGGACTTTATTAGGGTTCTGAAATTTAAACCTGAAAAAAAGAACCGCGTCGTTCCCGCACAGAGATTACAACGCACTGGCCGATATTAGCCAGTTTCGTGTTCAACCGGGCGAGTCGATTCCTTATAGCTGTTTCATTTGAAACTATTTGCTCGGAACACTCTAATCCCGGGGCCCTGTAATATTGTGTTTTATTTTTCACTCCGGCGAGTGTTTCAATTCAACACACAATATCAATTACTCGGAATGGATTTCCAAACTGCAATCAAGGCCGATTTTATAAAGACACGTCGGCCTAATGATGCCCTTTGTAGTTTGTTAATGTGACTACAAATTAAATTAAAATACAGAATGATCGTTAATGTCAAACTGAATGATATTCAGTTGTGGAAAGACCAATTTTTCGCTACCGGTCTAGAATTCTATCTCATATATTTTTATATTACTCTAATCCCTTAAAAAATTGGTTAAATTCAAGTATTGAAAACACTGCGTTGGTGCGGCCTAGACTGAGGGTCTCAAAGGTACTGAAAAAGGTACAAGCAGCACTGATTTATTTACAGTTGGCCTGAGAATTTTGGTTTTTTAGTGAATTGACTAAATTTAAAAAAGAAGGCTTGCCCTTCCGTCCATAGTAACATGGGGAGCCGGAGATTTCGCAATTAGAGGCGGAATATGTAAATTACAGTCAAAATTAATTGGCGATTGCGAAGACGAATCTCTTATCCCTCGACCGAATTCCTCTTTTCCCGTCGGCAGATTTATCTTTTACAGTTTCGAAATCAGCGGAACGAGCAGCAATTCTTCCGATCGACGGATTTTGGAAAAAACCCTTAGAAACCCCCGTTCGAAACGTATACGCAGATCGCCTTCCCACATCCCGCAATATATTTCCAGGACGCCTACGCCAGTCTCATAAACGTCCGGTGCCGATCTCGTTAATTCCCGAGAGAATTCAATTATTAGCGGCGTAAACAGTCGACCGTTGAAGTCAAACAGAACGGGCGGATATAAATAAAGCTTGGAATCGGTAAAAAAAATTAGAAAACTGTACAAGTGCGTTTGAGGAAGGGGAAGCTGCCCTACCGTCTTTATTAGCATTAGATTTGCATGCTCCGGGCTAGTTTATTAATAAATAACCCGGCGGATTCATATTAATGTAAATCTGCTACCGCTGCGGGCATCTACAATCAGTCACGTCTCTATCCACTGTTACATTTATAATTTTTAGTGACAGCATAATTAGCCTAGCCGGTTTGATACCAAAAACGTACCGTTCTATTAGGAATATACATATTCAGATGCTGGAAGTAGTACAAAAACGTCTACTTACTAAGTGTCTATCTACTAAGTGTTCCCGGAGACTAGCTAATTATTTCAGTTATCCGTAGCTAACTAATAATAAAATTATGATTCGATTTCATTGTGATTTAATCCATATCCTGAATTATTGTATAGGTATGTATGTTTCATTTCGACAAGGAAAAAATTGTTTTCCAAATATTCCTGAATTACCTTCTTGTCCAATAAAAACTAATTATTAGTCACAACAAAAAATAATCTAACAATAATCGAATCGGTGTGTTTTCTCATGAAGCACGATACTGTTATAATCGCGAAATTAACATTGTTCGGAACTACAGTATCAGGTAGAGCCTGAATATTGCAATTCCCAAGGCATGTAAGGAATTACCACGAACAAAGTGAGATTCATATTACAATAGTTTCACGATCGTTGTTTTGGAACCGGGTTAATATCTTAACGGATACTCACCTGCCCATATACGAATTACCTGTTACTTAAGTATTGCACTCACGAGGAATTATCCATTATGTTTATTATATTTTTTCATGTGTGAATAATCCAAGTGTCAAAAGTAGTAGAATAATATAAGTATCATAATACAAGTATTGACATAAATTCTTAGCCTGCGTTTTGAACATTTCCTTAACATTTCTCTAATTCTAAAAAATAAATAAATTTAATTTTGTAAATCTTTTATTACAAGGAAGGTAATACAAGAAATGAAACATTCCGTTTTCTATTTATATTTAATAACGGTTTTTCGAATTAAAAAAATTTTTTTTTGTTCTTTATCTTCTACCACAGGTTGAAAATAAATTACAGTATTTGCTGGTTGCCGTTTATATGTTATGTTAGTGTCACTTTCAACAGTTTTTATGGTATAATGCAAGATACTTTGACTGTATCTACATAGAAAACTACTTTAAATGTCACTGTGGACATTAAGAGCGCTTTAAAGCGACGTTAAGTTAAGCTACATGCACATTTTTTCTGTTTTTTTACGATTCGTGTCTATTTTTGTTTCCCCGCTGTTATACCCGAGGGTTACACTTCATCCCCTTGCAACTAACCTACCCCATTCATCATCGTTGTTTCAAAATGCAAAATATTTCAACGTTATCTCGGGGGGACCGCGCCCTGCGATAAGAGACGACTTGTGGCATGGGTCCAACACCGAATGAGGGCAGCAAATCATCCTAACTTAGTTAGGACTTTAAGTTCAATTAGTTATATTGCCGCATCGGCGTCTTCGATACTGCGCCAGTCGCGGAGTTGTCTGAAGGTCTGACAATCGCTGCCTGAAGTCGAGACATAACTGATTTCTTATGCGAATTGTTTCAGCGTAAGAACGAAACGATGTACGGCCTGTGTTTGTTCTATCAGCGATGATTCTCGAACGGTCGTTCAAGTTTGTAGTAGTATTTGTAGTAAGGATGGCATCGATGATTGAGGATTTCTTGATTAATGGTTTTAAAGGTTGACAATACAGACAACCTCCAGCGTCGATCTGGCTGTCAACCGAAACTAACATGACATTATTTTATGCAACTATTTCCTACAGTATCTTCCTTGATATAGTTATGATATTTTCGTGAGGCAATTACTGTTTACTTTTTTGTTTACGAAGCTTCCAGGGTTGGCTTCAGTGAAATAATTTTGGAAGGTCCTGATTTATCGTTACCTTTTAGCATGTTTGAAGCCCATCAGCATTGTGCATTGTTAAACGAACTGATAGGAAATAAAGAACAGGAATTTTAGCCCATATTTCAATGAACGTTAATTCCTTTCGAGGTAACAATCTACTCTTTTTGAAACGGGCTTCAACATGCCTATTTATAAATGAAGCCCCTCGTCGATGACTTGAACCGTTCCTTGTAAAGTCAAAGTAAGACTCCAAAATGAGATGGCAGACTCTAGTACTGCTTTAAAGCGAGTGCTGCCTTTTATTGTGAGCAACGATACAAAGGTCTGCTGCCACTCTAAACACTTGGGTTTTTAAAGGTCATTTTTCTTCTGTCTTTCGCCCCTTTATCGACCCACGTCCACTTGTATTTTAAACACTTTCTCTCCACCTGATCTTCAATTACAGTATCAACATTTTCGAGACTAGTTTTATCTAGATTCAGTGGTCAGACTTAGGGAAATGATTTCGAAAACAAAATCAGTACGCATATTAATATTACACACTCCTGAGATTTAACGTAATTTTCCCATGATCCTTTATTACTTTTAATTGGAAAAACATTGAATAATTATGTAAGTACTATATTTTTCATGTCTTAGCTCAACGGACCCAATGTTAGATAAGGTTCTCGAGGACCCATTAAAATTCTTTCAATGAGTTACAAATCAAAACCGTAATTGAACCACGTCCAAATGACTCTTCAACGTGAATCGAGATTCCTTCAAATGCTTACATATTTTAACATTAATTTAACATTAATCCTTGTTGACGTAGAGCAATTATCATTGGTATCGATGGAGTTTAAAAAAAATCTTTAGTTAATTGTACATGTCAAGTATCCAATTGAGATTGGCATTCGACACATGAGATTTATTGATATTAATATGAATTTTATTTATAATTAATTAATTTTTAATTAATAGCAGACATTTTATTCATTCGCTTGTTCCGATTTTCCGTCAAGAGCATTTCATTCTGAAAGATCGCATATTTACATTACTGTTATTGCATGTTTACCTTTATTGTTTATATGTAAACACGTTTATATCAGTCAGAACACTGATCGGGCGTCTTGTACTGAATATTTTAAATTAGTATACATTTATTGAAATTACATGCAATCAAAATGTAATTCTACTCAATGTAAAATGGTAGAAAGCCAATTTTTAAACATTATAAATAAATACATATCATTTCTCGTAAGTACAATTGGCATCAATGTTAAATCCTGAGATGATAATAATTACACAACATTGGATAACGCGGTGGCCTGGTTTTTTCATATTGTAGCCGACAAGTCCTTGGGGACAATGATTCTATTTCGAAATCATATGAAACATGTGATCGTGGCAGTGCCAAACAGTTCATTATTCGATTGGAAATTATCCAATACCCCTCATTAATACGGAGGTCTTCTCATTCATGATTAACTGAGCATAAAAAATAGAACGTAAGTATAAATAAAACATAAGTCAAGAAATTTAGGTCCACGACCGGGAATCGCATTCGAATACGCATATATATATATATATATATATATATATATATATATATATATATATGAAGTATGTATAAAGTAAGTTAATGCCCGTAGCGAACAACAGTGACTCAACTCTAATTGGCTAGGAAATATGATCGTGCATTACCGCCGTCTGTAAGAAATGCACTGCCAACTTACGAGTCAAAACAACCCTGCTCTTGGAAGTTCGGATGAAGTTCATTTCATACTTTGTGATAAAATTTTAATGGCCTCGTTTATTATATATATTTATTTGAAAGAAATAATTTTTTCACTTTGAGAAATAATTCTGAGGAATTGCAGGGTGATAGTTCAATTACACGCTAGGTTTAGATAGCTAAAAATAGCCATATTTGCATTCTCGCAATACGGTGCATTTTATTATCCATTTAGTCTTCACAGAAGTTGCTAACATTTTCTTAATAAAAAAAATTCCTTCCTGTTAGGTATATCAGCCCCTTGTGGAAACAGATTATCGAAAGAGTGATTACAGTTTCAGTGGTTCCCTTTAACTAACACCACTCGTGATTATTTAATACTCATTAAATAAAGCACGGGAACAACTCGAGACTATTTTAGGTAATTAATTAATCAAAGCCAAGTGACGCGTTAAAGAATTTCGTGACGTAGGTTCTACCCGCTCTTATTACACTCACCGATTCTCCCGTACCTCCCACGCGAAACTCGACCTTTTTGCCGAACGGCGTAGCGTCTGAATCGGCGGTGAGTCGACTCCCGTCTGTCTTTTGCAGCGGAGTTTCGCAACAGGCCGAGCCTTGATTAATTATGATGACGGGGGCGGAGGGGACCACCTTTATCTCAAAGCGACACGCACCAATGAAAATCAATTTAATTGTTCGTTTCAGTCCCGAAACCCAATTGCGAAACGATTACATGTACCTTCCTTGATGTTCCAGTGCGACTGGCTGTCCAGATGTACATAAATATACAAAATAAGGCCTTCTCATAACTCTATTCGATATCAGTTTAAAGTAGAAAGTTCTGATTGAATGATAAAATATATTGCCTGAATCGAGTTTTTTTTAATTAAAAGTAGGTAATTAGGCTATATTCATGTAGTTTTTGGGAGGCCTGCAAGAGTTCTGAAAATCATAAAACTTTAATTTCTGACAATATTCATTATAATTCCGTTAGTATTTCTGCGAAGCGATGAAGCATCCTATCACCACTAGCGGTAGTTATAGTGGCAACAATTATTAGGAGTGATTTATTTTATCACAAGTGATATGAATCCCGCACTACGTCCACTTTCATTTCATCTCGGATTATACGCCACAGTTTTTCAGGAGTGGAAAAACCGCTTGATCCGAAGCGTAAATCGAAATGGAAAGTGCGGTATCATACGAGCGATGATAAATTAGACTACTGACGAGGCGAGTTCATTTCATAAAAAGAAATCGAGAACTATTAAGAGGCCACTCTGCTGAACCCAGTAATTTTTTACTTAATTGACACGGCAAGGCTGAACAGCTGGTATAACTTTGATGTGCACAATTCGATATGCATTTCAGAATTTATCCGGCAGGTGAAATTGAGAATATTAAGAGTGTTATAAATGGACTGACGACGGTGCAAAGATTACTGCATCGCAGTTTCAGACCGAACTTGGCCCAGCAAATAAAACAAATCGATATTCATTTTTTCAACATTGCCATTTGAACTACTCTTAAAAACAAAGAGTGGAAGGGTTTCTTCAAATGCCTTCACGTCAATTTAACTACATTTTTTCTTTATTGATGTCAAACCAATTGTCATCTACATTGTGTGTTCACATTTTTACATATCGGGTCAAGTATGCAATTGAGATATGTAGTTCTACAGCGAAAAAAATCTTGAAATTGATACAAGCGATTGATCTTTAAATTGGAGAGGGAATCAACAGTCGAGAGCTCTTCATGCTGTTAGAATGTTGTTCTCCACTGTCTGCTGTTTGAGAATACAAATGCATATTTGCATTTATTAAATTCCTGAAGTTAACTTCATCAATTTTTTCGGTATATTATTAGTATGATAGCTTTTGCTGTGAACAGCTACCTTTACAAATCTTATTTCATTACAATGTGCATAGTGTATTGTTTACAATGCACAAATGTTGGATAATACCGGCCCCTCAAGAATTTCCACATTTATGTACATAGATATACCTCATTTAGACAGTTCTTCAATAATGAAGTGTTATCTTCAATAAAATATTGTATTTAAACACCCGATTTCATACAATATTACTTCATAAATAATAATTACCACTAGGTTATATATATGCTGCAAGTAATCAAGGAGCTTGTGTTCGTATTATCATAGTTCTGCGTTATACGCACTTGAAACACTGGGAGAGCGATGCATAGCTGTCCAGCAACAAACTATCGAGCTGAATACTAATGAGTGAACTGCGAGATGGACTCGTAGTCAATTCAAATTTGCAATCGACGGACCGGTATTGCAGCCTGGTTCGGCACGTTAACGCCGGAATTATTTTACGCATATGAAATATTTTAGAGACGTGATCGTGTGTCTGGGTGTCCGATTCGCGTCCGACTAATCGGTTTAACCGATTGTTAGGGACGCGTATAGTGTTTCTCAAGCCCTTCGATAGATCACTCTTTAAATGGCTTGAAAAGAATTTTTCCAGCTTATTGTTATAAAAGTTTAAAAGGGGAAACTTCTCAGAAGAGAGAGGGAGAGAGTTGAGTTTCAGATATAGGGGTCGCGGCAGGTGGGGGGGGGGGTAATTGGTATCTCAAGTAATAAAGAAACGCCCAGTTTTCAAGCTCTGATATAAAGGGAGACTAACGAAGCAGAAATAAAATTAGAGAATTAGTTTAATTAAATTGAGTTAATAACCAGTTTTTGTTGTCGTCCCACGGGTAAAAAAACATCCGTCAAGAGGCCGTCGATCCGGTAATGTATCTGCCCAACGGTTTCGTCATCGGCAATAAATTATCTTTCTTAAAGGGTAAACAGCAAAAACACGTTTATTGGGTAGTTTTTAAAGTAAAACGATTTATTGCCTGTCGTTTCTTTTTAATTGTATTAATTAAGAAATATAAATAGGTGCCAATTTTCTTGACCGGTTATAAATGTTCCGTCCACTTCCGTCGGATGAGTTTTTCCTTCAGTTTAAAACACGAGATTCCTAACATCCATGATTTAATGAGCGGTTCCCACCCAAATTCTGCTGAGGTAAATATTTTATTATATGGCAAGATCGAAAAATGTCGATAACTAATTATAATAAGGATATTCTGTTCAGTTGTTATATTAAGTAGTAACGATAGTCTCTATTGAGATTACATGTTTAACGTTAACACTACCAAAATAAAAGTACTTGTAATTATGTTTCGATATCATAAGTTTGTTACTGGTGCTTTTGACTCCGCATTTCCGCAATTCTAAATATTCTGCGGGAATTGCGGAGGCCAGTTTCTTAGCCCAGTCTATCAGAATCCGGTTCCGGAAGTTGTAATTTCAAGTCTCCAAAGTTGCTTCTCCTTTACTTCCTGGAACGGCCAGCAGTTAGGCCGGAAAATGGCGAGTTTGGGGTTAAGTCCCCTTCATAGTAAACCGAAAGTTCGCCTTAGCACTAGACTGAATCAAGGGGAAGCCATTGTTGAAAATTCCTCTTCATAATATATGTATTCTGATGGATAGTATGCATCTCTTTAGCGTAATGGTTATTCCGTTTTGGCTTAAATAAAGTACCCCCTAGGATGATCAACTTTGGTTTTAATTCTTCTTGTAATTTCATTGAGACGTGAAGAATCATAAAATAAGTTCTATAATTTAATAAGTGATAAGTTTGGTGAAAAATGGTTTAATGTTATTATTGATCGCGTACAGAAAGATATGCCATTCTCTTCTAATTTAACAAAAATAATTGACTAGTTTATTCAGCTCATTTAAGACCGAGCATTCGGTTCATGAGTGTAAGTACCCGGTGTCTACGCCCGGATTAGAACGGTCGTTGGCCTTTTCATTAATGTGACAGCCGCCTCTCTAGGATGCTGTTCTTGGACTGGACAACATCTCTGAATACCATCGTAAAACCACTCTATAAGACTGACAGAGGCGGTCGGGGTGACCACCCGTGCTGTTTACGTTATCGGAACATCTTAAATAACTGAGATTTCTAGTTAACCTGTCTTCTCATCTGAAAGTTCAATTTCACACGCAAATACGCACACACGCACGCGCGCGCTCACACACACACAGACATGATTCTATTCCGTAAACGTCATTATATACCAACAATATTCTATAAAGAAACAATAATATTCCCTTTATTATTATTCTCTTAATATCTCGTGATCTTCTATCACCTGATTTAGTAATATGACTAAGGGTCGTCACTAATTTATTTGCAGATTGTTACTGAAAATGGCAAGAAACCTGTCTAGTATAACATATATATGGTATAGTCCAAATAAGAGAAGGCAGATATTCAAAACTCTTGTGGATCCACTGGCCGATATTTTATATAGTACGTTGAAGCGTATAAGCGGATGCATATTGCGGGAATGTATTTACTATTTAAATTCAGATATACTATAGTTAACTATTATTTTAAAAAACCTACATATGTATAACCTACAGTTGTTGTTATTAGATGTTATCACAAACACAAAACAAACGAACACAAAATGCAAGTTCGGGTCATTCCTTATTATTTCTGGGGTCGATGTTTTGTGAAACAATTCCGGTTTTGTTTTATCTCTTCGAGCGATCCCAATTGAAGGCCAGAAGACCCGGTCGGACCGACTAATGAAAATTTCAGACGGCCAAAATTACGTGGTCGCGGTTACTCCGTTCGTCCCTCAAACGGGGGGAGGGATGACAGTCGAACAAATCCAATTAAATGGTCCACTTTGCTCTTCGTCACTTTAAAGTAGCACAAGAACCAATTAACCCGACGCCCGGCTTCGATCGCCGTTGCTCCTCCCAAAAGGAAATGCTACAATTTGAAGACGGAGAAGCATATATATAGAATATAGTTGTTTAGACCACCTGAGCGATCTCTATTTTGTCTAAAATTATTGATATTATTTTCTTTTTATACAGTAAAAGTTTTTCACTTTATTCTCGTAATAGCATTGATACCACGCAGGACGGGACACGGTCTGTACTAATTTATTCCCTCTTCATCGTGGGCTACCGTCTCGGGCCCAAGAGCTGTCCTATCCGTCAGTCCTTTTACAAGCTTCCGCAATCAGATACTGACGGACGTTCCCTGTAGCGGATGGGTCAATTTCCGGCGCTGCGACGCCTAATACAATGGTAATACTACTATTGCTCACTCTATTCTCTCTGCTATCACTATTTCAACCATTGTCACTATTCATTCTTATAGTCGTCCTGAGAGCTCTCCTCACACCAACATGTGACAGTATCACCCTCCTGCTACAAGTTCTTAGGCACTTACAGTATTCATCTCGGGGTTACTGTAAATGAAGAATGTGGTGGCTGCCGGTTTTGATGTTTATAAAAACAGAAATTAATGAGCGGCTGTAGCCGAAAACATAGTTCACTCCAAACAGATTTAAATTAATAGAAAATATAAATACAACATTAAGTTTTTTAGGTAAAATATTTAGTCAGTTTCAAGCGGAGAAAAGTACATTATTCGATAGTAAGAGATTGAGGTTTCTGCTACCTAGCTTCTACATATATGTATGCATCCGCTATAATGAGGTATGAATAGGTCGGTAACACGGTACAGTTCTGGAATAGCCCGCACAATCCAACAGCGGGAAAAGCACCGGCGTGGTCCGCCCACCGCCACTTCTCTTTGCTAATACTCGCGTTCACCTTTGTATAGCTATGACTTAGTCGCATTTGGAAATTTCACACTCTGAAACATTTAAACTCCTCATTGTCGGCCGTGTCCCCGCGAGCGCTGTGATTTATTTGGCTCAAGCTCTAACGAGCCTTGAGCAATATATGAATAGGCAGCCAGTCACGAACAATAATGCTCTTATTATTGGCTCGACACCGATTCTTCTTGAGGTTTTATTATATCTTCCTTCGGAATAATCACACTGTTGTAAATATTCTATGATATCATACAACAGGATATCGGTTGCAGATACGACTGGTGAATACCAACCTAAAGTGTTAAATGTAACTTTTTGGCCTCTCATTGTTCTTGTGGAGGGCTATAATGAGAATTTATTTATATGCACTTCATTTCAAACATCTATTATTGTTGTGTAATTTTTAACAAATGCCTACGCCTTTTTCATGTGTCAGTTGTACAAAAAAAAAACCATTTGACAGCAGAAACTCAAGTACTGTTGGTTTAATCTTGATAAAATTAGGTCTACTGAGCAAAGCCTGGTGGGTTCGGACTTAGCGGTGGATCAGCCCACCTATGGACTTGTAGTGGGATTACTTGGCTAGCTCAGACAGCTGATAATCCTTTGAAAGCAGCGAGGACGGACAGGCAGGCGTGTCAGCGCGCTCCACTCTCATTCCACCAATTGCGCTTAGATAGGCGGGCTGTAAAACCGCCGTATTATCGCAATGGGACAACAGGGAAGCTGATAGCTCCTATAGCCATGCCACGTGCAGAAAGTTTCTCAGACTTATTGGAATAAACTGATTTATGAGATTAATTTGTCTAAAAATAGTCTGTTAGTAAATTCTAGTCAGTAATAAATCAAACCTGTCGAATGTTGAATTTTTCGAAAATAAAGATAACGTGAAGTCTTCTGAGAAATGTAAATGAGGTGAGCGGTGTTTTCCAATCGACATAATCCAACTAAACTTCATATCTTTTCACCGAGGACGAAACAAGCCCATTTATATAGTACAAAATGTGTAGAGAATAATATTAAACGTGGTTAGTGTATACAAATGAAATTTACAGAACCAATAACGGACGGTAAATCTGTTATAATGGAGTATTAAACGGCTAATGAAAGATTTCGTCTATTTTATTCAGCTACCTGAGAAACGATAGGTTTTATTCGGAAAGCAGTTTCGGTTTTTAAAGTGGCCAGCAGGCTTTCGGATCATGTATTCAGAATTTCCGTTTGAGTTGGCAAAAACGTTTGTAAGTCATCGTCATCCCTGGAGGTGGGAATCAGTTGACTCCGGTGAGCGGTGCCGGCGGGGCTTTTGTAACTTCACAACTTTCAACCTGTTAGCGGATTTGAATTGCAAAATCGGCGCGAGCGAGAGCAAGCCAAGTCAGTCCCGCCGCTCCCTATCAATATTTATCAGTTAAACCTATTATGTAGACATTTTATAACACTGGCCAGATATTAAATCGGATTTGACCCGGAGACATTGTCAACAGCCCGGGTCTGTGCCATATTTCTGATATTTATTTTTATTCCTACCGATTTTTATACCGGTCATATTTGGAACCTTGTTGAAAATGGTCAACGGAAAGGTATATAATATTTTCAAATAATCTATCGATCAATAAGAATATTTGTATAAAATAAATAAATATTCGTAACAATTTGTATTTATTGGAGCATTAATGGTATAATGGAAGTCGTCTCTACCTCTCAGCTAGTGCCAAGTTAAGAATGACCAATGACTAAAATAATCTTATGAAATGTTCTTACGCATTATTTACGGGCCTTCCAGAAGGCGTTAGGCAGAAACAGTACAGAAGCAGAGGATGGTAATAGGCAAGATATAGCATTCTTACGATACGTTTCCAAGAAGTAGGAGACGAGAGAGAATTCTAACGAGAGTGCCAGTCAGTGGGGACATTTTATATTTTAATGGGAAGAAAGGAAGACAGCTCCTATTAGGATAATAGGAAGTTGGGCCCGGGGGTAACGAGACAGGTCAATAGCCAGATAAGATGCCTAGATAAGTAGATACTAGATAGATCTCCCAG
The DNA here is from genome assembly GCA_019843655.1 of Lethocerus indicus. NCBI lineage: Eukaryota > Metazoa > Arthropoda > Insecta > Hemiptera > Belostomatidae > Lethocerus > Lethocerus indicus. Next base: position 22,109,009 of record JACDQD010000007.1, read on the forward strand.
GGAGACCACAAGATATAGGCGACTTGATATACGAACCCACTACAGGTGGTTGAAACTGATGACTCGAATTCGTGTCCGGCAGCATTATTTGTTTCAACCTTTTTTAATTGGCGACGAATTCTATATAATACATTTGTGATGTATGTAAATATTAGTCACCGTCATCATTACCACAAAATTAAACTTCGTTCTGCCCTTAAAATTGCAGTGCCTCCCTAAATATTGGCGATGGAACTTCAGGTGTATAAACGCAAAATAAAAAAAAATTTGTATAGGGAAAAACATTTTTGTAGGTCATAACAAAATTCAGTTGGGGTAGTAAACATGTTTATCTGACATGTATGTCGGGATTAGTGTAGTTTCTTATGGGAATAACGTATACCGGCCATACGAAATACTTATTTGAAGTGCCTGTTGATTGGGGACTAGGCGGCGGTGTGGTTGGGATATGTCGGATATTTCGTAAATGTTCGACGGCTGTCAGAGATTAGCGTACCGACGTTTCTCGGGGGAGTAGCCGGTAATTATTAGCCGGTATCGTTATCGGCGAACGGGCGACAGGGTAGAGTGGGACAGCGCCGATACCAGATAGCTGATCGGACCGGGACCTGACACCCATCCATCTGTTTACATTGATAAAGTCATCAACCACTCATCTGGATTTCGGCGTAGCAATTTCCGGATACGCTAAGCATAGTTTCGTTACATTAATCGCACAAATTAAGTACACGAATACACGCTAATGAGTGTTTTTTGTCAACCACCTTAAATACTGATTGGGAAGACTTCAGAAGACCCAGCAAATTTTCTTATATTGTAACTTATTATTCTTGTATAGAACAAACTAAACCTTACGTCTATCTTTGGTTTAGAACCACCAAGGAAAATAACATAAGTTGAATTAATAAATATTTATATTGCATAATCTTTTCAGATATTGTGAAAAAACTTAAGGTGCAGATTTTTTTTTAACATCGCCGTACATCAGAACTGTCGGTTTTCTTTTCTAAAGGTTTTCAACACGAATAAGATAAGTGAAGGCGTGAACGTGAATTGTGACGTGGGTGAGCTATTTTATAGTTAACCTGTGTAATACTGCAACTGAAACTACGTTGCCGTCATAAAGTTTTTTACGCTCGAAAACGAGCGTCCTAGCAAGACCCAGGACCAACTCATGATTGTTTATTCTGAAGTCTTTTTCAATAAATGGGAACGAATTTTGTGTCGATTCGATAAAAGTTAATTGACATTCCGTAATTAATCTATTACTTTCCAAGAATATTTGAGAAGTGCTTGGATACAGGAGGGGTTGGCTTTAGCAACCGCGAAATGCGGAAATTCTCAGATTGAATAAACTCGGTTCGGAATAGAATGATTGAATCCAACGATATTGGACGTTCTACAGAACACAACAGCTCCAATCAAGGGTCTATTTCAAGACCCTCCCGCCATTCTTCGAGTTATTTAATTGGCCTTTCTCGGTGCTTTTGGTTTTGCATTTTATATAACCCTGGAATGTTTTATATAGACTAGCGAATGACAACGTAAGTGTCGTCTCCATCCTCTATGGATGGATTGACTAATTGGTTTTATAATAGAACAACTTGACTAGTTTAAATTCACCAGTTGCACTTGCTGCGTTATTCATTTGTTGAATTGTTCTTAAAAATATTCGTCAAATCCAGCAATCAAATATATATTCAATTATTTTGTAATTTTTGTGTTTGTTGGTCAAATCACTTAGTCAAACTTCTTTTGCGTGCTATATAGTAAGACTAATATTTTAGTGTTGGGAGCGTCTGTTTAACATCTTGTAAGACAGAACCGAGGTAGTCGTTCACTAGACCATTTTGCAGCGGACGAGTATTGCCAGGAACCCTCGGAAAGATTAAGCGAGAGTTCGACTTAACCTTTCCCAAGAACTAGACAGCCGGCGTGCGGGGTACGGAACATTATGCACTCCCGGGGTACTCCCCCTCCCATAACTCCTCCTTTGGAGTTGGAGGGCGCTTTTAAATGGCCCTTCATTAATCTAATGCCCGTCATTTATGGCGAAGCGCCCGTTCATTTCAACCGACCTCACGGGACATTAGAAAGTAGTTGACTCCTCGGGCTAATCGCCGTTCTCTGGAATGTGCAATCAAATCGCTTCTGAAAGCCTAGACGAGATTCACTTCTCCCAGATATGACTCTTCGCTAATGATGCAAGCGGCAGTTCATATCTGCGATCTAACTACATTCTATAATATTATAAAATAAGATTACTGTCTGCTACTGTTGATTTATATAAACCGCCACAATTCGTTCTAGAAGACATCTAGAATATATTGGTAAAACTTATGTTATATTATTTTATTTGTGATTCTTCTTTCTCGTAACATTTTCTTATCATTGTATCGTTGTTGCAGGTTCGCAGCGGCACAAGACCTGGTGAGTTTTCCTATTTTTTACCTATACTAATATAGTTTCAATCACTACACCCTAGACAGTTAATCCTGAATGCGTGACAGGAGACAGACAATGCAATATGTCGCCTATTATTTAGTAAAATAACTAATTGCGGATTTTTCCTCGTATTTCGCGATATAACGGGGTCATGTTGCGGATATACGTGTCGGCACGTTCACTGATCACGTGGACGTGTACGGTCGACATGTTGAAATAATAATCAACCGGGCGATGCAAGAATCGATCCGACAGTGAGAACACAGGCCAAGTAGCGGGCGCCCTGTAATAAGAAAGCAATTTCAATTCCACTTCTGGTGATTTCGCATCGGAAAATTCGGCTACGCTGACAATTTTCCACGCAAATCTTGGGAAAAATGCCCCTCGCGGGGGTAATTTACGGCCTAATTAGCGTACTGCGGACGCTGCGATTCGAAGTCCGGATAAATGGGACTTGCGTGAGCCCGGTATGTCACGCTACCGTCGCGAAACACAAACACACAGACACGTCGGTAAACCACCAGAAGCTGCAGGGCACGGGCTCATTCCTGTCGGCGGCGCTTAATCCCATTAAATTTCAAATTCGAAACACGACCGCTCAGAAAAAAAACTTCAAGTCGCCATCCAACTGTGGAAAAACGCAATCGTTCGGCCTTACTTTTATTTTTTTTTCGCATTTATTACTTTATCGCAATCGCTAATACGCTTCATGAGTAGTCCTGCACGAACTGGGCGCAGTATTGTACGGGATTATTTGGTTGAGGGGCGCGTTTACCATGCGCTAACTCTATTTTTTATTATTATTCAAACTTGTTTATTCAGAATATTAAATACGAGATAAGTCGGTGGAAATTATTAAGGACGGACCACATCACGAAAACGACGTGGGCAGTATTACACAAAACACAACTTCTAAACTTAATACACAGTGTCGGACTCGAGTCGAGGTGCACTTTCCTAAGCATTCTGTTTATTCAAATAATAAAGGATTTGGAATATTTGGAAATAATTAAGGTGTGCAGTAATTTAATTTTATTCCGCGATAGAAGATAACTAACACAAAGGTATAATTTTATATATATTCACATATGTGTCAGTGGCAAACAAAGGTTCGTGGAGTTCGAACCTTTTAATATTCTCACAATATTACCATATTATTTGTCTTCTGCTCTTGAAACGAAGGCAAATTACGTTCAGCTTTAAGGATTATATAATAAATATATTCTATATTATAATTGCAAACCTTAAATAAACAACACAGTTTCATGTAGTATAACTTCAAACTTGTGCAGTGACAGCAACTAACTCCCTACGTACTGTGACACATACGGGGAATTATTTAGAAATAACGGAATATTTCCAATGTTAACCTAGAAAAGAATGGACCACCATACCTCGAGGTATGAATATATTTAAGACGGGTAAAGTGTAAATGGACTGCAGGATTGTGTCGCAGTTTTGCCGCACTGTAGCAACGCAGGGGGACTATTAAGGGCTTGCACTATAGTGCGCCACCGTCCGCCCAATCAGATCCAGAGCCGGGGCTATTTCCAGCCGTTTATAGTGCCCGCTCACGCAACCCCGGCCAATACAATACACTTTCCACCTCTTAGCACTCTCCCTATCACAGTTCTTTTATTTCGATTTCGTAACTGTTCCCCCGTACAAATGTACACGTCCTAGTACAAACAAGATTCAACGACCGGTTGCATTCCCCGCAGGTAGACTGTCTTCTAAAGAGCAACAAATAATTACCATTCAACAAAATGGTTTTACTAATTATTTTAATTTGTACGAAATAAATTATAAATGTAATAAATTATACATCCGACGAATAGACATAATAATTGGAAAGTTCACTGTCACATAAGTACTCCCTGTAAGATATCCAAGAAATTGCGTTGGAATTTCATTGTGGTTTGAGGATAATTGTAATTGAATAGTTCCTTTCCGTTTGACGCATCCTAGGTTGAGATAAACAAGCTTTACTCAAACTCATCTATGGCAACAGCCCAAACATTTATACGAAACATGAGGGACTGAAAAGTATACAGGCGGAGAACCTACTGCGGCATATCTCTGATAAATTGAAAAAGAAATGTAGTTATGGCATAATATCACCAAGTATATCAACATTTTCCAACCGGTTCCAGAAAACGCATTTTAACCGCGGCACTATTAATTCGCAATATTTATTTCAACGTTCGGACACTTGAGGCACGACAGTATCTGGATAATGACCTTATTGCCCAGTCTTAATTGTCACGCTCTCGACAACCGATGTGGAAAATTGGGCACCCGAAAAATTTACACACGATTTATAACAATGCCATGTAAATTCATCGCATGATAAAAAATCTCCGCATTTTAACCAGTAGTACAACACCCCTAAATTTGAAACGAAAAATCGATGGCGCCGTCTGTGATTCGCCTAGCCTTTGTAGAACGAACTGCGATTTTATTTCGTGATTTTCATAATAAATAATGTGGTGTGACTGCAAGAAGTAATTTTTGTAATCCGTTACAATAATTGGAAGGAAACAAAATTGAAGAAATTCGCTCTCAAGACAGAATTTAAAAGGACGCTGTGAAAATTTGAAAACTCTAAAATTTTATATACGATAATCATAAAAGAGAAATCGTGATTCCTGTAGAATTTATTTCACAGCTTAAAAAATCGTTTTTGAATAGAATACCTTAATATTACGTGTTTAACTTGTGTTTTAATATGAATTGTTACAAAAGGAACCCAGTAATTAGCTGATATATTTAACCCATTTACACCATTTTACTTTATAAATATATAAATGAACAAAATAACCATTTTTAATGCAACTATTAATGGCTCCGAAACTTACTTTAAGTGATGTAAAATCTATTGTATATGACGGTACGGGACATAATTCGAGAGTACGATTCCATCTGTTCGCTCAATGGACACAATTGTAACGATAATGGATATTATTAACTCGATAATAATAGTTATGTTGACATTCTAGTGATAATGTCGCGGAGGTGAAACCGGTCTATCGTCGGGATGTACATCCTAAATTACCGAGATTACACAGAGAGTCGCACTGTTGATATCTGCTACACAATTGTTAGATAACTGTGGTACGGGAACGTTCGAATAACCGATTGCAGTGTAAGAGCCGGATCATTAAACAATGGAACTAACAGCAATGTTGTGTTGTATACCCTTCCCTATCTGCAGATCTGCACGTAAATATACCGTATATCGAGATCACGTTTAATAACAACAGGCTCCGCGTTAATTGAATTATACAAAACTACTGTCGGCCCTTTATTTTAAACACACTTGACGGCGAGAAATCCGAAATGTGCTTTCTATTCAAATTCGATTCTAAAATACCGCTTTCGTCAGAAAGCTGTCGGGTCGTTCCGTAGGTGTAACCTCCGGTCCGGGAGCAGGGGCTGCCTCCCAAAATATACACAAATGCCCGTCGCTATTCGACATTGAGAAACGCGGATCCGGCCAAATCCCGTACGCCGGGGAGGTAGATGGCAGCGCGATTAGGCCGGCCGCCACACGCGCACGCTCCACGCCCACGCCCGCCTCTCGCCCCTACCGAATCGTAAACTTCCGAAAAATCTCACACCATCGACTTTTATTTATTCCCGGGAGTCCGAGATTGTTTGTCTTCCCTTCGGCCGGCAAGAGGAACGTCGTATTTATAAAGCGCCCGCTTTATAATTTATTTTATTGGATAAAGCGAGAGAGATCTGTCTCCTCGCGAGTCCCGAAACAAAGAACGGAAAGGCCGCGATGAGACATTGTTCTGTAAAAACATTAATTGGTATATAATTTAATACACTTTCGCTCGTTTTCCTCTTGGTTATTCTAGACAGGCTTTGACCACACTTTGGCCGGATGCCTCATCGCCCACTGCATGTGTTAGCTCCACAATAATATTACTTTCGGGATTGCTTCTGGCGAGGTGGGTAACAGAGGAAAATTTAATATAAAAAACTGATTTAACAACCTCTCACTAACCCCGCGCACTAATTTCTTAACACCGTTAAACACAGGACGAATTTATGGAAATTAAACATTTATGCAGTAAACAACAGTCAGATAAGTCCTTTCAAGAATATATATATATATATATATATATATATATATATATATATATATATATGTTCGTTTACCTATCGAGGTCCAATATCCTAAAACAGCATTCGCTTATGGTCCAAAATAATATCTTATCTTAGCACTGTGAGTTTCGTTGTTAATAATCCACGTTCTGACGATGTCCTTTAGATATGCCGCCAAAAATGTTTTAAAAGATGTTTTTCGAAGCCACATTCACTGCTCAATCATTTCGGAAAAAAAAGTTGAAATGTTGCCAGAAATAGGGTGTACGAAATAAATTGAACGTTCTATGGAATTTTCTTGCGAAATTATCAATCATCGATCGAGATTTCATAGATAAGAGCAATTTAGGAAAAAATAATTACACCGCTTGCGTGCGTGTCCGTGTGAGAACCAGTGAAAGTCACGAAATACAGCGATAGTCGTCGAATATATATACGTGCCTTTCGATAATGGGGCTTAAAAAAATTCCGTATAAATGCGCAGAAATTACATGTTTGGACCGTTCGCCGGGAAGTTTTTTGTAAAAGGGGAAAATCTGAAATAAAACTCGAATTTACAAAAATATTCTGGAAACAGTATCGTGACCATTGTTAATCCTAAATGTATAGTCATTTGACAGATATAAGTTGCACAACTATGTAAAACACGATGATTCGTATAAAATGCGAAACAAAACCATTACCATTAGTTAGCGGTCAGCGAAATACTTTCATTTGATTATCTATATGATTGAATACTCTGATATAAAATTGTTTAGCTGTTATGGCGTGACGATAAACCCGCTGGGCATATTTTATAATGAATCAAAAAAAAAGAAAAGTTTTTTGCATGATGATTACATGACCATTCTATTCGATCTTCTTCATAAAATTTGAAATATGAAAAAAAATTTTTTTTGTAATCAATTTTATTATTGACACAGGTAGTGTCTGTTTATGTGGTCTGACCTCTTCCCGTTGGATTCCATCAAAACCTTTCGGCCGGTTGCACTTACATTTATATCGTTGGACGTATTTTCAATGCTGCATTTAAATTATCCAGTACAATTTGACACAGTACATTTAAAAAATTAAATCGATCAAGAATTCATTACCAGTTCCGCATAGTTTCTAATAATAAATCGAAGCGTTTATAATAGTCTAGTTCTATTAGTCTGTTGGAGAGGTAATAAAGATAAAGGAATAAGTAACAAAAGAAATAGATGGAAGAGAGCCGCCTTTTCTGGTCCGATAGAGACGTGACTATATGGTTGAGCGTGTGGCTGAATCACGATCTTAAATCAATCGGCAGCTACCTCTCCGTCTCATTTTGTGTAATTACGGTGTATATAAAGTTCAGGTGCATGACATCCCTCCATTATCCCGGGCCTACTAAGGTCGATGAGCAGCACTGCGGACGTATTACGTTTTTGAAAACCAGTTTCAAGAAATACAATGGAAATGGTTTTACCACGATACCGCTTTAATTGCGCTGCAGGCTAATAACGCGGAATGAATACTCTGTACACTGTACAGTAATGACTATGACGCATTATATCGCAACTGGATTAATCAGATTAACCTGTCATAAGATAAAAATTAAACATTATGAGTAAACTGGTAGTCGGTTTTGCAAGAGTCGCTCCTCGATCAATGCTAAAATACCGGCTGGTGTTGCCATTGAATAATTGAACGCGATATGGTGATAAGGACTTAATTTGCGAACATCTCTGAATCGAGTTGAAATGAATGGATCCTGTTTACAGTTGTACACTAGTAAAAATAATATAATAATTTATCGAACTAAAAATCCTGTTTCTAGAATACAGATTACAGACTACAGCCAGTGTGATTTTGTTTAGTGAGTCCGCAAGGGTTTGATATGACTCCTCTAATTCTCTGTCTTCACAAGCCTATTTTATCTTAAACCAGATTGGTTATGTTTCTACCCATTATCGGTAGCATGTGTTATCGTATCGAATGCAGAATTAATGAACACTTTAATAAAACATTAACATGTTAATTAAAATGTTAATGAAATTCGTAGAGATATAGTACGTAGCGATAGTAATTACTTGTTTCTGCCATTTTAATTACTCACTTAAGTGAAGATTGTAACGATCTAAGTTTTCGGGGTAACCATTGACTGTAGCATAATGTTTCAGGGCAGACTCTTTCTATTGAATTAAGATACGGTGAAAGAAAATAGGTACGGTGATAAAAGAATGGGTGAAGTTTAATACAGCGTCAGGACGAATACCGGTATTTACCACCGTCATATTTTTACTCCAGGATATACCCGACTGATATAACTTTGAAATAAGATATCCGGCCGAAGGATATATCGGGGATATTTATACCGGCCGGTGGATTTTATGGGGGAATTCGGTTCAAAAGAAGGAGCTCCAAGCGATCCCGATGCAGATAGTTTCTATCGCCGGTTTACGACGCGGCAGTTTTCGCGGACCGGGGCTTATCCAGCGTTTCCTAGACAGAATCGTAAAAACTGTTAGCGCGTAGTATCGTCTCACTCCCCTCAGTTCAATAAAGATCCGAATTTACGGCCAATATCCCAAGTTTGATATGTTGGGGTTCACTTCTAACGGGACGAGTCCCCGTACGGGGACGGACGGTACTTGTTACGGGGGAAAATCTACTAGTTTGGATAATGATTGGGACGTCCGTGACGCGGGGCATAGCGCGGGTATCGGGCTACGACCAGGTGCCTATTCTTAGGCCACCTTTAGAACCGAAGGAGCGGCAGAGAGAATAGGCGGGGATTCCTCGCATAAATGTCTGAACGCGTGGCAGGTACAGCCGAAAATAAGTCCCCACTTCGTTCCAACCTCTCCCACTTAATACTACCTAACCGTTTTAGTGTCCTAGGTTTTAATCAGAAGAAGAATTAATTCAGAAAAGTCATGATTTTCTGTCTTTTTCATGCTATAACGAAGTACTGCAGGTTCATCCTTTGGCAGAATGTTACCTATACCTTTTTGTGCTCTCAATACTACTTGGCCATACTACTTGACCAATACTACTGGTTTTTTAACCTTAATCATTTTTGGTCTTAAGTATCACTCTCATTAAGAAATTGAGGGCAATCGGGACAATATTCGCCGAAAACGATTTAGTATAGCAGCAAATAAGCTAGGGAAGACAAAACTCACAAGAGAGCTGATATTTGCTTCCCGCATGTGTAGTGAACTACATATTGGATTCGAGGTTTTATTTATAAAATAATTACTTCTTCTACCACGATGCCATCTCATTATTTGTTTCATATACCTTATTTAAATTGGTGTTAGCATATCAAATTTCGGGCGTTAGTTCTGAATCTATTCACCGGAGGCTCATGGAAGGAGACAATGCAGGAATCTTTGCATTGCGTTGGAAGTTGTCTTAGACACGCGCATGTTCGTGCTCGGCGTCACAGGATGTTCTCATAAACAATGGGGCTGATAATATGTGTATATTCCGTGCCCATTTTCCGCTCTGATATAATGGATATTGTCGGGGCGAGAGACGGCCGGTGGCTGCGGCCGCATTCCCCCGATTCTGCGGGCGGGGTCTTTTGTCGGCTTCGATACCGCTATATCCCCGGGTCCGCTATTTGTCCCGCTCGCCGGCCAGGATGGCTTTATTGTTCGCGACTAAACGAATTATGTCCGGCCTGCTAACGGCCGCCTCTGCCCCCCCCCCCACCCACGCCGCCGCCCCTCGATCTCTCCGCTAAAATGGACAAATGGGGCCAACCCCTGTACCCAATTTCAGGTGTACCCTTCTAAGTACAATTTATATTCCAAGGTATGTCACCATTCGCTACGGATACGGTATAACGCGTCGGTGTCGAAATACAGGCGTTAATTAGGAAATAAATTAGAAGAATATGGATTTATAGTAAATATAGTTTTTATATTACAATTAAATATTAATAAGGTTAAGCACAGAATAGACAATTCTGTGAAAAGACGAATTTAAAAGAAAGATTCAGCTACTATCTACGTTCCAAATTAATTCATAACTATCACATATGAGATTAACTACCGCAAAGTGAGATTAAAAATGAATATTCTATTGCCCAACCGATAAGAATTGAACTGTTCCTGTGTTTGAGAGCGAGCGAAATATCTAAAGAACGGTGCTAAATATAAACGCCAAATTCCATTCCGGCAGGGAACCAACAGTATTGTTTTTTTAGCCCAGTCTGTTCTGTCGTCGTCCAAGATTTCTGGAACTAAACTTTTTCCTGGGCATAATGTGAGAATGTATGCTGTCCGGAAATAATAAGAAACGGTAGTAATGTGGCAGTGTTCGATAAGTATTAGAGAATAGTTCATCAGTTACCTAACGTCGTGTTACATTCCTTCCCTAACTTTGTGTTAAATACTGTATAATCAATCGTAGAAACTTGGCTGTGTTGGCGGAGAGGCTAAGTGTTTAAGTACGTGAACAGTAAAGTTTAAGAGATAATTATAAATAAGTGAAGATCGAAGAGCCCTTATTTCATCATGACCGTTCTCAGCTGAAAAATTTACAATTCGGTTTGAATTCTCTACTGTGAAACTTGATCGGATATTACCGGAAAGACGCTATTTGCGACAACGTCTATTACTCCCTGTAATGTTAAACAGGTGTGTGTACAGTGTACACGGTTGCGGTGTTTACATCGTACATAATCTCCGGTTTATTTTCGGGGCGGGTAAATCACCTTTTTATATCTTGGGCGGCGATGGTTTGGGCCGTGCAGACAGGATTCCGGCTTTGTTAAAAATAGCCGCTCAAACGTGTACGCTTCTAATTCGGTAACGGCCGGTCTAAAATTATGATTTGCACGGCCCGCACCCATTCTGCACGCCACAATATGTACGCAAAGTTTCGGTTTTGTAAATATCCGGTCCCCCTCTCCCCCCGGTTTTATAGCGTGTTTGATAGCCGCTATACCGCGCCATTAGACTCTAAATCAGATACTCGACATCTTCAGTAACGTTGTAACTCCGGGCGTATATAATTCTTTTTCATCAACATTTTTTCCGTTAGGTATGCTCAGAAGGAAAATTTCGCCAGTAAAATTGAAATAAGGTGTTCTTCTCGGTCCCAGTCGTCTTAAATAAGTTATTAAGTTCCAGTTTGTTACTAATTCAACTCGCCAATAGTCACTAGTATCTGAGTTTAGAGGTTAGATATTTGGGTAGAAACAGGTTTACTTTCTCATGCGAGAAAAGAAAGAAGAGCGACAGTTTAAGGCACAGGCAGGCGTACTTTGGATATCGTGAGAAATTGAGACATTACGGTTTCCTGTGGTCGTAAATATTGCAAATCAGGTTCTCGAAAACTTTGCCTTCGAAAAATGCAAGATCGCAGCAATGTTTCAACGGCAGGAAGGGGAATCGAAGTATGTCATTCTATTTGCATAATAGTAAAATAAAACTTTTATATTACTGCGCAATGAATCGGACTTGTTTTACATACAGGCATATATATATATATATATATATATATATATATATATATATATGTATATATATTTATTTATGGCCGTACTGGTAGTATGTGTGCCCCCCACGGAGCCCGGCCGTAAGACTATGACGTTTAAACCGGGCAGAGCGATGATTCAAGATAATTTGTCTCTGCGACTCTGCCCCGATGAATAAAACAGAATTGTCGGCCGGAAATAAACAAAAAGAAAAGAAAATATAAGTCGGTTGAAAGAGAGTCGAGCTTAAATTGCTTCATATTAAACAACTTGGGCGACGACGTAGATCTCATTTGATGGGCCTCTTCCTTTCCCGGAATATATTCGGAGAATAAATGTTTATTCCTCAAGCATTCGAGTGAATGAATACTAAGCGGAGCGTAAAAAAGTTTTATTGCCGAGCTTGGTTCCGTCTTATTAAATCAAACCTACCGCCGGCCCGAAGACTTGTAGGCTTTACGGGGGCTTAAGCTCCCTTTGAATTTATCGCGGCCCTCCGTAAAACCATCCAATTTGAAATGCTCACTGAAACCAATGATTTATCGTAGAACGTAAATTATAGACATAATTCATTCTAAGTTGAAGAGAAATCAAAATTTATATACCTTCAAATAACTTTCATTAAAAATGTATATCTTTACTGAATGTCACGAACCTCATGCTGTCTGTAGCTAGAATTCTGGAATAATTGATAAGGACTTCCTATTGATTACCTACTGAGAGAGGACTCAATAAATCTAATTTTTAATGCTACCATTTAACAATGAATTACTGGCCTTAAGGTTTTATAGCAAAAGTTTTTTCCGGGCTCCGATTCCGTTACATAACTTTTAATTTAGCAAAAAGAATGGCTCTACCTAATAGGCACAAAGCAGTAATCGATGGGTTGGCAGACACTCTCAGCTGTAAATCGATATTTTTGTAGCAGAGCATCACTGGCAAAGATAGGCCCATCTCATTTCCTACTTGGGAGTTGGTTAGTCCTGTTCGACTTAAACCTGAGTTATCGCATTCGCGAGTACTAACTTTGAACGACCCATAACCGAGAAGCGCAGGAATAATCTCCAGGATCATCCCAATGCCGAGGTAATTCAGCCAGCCTAACCTGTTCTCGCCGGTTGTATAGAGTTCCTCAACTGTTATAGTGCCTGATTTCAAATGTCCTGAAAACGTGCAATTCTGGGTAATTGTATATTTTTTTATAGTGATTAAAGGCTGTGAAATTACGATTCTAGAACGTAGTGTATCTGTTAATAAATAAATCGCACAAGAGTACATGAACAACGCAGTTTATATGGGGTGTACCTTTCACTGCTGTGTTCTTATAGTTACGTATCTAACAAAATTGAAGAATAGTGTACAAAATATTGTTGTTAAATTTGTTATATAAACTTATAATTACTCAGTTTTTTTGTAATATATCTTTTTATTCGGTATCCAATCAAACGCTTTGTCACATTCCGAAAGTTCTACACTTCCTACAGGAGCTGGGAAAGGAACAAAAACTGTATTAAACGCTTCAGTAGGTCGTGCAGAAAATAGGAAATAATCGGTTACCGGAAAATGGATTTTGGTGACGGTAAGAGATAAGAAAATTGGCGGGGAATGTTGCACAACTGTATCATTTATTTATTATATCCGCTGCGACACCAGCAATTTAGACCGGTAATTAAAATGATTATTGGTACGTTTGAAAAAAATAATTACCCGGCCATTGCATTTGCCACGAACGCGGAAGAATTGCGACATTATTAATGGCACATAATATCTCAGCGGGGTTAAAAAAAAGCGACAAGCGGCATTATGTGCGTCGACGTGGGGGACAGACTTCGGTGGGCGGACCCCGACCACTCTTCGCCGTTCTGTAATTTATTAGCGTGTCCCATTGGTTATCGTGACACGTGTTACGTGTCCCCCTCCAAAGGGCACTTTATATCGGATCAAACGAAAATTTAGTTTCAAACCTCGTGCTCTCCGCACAGTTTATCTGCTTAGGACCCTTAGAAGTCAGTAATAGGAAATTGATGTATTGCCGTGTATCAGTGCGTGGCTAAATGTATCAACATCAATATTCGATATGTATTCATATTTCATGCAGAAAGATGCCCGAATAATATAAGTTTGCAACATGGTTCTACAATGTATCATATTGCTCAATATAAGCTTATTCGTTATAAATTGCTAAGTATATTATACAAATATATAGTCTATAGTCTATAATAATTGCGAATATTTTCAGGGTATTTTTTGAGAGCTAAACTGAAAAGAAAAATGTTCTATTTAAGAAATAGGTTCAATAAGTTTTCGCCGCGTTGCAACATTTACTAGATATTATTATATTAAATTGCATTATATTTAATACGAAGACGAATAAAAAAAGGAAGCCGAATTAAAATTTCATAAAAGAAGTTAACCTTTAGCCTTTAACCTGCCGCGAGTAAATTAAACGTCTATAATGAAGAACGTGCTCTGGCGAACGGACGAGAGTGGGTGAAAGCCGGTATAAATTGTTAATTTGAATTTATGATGTGTACGAATAAATAACGGGTAATAAATTGTACTAACCAACTCATTATTAAGCCTGCCGATACTTTCGTCGTTATTTGCAATTAACTTGCACTTCGTTCAAGTCTTCTTCCGCTCATGTGATAAAACGTACTAGCACGCCATTCCTGAAAGGCGAGGACGACTGAGATTGTCACAGTGGAGGTTATTTTCTAATTGCGAAAAGAAGACCCGAATTTGTTTCCTCAAACTGAAACTGAGCGGCGCCCCGACTGCTTACATTACTTATTGGTCGGTAGACACAGGGAGTGGCGTCTCTGTCTTTTTCGACCCAATAAACGTCTCCCGACCCGCCATTCCGTCATGCGACTTCCACATTAAACTATAACTACCGGAACGGTAGTTTTTGAGGGGACTATCTCTCAAATTGCACTACTTAGGTAGCCAGCTTTGCTTTCCTAGAACACTTATTCAATGATCCATTTCGCACTGAAGATATTAGTTGTGATCAATTTTATGAATAAGGAATTTTCCGATACTACAATCAGTACTTTTATTCTCACAATTTCCGAACATTATTTACGATTAAAATGAATTCCATGAAATACAGTCAACAAATTTCAAATGCTACCGAGTCCAACATTAAATAATCAACTGGAAAATTGATTTTAATTATTATAGATGTACACTGCCATAAAAATGGAGACAAAGGCATTGAATACAGCCTGGCAGCATTGAGATATCGGGGCTGCTACACCCTATGTTAACAGTACGAAATATACGACGCATATAATTTTAGGCGGGGAAATAAAATTGGTTTCGATTAATTGTTGACAACAGCTGTAAATTGTATTCTAAAATACGGTGCACGCTGAATTGGACCAAATGTTTGCTATCAGCCCGCGATTTACATAAAGAATTTTATGGCGTTTCCAAAAACCGTTCTGCGCTTGGTTAAGGGAGGAGAGATAAGGGGGGGGGGACCCGCAATAAATTCGAGATTAGACCGTACGTCGACAGACTTAAAGAAGCGCACAACAGATGCTTATAGAGTTTAAGATTTACTCACGGGACAAGTCGCAATCTATCATCGGGGTTCAACAAGAGCGATAAATTATTTCGGCAGAAGACACAGGATAATACAATGCGCTCGGCCGCATTAAATATTAAAAACATGTCATCCTTTCCCTCCATAGGTGTTCTTTTCTTTTTAACTTTCCGGGTATTATAATATGAATCATTTTTATTTATTTAAGCTTTTCTGGTGAAACTAACGAAGCGAGAAAGAGAAAGGGGGGAGAGAGAGATTTTTTGTTTTCTGAATTTAAGATTTATGAATTTAGGAAGGACGGAATTTGAAACTGAAGATTTATTGGTAAAGCGGGACGGGCGAGCGAAGTTGTGCGCGGATGAATCTCTCGGGGAAAAAAATTCTTCTTATTTTCTCGGCAAAGTGACAATCGGAAACCGTTATATATTGTTCCTGAATGCTTGTAAATATTGATTCTTTTCCTGTTCCGCGGTCCTGTGCCTCGCTCGACCAAATACTTCAAAAGAGCGCCAAACTAAAAATTACTCCTTTATATTTTTAATGATATTGTGGCATACAAAAAAAGAAATATTCGGAAATGATTTTAATCTATTCTAATAATTATGAATGAAAAAGAAATCTCAACTTGAAGTACATTATCGTCTGGGAAAGTCCCTGTAATAATCGAACGAACGGAGTGCTATTACGTTCAGTTCTGAAGGTAAAAAAATACTGATCTGACACCGTTCGATACGGGAAATATATTTTATATTTTTTTATTAATATAAATATAAATACATTATTGCAACGGGTTGTCGAAAGTGACAGGGGAAAGTGGGACATGTCCCGGCCGGGGACTAGCCCCCGTCTAGTTCTACTCCATGAACATTCCAATAACGGACAACCTGCCGTTGCTAACTTGTAAAATAAGTTATTGAACTAAGTGCGACCGGCCTCGGCGATTCACCTGAGCCAATTTCGCCATTATTCGTTGGCGTTTTCGACTCTGAAATTATTCATACCGGGGGAGTATGGAAATTCTGAAGAAGGAAATTTGATACTCCATCAACCTTGCAATTTCATTGACAACAACCGGTTCGTTAGTACATTTCTCGACGACCGAGAAATATTACTTCGTTAAATTTGTTTTCTAGTCATTTTTCCCACCGATTAAATTAAAGCTTAGTTATGAATAAACCGAATAAGTTGATGAGGAGATAAAAAAAGGAAATTCCGAACACAGAATTATAACGTTTCTTACAAAATAGATACTGGTTTGCGATGTTGATTAACCATAGTTTGGTAGCATGAAGTTTGAATCTCTTGCTTAATGACGCACCTCTCAATATTTTCGAATACATATTGATGACTTCTTAATAAATTTATCCAATTTTAATTTAGCCAACTTAATTTAGCCAAACTAGTCAACAACGAGAGAGAAACAAACGCACGATTAAACACAATAACGACCACATGTCATACACGAAAATTCGCTAAACAATTACCACAATAACTATCAGAAAAGATAGTTTGAATAGAGAGCAAGGTTAACCATGTGCGGACTGCTAAACGTCAGATTCTGGTATCCTTTTATTGAAGTATTACTGCCATTTCCAGCACTAGGGCAATTCAAGTACCCGATATGTTAGTGAATTTTACGAGGATGAATCATTTGCAGATGAGTCGCTGGTAGCCACCCACATATATCTTGTCGCAATAAATCTGTCCAAACCATGTGGTCGAAAGTTATCACCTCACCTTCCGAATGTCTGACCCTAGTATGTTTCACTAATTGATAAATCAATTAAATCTAGTATTGGAATTTAGAATTTTGTCATCTATATTCTTTTGATCGGTTTTACTTTATTACAAGTGTATTGTAATGATGGTCTATGCTCATATTATTCGACCATAACTCTGAAGCGTTTATTATTCTTCTTGTTCTACTTGTAATATTTTATAAATGAAAGTTCATCAAAAACTATTTCTGAACCAATATTTAATTAATATTTATAACTTCAGCGTATATATGATTCAAAAGTCATGTGTAAATACAAATACCTGGCGAATGATTAGTTTAATTATACATTTAGAAGATTAAATTAGGTGAGACGTATTTGGACCTGCGAAAGGTCGAGTCTCTATGTTCGAGGGATTCTAGATTTATGTCTCAAAACTTTTCAAATAGTATTAGTAGTTCAAATATTGTTCTTGTATCCAGTTTTGTTGTTCCCTCTCACTCTTGGCCCATGATGTATACTTCCTCTTTAATTTGTAGATAACAGGATCGAACCTACTCATTTCACGGTTCGGTGAAACTAATAAACCGCGAAATGTCTGTCTACACAATCGCTTACTGCTCGCGTACGTCATCACAATAATTCTTAGGGAAAAAGTAATTGCGGAGGAAAATAGATTATTATATTATCATTATCATTAGAAAGAAAGGAGTCTGTATTTCATCCGGTTCGCCGTTACGCTCGTGCCCGCCATTAACTCGAAAAAACCAATTTCAAGAGGTAATTTGAACGAATTACGCCAGGAAAAATTGGGATTTAATATCGCCCGACCGGCGGTTTCACCTTTGCAATATCGGAATAAAATTTGAACTGTTATTGAAGTTCAAATCACTCTATTTAGTCGTCGCGGATTCGGCCCTGTCATTAATTGCGGTCCAAGTCTGGACAGCACGGGACTCGCCAATTAAAATTCCCGTCTACAATTTGTTACAGAGCCGTCCCTTTATGAAGAAATTGTATTGCGAAATAAAAAAAATATATTTCGGAGGACCGAAAATGGTAGAGTTGGCAATTTATTTTGTAACCGTGCAATGTTTAAACCGAGACATTAGATTGGGCTCGACTTTCTCCACATATTCAGAGCAGACTTGAGATGGGGTTACGTACGATGGACTCTTAGGAATTTTTCTCTCCCTCCGCTTGTATGGTTGTCCGCTAGACCGGAGAAACATAGCCATGTTTTTATGGATCTGGTTCAAAGGGTGTCTTTGACTCCTTGTTACTAAAAGAACGCACAAAAATCTGCCTCTTCTTTATACTAACTCTTTGCTTGAAACACGCATTAAAACGCATCAGTGTAGAACCGCCTATGTATACACAATATTTATCGTTTTACGACTGTTAGGAATTTTTCATTGCCGAATTCGGAACTTCGGATGAGCGACATGCTATGAACATAAAACGATTGTAAGTATTTCAATGTGGACAAAGTCAGTTCATATTACAGTCGTATTTCCACATTAAAGCAGTCAGTACAGAAGCCGTAAAGTACACCTTCTGTTCATTCTTCAAGGAAATGTTAAGTACGGTTTTCTTTTTTAGGATCGAGAACACGAGTGTTTCGGTCTTTGCTGTAGCGGAGTAATTAATTAAAAGGTCATACTGTAAAAATAATGTGTTCCTTTGGCCGCAAAAAGAATATTTTAAATAAACTTTTTAAGGAGCTTAAACATTCTCAGGTTTAAAGCTGAAATTAATAAGCCGAGAGTTGGAACATTAAGGTGTTGGCTGCCAGGTGGGCTCATTCCCGGTGGAATTTACACTCCCTTTTGGGATTTGAAGAATCCGCGCCACTCGCATTCAACCGCTAGGTCCGAGACACAATCAATTAATGAATTTATCGTGGGGCGTCGGCTGAGTATCGGGGACAACGATTTCGAACCAAAGGCGCCGCCCCCTCAGAGTATCGTCAAGATAACGTGCTAACAATGAATAAAACATGAAAGTACTTACGCTCCGAATAAAGTATTAATTGAAAGGCGCATGTTTCAATATATAATCTGTACGCAAACAACTATCATTTTCCTATCAACCTGTCGAGTAATATTATGGAAAAAGCGGTACCACAATGACATGAGGACTGCGAAATCATCCAGTTTCAAATTTTCCAGATAGATAGAATACATCTCGATTGAGACATGTTCGCAGCAAAATTCATCATTAACAAATATTAAATTTTATGTATATCTTAAATGTTAGGTGT
Source organism: Lethocerus indicus (assembly GCA_019843655.1). Lineage (NCBI taxonomy): Eukaryota > Metazoa > Arthropoda > Insecta > Hemiptera > Belostomatidae > Lethocerus > Lethocerus indicus. Next base: position 22,128,562 of record JACDQD010000007.1, read on the forward strand.
TATGTGAACCTGTGTGTTATGTGAAAATGGAGGACTTCTTTCGAAAGCGGGAGACGATTTCTATTTTCTATCCTGCTATCCGTTTCTGTAACATGAGAAACTGCTTTTGTTTTCCTTTACGTAAATTGCAGTCTGAAGTTAGCGAATCCGTCAAATGTGGTTATAGGATTGAAATAGATTTTAAGAAGTCCCTTAGAAGGCCGATATTTTAGACGACTGGACCTCACGCGTTCGAGGCTGTTCACCCAACCGACCGGACCGAACAATCGCACTAAAAGCCATTCCATCGGAACCATTTACGATCTGATCCAATGGGATGGTATTGGCTGATAAAATAAAAATAAAATTTAAAAAAGAAATGCCCTTGTGAGGAGGGATACGCCGAGTCCGAAAATGGCCAGAAACTATTTTATATGTATTTTCAAAACTTTCCGAATAAAAATAAAAATAATGTGGACACTTTAAGACTGAGCTGAAATGCGACCACCCAGCTTAATTAAAACCAGTGCGAACGCACACTGTAAATTGGTAACCCGGCTAATTGTAAATTGGTGTTTTTTCAAAGAACCTGTCTATTTTACATTTCCATAACGATTGATATGTGCTAGATTGTTTCCGAAAATAGTGAAGTATAATTCCTTTTTTCATTATTTCCTATTATTGTTGAGGTTTAGCATCGTTCCTAAGCGTAGGAGCCTATTATGAATATAAATATTAGCGTTTGAATTATTCAATAATAAACTGCATATATTTTTTAACTGCGACGGATGCCACACTTACAGGCTTGTAGGCCCGACAAGAAAACGAGCCATTTGCATGCGGGTCAAGCCAGTTCCCTGTTCCAGGTACTTGAAAAATCGAGGTTGGAGATGTTCACCCTGCTAAAGTGCGGTGTAACATTATACCGTTCTCAACGGCCTTCGATTAGCCGAAAAACAGACACTTAATACATAATCTGGCAAACGCCATCTTTAAGGCTAATGGGTTGGTCGTCTTTTTTAAATACCGGACGGTGCTTTTCCGAAAAACGCGGTTTTAATTAATCGCAGGAACCGATTTCAACGACGAAAATTACATTTTTTCAGCCTTATTAAATTTTATTTCGCGAGAGACATTGGCCATCGGAGGTGGCTTTCTGTTTTATTACTGAGCGGCACTGTTCAATCTCAATACCGATCGTTGTTTTATGTTTTTTTTTCATGTTACTATCGCCACAAGTAACTGTCGACAGTAAAATAAATATACGACGTTTGCCGTACATGTGCCCAGAAGCGACCAACCGGTATCCGGGTCAGTCAGTCCTTCCTGAGACGATGCCAAAAATGTTCGCCCCTACTGAAAAGTGTACAGTGGACAACCATAAATTTAGACCTTTCCGAATGGCCTTTGATTCGCCGAAAACAGCCGAAACTGTCGGGAACAATTAATAGCTATTTCGAAACAGCAGTTTTGAGAGACAAACGCCGCCGTTGTGCCGCCTAATGGTTATTGTTGATTTCAACGGCTGAGAATGACACTCGGCGACAACGCGTTCGAGCTGTTGAACACTCGGATTGTGTTAAATAAGCACCGTGCCGAGGGCGACGCATGGTCGAGTAAATTATATTTAATGTTATCTTCAATCTCTTATAATTAGCCGATAGATATTGCCCCCGGGTTGAAGACAAACAGCCGTTGTTTTAAGCCAACAGGTTTTTCACAAGGAATAGTTTTGGTCATGTTCTGTGTATATATTTATGAGAATCATTGTATATAAGTGTTGCTATATGTGCTTCGCCCAGTGAAAAATATTTTCCTTGTATAGAGAAAGCAACAAACATCCTGGACACGTATTATCTATTTTTCCGAACGACATTAAAAAAAGAATTTTTTGTATTTTGTTAGGTCGAAATTACAAATGATGGCTTTTTCGGTTCGGTCATATTGTTCTGGTATCATTAGCATGGTTGAATATATGTTCAATATATTCAATAACTGTTTACTCACATCTCTCGTAACGCCATATCCTTAGTATTCAAGGAGACAGGTATCACTTGTGGGACGTTTTCTCCCCTTTTATTCAGTCATCCCGTTCCTAATCCTGTTCGGCTTCGTGCCATCGCCGGTAGTATTAACGGAGGTAATTAACAAATGACTGGTACCGTATACTACTTATTTGCAGCCTATAATGTTTCTACTGTTGCTGGCGGGTACAAGGTGGAGGATATGGACACAGGTATGGACAATGGTATCGTTAAAGCCCGATCTAGTAAGCTCTGGGCATTTGACTCGGTCGAGTCACGGAAACCGCCTACTTAGCATGATCTCCGTGAAGCTACCGTCAGCCGGATAGCCGGGCCGTCTAAAGAAGGAAAGGCACGCGGACCTCGTGCACGGCCGGTTCCCAGTGATAACTCGCGATTTGAATTTGGTTCGAGGCTGCACGCGTCGATTCGGCCGGCCGTTTGCTCTGGAATTCGTCATTCCGATAACGACAAAACGATCGAACGCCGCCTTCGAATTTGTATCAGAGAACTGTAGAGGGTCGAGGCTGGATGTCGCCGAGATTTACATGTTGTACAAAAGAGTCCATCTGTCGGATAAACGAGTGGACCCGGCCCCACAATCTTATTGGGCCGAGAGCCACTCTCACGGGTTTAATGGTTGGACACGAAAAACCTTTTTTTCCTTTTCGAATTAATTTTCCACCGGTAAACAGACAACGCTCGTATATTCTGAGCCACTTCAGCGCTTTGTTTCCCTATAAATTCTCTTGTGGGAGGATTTGGTTGTTAATTTAAACGTATGTTACAACGTAATGAAATTTATTACTGGCGTCTCAGAATTGGTGTAGACCTAGATATTTCCAGACAGAATCTATCCCCGTGGATTGGATCTCTTGCACACATTTCTTGGCCGGGTTTTATTAATCGAAGGATGTTTGTGATCGGTCCCGAATCTTTGTGTTTGCAATTAGGACGTGCGTGAGTTATAATTTATGATTTTCTCACAACTTGATAAGTAAGAATTGTGCGCGACTTACCCTTCCTGTAGAGTCCTGTAGGTTGATGCCCGGGGGCGGAGAGAGGGGCCTGGTCTGATACTGTGGGGATGAGGGTCGCTGTGAGTGCCGTCGGCTGTGCTCCTCTAGGATCTGCTCGACCTCGTCCTCTCGTCCCCTGCTCGCCGCCCACAACAAACTACCCTCGGCCAGTCTGAACCAATCGGATCAACTGAAACAATAGAATCTCATTGGAGTTCTGTTAAGCACACACGGGAAGATTACCTGCATCGTCCACTATTGGTTTTTTAAATTTGGTCCAGAAGAGAGCTGGTTAGATCATGTTATTGTATTTTTGTGGAACCAGACAATACCCGGACGGACCCTAGAAGGAAAGAGAGAAACCCTTCCAATGGAGCCCGCTCGGAATACAGGAAGAATCCCGGAATAGCAGGGGGTCGACCCCAACCGAGGTTCTTCCCACAGCATTACGCGATCCCACCGGAAGTGAGTTAATAAAGTTATTGTAGTTAGTGTTTTGGATTACTATATCCAAAAGAATGTCTATTCCACGTCAAAACGGTATATGCCGAGAGTGCACCTCTCGGACGACTTCAGTTCTTCTTGCATTTGTTTTATTACATACTACTTCTGTTGCATAATTAATTCTCACATATAAAAAGTATTTTCGCCATTTTAGGCGAAGTATGTCAGTTGTATATTACGATTCTAGGAAGCCCGAACAACTAATGCAGAGTACATTTATACCGGTACGAATATTTTAATCCATAATTTCGTATCTGACTCCGGTCTGTTATATCTTGTTTTAGAGTTTTAAAATATGCATATCCTTTGGAAGGAGAACATTACTGGTACGGAATTCAATACGGCTCCCGGGTGTGATGCTAACCACGATAAAACCTTGTTTTAGCCCGTTCGCGTTGCTTAATGCGGAGGAGGTAGAGGCTCCTTTTAATATTCTCATGAATTGGTTGTATTACGCCCACAAACATGCCGATGTTGCGGTGTTTGTCTCTCACAGTAACTACAACATAAAGATTGTCTCTCTCACAGTCGTCCTACAACGGTGAATACCGTGAATGGAATTACAACGTTTATGGAAGTCTCGCTTCATGCCGAGCTATCTTAACTGTTCGTTTACGTTCGTTTCAGTAATGTTTGCATTCGTGTGTTGTTGATTCGTGTACGATTTCGTCAACGATATTGGCATTCAGACATTTCACTCAATCAATCTACTACAATTTCGCTCAACCGACTACAAACACGGCTTTATGGCCACTAAAATAAAATAATTGGTTAAAAAAAAACCATTGCGTGTGTGACAGGTATGAGCGCCCAAATGTTTAGACTATTCATATCATATTCCGATGCTACCTGTAAGATAGAAAGGGAATTAATAAGAACCAGGATGATTCAGCGTCAGTAGGAGTTGGGCAGCCCGTGTGTTGAGAGGCTAAGACAGACAGCTTTGAAAAATGAGGCTCATTTGGCCGTCTTTCGACTTTAGTGGTAATCCGACGAAAAAATGAATTGCCACTACTTAGTAAAGTATATCCTTCAATATATTATCCTAAAATTGGGGACACTTGTAAAACCGGCAATAATTTATTTTCTGTTGATATGATTATACCGGCTGCATATTATTCTGTAAGAATCTAAATATTGACATTCTTACACACATTAATAAAAGCTTTCTATAGCCACATCAAGAAATTTCGTAGGATCACTAGATAAGAAAAAACGTGCATATATTTCTACTGGTATTGTACGTTATTTATAATTTCTTAATTCATTAGATTAGGTAAAGGAATATAGAACTCAATTCATTGTGGATAAATTCCTGATGGTGTCCGCGTTAATTTTTTCGATATCGCTACATTTAAATGTCACCGTGTTTTCTATACAATTTTTACGAGATACTTCCAGGAATTCGTCTATATTCCCCGCTTTCCGTTCGAGCAAAATAATGCAGGTGGTGTAAAATGAATATATAGTCTCACATTCTGAAGATCTTACAAATAAAGCCGAAAATGCTTCACTCCTTAGAAGGCACAAAAGAGAGGAGACAGAGAATATCTAGAGAAAACGAAATTAATGCAGTTTGTAAGATTTTTTTTAGAGTTGTAATCTTACTCCTTCCCGATTGTAAGATGTATAAACCGCAGCCCCCACAGTTTTATCTATGTTTGGCTGAATGGAATTAACCCTATCTTTAAAAATAATTTATCCCGATAAATTTGGAAATAAATCAGGAGTAAATAATTGGATGGATCAAATGTGATGTGAAAATAAGTTTGGCTGTCCAATACTGTCAAACCTTATTGGTCCTTACTTGGCACAAATCAAGTAAATCGCGTCGATGCCGCCCGCGCTTCCGACTGGACGATAAATCGTTCCAACTGGGCGGACAGAGAAGGCCCTGCCTTCATCTTAATTGGCCAATAAACTAAAGGACTCACCCGGTCCATTCTGAAATCATTTGCCGTACCGCGGACGATAAATGAAAGTGATCTCGGGTTTTACGTCCCCCGCTCCTCCACCCCCCACCCACAAGAAAAGAAAAGAAAATAGAAAGTAAAATTGATTTACTTTAAAAAGGGGGTAAATTATCCCGGCTTTCTTCCCCGGGCGTTTGGGTCTTCCAATTTCCATCTCATTACGGGGGGGGGGGTGGATCCAAAAGAGATTCAAATCGTAATTGACTGCAGCTCGGGCTACTTGCCGCATTAAACCTCAAAATATTGTCTTACCGCTAATATTATACTAAATAACCCATTAATTTGGTACCCGGCTCATTTATAACACGGGACGCGTTCACTTACGGTATTAGCTTGCGATATAAATTTGAACTTTCCATTAATACCGATTACGCCCACTTGTCTGTCGTGTAAAAGTGTAGTCTGACAACTGCTATAATGTAGTGTACAGAAAACCGTCCGGTGACACTAGTGCTTCGTTTGATATCTCGACTCGTTTACTTAATAGTTAGCTTTCAATTCTTGCTTTTTTACGTTCCTGTACTATCGAATACACAGTACATTTTCTAAATTGTTATTGCATTGTTGAAACGCCATACTTTACTCACAAGAATAATATTGTCGCTATCAATCCTCCGTTGCGACAGTCCATTTTCAAGGCATTGTATTCCTTTCTTCGGTTTTTTACCAGCCGCCGGAGGGTATTCGCATGCAAAACGGGAATCGATACACAACGCATAACGACACCCGGTGGCATTCGTCAACATACGGCGGTCGTATCAATCCAATATTGTTGTAAAAACCTCGGCGAAGATTCCTTTCAACGGTCGGGCCCGAATCGGTGGACTTAATAACGGGGCAATTTATACGGTAAGCCGACGACCGGTTTTATATCGCCGGGGGACCCCGCAGTCCAGTCTACTTTTATTGGATTGTTATAAAATTCGAATTATTTATTGGGCTTTTATTGGCGCTCTTGAATTATGTTATTGGCCAATGGACGTGGATGTTTTACAATCGGATCGGAATAAATCAAATTGTGAACTGGGATCGATAAAGGAAAATGGATTTTAATACTTTTTTACCTCGGAAATGAGCTGCAAAGCACGCCCCATATAATTTTATTATACTATATTCCATTTTATTATATTTCACATAATTTTATTATATGGAAAAATATTTATAATGTGAATTTTGAAGAAGCACAAATAACTACTCGGTTTGGGCCTAGATTTTTCTAATACACACTATAAGAATGAAATATTAGTGTACATTAGGAGGCAAGAAATGACAAGGGAAAGTGAATACAAATCAAATTAGCGTCTAATTGTATTCCACAAATGAAATGCAATAACTAGGACTAGATTACGATTGGAGGACAGTTCACCTATCCGGGATATCAGTGGGTCCGTCCCAAAAGCGTATAAGGCATACTGATAAAAATATTCTCGCAATATTTTCTTATAGTTAAAAAAACTCGGTCCTGTTTTTATTCAAGCGAACATGGGCTTATCAGTTGGGGGGCACAAAAGAGCTGCTGCTAGTGCGGTCACGCAAGTGTCAACGGCATGACGCGGGAGAAACGACACACGGAAACCGCCTTGGTCTTGACTCATGCAAGATTTTCCGTTTGTGAAAAACAAGGCTCAGCAGAAGCCGGGATAAGAAATGAAACGGCATAAAAAGTAATTTTACAGCCTTATTTTTTCATGAAACTTTTATTCAGTGCAAAATATTTACCGCTGATTTATGGGAGTTATATTCGGAACAAATTAAAGTTTCATGTTTTTAAGTACAAAAGATTGGAACCTCGAGTATGAGCAGACGAAAATAACCAGAGTTTAAGTCCAGTCATAATCAATTCATTTGGCAATTAAAATTTATGGGGCTGTTCTGTGCGGAATCCGGCAAATGTGGATGAAAGATGTCGAATATTGAGTGAATTGAAACCAATCAATTACCGAAGCAATTATGTCGTAAGCGGTGATCTGAGACCTAACAAGTATGAAGGAAGAAAGCTGGAAAAAGAAGGGAGGTGAAATAAATGCATAGCGATGATGAGCGGTCAAGCGCAAAGTTATGAGTCCAAGTCCATCTGACCAATAAGCACGGACAATATAATACTGAAATCGGTCTGACATCGGCCAAACAATCGGGAAGAGAAAATATTGATAGTATCCAGTTCATCGGGTACTGTTGCATAACAGTTTAAAAATCTTATGAACTACATAATCAATCTTATTATAAACTACAAAATGGAGGCTTCTTCCTATTTGCAGCCCAGCAAGCCGCCAAACCGCAGGCAACCTACAACCTGATTTCCACGGAGTCAATGAATGCTTAAAAATTCAATAATTCAATAATAATAATCGAATAATTCGGTTGTCGAATACAAGGACAGAAATCTCCAATCGATTGCCGAACAGTAAGTATGTGGTAGACTTATCCGAAGGTGTACAACAATGGAGTTAGAAAATCGGAATGCGAAGAATACGCAGACAGATTCGTTACGATGATGAGCAGCCAAGCGCAAAGTGGAGGGTTCCATTTGCAGACAGGCGTTTACGATACAACCGCTCCTTGCCAGAAGGAGGACACCTTCTTAGGTATGGAAGGAAATCGGCGAGAGTTTACGATAGGGGATACCGGTACGGGGACACCGAATGGTATCGCAAATATGCATAATACTCGGAGCCATGAAGGGAAATCAACTGTGTATAAAGGAGGCGAGGCGATTGAAGAGAAAAACAACAAAAACCCGAGGAGGAGCCGGGAGAGTTGGCAGAGGGCCCCGGCCGGACTCCCACTCCGGGCGGTTTGAAATTTAAATTTGATCGCCGAATCGGGCCGGGGGAAAATTCTGGAAAAGCCCAACCCGGCCGCGGGGCCTCATAATTGCTTGAATTTGAATTTTAAAATAACCTGGTAAAATACGATTAAAAAAAAGAAACAAAAAACACCCGTCTCGGTTACTCCAGTTGGCGGCTAGTGTCCGAGCCCTCGACAACGACCAAACATTTGGACCGCTAAAGGAATCTTAGAATTCACTTGTTCCTCATATATGAAAAATGGAATAGTGATGAAGATATTTCGCTAAAACCTGAGATGAAATTAGTTAGATGTTCAAACTACTAATCCGCGATATTTATTGATTGTTCAGTAACCCTGTTAGAATTATTTATCATTATTATTTATTTATCATTAGGTTATTAGACCTAACCCAGGACCACTTATTGTTATATATGTATCATTCATTATTTTAACAATACCATTGTCTATATTACACTATATTATAAATAATATACAAAAACATATGATGAATGTATATAATTCAATTTAATTATTGAACAGGGAGTTGATACTGTTTTTTTGAAAATTCAAATTCGTTTGAGCGTATTAATTTATGAGGCTTAAATTTTAAACCTAGAAAAGGAAGAATGGACAGGATAAAGAATATATGAAACTATACAGAAAATGTGTCAAAGGTGTTAATTGACTATGGCGAGCACTGATAACGCTGTCCCATTGATACCGTCGAATTGACCAGGTTTAACACATTGACGAGGTACGAGGATTAATTACTGATTTTATCGACACATTTGAAGTGGCTAGATGGCACACCGTTTGATCCTCAGTTCAAATATAATACAATGAGTATGCTATTACTCTGTAAAACTTGGGATTTATAAATTAAGATATCAGTTCGAAGGGAGAGTTAACTATCTGACAGAACACTGCACGCACGACGTTTTTTGCGGCCGAAGCCGCCGTTGAAACGGCTGAGAGGAGATTGGCGAGGCGAACTCCTTCCGAGAACGGAGGGGACAGTGAAATAGGGAAACATTGGGGGAGGGCAAATCGTACGCGTTCAATCAAAACCAGAGTGCAGGGGCCGGGGCAGTGTATATGTAAAAGACGAACCTCGTGGTGCTCGGCAATCGCCGCCTCCTCCCTCGCCGCCAGACACGCTCACGACTGGGACAGTGAGACACAAGTGGAAACATAAATAATTTATGCGAGCCGGGCGACGTGTGGGCTTGTACCTCTGTTTACCGGCGCATCTAGCTCGGTTCCGGCCCCCAGATACAAGACTCAAATTAGCGCGGTTCTTGTTCGCCGCTACTAAAAAGTCAAACAAGGTCTGTCTTCCTCAAGCTCACACTCGGACAACACTCCGTTTAATCTATTCCGTGTTGCCTGCTCTGGACGTGCCGGCTCTGTACGACGGCCTCCGTTCTCGTGTATGCGAATGTGTCTCAGAGCGGAGCAATTGCCCGGACCCCGAGAATACAAAATGCCAGGCAACTGTCAAAATAAGAGCCAAAGAAAACATAATATCTCAATGCTGCCCGACAGCCAGTTTATATTTGTACTCGCGAGTGTGACCAAACTGTTTCACACAGCATCTCGGAACTGGAACTATTTTCTTCAATAAACCATTAGTCGTTCCCTCATAATTCCTCTTAAAAATATACTATATTTTAATTAGATAATTATTCATCGGACTATTTGTTAGTTATTAAATTTTTTTTTATCACTATTGCGTAGTTAATTTTTTTTATATTTCTTCTCCGTATCCTTCTTTAGGCATGCTTTTGGTCCACTACCACTTTATTAGATTGTATATTGAATTACGGACTACTGGACTTTCACTTTTGATACTGTATATAGAACCCTATTATACTTGTATTTCTAGGCATCAAATGGGGAAAATTACATTATTAAGTTTTTAAGTATTTCAGCAGTTTTCTCCCTTCTTATTTCACCCTTCATACTTGTATCATACTTATATAACAGTGAAATTGAAAATCTCACGGTGACAACTGCCGACACGCACTCGCGCACGAATGACGTTGTGACAATGAATTGGACGTCAATTTAGATCCACAATTAATTAGCCCATTGACATTCGACGGTTATGACCGTAAAACCAGTTCTGCAGTAAATTCCTCAACAATTTGTTCCGCCTCTCTACATTTGTTACATTGGCGCGGACTCGGCGAAGAAACTAATGGCCATAGAGCCAATAAAAACCGCCGCGGTCCCATAGTTTATGGTCGATGTGCGTGATCGCGGTGAGCCAGATTTTTCAACCAACAATAGTCCTCTAGGAGAGAAGGGGCGGGGGCCCTAAATAACGTTGCGAACCACGCGTTGCTTGTACGAACCCTTAAACAAGCCTGTCCCAATAAATATCGGAAGGAATAAATCGCAATTCGCGAAACGGGCTGTTGCAATTGGCCGCGGCCTGGTGTCGACCGCATCGCCCCCGACTGCATTATATGATTATTAGCTCGCAGCTCGCAGCTCGCAGCACACAGTACTGCCCGACAGTACTACCTTTCACACTGGGCGTTCGCACTATATCGTTAGAGAAACTAAGGATAGCCTACAATAAGTTGAAAATTAACAACTGATCTAGCAAATCTAGAAATAACAGACTCGCGGAGAAATGGATAAACCAGCATATAACCAAAATCTTACTCGCGAATAACAGACCGCCACCGTGATAGAATCGTATTGTAATGAACCACCTGCGTAAGTGATCGAGAATGCTAAGTAAATGACAATAGTGCCTCGAAACCGTTCAAGTAGGTGACTAATGGATACCCAATCAGTGGATATTCCATTACGAAACAGTAAGTTTGTGTACTCTTCTTGTGAACTTCATGCGTTCACGGTTGTTTCTAAACGACAGAATAAACAAATGAGTATTGAAAATAATCTCCATGTGCGTCACTAAAGGAATTGTTCGTACTTATTTAAAACAGCGTTGCTAATACAAAATTGCTAGGGATTGCCTGCGATCAACGAGGTTCCAGAGAATGTATTATTGAATATTCGGACATTAAATACTATGGTATTGACATATTACTCTTAAAAACACATTTTCGAAACTTGAATAATATATTTCTAATGTAAATTTTGTAATCTCGAAGGCAGGATTCATCCTGCAAGAAAAGAAAGAACGATTCTCAGATGGATGGAATTCCGATCGTGACTCCCCGTCCGAACGTATTGGATCAATTTCTGACAGAAGTGGGGTCATTTGTTATATCCTTGAAATTCCAGCTTCGACTTCCGATTCGTTACGCAGACCCTGGTTCCCTTCACAGCCGAGTGCGGTTAATTTTCTTGTTTTCCGAACCAGCGGGAACCACAAGCACACGATATAGGAACCTGGCGTTAGTAATTCTTATGATTGTGCGGGGGTTTACGCGCCCCCGCGTGTGTGCATGTGTGTGAGTCCGGGAAAAATGCCAAGAACGCCTCACGGACGAACTGCTAAGTGGCTTGAAAACGATAATCACCAAGATAACGCCAGGACCGATTTAAACGATTTCAGAAAAGATAGTGGACCAACTGGTGAGATTCCTTATTGACAGAGACCTTATTCAGAAGTCAGAGATGTTCTGAACGTAAATTGGTTGCCACATGGTTTAGTTTTCTTAAATATAAACCCCAACTTTTCCGCTCTAAAATTACACAAAAAGCTTCTGAACATCTGGCCATAATTACAACAACGTATGACTAATAAACTGTTACTTTATATCTCTAAATCAAAATGAATACTAGAAAAACGTGAATATCTTTATTTAATATGACTATTTTTGTAAGGAAAGCCTTTAAGTAGTAAAAATTATTGTATGTACATTTGTATGATAATTATACTTATATAAATCTCCTATGTTTTTTACATTCTCACTGGCTAGGTTTGAAAAAAAGGGCGCACGCAGAAAAATGGACACGACAATATGTCTTTGCTTCGGAAATACGTAGAAAGAAAAACGTAGTTGGACTGGTTCTTTCTTTGTTCGAACAAGAAGTAGTCCGAAAGAAAATAAAAAGGCAATAGAAAAGAGGCTGTGCGAAAAACAAACGCGATCTATCTTTAAAGAGGGAAGGCAGAGTACACACGGCCGTATAAGGGCATCTGACAAGGATCTACGGGGAGGCGAAAAGAAAAATCTCTTATGCTTTATATAGGAAGCGCCTATCAAGATAAAAGTCTCGGTAATCTTGATATTCAAGATTGAATTACCCGGTCGCTCGACGCACGGTAGCCAACTTAAACCCGATCCCACCAATTAATATGCCCACTGCCCTTTACATCAAGGCACAGGATATGAACCGGAGCTCGGGGGTACAAGTAAACTTGTTCGGTAACCCTTTGTTATCCCTGTATTTGCATAAACTCGTTTTTCTTTCACTCCGTCTAGTTCGTGTATAAAATAATTCGATAATGGTAATAAATCGATGACTACTTAATGAAACTACTACTTAAAAAATAGTTATTCAAATATAATCTGTTTAGTTAAATAGTATATTTTTTCAAATGTTCAGGTTGTGTAAATTATTTTGGCCACCCACCCATTGAGAATCGCGGATAGCACTGGATTATAGCTTACTGGACTTGTTCTACCTTTAATATCGGAGAGAAAAAATATTCCTTTAATGCGAATGTCCACCGGGAAATGTTGTTTTAACCTATTTGGCTTAAGTTCAAAGATCAAGAAGTATAGAGTAGCTAGCAAACGAGAGTTGCGTGCAAGACAGCACTTAATTGGCCCTGGTGTGAATTCATCAGCGGCAACCGAGATAGTTCCAATAGCTTTATTTTATTCGTTCTATTTTCCTAAATGTCATACATTTAATTACAACGTTATTTGTAAATATTTACGCAGACGGCTTATTCACTCGATTGCAACTTTCTCCTTCGTATATTTTAATTTCGGACTCGAGCTCGTTATATTTTTAGAATTTTCCTTGCCATAAATATAACTTCATACTAGAAGTTGCATCTTATAAAACTGTTCCATGCTATAATGAAGTTTACGGCCGCGTATATTGTAGTAATTATTTTAATAAGTGAGCAGGAAGGTTTAATAAAATAATTGAAGAAAAATTCGTCCCGTCAAAACGAAATTGAGTTCTGGGAAAGAAGCAATGGAAGGAGTATTCCGAAATCGCCGGTGAGTCCGCGGCATTGTTAATACCTATTGCAAATATGAATTAATAATTAGAAAAGATAATATGAAATATATAGAACAGGTTCTTCTTTTTGACCTTGCTTGGAGTTGCAGTGGCAAAGTCATAATTGCAAGCATGATTGCTAGCGTCCGGGGACAGAAATAACAGAAGAGGACTTGAATAGTTTATTTAACTCCAGTGTACTGATTAGAATCTCAGCAAATATTTATAAATCAAAATGTCTCATTTAAAAATTAATGTGAGTGTAATAATATAAAGGTTTTTGAACAAGGCCTGCTGTGAAACTCGCTAAAATCATTAATGCCAGGAAATACATTAAATTTATGAATTAATAAGGCGGTGTGCACACGTAATCCAGGAATGACCGATGTTCGCAATAATTATCATAAAGCTGTCGATATAATTAAAATACCTTTTTCCCGGTCTATATATGCAACGGCGATGAAATAAATTGGGCACAATATAAATTCCGGTGTGCCATTCGCGTGATAAATATTCTCACGGCAAGTCCTGCCAGTCAGTCAGTAGCTTCACTTAGCGAGGGCGGATCGGTTTCTCCAGCATTTCTGGAAGTGCGCCAAATCAAGTCTCATTTATCAGACAAATTAAATCCGATGACGATGGCTAAACTGATAGCGATGCAGTTCATCGAACGGATCTCAACTTCAGGTGCCGAAAGCCTGTTCTTATAGAAATACTATGAATATTTTAAATTCCTATAGAGGACTAGGCTATTAACTTGCTGGGAAACAACTAAATAATTAATAATCGTGTTCGAAATGATCAATAGGGAAACCGGCTGTACACAGTATACCAGATACAGGACACATAATTTTCAGTGCTTAATTTCTTTGGATAATTATTTTATGCTAGACTCGATACAATCCATTTAATATTTGATGGTCGTTAGTAATATGATATAGGCTGCCTCTAGAATGTAGTTTCAGTCATGCCATTTAATTTGCCCCATTATAATCACCCAATGAATATCATCAGGGATATTATCCCGTGTTCTCTCCAATTGAGCGGTCGATGTGCCGAATTGATCGTCATTTGTGGCCATTATTTATAGTCGATCTCTAAAAATTGTTCTCCTTTCAATTAATGGACGCGTTTATTAATGCGAGATATTTATAATGGCGTTGTGAACTCCTGTGCCTCTTTGATTTCCCCTCGCTCGTCACTTCCAGTAATCGGTACTGCACTGACAAGAAACTTATCAAAATTTATCTCATAACTTGTGAACTAATAACTACTTCTGATCGTGAAATATCATGTTGTCAAAAATTGACAAAAATTGACCGAATTATTCATTACATTATCTTACGCGTGTATAACACTAGTAGTGACAGGATGTTTCTTGAGACGGTGGCAATAATCTAGCCGCATTACTAACGGAACTCCGAAACCGGTCTAGGATAGCACCGAACATACGGATGACCGGCGAGGAATGTTTCGGCGGCATATCGATAAACGCACTGAAGCAAACGACCGGATGATGGTGATTGCGCAATGGAAATTAACTATAATATAGGTAAATTCGAAGATTGAGCCTGGCCTCTTTTCAAGTGGAAGCGGGTTAATGAACGGAAGGGAGGTTTCCCAACGGCGATAACCAGAGCCGTGGGGTCCCTTCTGACCTTTGACCTCAAACCTGTTACGTCCCGTATCTCACATTTGTAATGTGAACTTAAAAACTCTCGTTCTTTCGTGACCCGGCCATCAAGTATGCGCAATAAATTTCACGCACGAAACTCCATCCATCGTCCGCAGACCTCATGTTCGGCATATTCGAAATGTTCCAGTAACGGGACTAAAAAATGGCAGTGGCCCGCAGATTTAAACCTGAAAGTTATTACAAATTAACGAAAAATATGCCATTACTGTCTTTTGTTAGCTTAATGCAACACCAGTCTTCTATAAATGTCACTTGTCTAAATATGCTGAAGCTGAAACATAAACCTTGCTCATTCTTCCAAAGTTTAAATTTAGCTTAGTGCTCTAGTTTTAGAAATAGAAATTAGATAGCCTATTCGTTCCAATTTTTTATTCTAGCTAGTATTGTTCTAACATATTGTCCGACTGGAAATCGGATAATAACTAATTATGTGTTGTATAAACAATATAATAATAATTAATTCTATAACTAATATTATAATATTAATACTAAAATTATGTAATATTTTACTAACTTTATTTGAATAAACCGATGACTGATGAGGTCACTACAGTGATTGAAGTCAACGAAGATTTATTTCAGTCACAGGTTGCATGCCATTTTAGCGCATTACTAATTGCCCCTAGGCAGCAACAAATTAAATGCAAACGATATAATGCCATCACCACGTGAGTGACCGCTTTTCCAGTACACATGACAAACTAGTCCTCTTCGGTGAATCCCATTAACAGAGCGCTTCACCCCTTGTTCCGCTATATATAGTCTAATCGTATGTATTAAGATGTTTTACGCTCGCGTTCTACGCATGACGCTGCATGTAATTAATTCCATAGAACAACTGGTCTAATAAAATTCAATTTTTTTCATGAAACATAAAACTGCAAAGTACACATTTTATGAAATAATAAATAAATATGTTATATAAAACACCGTTTGATAGTCCGTTTGTATACTCTTCTAACTTGACTGAAAATTTCATTTATTCAAGGTACGTTTACAAAATGTTGATGACATAAATAGGATATATTCTAACCTAAGTGATCCGGATTTATATCACCTAGCGTAATGTTCGCAAAAATGATGCATTTCGCGGCGTTGTTAAACTTGATCTATCAACAGATGGTTCCGAAACCGAAGGACCGGTCGGAGCAGGCGACGTCCCACATATGAAGCGGTCCGAAAGGAAAGAAATTAAATAAAATATTTCCCGAGCGACGACGGACAGAAAAAAAGCCATCGGCGACAGTCGGTGACCCAGTTGTTGAGTGGGGCCGGCCGCGATTGGTCGAGGCCTGCCGACCAATGGACCCGGGCCTTTTTAACATTTTCAATACCGGTTATATATGGGCGTCGACCGAGCAAATCATTATTATGTAACGGGAGACCCGGTTCAGCACACTTTTTGAATTATAGCCGCAATTAGCTTATTTTGAAATCGTGACACTTTCAAATTTCCCAGGTGTTGTTTCACAAGAGGCGCTGGCGGAATTTATACGGCGGAAAAACGGATTGAAACTTTACTTTGGCGCAATTGGCATTTGATCCTCGGGTAGATTAAACGCCCAACAGATATCAACGTTTATATACACGAATGCAACCTTACCAGTTTACAAAATGGTGGGATATGCTACTAAAAAGTCCAATTTTTACTTACACAAGATTTTTTACAGGGTCTATATTATTTCCACTTTCAGCGATAACTAATTTAAACCACTTAAAAATTAATGAACTAGTTAGTCAACATTATTACATTTCGCAGTATTACTATTGTTAGAAACCGAACGGCTATTACAATTATTTCAATGCTCATACATGAACTAGCACGATTATTTCATTATTATTATTACTGTATTCTACCCAATTAGCGGCATTCATAACCACTAAGAGATTTACTAAAAACAGACGGAGGAGTGTTAGTAGTCGTCTAAAGACTGATTAATACTGACAATAGGGAAACCGGATTAGGCCCAAAGTATGTGAGGAGAGGAAAAATTACGCGGTGATAATAATATATTATAAATGTTTATAGCCGGTATAACCGAGCTGTTTTCCAGTATAAAAACCTCGTAAACGTCCAGCGCTGTACTCTCGGCGATTTTAATAGCTCCAATTACCCAAATGGGACGAGTTCTGTATTTAAATTCGAATTTAAATTGGGGAGCCTCCTCGCTTATGTCGGAAGTCGGCTGGAGGAGATGGAAGGGGGTGGACGCGGCGACACCTCTCGTTATCCTCCCTCGGGGATAACAAATTAAATATTCCCATTTCCACGTCCCTTCCCACGGCGGGTGTCAGTCAACTGTCGTGCACGCACCCGTACGGACAGAGAGCACCGGTCTTCGCCAATTTGAGAAACGCATACCCCAGCCACCGTCTAGAACAAGTTATAAGCGTCCCCGAGCGTTTTACTTTACCGGCCGAAAGGAACGCGCAACGTTTCGGTGACCGGTTTAACAGCAGTTCGAAATGAACTAGTTTGCGTTAAGTACAATATGTACCGGATTTATTTCAGATTTTTTGTTTTAGTTCATTCTCCGCCTCATTTGTGAAAGTTTTGCTCTCTGTACTGGCTGGCGACTGGTTCTTTAATCTTAAATTCTGAATTAATTTCCTCTCTTTGATCGTGGGCTCATTCATGCCTTCTGTTTTCTCCGCACGATTTTTCATTACGGAAACTTTACCTTTTTTCCGAGCGTTGCATTAATATTTTTTAATCCTCTTCTGACAGTATAGTCTTCATTAAATAGAATTTTCGCGAGGCTTTCTCAAAAGTCAGTGAATGTAGGACAATTAACGTAAGAGCGTCTTCTTCTACTTTCAAGAAATACTGAAGAAACACTGACGACTACTTCGAGATAAACCAGCTCAACTTTTTCAGTTAAGAGATTAGCTAATAAAGTTGCATTCCTTATACACAGCCAGATATGATTTCGGCGTTTCCATATCGTTTTCATATTCTGTCGGTCAATCCCAACCAAATATGCGAAAATCTACTTTACTTGCGGTAGTAGTATAAGTTGTGGCAAGCTTCAGTGAAATAAAACGATATAAATATGATCAAAATATTTACTATTTAAAATATTAAGGCACAAAACATGTTGCGGCTAACTAAGGTGTTTGCGGTGTAATGAGAATGAAAAACGGTATCGAAGCGGTTTCTCCCGCAGCCCTCGCAGAATACTTTCATCGGAGCTATTCTTCAAGACTTATTTTCCCCGGTTATGATCTTATTGACCGCGAGCCTCTTCCAGTCTCCTGCCAGTTATGATAGAATCGTCGTTAATTCCGGTCGGTTCAGGAATTCCTTCACTTCCTCATACCGAATCATGCGCCGTTATATTCACAGTAATAATTTCCCAGTTGCGCGACGGCTCATTAAGCCGCGATCCCTAGTATGTATCGACATGTGTTAGGGCTCAGTCAATACGAAATTTCTTTATTACAATTGGCTCAACTGTGTTTTAAATTAATTTCGTACATTTTCTGTCGAAAATATAATAGTAATATTGCCATAATAGTACAATTTGTTCACAAGACTGCCAGGGATATAAATTTTCCTTAAAAATGTTGTATTAATTAGTGATTTTAATGTATATATATTTTACAGTATATGCAATTAAATATACCAAAATAATGAATTAACAGGCAACACAAGTCTTTATATTCAATCTTATTGGATAACAATTAGTAGGCGAGAATTAGTTATTACTTTAGTAATTGGCCTAGTCTGTGTTATAATTTCAAATCAGTTAAGCCTACCTTTCAATTTTAAAATATTTTTTCTAGAAAAACTGGCCTAGTATATATAAATATATAATATATAACGAACGGGGAGAAAGGCGAGCGGAGGATGAAGGTAGCTGTCGGTCTGTCAATCTATCAATCGGCTGAATGAAGGCTGACCTGGGAGCTGTGGCATACATCAGCCTGTGTCGCTCGCCCCATCGGTTTTTGCTTCTGCTAACGAGACCATATTACTAATGAACATCATTAGGCCGAGACATTATCATCGGGCCGGCTAGATTAGCACAAGTCCAACGATTACACAAGTCGAAGAATGAGACCCCAAAAAGAAGGATTTCAGTGGCGAGACTATTGGAAACAGCGTGGAGTTGGGAATTCCATGCTAAAACTGAAATAATGGGCAGCGGTTCTGAAAGCGGAATTGTAAATCTAATCCAACCGTAATCATCTATATTGATGTACCGTATGTTGCTTGTTTGTTGCACCAAAAACGTGAAAAAATAAAACCTTAAAATGACAATCATAGCAATGAGAAGAATTATTAATCCTCTCAATTAGGGTATTTTCTACATTGGGATATTTCTCTGGTTTCAGTTTCCGGCTAATACCCGGAGCGACGACAGGAATCTGAGGGTTGTATTATTATAAAATCGAAAAAACTAACCTGACTAACATCATATTATAACTCCTGAAGAGTCAAAGATCAGTTATGAGAGAAAGTATGGACGCCGGCATGGGCAGGGCGTTAACATTTAACCCGGCGGAGCCGAAACCTATAAATACGTCGGAATTTTTCACAACCGCTGCACGATTGGTGAATTAATCACCGATTCCCCGTCGAATCCGGTCTGAATTTTAAAATTTTACATTCTTCGCGACCAATAAATAACAAAGTCGTGACACCCCGATATCGAAACAAGTCGGATCATAATTATAACGGCGACGGTAGCTCCCGGCGGTTTTTTTGCCTATTTAAATCAAACCCCGGTAGGAGACACACTGGGGATAAATTATCGGCACTCAGGGATGGGTCGGGGTACGTGATCCCGTGTATCGGTAGCCGGGAGCTGAATGATGATCACGTAGCCGCGCACGCCATTACCACACTTTTTCGATTAGTCCAATTTACAAACTTCCCTCCGCCTTAGTTTCTGTTTCATTTTTTTATTCTCTCCCCTTCGAAGCTAAATTACGTTGTCCCCCGTCCGTGACATAAATTGGTTTCTTTACGCCTCCTTCCACGTACTTACCAGCTATTCGGCGGACTCCTATCGTATTTATGCCGGTATACGTGCTACCCGGCAGCCATTCCACCCGAGTCGTTATTTATAAGAGTCCGTCGATGAAATCGTGTACCTCGTCGAGAAAATATTTATTTTTACCCCCGGTATGAAGTTGTATACAGTGCCGGATTTAATTGGAAATCCGCGTGTTCTTTGTTTTGAAACTAAGAAATATTCTTCGACGCGGTCGTAGATTCTTGTGAGAGGTACTTAATATCGTGACTTTAACAATAATTTTGTCTGGATCCTGTTTCATCTCCTCTCATTAGACGGCGATGGTTCTATTAAAAATTGGAATGTGATAAGATTTACGCAGCACTGCCAGTATGACAATGGAAATCTACCAGCGTAAAAAACATACCATTGCTTGTACGACGACTTTGGGGTATGGGAACCGGGAAGGAAAACACATTAATCGTCCCTGTCTTTCATCGAAACGGAAAGATGAAATAGTGAAGATCACTGCGGTCGCCGATAATCTCCTCAGCATAAATTGATTGGAAACTAATAGAACAAAGCAAAAAAAGGAAGCCGAGGCAACTGCGCATGCAGGTTTAAGCTATTAAGTATACGTAATTAAGTTTTTTGCCTGTTTTCGATCACGGATTCGGTTTATAACTGGTGACTTCACTGGAATGTTAGTGGGCATATTAATCGACGAGCCCTTGAATTTTTCTATTACTCGGTGTCAAGGCTTCAATTGTCTAGATGTTCTTGCTACGTTGCAATTGTATCTTGTAGTTCTTACGCTCCTTCTAAATATAATTGAATAAAATGGAATGCAACAAAATATCGAATTATTCTAATATTGACATTGTATGTGAATTATACAAAACAATTGTCAGTATTTAATAATCAGTAGTAATGTTATTAATTTTTTAAACTTAATGCCATGAAGGTGTCGTTTAATCGCACAATAGCTTATATTTAGAATATAAATAGGTTTAATACAGAAAAATAAAACTAATACGAATACGAACTGACTGATTTATTATTATTTTCTTAGAATTAAATTTCATGATGTCGCCAATTCTATAAATCGAATCTGTGATTTAGACATCGTAGCCTTTGTGCACATTAAGCTCACAGAGTTTAAACTTAATGAGACTTCAAAAGTTGTTGTAATCATGTATTATGTAAGACTGGGAATGAATGGGGCAGAAAATGAATTTTTCGAGATAAGTAGACGCGTCAAAATCCTGGAAGTCTGTGTTTAACCTCGTGACAACAAGTAAATTGGTACATGTCCTTTAAAGAGAAGTACATCGAATGAATATAAATGGATGGTTAGCAGCGGGGAGCGGAAACAATATGCTGAACAAAAAACGACAGGATGTGTAGCTAAACTGAACTTCTAAAGATATTCAGCAATTCCTAGGTTTATCAGGGAAATGGATCGCGGTTTGAATCGATAAAAAAACAAGAGCCGGCTTGAAACTAATGCAATGCAATAGCGGTTTATTAGGTGGAAGGGTTGGCCACAACAATGTGGACACTAACAGCTGTATAAAATACCCCCTCGGAAAAGTGTGTTTAAAATCAAGAGGCCAACATTAATGAATTAATTATCATTTGTATCTATCTAATTGGTCCCTCGTCCACCGCCGCCCCAGAGAGAGATTATTTGCACATACAGTTGCATATATTTAAATCTTTTTAAACGAATGAACACATACGAATATATACGGGCCGTCGGTAATTAAGTTTAAAACGTTAATAACTCACCTTGTACTTGAGATAGGGACTAACTGTAAAATGGTATTCCCATGCTAATTTATTCAGGTTTGTAAGATTTTTGCAAATCGCCTACCTTCTCTATCCACTATGATATCAGCAACTTGGGCTTATTTCTGATGAAAAGTATTAGCAAACTGGATTTAAACCTTTTTTGTAATGGAAAAATACATTCTATTCGATATACTAATTCCACGGTTTTTTCCAGAAGATATGATTTTGATGATAAAATTATGCCAATTTAAGTTTCTCCAATTGTTGTTTTCGAGGTACGGAATTCATTTCATACGAACTTTGCAGACGCCTATTGTAAATTGGAATGTATTCGGGAAATAATTCAAAACTAATAATGTAAGAATTAATAATGTTTAGGAATCTTCAGGTAAAAGAGTGTACGCTCAGATATAACCTTTTGGGTGGAAGAAATAGGTAACGGCAACAATATGGCGACCGTTGCGCAAGAGAGGAGGCGTCACGTGACCAGTTTAGGCCGTTCCCAACGGTATGAAAAAGAGGAAGGGGATTAGCGAACAAATAGGCCTTCCCTCCTACCGTTTAGGGTGGGGGGGGAGGGCCGGCTGTGTGTCACAATTCTTGCATTGTTGCTCAATCGACAACCGACCGACCTCCAATTATAAACCTCCTCTGTAGACCTCGCATGCTGGCTCTGATTTCGCAACATATTCCACGCGGCTAATCACCCTCCCCTGTCTTGATTTATAAGCCCCACTTAACAACAACGCGATTATTGTTTAAGACTACTCTGGGTCGAAAAATAATGTCCCTTAGTATAAAACTGATACAGATAAAATATAATTTAAACAGGAAAACCATTATGGGTGTAAAATGAGACTAAGAATGCCAATTAAAATTTTAATAACCACATTTGTAAAACAATATAAGTAATATTACTTACTGTCTAATTGGACCCAATTTGTTATTGCCGTGTATGAGATGGTTTAGGGTATTATCATGCATCCATTATAGTCCATTGGCCATATAATATATATACAATATATGCATGTATTCAATTGACAATTTACAAACGAACTAGATATATGGACATAAATTTGAATATTTTATACAGAAGTTACGAGAATTCGAATTATTATTGCCAGCGGTTTCCTCATAAGTTGGTTCTGAAATCGGTTTCGGCTAAATACTGAACGGTGCATTTAGTTTTTTCCGTAGAAGTCGCAAAACAATTTGTGGTATTAAATATTAGTTGTACAGTTATTACATGAATTTAATAGTGATAATAAACTCACAATTATTGACCAACACTCAAACTGACCAAAAATTTCACATTGTATTCACAACAGAGATCATTTCAGAAATAATATCTGGAGAAAATGAATAAAATTAGGTAGTATGGTGATTCGTTCTAATGTTATAATACGCGATTTGAACACCGCTTTAAGAATAAAATATTCGACTTTGAGTGTGAATAATCAAGTGACCCCACTTCAATCCGCATCGCACTCATTTTATTACGTTCCTTTAAGGAAATCAAAATTGGAGTGCTTTGAAACTTCCATTCAGTTTTAAAATTTCGAACAATCAATGAATAAGGCACGCCCTCAAACCGCTCATTGAATGGGGAGGCGCGTGAGGCGAATGGCGAAGTACCGGCTCGGTCAAAACGACTTTCCTTTCCGCTTTCCGTATAACGATTGCACTGAGCGTTCCCTTTACCTTTTATATCGTCTATTATTATCTGCATTTAAAACACATAGAATCTGCTAGAATTACAGTATAAATCGTGTATTTAGCGAATTTATTAATTAGTTTTCTTGCTGCCATAACAACTGCTCTACATATTTTGCAATCAGTGTACACAGGTGGATCAAAACTACGAAATTAAATTGTTCCCATTTCAACATTCCAGGCGTCCGGGCTAATTGAGCCACAATAACAAAAGTGAAATTTAAAAATCAGTTGACATTAACGTTAAATTTCCTTCGTTATTAGAACCCGGTTCGACGCGCGGCTCTGTGTTTCTCTAACCATTAAAATAATTAAGCTACGCCGAACACTGGAACATCTATTTCCGAAATACACTCTCAATATATTCGGGTGGATATCAAATTTCAACTGATTAAACGAGACGAGTTTAATCATTAGAATGAAGCAGAAAAAATGTTTTTCTCCCCTTTACCCATCACAGTGTAGATTACCGCGGTGGACGAGTTGAAAAAGCGACAGGGCTCAATGAAGTAATTTTGGCCAGCAGGGATTTTTTGCCTCGTCTAAGGGGGTCGGGAGACCATTCATTAGAGGGGGGGGGATCCACGATGAGTAACGTGTAATTACAAACCCACGGTGTCAAATTGATGAAGCGATCCTCTAAATTGAGATTGGACGGGCTTTCATTTCACCGGGGATACTTCAACCCTGAGTATGATGTATGAGACATCAAACTCCGCTCAGAAGACACAGAACGTCTTAACCTTTTCGTATAAAGTACGGTGTTATGACGGCATCTCGAAATGCGCTGTTCACTACAGGATTTTATTTAATTTATTATGTTACCATCTTATATATGTTAGATAAGTATATCACTTGTTTATATTGCATGAAAGAGGATCAATCACCCAACGCTCTTTAGCGATCGCAGATTAGGTCAGTAATCAGAATTAACCACTACTACAATGTTCAGAAGCATATGTCAATTCATATTCATGCCAGCCAGATAATATATATATATATATATATATATATATATATATATATATATTTCCGTTTGAATGGTGGCAGAAGGGGCCGAGAACAAACTTTAGGGACGTTAACTGTCATACAAAAACCGCAGCAACAATAATATTTCAACATAACTTTAGACTATTAATCATGACATTCCCCGGAAAGGATATAGAGCATACATCACTACACTATGTGACTATATAAAATGGCCCGAATGTGAATTCGATCTATACGGTGTAAATAAATAATAATAACAATAATATATATATATATATATATATATATATATATATATATATATATATATATATATAATGGTATATAATATAGTAATAATGAACTTAATTACTGTATGAAGATTGTTACTGGAATATTTCCATATCCTAATTTTAATTAATTATTATATATTGTTAATTCTGATTCATAATTTTTTCAGGTGACTGCTGCCATTCCATAAAAAACATAACACTAGCTGCAACTACAGGCATGGGGTAAGTCGTAATTTTCACTATTCCTGTATCCAAAATGTTGTTCCTCCTCTACTAAAAAGAACCGTTTTGAGTAGAAAAAGTATAGGATAATGTATTTTATAAAGAATAAATCGTGTGATTAGCAGTAGCGCACTTCTGGCACTCGAGAAATATAAATGAAGATAATATTATCCGGTTTGTAATATTTTTTAAGAAGGTATTCGTGGCAACCACTACTTCATTATGTTCGGGAACAAGCGAATTCCGAAAGCCATCTGGAGAAGGCACATCGGGTTTTTTTTATAGTCGGACACCTACATAATCCGCACGGAATCGCTAAAAGTTTCCCACGTATAATTTCGAAAAGTATTTTAATGCGCCGACAGGTTGTAAATAAATATATAGAGACCGGAGCGGGGAAAATGTCCGATAATTGGAAGGAGTAAACAAAAAACAGCGGCCGGTTTCCATTTTTATTTTTCGTTATAAATCGACACATTTCGATATATCGATGCTATCGGATTCCCAAGTTAATTACCTTTTAATAACTTAAGCTTAGAAAAAAAATAAAAGGCCGCTCGTCCGATATTTTCTGAAAGCGGTCCGCGAACTATGTCCAACCGGCCCATGAATTATTTATTATTATGTTGTTGCTCAGATCGCCTGGGATTGAGTTTTCTATCGCAAGTACATAATTGGTGCAATTTTAACATAAAGGTCAATCGGGTGTAATTATTATCTGATATAAAAACTCCCTGCAGTATTTGTTCCCCTTGTGTTTGAATCTGGTTTAACTCTTGTGAAAAAAATTAAACTTAAAAGCTTAGCAATTTCTCTAACCCTTTCGGATATTCTCCCGACTTCCGTCGGGGGTCAACCACCGGAATCGTTTCTCGAAAGTAATTTCCTTTTAATTATTAAAAACTGTTATTGTCTCTTTGGCCCCGAGAACTTGAGAGATTTTACGGGCATTTGATTTATAAAATTTGCGAAAACACACTTTTTGACAACAGCTGCAGGTGTACCAGTCCGGCAGGTGCATTTCTTATTGGCCCCAGATAAAGTGCTCTGGTATATGTAGATCCAATAACACTTTTCTTTATCCCCGAATATAAGCTCCGAAAATAAACGAAGCCAAAAAAGAAGAAAAGAAAGTCAGTTGACACTTTAAGCTCAAACAGGGCTATGTATTATGCATATGAGTCCGAGGGTGCTGATTAACTGCCGAACGCTTCCAATTAATGAGCCAGCTCCTCGGGGGCCCCACTTAGTAAAAATATATACACATACATATATATATATATATATATATATATATATATATATATATATATATATATGGATGGGCGAACGAGAAGACCCGCAGAACACGTTTTTATACCGCAGATTTTCAAACTCGAGTAAGTCCGGAAGAAAGAAGTTCAAGAAAAAAAGAAAACGATAGTTCTAGTCTCTTATAATGTATATATTAAAGGCTGCGCGGGCGCTGGCATTAGGGCTAGGTTGGCCAGCCGCTAATGGCCGTCCCATTAGCTTGACGTTTGAGCTTATTTGTCAACTTTATAAATCGACTCGACCCACTGTACCCCGCAAGCCCTTTGTTTTAATTCATCGAAAGGGGCCCGTTGAATATTCATTGTCCGGAGAAGACCCCCATTATTCGTGTCCATACAGAAATATCGAAAATACCAAGCGAGTTAGGCTTATTGATAGGCAGCACAGATAAAGAGGGGCCGAATAGACGTGGGGAGTCAACAAAATCAAACGTTTCATGAAACCCGCGGAAGTTTTATAATAGCGAAATATATTCCAACGCCAACCGCATTCTGCCACTGAGATTTCATGAGAAATATAATTCATGTTTTGTGAGTATTTTCAATAGTATTGAGGTGATGGATCACTATATATAATCAATTATTCCGTATTTTTACTATTTGCTAAATTTATGATTCAAAATAATTTAGTTATGGATGGTTCAAAACAAAAGAAACATACACACCATTATGACCTATATGTATTGTCTGCGGTACGGGAAACATTGAAGTTGTACAGGGAGTTGAATAAAGATCGCTAGCTTAGTGAATGTAGCGTGGGCGGTTCACAGGCTAATGAGAAACACAAGAAGAAGAAGAAGAAGTCAGAGAAACCAAGCTAGTAAAGAAACTCAAGAGAGCGAGAACATGAAAAACGACGCCGATGCCAACGCCCAGATACAGATAATGATGATGATCGAGAAATGGGAAAACTATCATTAGGGGCAGGCGGGTTAAGGGGGGAAAAAAGTAAAAAGAGTCTGAGACTGTGAATTCATTACACGTTTCTTTTTTTTATTTATTAATTTATTCATCAATATTTGGGTGATAACTTCTCATCAAATCCTCGGGGGCGAGATAAAAAAAGGAAGAGAGGCAGCCTCCGGATGGGGTGACTGACCCCAACCTGTGTTCGCGCTCTTATTATTTTAGTACTTGTTTTACTTCGTCTCGCATCCCTTCCCAAGCGGATCGCGATGAGAATATTAAATCGCAAGCGAAGAAAAGTATAGTGCAGCTACATTGCCAAGTCCGGGTCAATGCCAATCGGATGTTCGGACATTTTGAATTTTCCTAGACGCCCAAAAGTAGTATTGAGTGACAAAACTACAAACTGAAATATAATCCACGCTGAAACCTTAAATTACGTATTTCCAACGGGAAATAAAATCTGGAAACCAATTCTAAAATAAATGAGCTCGATTCATAATTCACGAGAACAGAAATAAAAAAAACGGTGGCAGAAATAGCCGGTCTTTTTTTGGCACTGAAACATTCTAATTCGTTTAACTAATTGGCGTCTATGCATAATTCATGGCGCTTGTGTTACCGCCGCTATTACGTTGTATCTCTCCGCTGTAAAAGTTTCGACCGCGGACAGATAAACCCGGCCTAGTAGAAGATCCTGGGAAGTGTTCTCATTTCAGTCCATAGAATTCTGCGGAATTGATAAAATAACCGTACAATTTTCTCGGATCACCGAGAAAAAGGCCTGCAGGAAAGGTTAAACCTAAGTATGAAATTAGAGAGAAGTCATGACGAGTGAAATGGGCGAAGAGTTAAAGCAAGGATATCCGACATTATGTATACATCTGAGGCCAGATGCGGTCCTGATTAGCGACCATTGTCGAGTTGCAGGCCGGGCGCAGGCATTAGATCCGGTGGCGACCCCCTACTGGAACAACTTCTCAGAAAATTGGTTTACCCTTTAAGACTTTTGCCAATTAGAAACAGCTCAGCCAGGCCAACATTAGTCATGACATTTACATTTCGACACTGACCCCCTCAGAGTCCCTCGGTACATTTTTCTTGTCCTCCAAATAAGGCTAAGGAAAGTTAACAATTAACAAGATAACAGCAATCTACCTGCGCGTATTTCAATAAACGTTCATAAAGCTCAAGCGTTGGGTGTAAAAATGAATATTATCTGTTCATAATTTATAATTTTGATACCCAGGTGATTGAATTATAAGCTTTAAATGAATTTGCGGTCCATTAATGTCATTTGTAAAAAAATTTATCCGGTTCATATATTCATATTTATTCAGTTCCACGGGGTACAAATATATCGTTTCAACTCTATAATTTCTGATTTACATTAGTTTGAAGTGTAATTATAATATTACAGCTTATGGCAATATAAATCATCTTTTAAAGGACATGGTTTTTAGTAGCGTTTCTTATGCCATTAATATATCGGCATCTTCATCAAATAATTAAAATTTGTACTCCAACAGGCAATGCCCTTTGAATATAAGTTTCAATTTAGGATTCGGTGTCAATTACAAATCAGGCATAGCAGTTATACTATCCTTAAATTTAAGGCCATATATTAGGGGTAGCCATCAACGTTGCTAAGAGAAGCTTTTTCAGTCGATAGTATCCACTTTTATATAGTTTGTATTTTCCAGTAATTATTGTTTTATATTTTAATCGCTTATTCGTTTTTCTAAAGGAGACGACCAATCTAGCTTAAGACAATATCAGGGAGTGAAGGCAGAATAATATTGCAAGCCTTGGTGGACGTGACATAACCTTTTTTCCGTAGATCAAAAAGTTGTCCACTCTCGGTTTATACTTTTAACATACATATTATATTGCAATTTAACTTATATACCACAATGGACTTCCGCCATGTGCTATAAATTCCTCAATCTCCAGTTTCATATATTTTCTCCGGGTAACTTCAATCAGATTTTCCTTTTTTTTACCGGTGACCAGAATGCAAATGTCCAATTATCCGGTTACAAGACAAATACGGTTCTTGAAGTAGATTTAGATTTACCGCGGGTAAAGGTCTTAATTGTGCCGTCGGAACATCGGACGTTATCTGTGGACGGAGTTGACACCGGCCTGAAGATAACGCGGTGGCTACCCTTTAAAAATGTCTTAATTAAATAAATATACACACCTGGGCGGTTTTCCATTAAAGTCAAACGGCACTAGAGAGTACGGGGGCCTATCTCCTCTTTTTTAGAAATATTCCACCCGGATAAGTAAGAAACCCTAAGAATCTCACCTGGCCTCTTAGAGGTATAATTCTAATAGGACGTTCATTTATTCTAGATTTCTTGTCGAACTGCTAAAAACCCGTCTGCGATGGTTTGAATTTCTATCATCTGGACAGTCACCTCTCGCCTCTCCGGCCTCGCTACGATCCGCAGCGAATATCAAAATTTCATCGGAAACTGCGATATTATCTTGATCTTACTCTTAGTCCTTCATGTTTTCAACAAATTCATATCTAGGCGTGAATTCAAATAAATTGAACGATCCAACACCGCAAATTATGAACAAAATATTCACGCGGCCGTTAAATCTGCGTCGAAAAAATTTGTATTGTGCTGTTCCCGTTTTAGCGAAGTTATTGATTTTTGACAAAATCAGGACAACGGGATGACCGTCCTAGAAGGAGAACAAAATTTCATAATCTGTCGATTGCAATAAAGAATGTAATTCGGGTAAATGAGAGAAAACAATAGTAAATATGTTTACCATGTACGGTATCCAAATATGAGCAGTAGGAGAATGGTACGGTATACCGCATTGCGGGGAGTCAGATGAATTGTCTCGGTCAATTCGGTCGTGTCTGTTACACTTTTCTCATGGGACGACGTGTCAAACCCACGCCCGTTTTCGATCGGCCCGATTTCTTAAATTGACATGTCAATGTTGCCGCCTGCGCTGCCCATTCGTCTAAATAAAGATTGTAATAAGGAAGCCAGCGAAATGGGCATCGTTTGAAACTTCTTGTACTTTGAAAAAGCTCAGTTTTAATAAAAGCGTAAAATACCTGTTTATTGAACTAAATAACTTGCCGATTTCAATGCAGGCCATTCTTAACACGTAATGAAAATAATAATTTCTCAGAATTGTTTCATTATTGTGAATGGGTTAATAATGATCATTTTAGAGGCAAAACCTAAGAGGGTGCACTATGGGGGTGTGAGGGGTTCGCATCTCTTTCTAATCAAATATCGGTTTGTAAATCATAAATTATGTGAATACTCCATTCGAAAATTGAGAAATGCGAAATTTTGTTGCAATTAACTTTAGTATTATCACGGCCACTGTTACGGTAGAAAAACTTTGTCCATGAAGTTTAACAACTAAGTGTATATTACTCCCATTTTCCGAGGTACAAGAAGACTAGTTTTTGTGCAAGTTTTTAGGCCGACACGTAGTAATAGTTGTAGTTAAATCCCGACATCCGTATCGCTTGGGGCAATTCTGGAACTAATGGCGAGTTAATGAACAGTGGCTCGGGGTCCGAAGCGGATAAACGAGCGCCTTCTCCCCTTCGCGGTTTTTATCCTGGACATCGGACCATTTTAAGAAGTGAAGACCGCGGCGGCACGCGGCACAATGGCAGATGCTATCGACACTCGCCGATATGGTAAAGGCCGGCTAGGGGCGGGGGGGACACTTAACATGGCCGCCGGTAAGTACCGCTTGGCCGCGCCGCAGTTTTATTTTCACCGGGGCCTGGAAAAAAGAAACTATTAGCGGGAATAACGCGGCGGGCCGCTGGGTGGCGTTTTTTTTTATTTCACCGCCGTTGCTATTCCGGGCATGATAACCTTTCGAGGTGTCTCTCGGGCTTTAATTTTAGACCCGAAGTGTTCTTTGAGCGAGGAGATCATCTAAAAGGGTTTAAACTCCGAGAAGGGTCTAATGGCATTTGGAGCGGCCTCTATTATGCCGCCCGAGTAGCAGTTAGGAGTAAAAATTCGAGGTACTAATAAATGATCATCAGATTCTTATTACGACTATTTCCGTTCCGACACTCGAATTAGGGTCAAATTGAAATGAGTGACAAAATAAGATGATTACTATAGTGTACCCTTGTCTGTTTTATAGTGTCATGTTTATTTGTGTTGGATGAAATTTTTTAATAAATACAAGAGGGGATATAATATGATTAAATCAAAATGGTGGGAAACAAATAAGAACCCGAATAAACTATTATTGCACTATTATGTATAATCCGGTGTTCTATAAATAACGCATAAAATGTTTCAACAATATGTTTTTTCTGAAATCTTGAATGTTTATAAGCGAGAAATGGCACATTCTATAAACATGTTAGTGGTATTAGCAAGAGTCTTACAGTCACGGTAAGCGATCGTCATACTATTTAGCCAGTCAACATTGAATGGAAAATAGAATTGGAGTTGGTTCGAAAGTTGGAGTGCAGTTTATGACTTATGCAGGATAAACAGTCCCCAGGGCCGTCTCTGGTAATTTCCGATGTCGAGTAAATTCATTGAGCGTGTAAATTGTTGTAAACCGCCCAAGTTGTCCGGATGACATTTTCCATTACGAACTTTGGTCACGTTGCATTATCAACGTGTGGGACTACTTAGGTGTCAAAGTCCGGTTTGCAGACTGTTCTGCTATTTGACTACTTCCTCTAGACACAACGAAACTTCGAGGGAAGTTCAAACACCTCCCTCCTTTAAAGTACAGAGATTATTTATTTAACTAAATTTGCAACAGTCTCAATGATTTGACTTCAATAGATTTTGTAATTGATCAGTTGTGAAGAACCAAATATGAGAGACCGTTACGCGTCTATTGTTCCAGGGTTTTGTGTTCCCTGAGTCAGTAACAAGGAGGCATTAATTAGTTCTGGACTTGACGGTGAATCGAAACCGCGACAAAGATCGATAGAGTCGCGCATTAATACAAATGGCCGCAATATATTAGGGCCGGCTATATTAATTATTGAGGGGTAGTACAGCATTTTATTGGCTTTTAACATAATGTTAAGTAGGTGTGCAACACAGCTCTAATGAACTGTAACAAGATGGATCGAAACTCCCCTCGGTAAGAATTAAAATCTAAAATCGATGAATTAAATCCGGTCGGCCTCTCCGTTTCAAAAAAAAGACTGCTCTCTCACCGACCGGTCTACTCTCGCATCAATTACTATTCATCAATGTCCCCGACTAGTTTCCATCTGGCTGCACCTTCCACATACAGCTGCCAGTATCCTATCTGCATACGCTATGTACGCTAACTAAAAGGGTAACTCCAGAAGAATTTTTATTAATAGGCTCCAGTTATTTTTATTACATTATTGAAATCGAATGGAATCTAAGAAGAATTTCTCGCTTTTAGATTATAAGAAATCCAGAAATACTTTACGGAACCAGTAGTTTCATAACGCTTATCATCCTTGACAATCGCTTAGTCTGCGATTAAACTCTTATTACTCCCACTGTGGTCATAATTTCCTTACAGAATAGAAGTAATCTAACCGATAAAAAGCTTAGGCTTTTTCGGTATTCATGGTACAAGAGCGGTATGATCCAGTATTTAATCAGCATTATAGTGAAAGTATTTCCGTACCTGATTTTGGATATTTTTGGATGCTTGAACCTAGTAGTACTTGCAACGATAAAAGGGGTAGGGAGGTATAAAGCGGAAAGGGGGAAGGATAACAATCCTCGCGACCGAGCAGGATCATATTTCAGGTTTTATTCGAGCTAGGGATGTGTTCATCGTGAGGCGTCAATAAAACTCAACGACAAAGAACGGAAAAATGCCCGCCACTCTCTCAAATAATCAGATAAGGTCCTTACGGATTATGCGAAGCTTCGGCTAGCGCACAATATCTCAGGGTTTCAAATCCCGCATAATACTCTCTCTTCATTCTCTCTCTTTCTCCGTACTGGTCCCCCGCCACCCGCTTTCAGTGTATACCGCAAAAATCATTATTCATACGTCGGGCAATGTGTTCATATACAGGATTATATTGTAGGGTGGGAGCTGGGGAGGGGCTGACAAAAGAGAGGGCTTTTGTGAAATGTGGAACAGATTTGAGCGGATTTTAATCTTTACAAATGCGACGGGCCGCGGCCGCACGTTGAGCAATAGTACAACGGCGGTTATAAATCACGAGGCGGGAGGCGACACGATCGAAACAACATTACCAGTTACCGGAAAGTCTACTTTTGCCCACTTAATTTACAGAGCGATTTCTGTACTTTGAGAAAACATTCCTCTCTCGACTCGGTTCGGGTCGAATTTCGGTTCCGAGACTCCGATAACGCCAGTGGGAAATAAAAAAAAAGTCGGCCGTAATTAATTGTAAGATTGCGCTTACCGACGGATAAGCGGCAAAAACAGAAAGGCCCTGTCGTGACAGGAATGCGATACAGACGTATAGAGGGCATTCAGAAATTACGCTTCTTTGACTCCTCGCCTGTTGGTTTGTCTTTTTCTTGACCTCGATGCCAATTTATAAATGCTCTCGACATCCTGTCCAACCTATTTCAAAGTTCACTCCATCTATAACTTTCTTTAGACAGTATTTCAGTTTTTTGTTTGCTCAACATTCAATCGAACTTTGTTTTCTTCCGTATTAAAAATATACCGGATTAGATTGTTGAATGCGCACTTCATTTCGAAAAGTAAGTCCGACAACCGACGACAAGTATTGAATATATAAATTTAACCATTAATGGAGCTGTAAAACATTCAACTGGTTGGAGAACTGGCCGAATACTACTTTCCGATCCGAAATGCGCAGATAGCCAAACGACAGGGCTTAAGAGAACTTATCTCTGTTCTCAATAATCCTCTCAGGATTTTCGTCCCTGCCACTGGATCGTGCGCTTTTATTTTTATGTCCTCAAAGGATGTCCTCATTTCAACACTCGTTGATATGCGCATTTTTGGAATAATATTTTTTCGACTTATTATATTTTTGGCCTGCAGTACCTTGCAAAGTCAGACAAACCAGTTGGATGATAAACAAAATAAGTAGAAGGAGATGAAATGTTCCGCAAGAAAATCGGCAGTAACAATTATATCCACCACTAATTATGGCGATAATCCAAAACCGATTTAGTCTGAGATCAAGGTTCGTCTCATTAGGCATCTATTATGTCCACTATCGCATACATATTGAATTTCTACTGTGCCAAGTTTTTTTATTGTTACGTTTTTATCTTCTATAATGGAATTATAAACGCGGGTTATATACCTCGGTAATAGGTATCGTTCGAATTTATATAATCCATGGATATTATTAAAACATGAGGCGTTTGATATAAAATTTAGGTGAATGACCCTCTGGCCGTTTAACATACTACCAAGCAATAATTTTGAATATTTTTGTTGTGAAAAATTCGATCAAATTTTGTCGCTTAACTATGCGTTAACGAGTGCTTTGATGATGCTCCGTCTTCGCAATATCAGTTTGGTGCGGGCCGCATAACGGAACGCATAATATATATCGGCCGCCGGATAATAAACTAGAGCAGGAATTTAAATTAAACAGGAGTCTCTTTCCAAAATACAATTATAATCTCAAATGTTGGATGCCAACTATAGCATCGCTCGACTAATGTACTCCGCACCATTTAAAAACAACCCCGGACCTTCTCCGTCTCCCTCTCTATCTTTTCATAAAAATCTCTAAAGCGTTTATTTCTTGTTGGCCGAATGGCCAAAAATCCTGTGACACCAGTATCTAATTTTATAGAATTGAAAGATTTTTGTCTACCGGAGGGGACAGTGTGCAAAATAGAGTTTCGGTAACGAATCATTTCCTGTATAAACAAAATCCAATTTTTGCTGGTTTATACTTTCTTCTCCCCCGTCAGAGCCCGAAAACAGGTAAGTACCTCCGTCGTAATTTAGGAAAAACATTGTAGAGCCAAAAATTTAACATTTTAATATGTTATTGGAACATCCGCAACTTTTCAATTTTCGATTTTGAATCAACCAAACATTTTACGCTCAGTTTTTTGTTTTGATCATCCCCTTACATAAAGAATGACACCTCCCAATTCATTATATGTTGTAACTTATATTATTATTCTCGTTAGTCAGGTTCTCGTTAGCTCGCAACACCATTTGCTTTTAACTAAGGATTTGTGATGGAAATACGAAAAGACGTGCAGCGTTAAACAGAGGGCAAAGTATAGCGGGGGGAATAAAGATTTGCAAACGGATCGGTAGAACATTAGAGACAAGGGTCTGCGCGACGGCCATAAATCGGTCTTATAAAGCTATAAAGTATGAAACCGAATTGAAAGGTTAAGGAGCTCTGAGGTTAAGTTAACTCTTGAGGCTACCGGCTCAAAGGTCAACCGGTTCCAGACCTTTATGCTCTTTACTACCGCGCAGATTAAACTGAAATTTAATGCCTTCGGCTTCGCTCAAAAAAAGAACAACAAAAAAGCAACAACGGGTATTCAATAAACGTCCGGTGTCGACGCGCTCGGGACTCTTCCCGTAACGGGATATCCCCCTAACACGCGTTACGACTTAACACATCTCAATTCTTAATGTTATTCAAAAGTAATTTATCACACGCGTTTATTTGAATAAACCACACATGGACGATCCACACGAATAAGCCTCAAGTTTATGTCTGTTCTATTTTGAACCGGCAACTGTCCTGGATTTGCATTTCTGCTTAGCAATGAGATTAAAGCGGCCATGATAATTATAGCAATTTGTTGTATCATTCGCATTGTTCGTTATTAATAAACAACATCCTCTCCTGGAAAATAACACTTCATCATAGTGTTGTCATTATCAAACGATTACTATAGTTTTTAGTCTCATATCGCTGGACCGGTCTCTTTTGCAAGACCACTTTTGGCTACTCGCCATCTTCAGTCGCTCTTTTGTCAGTAGGATGGTCACAGTGAGGAATCCTGTCTGCATTGTCATTTCACTATTACTCTGGCACACTTTTTCAGCACCCCAGAAGGTTGTGATCATTGATGCCGTCGATTGTTCCAGCAGTCTCGTGAACTGTTCAGAACCCAGGCGAAATGTTCAAGAGCCGTATGTATGCGAGGCAATAATTTTTGATTCGGTCGCCCGTTCCGTGAAGTCAGGATTAAAAATGATGACGCCGTGATCAAGGCAGGAGACACGTTAACTCGGAGACAGGTTACCCGGGGGAGTAGGAGTAGGAAGTCCCGGAGGGGGGTACGACAGGCGGCATGTTATGGAAGTAGAAGTACTAGTAGGAGAAGTGGAAGTTCCCCGACCTCCAATATGTTGAACCACCCGCGGAGTTGGCTCACTTCTCGGCCGGCACATGTCATTCTCTTTATACAGCCTATCCTATAACCCGCGCTGACGTGAAGCACTTTGTTTCAGTTTTCTCACATCCTGTTTCTCACGATTGAGACGTTGAAATGTCACGTTGACCCGCGTCCAGAGTCACGGTTCAGTTAGGACATATTTCAATAGTTATATATAATAAAAATGCTCCAAATTATAAGGTTCTGACTCACGGATTCTTTATTTCGGATCGTACTGCCACCTGTTTAATAAAACTATGCAAGTATATCAAGAGACTTTCGAATAACTACGAATAATTATATTTATGAGTAGTTCTGTAAGGTTTTGTAATATCGTGGCTCGAGAGATTTTGTAGCCAACAATGGCGGGAGGAGGACCAAACAAGGAAGAGGACATGTGATGGAAAGTTATTACGATTCACCTGAAGGTACACAGATTCAATCCGTACGTGAGCCTTCTAAGCGAAGAAAATATTATCGAAGAAGAGGAATAGTAATGGTTTTACGAAAGCGGGAGCGACGTTTACACTGATCGATTTAATCTCGATACAAATAGGAGGGCCGGCGATACTGGAAGGGAATAGAAAAACTCGATTGAACATATCGATTGACACGAAGCAATCTGTTCAGGGTCTGTGAAGATAGGGACAAGCCGAATGACTCGAAGATGAGTCGGCCGACCAATGAATCATTTATAACACGGAGTCATCGCTCTTACTTTGTCCTCCATCTCCCTCTCACTATCAACCTCTGTCCCTGTCTCTCCGCGTGTCCGAGCGTGTTTCTGTTTCCGTTTAGTGACGAGTCAAAAACCCGCCTGACAACTAATCTCCCGAGTCCACTCCAATACTTCAATCATACAGAAAGTAGTATGGGTGGGTGGCCTCTACGCCTTGCCGATGTTTGCATATTATTGCCAGTGTTTGTCAACAGAAAACAACGTTGATTGATTGCTGCTAGAACATTTATTTCGATTGGTCCGGGTAAGTTCAATCTCGAGGCAAATAATTCGCACGTTTTTTAGCGTAATAATAGCGGGAAGCGTTACATGGTTGGTTCGGGTATGTAAGACTGCGATGTGGGGTACCGGAGCGGGGTCTCTGTTAAACAAAATAAGGCGGATGCCTTAACGGAAGAACAAGGCCGGGTCTGTCAGTGTCCGGGGCTGATTTATGGGCGGGCCCCTCGCGGCACGGCAATCTACATTGCACCGAGGGCCGGGTCGGCGCGCATCAGCCGCCCGCCATTAGGAGCCACCGGCCGCCCGGTAACAAGATAGCGCACCGCTCCCTATAACCCATTTAGGGAAGAGCGGCTTAGGCCCGGACAGCTGAGCGCTCGCTCACCGCAGCCAGGCCGGCTTTAAACTTCCAACTTACTAGTTGGAAATCGGGAGTAGGAAACACGGGCCCAATTAGCGGTGGCCACCGCCCAGCTAAACTCCTAAACGGTTCTATTAGATACATTTCAGTCGGCTCAGCTTTTTATTACCATCTTTACGGTTGCCAGGTAAGGAATTGAATATTGTGCTCCGCAACTGCGATCCTTGTTGGCCTGTAGTTTGGCATGTGTTCAATGCGATGTCACATACAATAGGGGACCTAGGCAGGTAGGTGAAGTACTAGAGCAGCAGTCGGGATTCTCCCCGACCCAACGTATACGGAAATATTCCAAAAAATTCTAGCAAGCGTAATTATCTATTGAACAAACAAAACTAAATTCATTGTGTAACTAATATAATACGTTATTGGTTGGAAAAACTGGATATATCGCTTTTAAACACATTTTGCTTAAATTTAAAAGATGTTAATAAAACTGTAGACAGCTCCGACGTCAGCAGACGTTGCTACATCATTATCCGTGAATATTATTCCCATTATGTCTTTGACTGTACATTCGTTTCGAGACTACATTCACTTATATAACAGACCCAGTTGTCCATTAGGACACGAATAAACAATTACGGAAGGATTTGTAGAGTTCGGCCAAAATGCTGGCAGAGCTGCAGACTTAGTTTTATCAGTAGACTATATTTTATTACTTCCTGCCTGGCCTTAAAAGCTCAACGCGATGACATAACTTTGCAGTGGGACTTGAAAACTTAGTTACTCATCGCATTTTCAGACCGACAGTTGAAATCTCGAGTGGTTTTCCGCAATTAAAAATTCTCGACCGACTTGGCTTTCTACCGTATTCGTCACTCCGATCTTCAGCGAAGTGAATACCTTCCTTAAAATAACTCCCAACCCCTTTCAGATATGAATACGAATGTTGATAACAAGATTTTCTTTGACAAATGCGGGTCTGAATTGTCCTATACATTAATAAATTAAGGTTCCCTTTATTTAAAAATTTATTATTTGTTATCTAATTATTATCATGTCACACGTATATTAGATTTTAAACCTGTTAATGTAGATTATAGATACATTTTGGATTATAGATTATAGATAGATTTATTGTTGGCTTGAGTGAAAGTCGTGCATTTTGTTGCTGCTTGGTTCATCGTGGGCTCGTTCGTGCCTTTGTTTCCTCCTCGCGAATATTCGTCATGGATAATTTTCCTCGTTTCCGAGCAAAAAAGCAACCTATCACGAGCGTTCGCGTTGTCTGCTTTCGGTGTGAGAAACCTCTCTCGAACTTGAACCAACTTGTCCGGAGATGGCGGATCGCTTGAAAAAAGAAAACCCTCTTCTGCGAATTGCCTGAGCGCTGAAACGTGTTGCCGCAGTCTCGGTCTCTAACGCCTACCGCTATCGCACGAGGTCGTAATAGCTGGCCTCAACTTGCAGTAGCGTAGTAAGGTACTTAAGTGATGTACTCAAGAGCTCAAGTATATCAGTAAAGTTCTGACGTAATCAATTCTAAAGGACGTTAAACCGTCATTAGCGTTAACCTTTTAAATAAACGAATCGAGACAGAAAGTAATTTATTTTTTAGTTCCCAGAAATAATAAACTTAGAAAACAATACGTAAACAAATTTTATGCTGTATAATTAGGAAACCCATTTAATATTAGGCTACAGTTTTCAAATAAATGTTATGGCGCGCCATCTAAAGTTAAAAGTTTAAGAAAAATCGAGCAATGAATTCAGGCTGTCCTTATTTTGCATAACGTCCCCGGCAGGTTGTGCCGGGTCAGTATTGGGGGTGGCGTGCTGCATGCTCCCGTTTGAATGAATTATCGCGGCCCTGCCGGACCGCGGTATTGAAATTTTGAGACTTCGCTAATTTACATCAGAGAAATCGTTAATGTTCAATTTAAGTGTAAATTGTATATCCCGACGTTACTATTATCTAACCGATGAAAAAGAGCTCGTAATTATCAGGTTTAAATCCGTAAAATATTGTAGTTGGATTGAAAAACGAGTCAGGCGGCCTTGTCCTGGCGATTATTTGATAATTGAGAAACCCTCAAAAAGTTTACGAAATAAATTCTGTAAGTGTTGCGAAAAAAATGGTCAAGGATACTTCCAATTGAAGGAAAATAAAAAATTAACTGATTCAACTTGAGGGGCATTAACGCAGAAATCATCGTTTTCACGTCACAACAACTATATGGACTTCTTATTGTTTAACATTTTAGTGTACTACGTAGCTATATTTTCGTAGGAAATGTATAGCGCTGAAGTGAAACGATAAATTCCTAATTCGCTCCTTCTTTTGATATAAATTTTATCACCTATGACCCCTTCTGACTTGGTGGAGCGTATTTTCGAGTTACGGCCACCGAACGAATTAATGTCGACAGAGGCTAGACTAGCGGCCTTTCCGATTCGCAGATTTATCTGGGACTATTTTAAATCTTCCATTCTTAATAGGCCCCGCTCGGCCTTTAGGTATAACTTACGACGGCGATACTTGCTGGGAACTGCCGATACACCTCCCATGCGGGTCCCCCTCACCGGTGCTATATTCCGAGCCTATTATTCCTGTTCAGATAGGAGACAAAGCCTGACCTCTAGATAGTGAACTTTAACTACATCCCAACTGTACATAATTCAACACGAGACTACTGTTCGATTCCCTTTGAAAGTAAACTGGACCAAGAGACTAAGGTAGTGTGAATAGTATGCAGTTCTATCGGGAACTTTTAAACCTCCTTTTTCAAATAATTATCTAGTTTCTATTTTACACGACATCATATAAAGTTCTTCCGCACAACATAGTAATATATTCCTTTGTTCAAAATACATTATATTTATAATAATGAGAAATATGATAATGCTGAGTACCTATGGATTAACGGAAGTTAGTTACTAACGTGTCACTGCAGTCAAATACTAGGTACATTGACCGTTGTCATCGAAACATTATGACAACATGTCCTGTTTTTCTCAGGACAGTTTAAGGCGGAAGACCTTGTTGACATCAAAAATTGAGTCGAAAAACAAATCGAATTCCGCTGTTTACTAGAATTCCGACCCGGGTCGAAAATGGGCCTTATGCCTTATGCATCCCAAAGGGGAAAATTCGTTCGGCCCCGCCGCCTGGAAAAGTGCCGGGACTAAGTTTTTCCGACAGGACGTAGCCCCTTGACAACCGTCAAATGCCTTTTCCAATTTCCCTCCGCGGATCAACCCGACCGTGTTTCAACTTCAACTCTCGTGGTTTTTTTCCCCACCCCCCGACAGGTCGAATCCTATTCCGACTATCGAGTGTTCTCCGACTGAACTTTGCCATTCTCCCGAAGGGAAGAAAGTTTTAAAACGTTTTCAAAGCCAATGTTGCAGTATCGGCAATGGAAATAAGCGTATACTTACGCCGTACTCTAACGATATTCATTAACCACTATCTATAGATAGGATAATATATTCGATAAATTCGTCAAAACTATACATCTCCGTTGGCCTGCACAAATTATGACAAACATGGGGCGTATAAACAGTTCGTACTCCCGCACAGAGGGACTTCCACGTGAAAGGCGCAGTGTACAATTCACATAATATCTCTCTGTTCCAAAACAGAAATAAAGGATTGATTGGGACGAGACAAGGGGAAATTATGTGGACCGGAATGGGACCTTTATTTAACTATTGCAATCTACACGTCTCTGTTCATTGTGCAGTGAGGAATAAAACAAAATTAAACTAGTACGAGAATAGTATGCAGGGTCATCTACAATCGGATAATCCGTTAGACGGAGTATTTCCAGCGGGATTAAATATGAAAAGGAAGAGAGAAATACATTTATATGCCGGCGATAATTTGCAACGGTTGTGTTTGCAATTATGTCAAGTTAACTTATGTAGATACATAAGGAAACACCTAGGGAGGTCTTCCATATTGGTGGGAGGGGGGAATCACCTGTTTACAAACCAGCTTCGTTAATTCTAAGCAAACCGTGAAGTATTAGAGTACTGTGGGTGTTCCGCAAGAGGCGAGATAAGATCGAGATGCCCGGCGCATACGTGGACGAGTACCGCAGAAGAACTCATAAACCGAGGGACGCCCCTAGCATTCCTACTTTATCGCAGAAGGAGTGAGAGCGAGAGAGATCGGTGTGGGAGGGGGGGCGGTCGGCGCTGAAATAGAATAAAAATTGTCTTTAAAAAGAGAAAATGTAAAAGAGAAGAAAAAGAAGGAAGAAAGGAGGTTGGAAAAATTGCGGCGCGAAGTCGCCAGAGAGAAGTGAGCCGCGCTACGTGCCTGGAATTGCACCAAGCCACTCACACACGGGCCCACTTTATATCCTGCCCGCCATTCAGAAATTATTATTGAGCTATGAATTTGAACAGAAAAACGGTGCAAACCCCTCTCTCTTCAAACATGAATCATACCTCTGTCATTGCCCTAGGGGTATTTAGCAGTATACGCGAGAGGCACGTTCAGTATCCGGCCCTAAAATGGTAACACTCTGCTTGGAGTATAACTAATATCTTGGAATGATCTCACCTGAGTTTGGCGCAGTTGGACGAAGCCGCTTTGAAGAGAAACAGCACTTGTTCATGTCCCTAACAATCCCGGATAAATGAGCAAAAACAGCGAGTCAGTTAGCTATATTTCAACAGCGAGATTACATCACTCAAGTTCTGGCATGGAAATTGACCTGTTCTATATTGGAATTGACGAAAAATAGAAGCCAGTCAGTTGGAAGAATACGTGAGCGTTATGTCATTTCTTTTACCGTTCTATTAATGAGTAAATCTGCTCAACGTTGTCCTCAGGTGAATATAATCATTCTCCGTGGCCACACACCAGTGATATCAATACGAAGGTATCTAAGGTCTTAAAAGATAGCAAAAACATCAAAGGTCAAAAATTCAACCTACAGTTGGCCAATTGAAAGTTATTAAAAGAAACCTCGAGTTTAAAAACCCTCACAGGAATTCGTTTAGATCTCACGGCATTTAGGACTGTTACTTGGAGTTAACATTAGACTTAATCGTTGGGTGTGGAAATCTTGGTGATAGCCTCACTTTATATCTCGGGTACTGCTCAGAAGTATCCTGAAGCAGTCTTTATGGAAGAAAATTGAACACATAACTATATCCTGAATATTTCTTTAAAGTTTAACTTTCTTTATCTCAACATACCTGGAGTTCCTTTATATAAATGCTAGTTTCAGTTAGACACCTCATGGGAAGGGTAATTACATGAGTCTGGGTAACGATGTCATTAATGCTTTTAGCGTTGTGTTTCCAATGAATATAAGTTGAATATAAGAAGCGCTGTTCAGGTACACCAAATTTTTCACGCTTTTCCACGATAATTACCTTCAATTTTCCGGCCAGATTTGTTTAAATTAAATTTCTGTAAGGGTACTTAGTTCAGCTGCTGCTAACGACACGACGGTATTGTTGCTTGGCTTGATTTTGCGAAAGCGACCTCATAAATTCAAATTAGAACGTGCAAAAAACGTATAAATGCATTTTGCCGTCGGGCCGGTAATTCATGTTGCTTAGATTCTCGGAGCGTTATTAACTCCCCCGGTCGGTGGTTGGATAGTGAGGTTGGTCTCAACTAGAGGTTTGAATTATGCGTCAGCCCACATTATGTATATCTGGGAAACGCTCAGTTAGCTCTGCGAACTCTATTTCATGCCGCGTCCACCCATTTTAAATGTTATCCCGGTTAAATTATAATCGAGACAACCGCGCGGGGGACATTTGAAAAATAATTGCTCTCCCGCCTCCTCGGAGATTCGAAAAACAACTAGATTAAGAATACCGTCGGTGTTGTTAGCTCACCGACTTTCCTGCGTACCATGCAGGATGAGAGTGCTTTTACATAATCGTGATTAAAATTCAGGTTAAAAAATGTAAAAGTATAATGTATTTTTCGTAGAACTGATGGTACTATCTTGAGAACTGAAACTGACAAAATAGGACACAGGAAAGTATTATAGATATGGCCGCAATCCTATTAAGGTACTATGAGTACTGTAAGGGCAGACCGTCCAGGTAAACTTGTTTACCAAGAACTAGATCTACATGAAATTTACTCAGGAGCGCCTCCTGGCAACACTTGAAAGGTTACGTATGGTCATGGGGCTCTGAATTGGAAGAGGCCATGTACGGCCATTTCAGGAATGGCTGTTCCCTGCCGCTTCGACCAGGATTTCTTCCATAGTTTTCGCTTTGTTTTCAGAGGATTCTAGAGTTTTTCTTATTCGAATTAGCCATTTGTAATTGTACGATTGTTATTTCTGAAGAAATGTTACCGCATTTACAGTTGCCACATTATCCTGCATCGGTAGCCGAGGAGTATATTCCAGTTCCTTAGACTGTTTATTTAATTTTTAGGTAATTTAAATGGTCAGCATTGTCCAAGAAATAGTTTAAATATTTTAATATTAAAGTATATTTAATATTTTACTTACCTTTATTATTTTACTACTTTACGTATAAACAGGATTCTTATTTCTACTATTACAGTATACTACTGCTTCCGCCGATCACTTTTTAATTTAAAGCTATTAGTTAGTAGTTATTAGGGTAACGTTGTAAGCCTGAGAATTAGGTCATCACTTAATCTATATAGCCTCTAAGTATGTATTTTCCAAATCATAGTGATCACCAAGAAAAAAAGCGTTAAAATACCTGAACATTAGTCCAAACTGTACTTACTACCACATGTTCCAAATAATATGAAGTCGATAGTTCTGGTTCAATAATCTTGTTCAATGTTGCTTATAGTGTCTATAAAAAAATTATCCCAAACTTTAATTATTTTAATTTATTTACTGACTCGATGACTCACTGGCTCATAATATGAAATGAGAATGGTCACAGCCCTGTTCGACCCCTTACAATTAAACTTCTCGGAACTTTTAAAGCTCTAAAAGGGTTCATGAGTATATCGAAATGGATCCGCTGTGAGAA
This sequence comes from Lethocerus indicus, assembly GCA_019843655.1. NCBI lineage: Eukaryota > Metazoa > Arthropoda > Insecta > Hemiptera > Belostomatidae > Lethocerus > Lethocerus indicus. The sequence goes on from JACDQD010000007.1 coordinate 22,173,552, forward strand.
AAACCCCAGTTCATGTATATTCTTTAGCACCGTTCCTCTCATTTGCCCTAATCCTCTTCTCTCATCTGAAGACTTCAAGAAGAAATTCATTCCTCTTCCCTTCCTGGTTGCTGGGGGGGTGTTATATGGTAGAGGAATGAAGCTCTTGCATATTAACATTCTTATTTCCGCTTTGGTACTTCCCTCGTTTGTCCTCTACCGAGGTCTAATTAACCCCGAGACGCCTAGAAGAAGGGGTACAGGATAAGTGTAAAGGGCGAGAGGGGCACGGACCATAGAGGCACGCCGCCCTCTCACTCTCTCTGTCTCTCTCCCGGTCTATATCTCTCTATCTCTCTCCCTCCCTCCCTCTCTCTCTCTCTCTCTCTCTCTCTCTCTCTCTCTCTCTCTCTCTCTCTCTCTCTCTCTCTCTCTCTCTCTCTCTCTCTCTCTCTCTCTCTCTCTCTCTCTCTCAGTGAATTCATGCGATATTCAGCGGGCATACGCCGACTCCTGGGCCCCCATCTTTAATTCATGAAACGGGGGCCCTCTAACAGTCTTTTCTTCACTCTCAATCTTAATCTAATTCCCTGTTGCGGGACCGCCACCTTCTCGTTTAATTTTCGTTTCGCGGAGATTGAAACCGGTAGTTATCCGGCTAGGAACGGATTGATCGTAATTCAAAATCTGCATTGTATATAGACAACAAATTTTACATTTTATAAAGCGAGAATTTTCAATTACGTGCCAGGAGTCGAAATGGCAATTTCTAAAGCAACCTTATTATCATAAGGAGCCGCCCCCATTCTAGCCGCACATTTCCATTAACCGCGATTTGAATTGAGAACGAATGGATTTTAAATTAACTCCAGCTCACTCGATATTGTGTCTACTCACCCAAATTCTACTCCATGTAAAAGTAAGGCAGGCAAATTAGCAGAACTCACCTGAAACAAATAGGAAATTGTTAATGTCATTTTAAAAAAATGTGTTACATAACCAGTTCTATATTAAACAAAATATTATTACGGTTATTAGCTGTAAATTTCTGCATTGGGGGTAATAATGGTTATGAATGAATAATTATTTGAATTGATCACCATTAGTGATACCGCAAACTAGTGATACAAAAAAGTATTCTGTATTTTCTCTAATTTCAATTATATTCTTCAATCTCTGCGCCATTGCGGAATACAGAATAAATTAGTTTCATAAATGTTTGTACATTTGAATGTTTGAGGCAATACGGACAAAATTCCCATTTCCTAACAAAGTTCCGGTGGCAAAAAACTAAGTAGAAGTATGGAAAATAGTTTCGACGATAAATAAATTCTCAAGTGTAGTTTCCAATCGCTTATCTTAATATTACATAAGGGTGGTAAAAATGCGACATGTCGGTTCCATTTTATTTTTATATTCTTTCAAATTTAGTTGTGTTCGAATTTATCTACCGTAAAACGTGTAGGCCGTGCAAATCTCATAAGACGCGGAATAGTGTCGTCATCATTTATGCAATCCAAACTTTCTATATAAATGGGCGACGTCGTTTGACGATTGCGACAAACTCGTTCATCTAAAAGCAGAGAAAAAAGAGCCGACATATGGCCGAGGGTTACCGGTAGACAACCTCAACCTATTTTCCCCGCAGCGGCGAGATGTTCGCCGGATAAAAGCCCCGCCGGATGCACAAAGCTGAAATCCATCTCTCCATTAGCATAACTCGGTCGGCGGCGGTAACTCAGCCCAAAATTATCCCCGACGTCCGCGGCCTCACAGATAACTCCGAATATTTCACTGATAAAATATTCATGAGTCTTTAAATATCATACCGCGGAGTGCTTAGTCGGCTACTGCCGAAAGCGAAAGTCTATCGTACCCCCGGGGTATACGAAAAAGGTTATTTCGCCGTTCAGTGACGAAACTGCAGGGAATCATAAATATAGGATATTCGCGGTGAGTTTCGTCTTCGGAACTCATCATGCCTCGCCATGGTATTAATACAACCCTCGTTAACGTGTATTGTACACAGCCTAACAGGGTATTTCATTGGTATCTTATTAACCTAAACATAACGGGAGCATATATTTCTAAATTTCTGTTATTTGACTTTACATAAGTATACATATACATGAGTAAATATTTACACTTCTACGGGCACACATCAAATGTATATATTAAATTGAGCGCGCCCTGTTCTTTCTGACGTATCAGCGAGAGAAGATCTAAACGGTTTTAAACCCGAGCCAATGATTTATAGAATATTTACAGTTGAAATATTTATCAACGCGATGAAAGGTCTATTTGCTGTGTTGGCCGAGTTGAAAACGAATTGTTAAAGCGACGTGTTACGCTTGTGCAAGAGAGAAGCCACTGCTCCTATTCCAGTTATTTATCATGAGTACCGCGGGGGGGGACGAGGGACCCGCCCGCTCTGTGTGGGCGTTCGGTTGGGGACGTCTCTCGTTGATACATCTTAACTTACATACCCAGTAAAATTAAAGTTTCGAGTTTCATATCGAAATCGGTTTTGGATTATGGATTTTAACAGTTTTGTAGCGTCTGCGATCTGATTCTTTTTGTGTTGAAACGCCTAGGAATTGGAGTGACTCCGACCGTTTGGATTTATTACACCCTAAAGGGTGAAAGTACACCAGAATAATAATACACAGATCAAAATCCAATCATTATTTTGTTTTTAAAATTAATCCGGATACAGATTTGTCCTCGTTTTTCAAGAGGATAAAGTAGTACTTAAGCCTGAAGCGTCTATTCTATGGCAATAAATGTTTTTGTTTTCCTACGTGGTTTTTTATTTAAATCTAATTAGCACGAGGCGACGAACGAATTCGAAAGGTTGTTTTCCATTCAGAATAATGTCTCTAAATAGAAATTGACATGAAGAGAACTGGTTTTCGAAGTCCGGGAATGAACTAAACCCCACCGGGGGGTGGGTAGCGCCTATCAATCAAACATTTTGCCCCTCCGCCACACCAGTCGGCGATTGCGAGGATTCCGATGCAACCGCCATTAGTTCGAAGACCCGTTTCCCCTTTCCAAGTCGAGCCAGTCGTTTCTCAAAAGACATTTCATGGTCCCCATTATTCCTCCTCCCCCTTGTCCGTTCGGTATTAAAAATCTCTCGGTTAGCGTCGATTAACCTTTTTCAGAAGTGTCGACCGAGCCCGGAGATATGAAGGGGGCGATGTTGTGGCCTAATGAATTTCCTGCTCGCCCGACCGTCCGATAATTGATTTTCTGCCAGAAGAGCAGGGAGAGAGAGAGAGACCGAGAGAGAGAGGGAGAGGCTTGATTCAATTTGGATTTATATCGAGATTAGGAAATTTTCGTCGGGTGTCATTATCGTTTAAGAGGGGAGCCTAATGGGTTCCACTGTTGACTAACAGCCCGGAGATTATAACGCCATTTTAGTTCGACCCGAGCCACTTCTCAAAAGCGATCGTCGGGGTTTCGGATTCCGACGTGCCCCAATTTGGTCAAGACACGTTTAGATTATGGACTTTGGGAAATAATGCGATTTTCATTGCCCGGCTAACAAATTTAAGTAGGCGTAGGGAATATTAATGACATGAATTACATTTGACCATCCCTGTTATCCTAGAATTAATTTCTTTGTAATAACTGTCATTAGGAGTTCTTATGCCGCCGGGAGAGTTCATAAGAGGCTCATTTATTTATAATACCGTCTCCCATTGCTGGACCACTTATTCTAATGATCTAACTTATAGAATACCATGCGCGTGATCTATGGCGGCTCATCGAAGTGTCCGATACTAATCAGATCTTTAAAATCAAATACAGCCATAAATTAGTTTGTTTTCTATTCCGTTGTATCTTTCCGATGGCATCATAGCGTAACGCCCACTAATGGCTATTAACATATCATCACCTCTTTCCTTTTAATCCAGGAATGTGTCATCGATCTAACTTCGCAAAATAAGAAAATATATGTTTCTTACTACTCCTTTGTATACGTCATAATTTCAAATAACAATTCGTGTAGGAAATGTATTGTACATTATACAATATGATCTTAATTGCATTTGTTGCATTCCTGAGTACTATAATCGGATATTACCTTTTGACTTGCAATAACTGGCAGGCGAAGGTGATCAGCCGAACAAGAGAGAGAGAGAGAGAGAAACAATGCAACAAATAGGCCATAATTTAAAAACGTTAAAGAGAATATTGTTATTAAGTAGGCTATTAAGATAGTTGTTTTATCGGAGTTGATCGCTATAATAATAGTTATACTGGCTTGAAATAGGTAGTAAAGGTCACTCAGCAGTTTTGCAGATCTTGCCTAACCTATAACTTCCTTCGATAACGAACTCATTATTAATTCTAATTTCTCTATTTCATTCTCAATAAAGGTGAGGCCAGTCCTTGATAAGCCAATCCGCTCCCGAGTTCTATATTCACATTAATAAGGAATTGTTCATTACGCTTGTCCTCTACTGCATTTTATAAATTGTAATGTAATCAGTAGTAGTTCCTGGCTCAGGGGGATTATATCGAATGTTTTTAAGATTATAATATTTGTAATGTATTATTTATATTTTCGGACGTATTACATGATGTAATACATCGTACTGCCAACCGAAATGTATTCCGAGCGCTTAAAATCATTCGTCAATTTTTTCTGCCGGTATACGACGCGTTGAAATGATCGAACTGACTAACCGATGCTGTCGTCGTCCTAATTGTAATCCAGGCGCGGATGATGAAACCATTTTTTCTCATTTGGAGTGGAGGAATAACATAAATTAGACGCAGGAGTGGGAAAAGAGACAGATGTGAGAACTGGGAGAGGCGTCGTGTCCCTCGGGTTCACCTTAGAGGCATAACGGGAGACCAACAATGATTGATGAATTTTAAACGACCCGCCCGCGGAACTCTGCCCCTGTCTATTTTCAGTTATGACAAATGAATTACTTTCTCCTCCCATGAAAATTACTTATTTAGAGATAATATTTGGCGAACTGTATATTCTTAGGAACAATGTACGTTGTACTGCCTGTAAGTATTTTTCCCGTCATATTTAGGTATTCCCGTGAAAAAAAATTGAGTTTAGGATTCGTTTGGCGCTTTTTTAATTTCGAGAGAAAAATATTTCACAATAGTTCAACGGAAAGAATGGGTCGACTATTTTTGAACCCTCTCGATCTAGATTAATTATAGAAGGGATCCAGACTACTCTCTTAGATAGTCCTGTCTAGCGTTCTTATCTTCATAACCAGTGTCTGCGCTACTATTTAAACTAAGGACATGTTAATCGAAGGGCGATGATTGGAAGCCGAAGTGCAGTAATCTCTATTGGCATTTATGTATAAAGTATGTACTGTTTTCACTCGATAGAGATACGTATTTACGTATTTAGATTAGATTTGGCTACTGGGCTTTCGATACAATATAATTTTCACAGCTCGTTTATTTCAGTTAGAACTAGAAGAGCTTATTATAGCGGAGTTTACATTATGCATTAAATAATTAGGTTATTGGAACATCGATATCCAAAACATTTAATTAACAGACGATTTTCAGGGTTAACAATCCATACAGCCGAAATCTGAATTTCATGTCCGTGGCGCAAATTAAAAATGAATAAGCAAAGGTTTCTTCTGCTGTGAAAAATTTACGGTTGATGAAATTGAGTAAGCGCTTTACAGTTGAGAGGAAACCACTTAATAATGCTAATTCTTCAAGTCTTCCTATTGTTCGTTTTATAGTTTGGAAGGTTCAATAAAGTTTACCCGAGTGTTTAATAAATTGTGTCGTCCCCGCCCGAAAAATAATATCCCAACTGTTATCAAGAGAGCGACATGATTGATGGCCCGATAAAATACACGTACCGTGCATAAAGAATATTGTGTGCCTTCTCCCCCGTGCCCAGAACATCATATCCATTCTTATGTGACACCGTACCATCGATCAAATTTAAAATTCCCTCAAAATTTAATTTACCTTATCCCGGGTGCATAGAAGGGGCACAAAACTAAGTTTTTTCCTACCGACTCACTTGTGATTGAGCACGGTACGGTACCGCAGTGACAGATAAGTGATGATATTCGTGTTCTTTTAGTGTGATAAATAATACGAAGCGTAATAACAAACGACTGTACATTTGATAAAGGGCGGTTAGGCAAGTTGAACCGACTGTTATGTTGCGCATTGCTCCATTCACAGTATTGCGGGAGTTGTGGAGGTAGTTTCGTAAGACCATACTACAAGCGCTATCAGCCTTGTTGTTACACCGACGTTGGAAATATATTTAATATGATTAAATTAAATTACTCCGAGTAAGTTATGGACACTAACAAGAATTCATGGTGATTGGGAACATTTAGCTGAAACATTGTGTTAATCATTTGCCCTTCATAATACATTATTCGTTTTGAATGTATTGGATGTTACATATTTCTTGATTCTCCGTGGTAATAATATTTTGAGTTCTTTACGCCTACAACAGCAATATACATGTCGGCATAGCTATCCTACTGCATTAGCATCTGTATAACTGGAAATCCTCGACGACATCAGCATGATTATTTTGGACGATTTCATTTTACACCCGAAAAAAGAATGGAACAGAACTTTCATTAACCTTAAACTTTAAAAAAACGCAAGTAAATTATCTGGTATAAATCTAGCGCGAAGCGCAAATTGCAGAGACTCGTGGTTTTATAAACAGCCTCGGCAAAAAAAAGTGGATCCTCAACGAAATCACAATTAAAACTGTGTTCTCATTAACGGGGTTTATTGTTTGCGAGTTGTATCTAATTTCCTCAGCCGTCGGTTAAAGTAATTTTAATTTTTCTACAGACTATTAACAGAAAAAATCCAATCCCGTTGCCAAGATTTTTCGCGGAGAAAGGCGATTAAGGTAAAATACTGGAAACACCCTGAAGCCTAGTTTCCTTCAGGAAGGGTTATACTATTGATTTTATTTGTTTATGTCGGTATTATCAATTCTCCTCAGTTTAGTGCCATATTTGAATTTTGAAATAAAAAGTTGTTTTATTTAATTTACGATTCTATTACTTTATAAATATAATTTAAGAATTGCCTTGTATTTCATCATAGTTGAACGCTCTCCATTGTGATATGCGGGAAACCAAGGAAAATCGATGGTTTCCTTCGATTTGGAACCATTAAAGCTAAGATTGCGACCGTTGCCGACGGCGTCTGTGGGACAGTTGCCAACCGCTTTTTCGTTGCCAAAAACCATTTTCGTTGGGGGGATCCATTAGGGATGCCGCTGGTCGCGGGTGGGCCGCCGGTTTCAAAAATTGCTCACTTCTCTTCGAGTGTTAAAAAGTGTTCCCCTCCCAGTTCTTAAAATGTGTTGCCCACACGGGAGAGTGTGTGCGTCACGAGGCCGGGGCACCGGTCCCAGGCTAGGTGCGAGTGACGCGATTCCTTTGGCGTCTGTTGGCCGGCCCAGGTCATCGCGTACAAACGAGGACTGGTTCGATGTTGCCCGCGTCTTAGGCTGGCCAACGTGCGAACAGTAAATTATAGTTGGGACGGCTTTCTTGTCGTTAGTATGGATTCTAGTTTTAAGCTATCATATTGGTTGGGGTCGTCCCCAATCATCAATCGATTTTTCATCCCGGGTACACTGAGGTCCAGAAATATCGCGCTACGGGCTCACATTACTGCACCCGTACTACTGAGAAATTCTAAACACCTCTCTCGCGTACTAAGACATTAATAGCGCCGGTTAGTGATGGGACTTGTATGATAGTATAGTAATTTGACAGGCTTCATGAGGAGAGATATAAATTCATATTTAGAAGGGACATTTAATAAAATATTGTATGCTCAGTCATGTACGATAGTAGCGATCATACGGAACATCCATATGCCTGAGATTCAAGCAACGAATATTAGAGAAAGGACCAGTATACCGGAGTTATTTATCTCAGCAAATTTTTATTAAAAATGAGCTTTCTGCTGGCGCTTGTATTAGTCCTAAGCATTTAACTGGCTTTGGGGCCCCGTTTGATAGGCTGAACCTTTATGGCCGGGTATAAAGAAAAGAATGTTACTGTTTGTTTTATGTTTATCCTTTTTAATGAACTGCATAAACACTAAGCCGGGATGAAAGTGCTACCGAAAGCGAAGGGTCCCTCCCTTCTTCCGATCCGATCAGACAGAGCGGACCGATAATCCGTCCCCCGCTATAAACTTGAAGGTTATAAATCTAACTTATGAAGCCATAAAAAACATGTATATATAGATATATTTGTGTGTGTGTGTGTGTGTGTGTATGTATGTATAACGGATCGAAAGGTTAATACGTGGATGGAGAGCGCGGGGTTAGGTTAAGAAGTACGATGGACGGCGGAAAAGGTCAACCGGTTCAACTTTAATAAAGAATTATTATTATACCGTTGCCGAGAAGATCGACACTAACCAATTTATATCTTCCGATCTCTCGGCCACGTCAAGATCCTGCACGCAGCCTCCGAGCGGACCAGCCCCGGGCTTATTTGTCTGCTCCGACGATTCACTTTACAGATAACGTTTCTCTTTACGTTTCTTATTCGATCACCCGCCACCGACCAATCTGCCAATGTTTATCGATCGAGCCTGTTCCATTCAGCGTATACGCCGAGCGAAAAATACAGTATAATATTACGAAATCCGTATCTCGTACAATATATCTAACGTATGTAAATATTAGATTACCATCGTGTAGGTGGGCCGATTTCGATCCGCCAATGCTCGAACAAGCAAAGAATCAATGTAACAAAGGAAATATACAATTTCGAACAATGGGCCACATTGCCCGATTCAAATTTGCAATGGAAAGAAAATTTGGACAGTCACCGGAGTTTCCATTCAGTTATTCCTTACCTCTCACCTTCTCTCACCACATACGGGTGCCTTGAACAAAACTCGAGACCGGTTGTTCCGGAACAACCATAAAAAAAAATGATTTCTATACAGCAATTTGTCTAATTTTAAAACCTCCGGTCTACACTACCAGAATTCCAACTGAATCGAACAGCACGTGCGATGCACTCAGAAATGCAGGGACGAGTTAAAAGAAAGTAACGGCAGAACATTGAATCATGGCTTAATGGTAAAAAAAAGATTATTTATATATAGTCAAGACTTACTGGATAAGGCTACGCCTACTTACACCCACTTTGCTTGGTAGAGATCGAACACATTTATACTTTTTTATTCCTACCTAAAAGTAAAAAAACTTCGACTTACCATTAATCTTCTCGAGTTAATGATCTATTTACCTCTGGCAGCATTAAATCAGAAAGTATAATTTGACGTATGTATTGCACTTTTTTTCTCAAGAATTTTATTTCTTCTTACTGGGAAAATTTAAATACTGTATATTTTGGTATTGTGTAAGGAACACCGACCAATATAGCTGGCTTCGATCCTTTATAAATATATTAATGGCTAAGAAGGTTTTTAGCTCCAAATTTTGTTAGAACAAATATATGGAAGCCTTGGAGGACGCCATGCATGTAATCCTTTGCAGAGATTACATCTAGACACTAAATTAATCGTTCAATAATGTTACACAAAATGTGAAGGAACAATGGCTATGGTAAGGGTAGTTTCATGAAAACACTGGGAGGTCTATATGTAACGAAATAGATAGATTATTAATGGCATATGCATAACCTACATAGCCTAGAGACTATTAATATTCAGATCAGCGTTTGAAATAAATAGATTATCGCCTAACAGGAAGTGATTCAGGGCGCAGTTAGTCCGCTAATTCGTTGAACTGATTCCAAAACGCGGCTGAAACGGACGTATCTAATCTGAAAGGAACTTTTCGGCCGGCAACTCTAGTTAGCGGCCGGTGGCGCCACTTTTATAACGTCGAATCCAGCTATTATAAATAGAATAGAAGAGGCGCCTATCAAAATTTTGCCTCGATTTCGTGGCCTCGATATTGAAGAAACAAAACGCATCCACAATACAATCATTGTGTCCTCAAGACGGAATCGACCGTAAATATTTATATCCTCTAGTTCTTTCTGTAGTGTGGAAAATACGATCAACAGTAGTCCCCCTTATGCCTAGAATAGTTTACATGTATACATAAAAGAAAAGTGAAAGGGGAACGAAGAAGATAAGGATTGGAGTCGTGGCGCCACAGTGCAAAATGTGGGCACTAGTTTATTTATATCCGTCGGTACCAAACTCGTGGGCAATCCGAAATTATCGACACGAGTGAGCAGGCACCTGGTTATCGGTTTTCGTTTACAAAATGATTAACTAAAACTTAAACTCCATATTTGACATAGGTGGTGGGATAAACGTTCTTCAAAGCATAGACCCCCTTCAATAATGCATATGGAATGCATCCGCAACACTGTAGGGCACTGTAATATTAGGACCACAAAGATGTTAGGAAGTACGTGGGTATAACCGACCAAGGAACATTTGAAATGTTTTTCTTTAATATAAATTTATATCCGGTTATGTCAACTAAGATCAAAGCGAAATTTAATCGGAACTCTTCTTACTGCAATGATTATATAACAGTATCAAGTACGTCCTGAGGAAATGGTGTTGAATGTCTAATATCCTAAATGGATTGAGCGATCCAAAAATGATTGAGTCGTATTTTTTATAAGCTGTTTTATTTTGTCGTTTTTAAAAAAAAAATAGTACACGTTGGCCATATGCCTATGGATTGCCCTGAATACCCTCTAAATCACTCAGAGCCATTATTGCGGGTTCAAACATTAATTTTTACCCTCCAATTTAACGGGTGTCTGTGTTTGTGTGCCGGTGAGCGCGTTTAGTATAACGAATAAATGTCAAATTACGGCCTACAGTCAGTTTGTATTTGGCCTTTTGCTCAACGGCATAATAACTGTCGTATATTTTAAAATTTTAATTCGACTAACCTTTATCCCCGGGGCGGGGACTGGACAGCCGGCGGTGGAGATATCTGTCTTTCAAGGTGGTAGTGAGAGGGAATGATGGAGCGAGAGTGTGAGAGAGAGAGCGAGAGAGAGAGAGCGAGAAGGAGGGCTGAAATTTGCATGTTGTCCGATAGATCGCGACAGATGGAGAGACTGCCATTTGCATAAATCCCCCTGTCCGGTCTGTCTGTCCCAGACTTGAGACTTACCGCCGAATAACTACGGTTTCAAGATATATATATATATATATATATATATATATATATATATATATATATATATGATGTATATCTTTCATATTATGGCCTGTTTTTAATCTATATTTTAATATATGACCCTAAAAAAACCCTTTAACAAGTATCCTGTAACTTGTATGTGGATGAATATATTTGACTCTTGTAGTGATTGAAACTAAACGCTTGCCATATCGTGAAGACCTGTAGGAAAACAGGTGACGACTATTAAGAAACAAGAATTTATTAAAATCCTAATATACAATCTCATATTTTCCTCTAGTGTTTTACAAGTAAAATTGTTTATTAAGGTAATCATATAAAAACTATAAATTCGCATAGTTCTATAAATATTTATTTCCTAAGAGTAGACTTTACTGAACAAACGTTCTACACTATTTGGGAGAGTCCTGTACAGTCTTGTAATATATTACTTAGTTTATAAACATGGAATGAATAGCGTCTTATAATCCTTGGTTGTTGACCTTATAAATAATTTTCGTACACATATTTATATTATGAAATTAATATGGCAACTACACGCACACACTTATAAAGGAGAGATCCCGTTTGTAGTAGACAGAAATGAAAAAACCTGTTGTCTTATACGTTCATTCAAATCTCGGAGTTTTGTAAACCGAACTCTTTACAGTTGGTTTTACCGCCGGTTACGCTTTGAAATGTAACACATTAATAAGCAGCGGTGCCTTTTAAAGAGATACCTGCCTCTGAATACCGACTGAGCGGAGAGAGCGACGGCCGTGAGAATCGCAAAGCGTGAACCGAACTTCATACTAGGGCCGGTGTAATTCAGTAAGCCGTGGCCAAAGTGAAACAACTTAAACAAAACTTTCAACTCACTAGTTTTCTGCGACGTGAGATCTAGATTTATTTAAACATCTTTAATCAATAGGGACCTCTTATATAGAATTCGTCCTCCGTTTTACATATAACATTACATTTCGGTATTTTGTAAAATTCCAGGTGGAACAAAAATGGCTCATGACGACACAGCTGACTTTGCTCGATAAATATCATAACACGTATTTACGAAATTGTAAAATAATCAAGTAACTTTCTCCTTTTATTTCTCTAAATTACGCAAATCCTAGTTTTACAGTTTGAAAACCAATAAATCTGTCAGCTATTGACGCCAATAAACCGAACGCTATTAGCCAATGCGCTATTAATTTTCTCGGAGAATACTATGGAGGAGAAAGGGAGGCCGATCGGTAAGTGTCCCGATGCCGCTCATAAAATATAACCTTCGGATTTAACTCCAATATAATTGGCAATTAACATGTGTTTTATAGTTTCTTTGGAATTAATGCCTGAAGACAAAAACCGAGGTGGAGACCGATAATTAATTTGGAAGACTGCGTAAATAAATCTTCAATTTGTTTGAAAAAAAGAATTTCCAATCTCAATGAAGCTACGATATATATATATATATATATATATATATATATATATATATACACGCATAAATGAATATGTAATATGAGGCACGACGATAAATTAGGAGTGAGTCATATGTAGAGAGGTTATTATTTAATCAAGGCTATGCGTAGAACCGACACCCTGTATGGAACGTTTTATGCGCTAGCACACAAAACGAGTACTGGTGATGGAAATTCCACGATTTCATTCCATTAATAATGAAAGGGTTAATGTAGACTATTGAAAAACATTCAGTGAGCAGGTGAACTACAAAGATAAGTAACATAAAATTAAATGAAGTAAAATAGTACAAAAAATAATTTTACGCTATTCTTTTCTTGTGAGGCATTTTCTGGTTTCTGTTTCTCAATTTTCATTTCGAAATGGTTTGCTAAACGTAATTTTATTCATGAAATTTCGACTCCGATTACACGCGGAGAGAAATAAATACGACTGTACGGAAGCCGAAAGTGATGGTTGTTAGGAGGGTGGGCCGTTACCAAACTGGAGCAAGTTTCTTATTTGTCCTCCAGCGCGACCTCATGACTTACGGCCCTTTATGTCCCACTGCGTCCTGCGTCCGCGTGGACACAGTTTCTCTCCCTTTTTCTGAATTATTGTCGCCGAATGAAAGTGAGCATTTATACGAACAACAAAATAATATTAAGCGGAATGGATTAGGGGTTTATCAACACTTCGATACTCCGCACACATTTAATTTAACTTATTATTTGTTTAAAGAGTATATGGTTCTATAGCAAATTAATTAAAATTTTACACTAATGACTGTATATTATTGATACTATTGATCTTCTAATTAAATTTTAAAATAGTGTGTTAGATCTAAAAAAGGTTAATACATTCTCGCAGTTGCATTTCCTCCGATAGCATTTAGGATTTATTTACGCTGAACTTGAATTGGCAATATTGAAGTGAGGTGTGGGTTTTAACCTGCTCTCGGTTCTATTATAGGCACCGGGTGAGATATCCCTCGGGTGCAGCATTGTTGACAGTTCGATTAGAATATGGCCGCGTATAAATTCAGAGTCAAAGTAAGTAAATTCGGCGAGTGCTGGCCGGCCGGCTTTCACCTGTGTAAAGTTGGCTTGTCGTCCGGACAACGTTTCACCTGCATTATTCAGATCTGTCGACTAGTCAATTCCTCAGACACAATTTCTCACCGCCCACCAACGTCACCACCGGTGTTCTTTCTCACAAGCATTACCGCCTCCAGCCTAAAAGCTGTGCTTTTCTTTCTGTCGAGAACATATTTCTATTCTAAAACACGACTTGCACGCTTGTCACAAACTCCTGTAAACCCCGCTACCCTGTCGCAACATTTGACCGAATGCTACTGTCGACAGCGAGAATTCCAAACGGGCTCGCGAATCCTTTTCTCGGACAAATAAAGTACTATAGTTTCAATGCTCAAACCTCCAAAGCGAAAACAAATTTATTATTTCGAGCTCCGTTCATTTTATTAGACACGGAGTTCCTGAATCTGGCGAAATTGCTGGTAGAAAGCGTTTACAATACGGGCAAGAAACGAGTTGCTAATGTTATGACAACTAAGTCGCCGGTTCTTCTCCCTAATGGCTCGGGCCTGTATCTCTCCGGGGGAAAATTTTAAATCGAACTCTTAAAACTCGGCCCCTTACTCATGAAGTTTGTTCAAAGTTAAACTAGACTTGTAAAACTTGCCCAGGGAACTTATTAAATTAATTCGAGAGTCTCCTCCAAATCCGACAGAATCGGTCCCCAGTCGAGTGCTGGAATCTAAATTCGATGGCAAGTTACGAATAGCTCGTGTAAACGGATTCGAATTTTTATTAAGAAACACATTGTAACATTAGATTAGTATGGATATTATTCAGAAGTATTTTCAAACCGGTCGAATTTATTGTTAATGGTTTTCGGCCCTAGTAAAATAGTATATAAATCTCGTCGTGAAATCAATTATTCTGAAGTGACCTATGACTAATTCCTGGATTTGTTTTTGATGCGGCCACTCAAATCTTATTTCGTGTTTTTATATCCAAGCCGCGATAGTATTAGTACCACACAACATTATGTGAACAGTACAGAGACCCTTAATCATTATGACGATAGCAGAGAAGTTTGTGTACACAGGGAGAGGATGAAACCGGACTCTGTCCGATAGGCGCGGAAACAAACATCAATAATTGATATCCCAGTTTCAAACCCGAATAATATTTTATCACTGCACACTATATCAGTGCAGGAAAATGAAGTTGTATGCGTCAGTATACCATATAGGCCTTTTGCAGTTTATTAAAAAAATAAACGATATTATTATTAATAACTGAGTGCGACTTTCAAAGAATGGCAGAAGTGATGACATTTCACATTTGAAACACATAGGATATTTCCTCGTCTTTCATTCTTAGTATTGCTGATTAATGGGCTTGCTTGAAATTTAAATTCTTCGATTTTTTCCGGTTTATACAGCAATATTCTTGGGCTTACTCGACAATATGCGACGTATTATTATACGAATTAAAATTTACACGGTCGGAAACATTTTTGGAACCATATGGCGACGTCGCATTTATTTTTTTTTTCATTAAAATCCCCTTCTTGGTTCGATAAAAAAATTATGCAAATTCCGTAACAGATTTCCCGTTGAAAATCTGTCCCGGTCCCTTTACTCACTACTATTGAATTCAGAAGGGGGTCTAAGTGAATGGAGCTTGTTTATGCAAAACAGGATATGGATTCCAACGAAATAGGGGGCATTCCTATGCAAGCCCGCCGAGCCCACTCCACCCGTTATGACTCCCCCAGGCTTTAACTTCCACGGCTTTCCAGTTCTCGATATCGACATCATCGGTCCCAACCCCGGGAATTTTTCGATGGGGATTATTATCACACCTAACCCATAATTTGCGCTTAGTTTACTCCCGATAACTTTATAGTTATACTATACACTTAATAATATATTCGAGCCACCTTTTCTTCTCGGCAGTAAACGTCCGATCCTTCGACATCCGAATAGGCTAAAACTTAAACTAGTAGCTAACAAAATTAGGTTTTTTATAATAACAATCGTGTCACAAACAAATAAAAATTATAGGAGGCGATTTAACACCCATAATGATATTAATTAAAACATCAACATAAACCTATATCCCTTTATATATAACTTATTGTATATTATATATTATATATAACTTATTGTACAAAACCAACCAGTATAATTAAAATTCTAATATGCTTAAAACTTTTCCAGGATATCTTCCTTTATTTAATAAATTGTTCAAAGTATACCTCGGTTTTAAATTTTGTGTTAAATTTGTAATTAAAAACCTCGGGATAGTTTTTATCTGTCCACTTGCTTAATATAAAAAAACTTCCTTTGAAAAAGTAACAAAATATGTGAATAAATAATTTATTACAAAGTTTAACAGTATCATCTCAACATCACATAAGTTATAGCAGATCTGTACATTAATCTTGCAGTATCCAAGTTATTTTTTATTACTATTAAAAAGTAATAACAATAAATATTTTAGCAAATATTATCTGAGAATCGGGTTATATAGACAGCAGTTTAATATTATTATGCCTATTCAATGGTACTCCGGTTAACATTTGGCCATCACCTACATCTGTCGTCCTCTGAATAACTCGGTACGCGTAATGAATACCTAATGCAAGAATTATATTTTTAAACGGTTTATAATTAATTCCTTTTTATATTCAAGGATATATTCCGTTTTCTTCCATTGCCAGGTCGGAGTGCAAATGTCTAAAAAGGCTCCACCCACCGTGTGCTAAATGTCCAATCCAGTCACCACTGTCCTCTGTTGACCCACTTTCCAACGGACGGCCATATTGCCTTCAACATCTGATTGGTATTTCTTCTTATATTTCTACTTTCTAAGATTTCTGCGACTAGTCCCGCCGCAGTGGATTTCGGTCATCTCACTGCGTGTCCACGTCTTCGAACTGTTCAAAGGTGCAGGAGAGATTTAAATAAATCGGTTAATACGGCGAAACTATCGTTGTATATATCGTGTGAATAGATATTCCTTACGCCATATTGAAATGATCGCGCAGTTGAATATCTCATCGACCTAATAGCCCACCCTGTTTGTGCTTATAGAACATAATATTACTGCAGCGAATAGCTTCAGACAATCGTCCTAATTCATGTTGTTGGTGAGAAATGGACTCTATACATATATACTGCCGTATATATATGTTTACATAGCTCACCCGGTTTGTGCTTATAGCACATTATAATATCTTCTCTAATTACTTCAGATAATCCTAATTCATGTGGCAGGCGAGATATGTCCTCTATATACACGTATACATATCAATTTACCGTCCCAATATTCATTGGCTTACCCCAAACAGTGATTGTCATCGTCGGAAGCATTCCGTTGGTAATATAGAGGGTGGGTAAGTATTTTTCTTCCCACTGCCATAGGAATCATGCCGCCCTCTTGACTTATCCAGAAAATACTCTTCCGATCCCTTTCATTTAATCAAATCAACCGTTCTGAAACTCCGTCTCAAGAAAGAGTTTAGAAGATAAAGTCAAGAAATAACAAGTCAAATAGATAGATAGAGAGATTCGCTCTATGCCCTTCGTTTCAACTCGTTGACCCCGTTTCGGGACACTCCGAGGTACTGCACAGTCGTACCGTATTTTTCTTTCTTCTTTTCAGCGTTAAACGGCCTCGACCTTGCGGTTGGGGCGGGCGGCCGCCGCTATCGGCGACGGTTTAAACGACACGCTAAAAAATTATGGCGCTCCCAAATAACCGAAGGCCGAGGATGGAAAAGGGTTAAACATCGCCGGGGCGGTGAGTTATGGGACCGGTGCCTCCTAAATAGTCGGCGGCTCGTCCGTCAACACGCCAAAAACGGACAGCCTAATTGCATACTAATTATATCCAGTCCGCTTGATATTTTTTTTTCTCGCGTTTCAAACTCTCGGACTCACCGAGACAACCCAATCTGTTATGCCGCCGCGTTGCGTAAGAGCGGCGGAGACAAGCCCCCAGCACCGTACGGACACAGGCGGCCCTCCGATTATCCGGCCTAATTAACCGCGCGGTACGCTCATTTTGAAAGCACGCCCCGTTATTACGATATTCGCTTTGCACCTGTTCCGCAGGTTGGCAAAAGGGAAAACCGGCAACACTTGTCCCAGTGATAAATCCCGTACGGTTAAGAAACGCGAGCCGAGCCAAGTAGCACAATTAACAATTTCACTTTTGCCGGTGAAATTAAAGCCGGGAGTAAATAAGCCTGCGGAGGATATGTTTTTAAACTTAACATGATCCTGTAAGCCCAATAACGATTTATGGATTGCTATGATTGTATTTTTTGTGAGTTGGCTAGCATAGACCAGTGTTTAGATGCTAGATAAAAATATAGTTAATTATATGAATATTATTTTTCACACACTAGCTATAGGCAAAGGACAGAATCTGGGAGAAGTGATGATGGCCCAACGTCCGGGTGGCGGAATATAATTAAGGAATTAGGTCGGGTGGTGGAGGAGACAATGGTGGAAGGCGGGTCCCGGAGCTCATAAGTCAGTGGGGGCAGTTATCAGTGGGGCGGTACGGCCCCGGTTGTCCGCCGTAACTCACCCGCACGCCCATATTCCACCTAGCCACCTGATTTATCACCGCCCGACTTTATAAAAGGGGCTACCACCGGCACCGCAGGCCCCCTGGACCACTTTGCCCGAATAATGCCTCAAATCTCCCCCGGTGTCGACGCGAGGGCGTGTCCAACCATCTCCGAGTTTCGTTACCCCAACGGATTATTACCACACCACCACCCCCCCACCCTATAATCAATCACAATTTCGATATTCCTGTCGTCGTACGTTTCGGTAAAGGGAGCTTATGAGACGTGGCGTATTTCTGAAACCTCGCTGATATAGATATATGGTTTAGAGCTCGCTTAGCATACGCACACTGTAATTCATGTACGCAGTTCGAGGGAATGACTCAGTCCAGTCGTATAATGAAATCTGATTACACGTGCGATTATCTATTTGTCCGTACTCGCCTATTTCGCTTTGTGTTACGCCCACGGGCTTCGGCCAACCTCGGTAGTAAATTAAGCAAATTAGGCGTTCTAAGTGTTTCAATGTATTTCTGGCGGTAATTGGTAATTAAGACCAATCAGCAACCCCCTGAACGCAAGAACGTGTTAGGACATTTAATGCGTCAATTTGCAAATATTATTCCTATTATTTCCATTACCCTGCAATCAAAATCACGATTGAAAACATACAACAGTACTAATATTATATTTGCCGTTATCAGAAAAGGAGCAAGAAACTTATAATCTTCGTTTATACTGGAAAACGACCTCGACTGACCCCTCATTCTACAGATGACTGCGTTTGGACACTAAAATATGATCTAATCAATGCTGGTGCGATTGAAGTGGCAGTTCATCTAGGCGGAGTTTTGTGCGTAACTTTCACGTCAACGTTTAACTATTATCTGTTTGATATTAACATGGCGCGGTTGCAGATGACTCATCCGTTAGTCAACAAGGTGAACGGAACATTCGTGGTAGATAACCGGATTTAATTTTTTAAAATGGAATTGTACTCTATGACTGTAGTGAAATAAGAATTAATTAAGCCGGTGTAACTGTAAGTGTCGCGGCGAACCGCTAATTGTGGCGCTCCCGCTCAGATAAATGCGGCCCCCACTAGTTAAACACAGTCGCCACACTAAGTGGGAAACCCCGCTCTCCTCTTCCTATAATTAGACGTATAACTTTAATTCTATTTGGCGGCTATTTACACTCGGTTAATTTCTGACTCAATTGATCCCATTAACGATAAGTGTGTGTTTGTTTATGTATATAGTAATTTTTATTTGCTTAATTGGTCTTGTAGGCGTGCCTGACAGTTTACTGGACTACCGGGCAACTGAATCTTGATATTTCTCGGACTTGGTTCTTCCCCTCAAAAAATAAAAACACCGTAAAATCGGACAGTCTCGCGGCAAGACTGAAAACAAAAAAAAAATGTATAGCGAAGGGAGGTGATTCATAATTTCCTCTCCGGCCCAGAATTAAGTCATAAATAGGGCTTAAATCGGCGCGGGGCTAACGACTATATCGGTCGGCAAGATAGAGCCGGCGGGATTTACGAGTTTCAAAACACGATGTAAATGAGAGTTGTTCCGGGGCCGGCGATGAAACATATCCTTGGGGTGTTCTCGCCGGTACGGTGGGAGATCACTATACTTAGGCGTTAATAAATCGGGGAGGCCGGCCGGTACCGCGTGGCTTACCTGGCTGCCCGGGCCGACTACCGGCACACAGCCGGCGTAAATCACCCCCACCGAGAGGGATATATATATATATAGATCGATCGAGGAGTGGCGTACCATTTGCATAATCGCCGCGGCCTTGCGCTATACACAAAGAAATACACTAAATAACGCGACCGACCCGCTAATTCACCAGTGGGAGAGGGGGGACCTGATTCCCGGCATCGCCCCATTCCACAACGTTGCCTCGATATTACTCTCCAAATTATATAATTTCATTTATACCATTAACTACTCGTTTCGACGGGGACGTGCAAAAATTCACTACGTAGCTAGTTTCTGCGGTTATGGAAATCTGCACTTATGACCAGTTGAACAACACTTCTTAATATAGATTATTCTTTTAATTTATTGACCTTTATTATACCTAATAATGTGCTTGTTGGACGGACTATTATAACGTTCCTGTTAAAATAAAGAAAAGGAATGCAAGATCAGTGTAAATTTATCGCTCGGTCTTCGAAATTTAACATTTCAATTGATTTTTTCCCACATATAAATTCATTCTGAATTTCGAACTGAACAATAGGGAAAACTAAAAGGAAAAAATGGGCCTGACTAAAATAGAGTCAAAACTTTCTTTAGAATGTTTACAACTTTCTCCATAAAAAAAACATGCTTTTGGCCAGATAGTAGAATAAATAAATTGCTCTAAAAAATTATAACCTCATTCCAGTATGTCTATGTTTCTTACAATATCGGGGAGAAAGTGGACCGTTTTTTGTCCCTATTTTTACACGCTTTTGTGCGTGCGAAAGAACGTTCTAGAAATCTGCGGAAACTGGTGTTTGGCCGTTTTGGCCACCGAATGGCCCAATTGTGCAATGCGTCTTTTAGTGACTGAAACAAACACCCACAATCCCCCTATTAGTCGCAATTGTCATTATTCTCCGTCAAGTTCAAAGGATATTTTCTGACAAGTATTTACCCGAGTATCATAAACATATAAACATATTTTTAATGGATTTTCCTTTTTCGATGGTTAATTAGTTGAAATAAATTCATTATGTTCTAAACGATCTGTATTGAAAGCTTTGAATCTTTTTTCGCTTTTATATAGCGCCAGCTGTTTAATATTATTATCTCCATTGCTTAACCAATGGAAACAAGGGTCGGTTTTCCAGCGAATTACCACCAGATTGACTGTTACTGCCCAGTAAACGACAGTGTGATATCGGTCTTATCAAGAGTTTGCCCTTCCCTGACTGAGTTTCCACGCTACGTTATTTCCATTAACGTTATCTCCGGACAAACAGCGTGATTGCAACGCTTTTATGTCACGCAACATATGCTTCAGTAAAGCATAACCTGTAGAATCTAATATAAAAATTTAAAATAATTCTTAGTTCCAATTATACCGTTATCTTATAGAGGAAATATTAGAGGGCTGTTTAAGGTTATTTATCAGACAACACGAATTTTCCATAAGGTCATATTATCATACATCCGCATGGAATACATTCAATTATCATCACTTATGAATTATTAAGTTATTAAGAGTGGTCAGTTTAATCCTAAGCAACTTTGAAGTACCGAAATCATTTCATCCGGATCCGAAATCCATCATTCTGTCAAATAAATGTAGCACCCGACGACACTAATTGACACTCAATTTACGGCGGTCGAATTTTCAAGAGTTTTCTAAAAATCGCCCGACGCGCACCGATTAATAAATATTTTGACAAATAATATGAATTAAGCGCGATTATCCGGTACAATTTCACACACGCGAGTCATAAATAACGGTTGGACGGGCTCGGCAATGTAGGGGGTCCGAGATAGTTGGCAATACCGAAACGGCTATTTATAAAATCGGGAAACCGTTTTAACCGAGTGGGTGACGCGATTGAGCGCCTCCGTACGCGGTTCCGACGTAAAGCAGGTTGAAAGAAGTTACCGGCGGTGGGGACCTCTCTGAGCTTGACCCACTGATGCCACTATTCCATGCTTACTTTGGCTGGCGGCTCCTTCCTCTGTTTGAATAGACTCCCACAAAACTGCTGAAAAAATATCTCCCGTTTGCATTCGTAATAGCAGCAGACGTGGACCGTTTTTGGAATAGTTTAGTAATATAGCCTCCAAAGTTTCATATAGTTCTAAAATAGTTTCCTAATCACTGTATTACATTAACGGCCATTGAATGAATAGTATTTATAACTTATTTTTCGTCCATCAATAAAATTATATTGGCGTTAATAATCTGGCATTAATCAATTATACTAGGATATAAAAAGGAATCGGTTGGACCTTCCTATATTTCTATATTTTTAATTTGAGAAAATAGATGTTCTAATAGTATCGGAAACTTTAAATACGGTGGCTAAGCACTATAGCGATAAGCGGTGCCCGAGTTTGTTCTATTGACGGCCATGAGCTCCGGGGGAGGGGGAGTGCACTTCGGTCGGGAATGCTTGCAAGCCGAACACGGTTAAAATTAATGGCCAGTTTAAAATAACAAGAAAGCGGAACCGCCTTGCAAGTAGGAAACGCGTACATTTCACCCATTTGAGAGTAAGAGGGAAAAGGGAGCAAATGATGAATCTTCGTAGACTAGTATAACTCGTGAGGACCAAACCGCCTCTTGTCTACCCTCCAGAAATAAATATCAATTCATCTGCCTGGTAATTCAGTTTTAGAACTTAATTACCAAAAGTATCAGAAACCACAGTATCAGACACCATGGTATTACAAACCCCCGCAGACCACCAAACAGGTTTTCAAACGAATTAATTTTGGTCGGACGCAATGATGTGCCTTTATAAATTAGAATTTTATAAACTCACTTCTTTCTGTCAGAATAAAAGAAAATCTCAACTCTTTTAATGAACGGAAATTTGAAATTTAAGCAAAAATTCAATCCTCCACAAGATCATCAAACAACTGTAGCCGATACTTCGGAATAAAAGAGAAAATATCGAATAAATTAGTCTCAAACAATGGATCATTTAATGTTCTAATTAAAATAAATTTTGGCTGGTAAATGTTTAAGCTACAATTTTATTCCAAGTATATTTAAATTCCTGTGTATTACAATCTTTTGTCCCGTAAGTATTTATGAAGCAGGGTAAAGTTCGTTCTCGAATATCCATAAATTTTAATTCTAATAACAGTTTAAAGTCTGCCTATTGTAAAATTCTAGATTCATTAACCACAAAACATTTTATGACACTGAACAGAAAAAGTTTTCCAAGGAGCCTTGACTAGGAGAGACCGAGTTAGGTCGAGTTATCGCTGTTTTCGCATTCCTAGAGGGGGTCTGAAAACGTTTAAACCCGCTGATGGCTGTGAGTCGTCGGAACGGGCTTATAAGTAATGTCCAGGGGCTGGGGCCTTATGTGTTTGCTTGCAAACTGTACGCCGGCTAGACAGTGCGACTCGGTTAAAAAGTATAAGAGATTGGCCCCGGCCAATCCCGCCTGCCATTTAATCAATTAAACCGTGTTGGCCTCTGGTGTGGCGAGAGCCGGGCACAGATTACATCCTGATTTAAACAACGGCCAGCGGCACGCTCCCATCCTCCGCCGTCCTCCCTGTCAGTTTTAATCCTATATTATTTCTCCTAATGTTAGCCTCAATTACGGCCGTCCCACTGGCATAATCCAGAAGCGGCGCGATGCATCATTAAACATGCACTTGCTGTTCACATTGTGCAGTCGGATCTCTTTGAATTTTAAGTTTGTCCGTTGTTTTATAAGGTTTATTTATTTATTAATAAAATAGTTTCATACATAATAAGGCAAGGATGGAAATATTATCTGTAAACCGATTTGA
This sequence comes from Lethocerus indicus, assembly GCA_019843655.1. Taxonomy (NCBI): domain Eukaryota; kingdom Metazoa; phylum Arthropoda; class Insecta; order Hemiptera; family Belostomatidae; genus Lethocerus; species Lethocerus indicus. Next base: position 22,197,252 of record JACDQD010000007.1, read on the forward strand.
GGATACAATGTAGGAAAGTTACGAGCTTAAAACTGAACATTTTCAAGAAACATGTGACCTGTCCCCCAACTTCTTGTAAATCAGTTACAAATCCCAATCCGCGAAGTAGAAGTAATCTTACACAAACAGACTATGCAGGCGAGATTAACGAGTGAACCGAGAGACAGGGGTAATTTTCACGGGTTTTAACCGAGCGTTTGACCCTCGTAAAAGTCATATAACGGGAGCCCGCCGGGAGACATTACTGAGACCGAGAGAGGCGAGTGAAATGCCCCTTATTGCCCTCGACATGCCCACAACAGAACACCGCCTCCCGAGCCGTTTAAAACAGACCCCATAAAATAGGGGTCTTACTACTGCCAATTACGGGCCCGGTATTGGGGAGGAAAGCTCCCCCACTGACCCAATTCTCCGACCGAGAAAACCATACTCGCGCAGACAATCGAGCTGCTACGGCCCAGGGACTGCCCTCCATTATTATACTGTTCAGTGATAATTAAGCGTGAACGAAACTCCGGATCTCAATATCGCAATGTAGTCGCGGGAGTTGGCCCGAAGTTCCACCGACTAATCGCCGTAATTATAAGAAAAATACTGTAGAATAACGATTGCTTATTGAAATCGCGACTGCTTTGCATGATGTAACCATGCTAAGGTATTATGGCGTAGGATTAATTGACTTAATTCGGACAATTGATTTTTTGTGCCGTCAATAGTCTATTGGCCAATTGGCCAACGTTCTCTATAATGACCCGAACAGGCTTTTACGAGTAACCAGGATGTAAAAGCCACAACGGAGGCTGAAGAAGCGTGACGGAAACCTTCGCGGGGTAATCGGATCTGCCGGGGTCGAGTCGTTATCACCAATGCCCCTTTTAGCCCAATATAATGAGAATTCGACCGGGCACAAAGTGACCCATCCACAGCAATTAAAGGCCTTGATTGAGATTTGTCCCATCGCTTTAATGGATGGGGTCGTCAACCTGACAGCAAACTACAGCTATTATTTAAAGTATCTGTTTCGGGGTCGCGCGTAACTTCAGAATATCATTACCCTTGCGATCATTACTCTTCTGTTTCCTGTCGCCTATCGCTTATCGGCATTTCGCAACCGTCAGTAGCATTCCACGAGTAATATAGTAAGATACTTACGTCCTGTTGGTACCGCATACACTGTGCTGTTACTATCGAGTAGTGATTTGATATAATACAATAGGTACTGTTTTCTAGATGAGAATACGAATAATTTTTCCCAGCTGCTTGTATCAAAATGCTGCATGAATCCCTCAATTGTACTCAACCATGATTTTCCGATTTCAACAATGACAATTGTCGCGTAATAATAATTGTCTGATGACAAATATTTATAAATATTAGCTCCAACTAAACATAGCCTACGTTGACCTGAAATTTAGGTTCCATTCGGTAGCCGACTGAGGCGACTAAGTCGTCTTTCCGCTGCAGTAAAGCCGAAACCGGTCTAGACCCAGACCAAAAATGGGAGCGGGAACGGCCGCCCGGATAATTCCTTTTTAATTCCACCGCTCTCGGCCTCCAGATTTTCACCGTTGCGACACAGTCACCGGGACTAATGCAACAATAAAATCGAAAAATCATAGCCCGTGAAATGGCGCATACCTGAAATTGCGACTACTTGCGAAATACTTTGGCCGACGGCAGGTGAGAGACGAGCGGCGAAGCGATTGACGCTTTTATAATTTCTATAAAATTATAGGAAATAATGCCGAGTTATTTCGTTATTAGTTGTTTCCACATACCCATAATGCACTAAAAGCCTTGTTAAATTATAATTAACCATTATGACACTATAAATTCATGGTACTCTATATATTATATTTTTATATTCCACTAGACCTCTAGATATCAATCGTTGACGGGTACCTTTATGTATAATATGAATAATTCCTTGCTCCTATTTGAAAAATGTAGGTTACAAATCTAAATTATAGGAGCAGTTTCTTTTCTGGCTTACTCTTCTTTGTCTCGACTTAATATAATATTTAAACGCTCAACGACTCGTAGCATTAGGCTATGATATATGCATGCACCATTTACCTTTTACCTTGTAACGAAACAACAGTATATTGCTGGTGTTAAAACACCACGTGCGGTGTACAACAATAAACGAAGTGCATCAGTGAATCTCCTGCGCCCACTCCTTCGGAGCTCAAGGGTCAAATTTCAATAGCTAACGAGCGCGTTACAGCTTGCACAAGTGATGATGAAATAATGCAGTTAATATGTATACTGATCTCTCTCTTGCGTCCTGTGCGAGTTATGGAAGCTATAGAAATTCTGTGCATAAGTTGTGTTATTCAACTCACCGGACTTTCACAATTATAAACTTTGTTGTCGTAGTTAAACTTTATTGGCGGCTTAAATTCGGAAACTTTAAATCTGGGCTTAATCAATGGCTCAAGTTGAAGCTATCCTGTACCTGTAAATTTTAATCTCTGTCCTTACTGCAGTGCTTTAACTTGGATTGGCTTCACTATATTTCTTCTGGTTAATGTGTTAGTATAGAACATTCACTGAAGTTATCCAGTGGGACTGTAAATATTTCGAATACTGTGATAATAGTACTCCTGGATTGATTTAATCATCTATTAATCCTTTAAAAATGCTACTAATAGTATTTTATAATTATGAGGTTAATTATAACGTTCCGCAATCGCACACAACGTAATACATTTTCAAATGCTTAATACGTTTTCAATATTCGGGCAGGAATAATACTCTCCTTCCACATCTATGAAAGGTTTATATACTATACATAGAATTCATTATATAACGCTTATTTCACTTGGAAAGTTGTACTAACAACGATATTTGATACGGAAAGTATTGTCTCTACACACTCGATAGTGCCACTCCGCTGCTCACACTCGCACACATACACTGCGCGTGTTCAGGCCACTTGAGTCCGCACTTCTATAAGTATCCTGGTACAGTATTATATATACTCGAAGCAATGGGGGCGCTGTATATCTGGCATATATCACGTTGTCGCACTTAACAACAAGCAGTAACTTGTTATTGAAATTCACTTTTCCCGGCTCTGATTTACTGTGGTATCCTCTTCCCCCGTCTCTCGCCTGTTTTCTTGCGAGTTCATGGCGCAATTGGCTTGAGCGAGGCAAGGGATTGGGGCGGTTCTAGCTCGTTACGATATTTTATATTACGTTATTTTTCTGTCTGTTTTCGTATATTTGTTCTTGGTTTGATTGCCTAAATCATCGATTGGGTGTAAGGTATAAGACAATACTTAGTGTTATCAATAGCCTTGTAATGTAAGCTTCTTAAGGTTTGTGATATTATGACCTCAGTTTTTGTAGTGTTTTGTTTTGATATTACATCAATCGGTCGACGGTGAGTCCCGGTACGCGAGCGCAACATTATTCAAATTGTAAATTCCAATTTATTGCGAATGGAGCTCATACAATTCGAGATCACTCAATTGTAGTCAATTCACATTGACTAAGCCCATACCAACTATTAATCAGGTGCCAACCTTATTTAGAAAAGATACTTACTAGGTATTAACGCAACGCGTCACTTTTAAAAAATAAACTCCATATTTTTCAACCGACTTGTACAACCAAATTATCAATAAATAAGGAAGCAACTATATTGAAGGCGATGCCGAAGACGACATTGACATAGAACAGTGGCGCTCGGCCAAAGATTCATCAACCGTATTCATACCTGTTCAGTCCAACGTCCTTCTAACTCTTGGTTTGTTTCCAAGACGTACGGTCCATAAAGACCTCCACATCCTTCCACATTAACGAATTTGCCATCTAATCCCAGTGCCTAATGTTTCGCTCCTTCCCGTTAACGTACAATATTCAATTTTACCGGATTGTATCGACAAAAAATAAGAAACCAGATACCGAATATGAGAATCTGAGTAAGGTTCGTTAATTAGTGGTCTGTCCAAGTTCATAACTGACTCCGAATACTTTTGTCCCCCCCCCCCACGGCGACTCTTTAGCTCAATGACTCTCGCAATAATTTCTAAATTGGACGCGGGTACATGAAAGTCCGTGTGGGAGTATTAAGTGTCCCAGATAACGCACTAAATTGCAGATAAATTTTGTAAGGTTAAAAATCGGAGCCTATTTTACCAACTAGAGCGTGGGCAACTTTCCCGGCAACCACTTTAACGACGACAGACAAACAATTTGGGACCTTGGACATTCTCCAAAATTTCCCCGATGGTAGCATCTTTCTCTTTTAAACCAAATAGACGTAGGACTATCGGGAAAGCGTTAATCGGAAAACGGGAGGAAATAATATACTCAAGTTATTAATCATTAGTTAGTAACTGATAATGAACTGCTTAATCATTATAACGGATTCGATTATTTAATTTTTAAATGTCCGCTATTTTCCTGTTTTTTTAGCGAGTGGCTTTTAACTGTTTTAACTGATCAAGTACTGACTTAAGTAAAGTTCATACACCTTTTTATGGCGCGAAACACATAAACATTCAAATAATCACTATCATTGTTTAAACTTCCCTTACTGACATTAATTATCATTTATATGACAGTGACGGTAGAATTTAAGATATTTTTGTTCACCATTGTCATACGTCGTATTTATTTATGAATAATTTTGTCAGCACATCAGTGGTTAATGGGTTCACGAAACTGTGTCAGTAAAAGTAGGATGAATAATTATTAGTTTTCAGAATACGGAGTTAATACACCCATGTTTTATTAAAAACGCAAAAAAAATCCGTGCGCGACATATTAATGAGCGCTTTTTCCATGTAAGATATGGTCCGGCATGTCAGCGTGTAAATAACCGAGCCTGAAGGTGATTGAATCGACATCAAAGTCCGTGTTTTTCGTTTATTTCGGTCTTTCTCCTTTCGTGGAGATCGGAAAGGCTTTCTATAAAAGTCTACGGGAAAAAATCTATTAAATCGTCAGACCGTAATTGTAAGAAACGCCAAACGGGCCAAAATCGTTCCTGTCCCGAAATACTCTCCGCCATATGTTTTCCATTAGCAAGGCGGTGACATGCCAAACAATTGCTCAACCGGCTAAAATCGGTGTCACGGTAACCGATGCATAAATTATAAATTGTAAAAACTCTTGTAAGGTGTCCGGACGCTATACGAATAAATTTCTTTTCCGCCGATAACTTCTCGTTTAAACAATCCGCCTATAAAACCGATACAATATGGTAAGGGGAAATATTTTGAGAACCGGAGCAGCGAATTGCCGACGACCTAGTTAGGTAGAGGGGCGTCATTGCGGCGGGTTCAGCGGTCTTAGAAACCTCCAGTTCTAAAAAGCGCGGAAAGCCCCCGCGGGGGAAACTGGTGCGGACCGCCTCGTCCGGGCGGGTTCGGGCACGCTCCCAAAAATGAAACAGGAGATCTAATTTTACATAGGTATTAATTCAATATTTTTCTGGCAGCGCGTTTAATTCCACCGTCCCCGTCCACCCTCCGTTACGCAGATCGCGGCCGGGCCTAGCCTTGCCAGAAAGATTGTCTCGAGACGGAATTGCGTCCTAAAATTAAGTACAATGTCGGGCGAATTCTCGGCCGAAATAAGGACATACTAAGGTTGGGCTTGAGCCGATTCTAGTCCAATCTGTCGGTAAAGATCTATTACATCTTAAATGGTAAAACCAAAACTTAGCCTACTGACCAGTAAAGAAGGTTGAACCATAATTAAACCGTAAAGTGTCTAGTGAACATCGGTTCAGAGACAATGAGAGTGTGCTTCATTGGCTACCGACTTGTGTTGAAGTACCTAATACTGATGATGATTAGACTATGCGAAATCGATTTAGAACATAGAAGATAAACAATATTCCACACCTCCCCTGTGGAATACATCAGAATTTGATGAATTGAAGCTTGATACTGCTAAATAACATTCGTCTTGTGTCCACATTTTGTTCAAACATAATCTAGAACAGGATGAGAAAGCAGTATTACATCAATAATGAAAAACTCGTAAAGATTTTATACGTTATTCATTAAATAATGATTGAATGGATTGGCCTCGTTGGAAAATGAGTATTTACTGTAATAAAACTTTCTGATAGAAAGCGAGCTTTTCGATACGCAAATCCGATTTCCGGAATGCGGTTAATCCGAAGCCCGGAGATACTAAGAAAAGGAAACATTATAAATTATATTTAGAACGTGAGTATTCCAACAGAAGTGAATTCAGATAGATATATTTCTATCTTTAAAGTCTAATTCTCTTGTAGGGTATACCTTTTCAGCCAGGTATTCCCTGAGGTAAAGCGCATGAGTCGAAAGTAGCTAATACTATTATTACCTATTCTTAAATTATCGTATCTGGTTATTGAAAATTTCCTTTTTTTGTTTTTGATAGCATAGATCGATTTAATATCATTCAAAAACCTATAAAATACACTAATTCTCGATATATAAATGAAAACATTAGCAGAACCCAAATTTCATGTACGTTGAATTGAAATAAATATTATATATTTGTTTTATTAATTAAATCACAGTGGATGGAGCCACTGAGCAAGAGCGAGAGTTAAGATTTTGTTCATTTACATTATAAATTAAAGGAAATATTTATTTAAAAATTAAAATAATATCTCTAATATTTCAACCTAAGAGTTAAAAAGTATTACAGTAAAATAATAAAATAAAATAATACCCACAACCTTATTGCAATGAAATTTGATGGTATTTTATAAAAACGCACAAATTATAAGCAATTAATTAATTATACTCATCAAGGATCATTAATATTTCACAACGACCGAACTAATGACAACAAAAATATAATTAGAGAGCAGAAAATAAAATATTAATCAGTCTGTGACCGGAAAGCCATTTCTTAAAAATGTTTTGTATTCTGTGGAAATGTTTTTTTTCCCTGGGAATTACTATGAAGAAAAAGATGAAATAAAAATCCTCGAGGTTTTTCACATTTCATTTAAACCTCCGTAGAGGTTACCTGAATCTTCGAGTGTACCTGAAAAATTAGTCGGTAAAAGCTTGTAAAAATATATAATAAAAAAGAAGATATACAAGCAGTTGTTTTCTAAGGTGAAAAACAAAAACAAATGCGTGATTAATTAGGGCGAAGGACGGTTATTTACCCCGTACTTCGTTGTCTATTTAAAATGTTACAGTCTTACCTTTATTATTAAAGTATTAAATCCAAATCGTCGTTGACGGGCTTGGACCCCTAGGGGGGTCTCTTCCTAACATCTTAAACAACACTCAACACTTATCTCCTGTTCCTCCTCCCTTTTGTTTATTTCGATTCTTATTTTTGAAAATCGTCGATTCAATCGGAACTCGTCGATTCGTCGGCTTCCGACTCTACTCTAATCTCTTAACTGTAAGCCCAGAATTGATAGAGAGAAAGAAAATGTGCATTAAAATCTCGTTACCGAAAATCCCGAACGGTCATAGCTGACGGTGATCGCTGGAGTGGGCACTGTCGGGTGACTAAACTGGGAGTTGGGTCTGGTCTGTGCGGTTGAAAGAGGGGGAGAGGCGCTACTGGTGGTGGGGGAATATATTCCCCTCTCGCTCGCTCCCCAACTATCCCTCCATCGCCCTTTCTATCCCTCTCTTTCTCTCTCTCCCTCTATCCGACTCTCTCCCCGATCTTCATCCCTCCAACGTACAGGTGTTGCGACATTTATTAATTTTAGAGTCCAATTTACTGCATTGAGTTTCCGTCTCCCGGATTTCTATGTGGTATTGTGACACTGTGCGGTCTCGAGACACGGGAGATACCAACTCTCGTCGAGACCCGTCCAAGCATATGTAATTTCCAGCCTCACGTAGAACTGGAACACGCTAGGGTGAGTAATATACACTATGTTGGCCTGTAGTAGACAATTTGAGAACATGTTGTCGGTTGGGGGTTGGTCGGGAACAGTGACTGGGACCAGTCACGACACACTCTCTTAAACGTTTTTCCAGTTCATCGAATTCACTCGGCTGGCACTTCTCGTTCGATTTCCTCTTCACTCTTTTCATTACTTCATGTCCTTCAGCAGTCCATTTCTATTATCACTCTTGCGATTTTCTGCCTCCAGTGGTCTGTATGATCTTTAGCTAGACGGGTTTCGGCTTCGTCGGAATACTGGTACTTCGTTTTGGGTTGTTGTTGATTGTATATAATTTTTGTCCGATTATGTTCTTTTATTGTTTTATTGCTTTATTATTAATCGTCAACCCTCGAATCGTTGGTTTTCTTTTAGTTAAGGTTTCTTCTATAGAATGCTACTGTTTCCGAAGCTGAAATAGACGGATAAGCCAGACTAGAAATAAACTTGAAGCCGAATAGCTATTGTTGAGTATGACTACTGAGTTAATTGGTAGGTAGACCGCTGTGTTACCCACGTTCTACTGAATTATTTGGTCCCGAAATAAGCGGGAGGAAACAGATAATCGCACGAGTGTTGAGGTCACAAACCCCACCCCCGCCACACACTAATTCATTAAACTAATTTTAGAATTTCTGTGACCTTCGGTAACTAGTAAGGATGTGGCCACTTGGCACTCGCCTTACAGACAGCTCTGAGAGGTAATATATTCAAAAAAGGAAATCTTCAACTCTTAGTTAGGTTTCTATGAATAATCGCCATCTGAAATTCTGGGATTATATATATTTATGTCTGTATATCTCATCTTTGTACATTGTTACGTATTTTGTCTGCATTGTGTACTAATTATGACTTGGCCAATTATTTCGTAACATAATCTTACGAACTGAAAATATAGGGCCATATTGAACATTTTCATATCTTATTTATTCCAATTCTTTATTATTCAACATTCATTGGGATGATACCTATTGCATAAACGAGTCTAATCTATATCGCCGCAGTCTAGTCCGCATTGTAATTCAAATTCTTAAGTTAAACAAAAACTTTTATTTCATTAAGCAGAGCTGTTGTTTGTTTGCTCCCAACTTGACTCCACCGAAACCGGGTCACCCCATACCTTGTTTTAGTTTGGACTGGCTTCCCAACACAAACAGGATATCAATTCAATACCTAATTGCGACTGCTAGGTAGCCGGATTCGGTGCTACATCTAACAAATCGCGCATAGGCAGGCCTGCTGTGTACTTTGTCCACAGCAGCGGTCCTCACCAATATGATAGCAACACACATCATATTCGCAGATAATTTGGATCGATTTGGTGTAAGAAGATTTTACATTATTATAGTCAATTAAAATACAGAAGCGTACACCTTGTAAAACACTTGTCCGACAAGGTAAAGTGGAAAAAATTCATTCTTTCATCAATCCTTACTGCGAATAAATAGCTTACCGTATTCAGTTCTGTATATTTCAATATAAGGCCGCCATAATTTTGACCTAAAACAAATTGGGCATAAAATATCATGCAAGGTATTTCCCGTAAATAGTATCTATAACCGATATTTTATTAATTATACTTCCTAATTACAAGAATTATTATTGACCGGTATTATATATAGTATATAAACGTTATAATATTGATATGTTTTGTGTATTCCCTTTATAACCCGGTATTTCGCGATAATCCTGGTGCCATCCTATCGATTATGATCGATACACTGCGCATACGCTAATTTCACAGCCCTTGCTAAATGCTTATAATTTTCCATGCTAATTATAACACCTTTTTCTCCTCTTATTATTCTAATAATGGAGTGGGCGGGCGAGCTTGTCTTTATCACTTCTCGTTCATCGGCTGTTAGCCAAGCGGCACTCGACATTTCGCCCTCGCCGTCGCTGCAAAAAAGACTTTATATAAGATTTCCATTATTAGCTATCTTGAGCATCATCCACATAATTTATAATAAACTACTACTAGACCAGTCAGTAATAATTGACCTTAAATTCTGCTTTTATAAGACAAGGCACGTACAGGTGTTGGGTAATAGAGTCGAGTAAAATACATGGCAAAAAACACTTGTTAGAAACAAATATATCGTATTTCATCCAGAATCCAGTTTATCCAATGAGAACATTCACTCAGAACTATCACTAATTATCCCTCTTTCTATCCTCGATGTCCGGTTCATCTCCAAATAGTGTCTTCTTCGTCTTTATTTAAACTTCTCGGCAGTCCGAAAATGTTCTTGTACATCGGTCGTAGGAAAACCGAGCCGTGCAAGTAATATTTAATATACGTCAAAGTAATATACATCCCGCGGAATATAAATAGTAATTTATAGTGTTGCGATAAAAGTGATGTTCAATAATTTCATACGTAATCCGGCTAGCGACCGTTCCATGCAAATAGGCTTCTCCGCTGCCATTATTCCTCATCCCATTATGTGGGAACGATATTCAATTGAATTGCGCTATACGTTCATGTGCCAGCGTGGTATACACATTAATCATTTACCGTACTATTCATGCCTGCCTTAAAAGTACGTTGTACAAACTCAGTTTTACATTTATCTAGTGACCAATCATAATCATATTCCCGACTCGAGTGGCACGATGTTTTATGGCAATGATTTGAAAAAAAAATAATGGGTTATATTATTCCGTAATAAGAAGACGAATTTTCCTTTGATTCATTTGAATGCTCGAAACGATTATTGGCATTTTAAATGTCGTGACACCATAATTTTTTAGGTAAAAAAGGCGGAAAAATCTTTTTCGACTCTTTCCCGTTTATCGTTACTGGTAATTACTGAGTTATAATGAAAGACTTATTTCAAACAATTAAAGAGTAAGCACTATCGGCTAATTAACCTGCAGGATACTGTAAATAATACTCTAAAAAGAATGATATATAATTAATGGCATACAACATTTGACGAAGTTTAGGATGTGGGCCATTATGGAGGAAACTCTATGAATATAGCATATATTGACAGTAGTTAGATTTTATTTCTCCTTTCTCACGCAACCAATTTAAATCATAATGAAACATTTAATCAGAAAAATCCACAACTATTCGCAAGACAATATCAATCGATAGCAGTTGTATACTTGATTCAATTCGTATTAAAAAATAATTAAAATCAATAATAATGGAAAATAATTACGAGTTAGCAATTCCCAGGGTAAATACGAGTAAAGGTAATCATAAATAGAATTGACTTGTGTTTTGGGTTGTATAGATGACAGCAGGAGAGAGGTGTAACGGAGACGATGGGCAGAGTGGAGGTTGAACAATGAGGGGGCCGCCGTGTGCATCCGCCCGAAACCGTCCACTTCTCCACCCGCCCCGCCTCTCGATTATCATTTACACCGGCTAATCCACGCGCCGACAGATAGATAAATCCCTAATACAATAAGTGGCGTTTTAGCCGCCGCCGTTATTAAGCCCCGCTCTCAGTGTCTCCCGGCCGCGCCCGCTTCCTCAGCGATTCTTAATTCAATTGGGATAAAACGTTTCAAATTGAATAAAGGCGATTTGGGCCCTAGCCGGCCGACCAAGAGACGCGGCTGCTTCCTTTCGACTTAACTCGATTATGCTTCTTCCATTTTGCGCGACGCTTTTCGGGCACGGACACACTCGCTCCGGATTATACATAGTCGTTCTATTGTCCGAAAGTTATCTTTATCCATTCAGATATAAGTAAATTACAGCTACCTACTTGAGTTAAGGTATACTTCCGTAAATATTAATACCGGGGGTGGGCACGCGTGAGGTCACCGACAGCCCTTATGTCCTCGTTCAACCTATCCTCCAATGTGTCTATTGGGCAATTATCCCTCGATGAAGATATTTAAAACAAAATTTACATTAGAAAAATATCTGCGAATGTACATGTTGCTACAGAAGGGGGAGAAAAAAGTCACATTGTTTTTATATTATAGAATAGATTAGCATCATTGTAATTCTACCGCACTGCTTCGGGACGTTGTACCGTTATAGAACTGTAAATAAAAATAAATGCAAGAATGAAACACGTTCCCGAACATATTTTTTTTCACCGGGCGAATACACTAGAAGTTGAATAATGGATGGGGGGTAAAACATGGCTCTGTGTAGGGATCGCCCACGAAGCCGATATTGCCGGTCGGCTCGAGCCCGGTCTATCGACCCCCTTTTAATGGGACAAAGCTAAAACAAAAAAAAGAATGAAAAAACCACCAACAACCATTCAGTCCCAAAACCCCATTAGCAAATTGCCCCCGGACAACGGAACTTAGCTGGGGCAGCCCAAAATAAAAGAACTGACCGAAAATAAATTCTCAATTTTACATTGGAAATCTGCAAGTAAAATATCCCCGAGGGTGAAGCGGTACAGATCGCCATTAGCATATGCTAAATTGGCGTTAAATTTTTTCCGGCCGGCCCCAAGACGACTCGGGCCGGATTTCGTGAAGACTCGCGAGCGTGTTAAAACGCGCGTATTAAGAGAAAACCCCGGCGGGAGGCTCGATGTAAATTTCCTCGAGAGGACACGACTAGAAGGGAACCTCCAAACCTGCCACCACTTTCTGCGCGTGCGTTTGAAAACGATAAATATCGTCTAATGGTAGACCCCGGGCCATTGTTGAACAAGACATTAAGGCTGGTGAAACCTTTTCAAGATCGCGTATGAAAATTTATAATCGGAATTCGAGTCGGCGTCGGGAATTTAAATTTCTTACGCCCATAAAGCGCAGAATTTATGGACCGTCAATAAAAAGGTATGGTTATACCGAAAGTGGTATAACCGCCGAAAGTGGCGCAAAAAATTGGCGCTTAAAGTATACTCGATAGAAAATTTTATTGTTATTCGGCCGAAATTATGCGTATAATTTAAGAAGTCCTGGGAGCCTGTTTCACTTTCAAATTTTGTTTCTCTTGTTTTCACTGGCCGAGGTTAAGCCATCCGATAGGAGTTTAGCTGCTTTTTTTCCTGTCTACTGGACATAGTTGTGTAAATGCGGGTCCGTATAGGTATTTATTACCAGGTCATATGGAATGTGCTTGTTGAGAGGTTGAGGGATCATGTGTTATATAACTGCCTGTTGCATGATGAGGAGATTTAGTTGCAGTTGCCGGTGTTCTGAATTAGCTCGTGAATTTAGCCGTTCGAAACGATCATATTAGTGCCCTGAATACTCTGACAAATTTAAGATGATCACCACAATAATAGTAATTTAACAATCATTTTTATTGAATGAAACTACTTCATTATGCTTGATAAATAAGTGTTCATCTTGTAATGTAAATAAAGCATGTTTCGGAATAAGAGTCTGTTAAGCTCCGCTTTCTTTCACGATCCCAATAACGTTCTCCGGCCATAAATAATTGGAGCCATTAAAAGAAACGCGGGCACGACGGCACGAAGGGGCGGAAGAGAATGGGAAGAGGGTAAACACTACATAAATCAAACAAATATCGAGTCTTTTGTAATAATATAGCGAGGTGGGCAGGCGCCCGGGGGCTGTGAGATAAGCCATCGGCCGTGCGGTAGGGAAGCTCTCCCCCGCGCACAATTGAAAAACTGTATCTTATCCGGACCATCTCCGATGCCATTAATAAATCCCTTTGAAGAATTCTAACGCCGATAGAACCGACCGGGAATTGGCCGCGGACGAGGAAAAGAGCGGTGTTAATTGCCCAAATAAAAGGTTTGCTCGCATCGATACGTAGTCGGGCCGTGCGGTACCGCATTATAGTCTCGCCCACCGGAGTCACGATTGTTGTAACGGTATACTTAGCAGGAGTCGACTTCGAGTAGCGGTATTTTCCCGTGATAGAAGGACGCTTATTACCGATATTTGGATAATATCTCACCAGAAGTGGATCACGCTTTTTCTCTCCGCGCAGACATTCGAACCGCTCAGCGAGATGGGGCGGGGATGGGATGACATTACTTCATTATTTACTAATTCTTGACGCCTATTTGCTACATACAAGCACTTGGCCAGCCTGTACATATACACACAAAGACAGGTTTTATACAGTCATGTAACGGGGTGAAGGATGAGACCGAAGGAGGTCAGTGGGCCCACGAATTATGGGCGTGATGCAGTAGGCGGTGGATGTTGAATTTCAATTTTCACCGCGGCCCTGCACCCAGGAGGGCTGTTCAGCAGTCACCGCGCGGACGGACACCTGGGCACCGCTCACTGTTGCCAACCCGCCCGTGAGCAAAAACCCGCCGAGAATTCCGCGCCGACAATTAGGACAAAAACCTCAATTAAAAGCGATTGCCCACTTCATCCGTGTAGAGCAGATAGTTATCTCGCGCTCGCCCGATCGATTTACTTCAGAAAAAGAAAAAAAACAAGCCGAGAAATCCCACAGCTCAAGTGTGTAAGGAGACTCGCCCGGCCTAGTAAAGAAGATTTGATTCGGTGAAATACAATCGTTTTACAATTTTAATTCGTAATGTCGGATAGAAGAATACCTGGGGATACTGGAGTATTCTCATTTTGAATGATAGTTATAACCTTAATGAAATCCATACATAACAACACTGTAATTTATATAGTCGATGTTCCGAACGATTTGCCACGATTGTGTTTTCCGATTGGACTTTCCGCCGCCGGCCCCGGGAAAATCTAGAGGAGATATCGGAATACATATTTCATGCGGGATACGGTCGAACACGATATAATTTTCGCATTCGTCAGACGAAGCAATCCGCTTTTGAAAAACGGTCGCCCTATTATTTGAGACGGGTGAAAAACATTTTCGCATTCTCCGCCGCGTCACTCTCTCAGTAACTCTCTTGAGCGACGTCCCAAGATCCCCGGAGTCGCTTCGGGGATTAATATCGCGGATTTGAGCCGCCGCGATCTCGGGACATTAATCCGAGCGGAAAATCCCTGCTCAGCCCTGAAAACCTGTTAACTGATGAAATCCTTGACATTCTTAATAACGTAATGTTCCCGCTGCCTCGACTGCACGGTTCTAGGTGTCGTCTTCGCGTATGTCCACTAGGTGTTAAACCTCCCGAGGATCGCTTATAATCACTCAAACTTGGCAACATTCCCTGCTGGGAAAGTGACGAGGTTAAATACTACTGATGCGAAAGTAAGCATTGTACTCAGTTACTCGTTAAATAATTACATAATAATAATAATTAAATGAAAGAAATTTATATAGAGAGCCACTTGTTATTGACACTGCGCATTTGTTTGTACGCAATGAAGAAGGCAACAAAAGTAATATGATCCCAGGAAATGTTAAAATATCCTGTACCTCATCCTCACAGAACCATGCTAAGGAACTATTGTGTGTCTCTTATTTTAAAATAATCATGAATAACATGCAACGGAGAAGTAGGACACACACATTACTGCTTGCGGTGCCAAATCAGAGTGATTTCGGAACGCTTGCTGCGTGGGTGCGCCTTTGGACAACCTAACAAAGACACTTACATCATAAATTGTACACTGCTATCATTTTAAAATCTAGTATTAGCTTCACCATGTCCTCTCCCCTTCAAAAAAAGCGCGGACAATGAATATAAAATGAACCAGTCACAAATAAAGACAACTCATTGTTGTTTTCACATTTTTTTTAGTCCATTCACTCGTCCGGTTGGCGCCAATGAAAGGTTTGCACTCAATGTCTGGCGACTTCTTTTTTTAAGGAACTTCTGAACGAATTTATTACCTCTTCATCGAGGTCTCATTCTTGCCATCGTTCTTGCCACACGAATCTTCGTTAGGGAGCTTTTTCTCGTTTCTGAGCAAACCAAAATATTCCTGTCCGCTCTGTCCACCGACGGTGGCAGTCGCCTCGCTGAGGGAAAACCTCCTTAATCTATTTTTCGGGTGATAGTATCCAAATAATATTAATATTACAATATCAAAGAAAGTAGATAAAATGGAGAAATACATCGTTGTAAATCCAGTAGCATATAACTGAGGATCTAATTCCAGTTTCGGCGTTGGCGTATGGCGCTGATTGAGCTTAAAAGCCCTCACGTCACCTACACTCTTCCCAACAAAACCAGCCTTCCCATCGCTCTCGAAGAAATTTCAGTTGACCTCTTAACAAGGCAGATACATTCCTGTTTGCAAAAATCTGAAAGCGGGCTGCCAAATCACAATGGCCGACTCGATAGAGGATATTCCGGATTAACTTGTACTAACATTATAACGGAGGGCGGTTCAAATATTTATTTAATGTTCCGGCATTATTTCCGCCACCTGTGTTGCCGAGAATGCAGTTAAGTTTGCGACCCGCACCTTCTCGACCTCGTTGCATTAAGCCCGGGCAATAAGTGGGTACTGTTGGGCCATAAATATTTATCCCATTTCTCACAGACGTTGAGGTCGGTACCTTCTAAAATTTTCAATTCTGAAATAATTGTGGCGGCTCAAAAATTATTTTGAAAAAATTACCGGTGTCCGATCCTCCTTTTTTGCAATTTTTGCCTTATTATACATTTAATATTTGGAATATTACCTTTGTGGAAAGAATCGTGGTAGTGATCCGTGAATTCCGAAAGGTTGGCGACCGTTGGTATAGAGATTTCTGGTGTTATTTCAGACACGCGCATAATAAATTCCAGTTATGAATGAAAATAATAACAATATATTTGTCAGAAATTGCATAACGAGTATCTGACCAGGAGCCGAATCCCCATAGGGTAGGGTTGAGAAATGGGAGACCGGGACAAAGAAAATGGTGCGATATTTATCTCGTCAATGTATTGCAACATTGTTCAAACCCGTTGACGGGTCCAAGTACCGATTTGGCAACAGTTGGCCCTGCTGTTTCTTTCTTTTTCAGTTTCAAGAGAGAAAGAAAGACAGAGATAGGGAAGGAGCATGCAAATACACCACGTATACGCGGCCCCTGCATGACTTATTGCGGGACAACAAGGGGAACTCATTTCAAACTACACAATGTCTAATGATTTATTTCAAGTTCGCTTTAGTCGCGGACCAAATTGTTTTAAGCGGCTTTTTTCTCGGCCTAGGGACTTATGAATTGATTATGAAAGAATTATGCCCTGTCTTATTCAATGCGGTCGATTTTCAGTTGTCTAGTAACCGTACTTGAAACTGGTCATGAAATTAATGTGTTCCTTGAAGCGACGCTAATATATAGAAAGTTGTTATATATCTCTCAATCCTATAGAGATACGTTATATGCAGGCGTTGTGTAACATCTTGTATATAAACAATTTCATTATAATGTGTGTCTAAGTGTGACATAATGATTTATCGAAGTGGAATTATAATGTATGTTGTTTTTTTAAGGGCTCGGAATATCAGTAAGGATATGTTATATTTCCTCTCTCTTTTTCGATATTAGGCTACATCTGTTTCGACTTTTGCGGTTCTATAATTCCGTTGGTTGTATTGCCACAGAGGAACTAGTTATTAAAATGTCCGTTAGTCATCACCTCACACTGTTATTGCACAGATAGTTTAAAAATTGCTAATATTTTAAAATCAAACTATTGTTTCTTGTTTGATAACAAGTAAATGCAGCGAATGAAGAAAATCTATATCGTTATTTATTTATGAATGTTACATAGCACATCGTCAGTAGCATAAAATCCTAAAACAATTTTGTTTTTATTTCTGGTATAATTTGTTTTTATAAAATATAAAATAAAACTCACATTTCTTAGAATGTGAATGTTGCGCACTTCTCTTCTGCGCGGAGAGAATTCCCGATATATAGATTGAGGCCGACAAGTTCACGTGTAAGCCGCCCCAAACAAGAATTTAAACAAAAAGTATATGAAAAATCTCACTAACGCGGTTCAGAAATATGTTCCAGAATATTTGTCTGGATGGCGGGCGAGCCAGAGCCGACTAAATACCTCCCAAACTATTCGCCAGACACCCCTCTAACACGTTTAAACCCCCTATAATTTTATATATACTTATATATAAACGCATAATTATAATTTTATATAAACATAAGATTAAAGAAATGATTTGTTTTAACTCAAAGTTTGACAATTGAAAATTGACCGATGATGGTATTTACTTCCAGCTTTTGTAAGTAGATATTCGTCGGTATTTGCAGTCTTACCAGAAAGACAAATATGGTACAACTTTCTAAAGTAAGTTAGACTTGAAAAAAACTCGGGAACTAAAGTATTAAAGTTCTTTCTTTATATTAAAACGCAAATTAAATGAACTTGCAATGTGATTACGTAACAACGACTAACCAATGTTAGCCTTGTGGCTTGTAGCGATAAGGTCTCGAGTGTGTGAGATAATACATGTAACGTAATAATTTAAAGGATTTCACTTTAAACATTACTATAAGTGCCCCCGTCTTATATCCAGGATTTATTTCCATGCTCTCTCCCTGCAGTTACAAAAACGCCCACTGGATTTAGAGAGATAACGTATATCTTTAAACATATTATACTGTCCTGTATTGTCTCTAGATTGATCCGGTACCTCTCGGCTTATTTTCGCTTCTTTCAGTTTAAATTGCGAAGAACAGCCGTCGAAGCAGAATTGCACACTTCTTTTGATCTCTTAAACACTGTCAGCGTACTCATGCTATTGTCATGGTACTTGTAATATATAAAAATATACCGTTAGTGAATTTTTTTTAAACATACCGGTCCCAGGACTGAACATTTGCATTGTAATAAACCGTAATTTTGTTGTATTTTGCCGATTTCAGATTTATTTAAGTGGCACAAAACGAAACTTTTGCCCGACTGGTGACCGGTGCTACATTCCAACCGATTCTAAATTATCCCGCGAGGCGTCCAATAGATTTATAGTGCCAATTTGCGTTAGCGCGCCGATTTTGACGGTCGGTAAAAACTTCGAATAAATTTCAATTTTCTCTAGCGGGGGGGGGGGCCTATTAATTTTTACGAGGTGGCATAATCTCTTACCCGCTCCGACTTGTACAACAAGGTATACAGTAGTGGAGGCCCCCGAGCTAAGCTTACATTATATATACGGCCCGATTTAATTAGCATTCGGGCCGGTGCCGCGCTCTCTCTCTCTCTTTTCCCCGGCCATATCTGCGCTCGGTTAAACATCCTAATGATACAATATCGAAGGATGAAATATTGCACAGGGCCCTCGGGGGGCCTCGGGTTTTTGTCCCTTCGAGATTTCGAGAATCGATTACGGGGAAAATTTAATTCGATTTTCATCTTTTTTTTTTACTCTTTCGGCTTCGATCGTGATTCATTGCTCGATTCAGCCCGAGGGCATCGAAAAAATTGACATGTGGGTATACATACCTACTGCTTCTAGGGTTTTAGTTTTAACGACGGTTCATTGAATTGCAAAATCGAAGTGGATTTAAATAATTTTAAACCGTTGAACTCATCTACTCATCGTTGAACATCATAACTAAGACCTGAACGTTCCATGCGATATTTGTTTAATATTCAGGAAGATTAGGCTTTAGCAGCCCTGTATATACAATTAGTAAGATTTCATAATATCTCGAATTAATACATTTGTAAGATCAAGTCAATGTGTATTGTGTATTTTTTAATCTAAATAATCGCTTTACACCAAATTAACGATTGGAGATATCTGTTTTTAAACAATTAAAAACAAGGTTCATTATAATCATCCGACTGACCTTTATTGGGTATTTTAAGAGGCGAAACAGTAATACAATCCGACGGCTCGATAAAAGCCAAAAGAACAAGGGATCCCTCTAGCTCACAAGTCGTAGTTTGTGGGAGGTGGGCAGGGGTAAAGGATGTACACATATTTGAAGATATTTTAAAACTGGAAACTGCCCAGTAAAGTTTCGGACACAGTCCAACACAGACAGTCACAACACCCCGTGTCCTCACCTTTGTCGACAATTATTTTTAAACAAATGTAGCACGAATCCGTCTGCTTTAATATCAACTCCAACCACCGTATTTCATGTATATTGACCCTTGAATAGTTGGATTACGCAATCGCCTCCAGTATGGCTATTCAGATTTAAATCTCAAACTAGGGAAGCGGCTGGCCCCAACGAAGGTTCGTCGAGTGGTATCACTTAGTCTACTGCTAAATGTACCTAACGAGAGGTACATTGTCATATTTTATATTATATATAACTATACTTGCCATATTACTATTGAAATAGTATCGTTTTCTTCCAAGTAAGGCTGAGGTTTAGACCATTAATTGTCTTAATGTTCACGAATATTTCTCCCACCTACTTTGAGTAGTTAGTGACTTTGAGAAAACTTAGAAGGATAGAAGAGAGGGACTAGGGAGAGGCGGGGGCCGTAAATCTAAGCCGGGCGGGAAGAATTTCGCCTAAAACCGTTGGGAGGTGAAACCGGGCACCCGGGCGGAGTCCTTCACACCTGACCTTTGCCTCCGGAGTCAATGGACCAGTTGTTACCTTTTTCCTTTCCATCTCCCTCTTTATTTGTACGCCTCTCGTTTTGTCACCCGCGTTCTTTTCTTGTTGCCGGGCACACCGCTGAATTAATGTAAAGAATGCAGCGATAATGTAAGAGGAGGAGAGAGCTGGTGCGGCATCGGCCCGTAACAAACTTCCCACTTTGTTTCTCAACCTAACGATTGTAGGGGGTCTTGAACGTACCGGATAAAATTATATCTGTCCCCCGGCGCAGTTCGTGTCCGGGACGACCTCCCTTCCGACCACCCAAGCGACCGTCGGCTTTGAACACTCCCTGCTCGAACATTCTACCCCATGTATATATTTCCCAACAAGGCGTGTTACACGGGTGTTAGGGAAGCTGAAATTAGGAATTGATTCTCGTTCGGTTCCCATCGTGCCCAATCTCGATTCGAATCTACGCCGATCACAATGTGGGAGGTCGGAGAACGCGTTCGAACCTGGCCTTTTAACACAGCGACCGCCGCCCTTAACGCACCTCTCCGGTTTCACTCCGCTCGGTTCGATAAAAAAAAAAAAGGAAGAATGAAAAACAGAAAAAATCCTCCCAATTAGTATTTCTCGAAAGCCGGGGATAAGCGCTTATTGAATCCCACCGGACACATTTCGGATACGAGACGCGGCCGAAGGAATTTGAAAATGTTTGACTAACGGAATACTTTTTTTCGTATCGGGATACGGATACAATTCGCCGCTGGGCGTTCCGGCGGCGTTCGAATTTTCCTCCACGGAATTCCGAATTGGACAAATGATGTTTTCAGAATCTTCGGTCGGGTTTTTAGAGAACAGTCCGCGCCTCTAAATTGCCAGAGTTCGGTCATAAATTTCCAAGATTATGAGTCGCGTTTGACGCTGTCACCGAAACCGTGTAAGTGGCAACACTTTGAACAACTCTCGCTATTAATGGCATTCGGGCAATCTTCCTTTACGCCACGCACTTTTCGAAAGAAGTCGCATACATAACTGGTAACATTTTAAAATATGATCTCACGGGCGTGACTAACACTTATGCTGAAACAATGACTTGTCGATAACAATTACATACAAAGAGTCATTGATAGTATAATATAATAATTTTATATTACATAATTCATTGCAATTTTCCATTCATTATTCGTGGCATCAATCTAAAACGTTTCCCCCCAAAAGTATTTTTCCTGTATTACCTCAAACACAGGAGCATTTAGATCAACCAAATAATTTCCAGGTTAAGTCTGTATCTGTCATTTTATTTTTAAAAAATTCTGATACTCTTCTCTATGATTAGTACGCTAACAGTAATTCTGTACCCCGTAACAGCTTTAAGGAACAACACCGTCCCGACCATTGAGAAACGGCCCACGCGTTGAAGACGACAATATGCAAATGTAACGGCGCCAATAAACAAACCGATGCAGAAAGCCGATAACTAATTGCCGTACATAAAATACCGATAGAGTTGCATAGAGGAGAAGTGCGCCCGTTGTTTATAGACCGGTCGTAACGCTAGATATTATCTGGAATACATGTGTACTAGACGGTGTTCTAGGTTAGGAGCCGTTCGCAAGGTGAAGCCCGCGTTTAAACGATGCCAAAGCTCGCTTAATAAAGTTAGTTCCTTTCCTCTAAGTCAATATGCTCTTCCGTCCTCCTTCCTCTACTCTTATACTCCCACACTACATAAGCACTACTTTTTTATGCCAATATCCGATAGCGAAATTATTCCTACATAATATGAATAGTAAGAGAATCAATGCAAAGGCACTGAAAAAATTTATATGGGTTGGATAAGAACTATTTTTCAAATAATATTACGATTGGGATTCCTACATAAACAAGACTATAGTTATCTAGCAGTAATAACCAGTGTGGGCATGTTTGCAGTATCGAGTTATGACCCATTTTAACTCATTATCTCGTAGGTCTGTGACCACCGTGAACACGTTTAATGTGAATATAAAATAAAATTAAATAAATATTATTAAATTCAGTAAAATGAGCTTAATCATTTGCCCAATAATTTACAATAATTAGTCCCGGATGGGACGACGGTATGCAAATTCATCAACCCATGTACAGCATCCTGCACATAGTACACGGTACCTAGCATCCGCGTCCGGCCTTTAACATTTAAATTACCTTACACGGCTGGGTTTGTGTGGGCGTGTGAGTGAAGTAACTACCCGGCATTAATTAATTCTGAGCCGGTATCTGTGTGTGTGTGTGTGTGTGTGTGTGTGTGTGTCATTGTTTGCGAAGAAGGACGGGATACGGCCGGCCCCCTCGGGCGGCCTCCAATTCAACGGGCGGTCTTTGGTCGTCTTTGAACGGGCCTGGGTCTAATAGCGGCCCATTTCGGACTGCACGTGTCCCAATGTCCACTTTGCATAGTTCAACACCGGCGGTGGGGGCTTCGACGAACCCGCTCCTCTTCCTTGAAACAGCAAAAATAAGACGTCCAACGAGTCGTCCGAGAGATCTGTAACCTGTGGATGTAAGTCCCGTGGCAGGATAATCGAGATTAAAACATTTTTACGTAATCATACCGTACTGGAGGACACTAGAAACGGCGTACTGTGAGCAATTTAAGAGAAGAAGAAACTTAACATTTTATTGGACTACTTTTTACTTTGGAAACTCCGAGAACATGAAATTTACACGGTTTCTATTACCTCGTATATTTACATACCTTATTTTATTATCTGTTATTATTTACACTGTAATTGTGGGCGAAAATATGCGAGAAGGTAATTACATGGTAAAACATTACCGTTGGGTACTCGTCATGTTTATTACTTAACCTAAAAGACGAGTCTGGATAATTCAATAAAAACTTGATGACAGCGATTGTTAAAAAGGAGTTTTTCAAATGAAAAAATCGGAAATTTATAATAAATACGTAGAGCTGTGAATGTAGGCCAGTTGAGGTCCTGCATGTCTACCGGTTGAAGTTATGGGGATTCCTGAAGTAAATCATTATGGTTCCATTTTTGGCAGGCTAAAAGGTCGTTCGGAAGGGAATGTAGACTGGAATTTTGTTTGACAAGGTGAATTGGAATATGCGAGTGTCTTTCCAAACAAGTGGGCCGCACTCTTAATTCAGGCTTGAAGAGACCGCATTCAGTTTGGTTCATCGGTATCTGATGGACTGTTCCCAACATTTATTACTTTCGTATGGAAACGAAAGAAATAAAATTTAAACTGTTTTGTCGTTCAACAACAGTATATGATACAATCCCGAATAATATATCTCTTACTACAATTCTAATATTCTATTATGACTATAGAAGGGAAAATGGCGGACAGTTCGTAATCATTTATTTCTTGTTGATTGAAACATGCTTCGGACAATTTACCGGGTTAAAATGATTGGGAATAAATGTAGGCTAGACTATGTTCTATTGGCACATAGAACACAGACCGGTGAAAGTGTACTGATGGATTCGAATTGTCGATTACGCGTTTCCGACGGAATTACACGTTGGAGCCCTGCGCCCAGCCACGATCTGACATTAGCCCAATGGAAATTGTGTCACTCACAACTCGAAGTGATCGGATCCCAATTAGTTTTGACATTATTTTTTTTCTCTTTAATTTTTCACTACTGAAATAGACTGTAGGCCCCCTCCCCCGTACCTGTCGCTTATGGAAATCGTGCTGAGCGAAAGTACGATTGCGCCCAGCAGTTTTCTGTCCCTCCCGGTTACAAGAGCGACAATTCTCACATAATAGAATTACACATATTTCACTATAGGAATTCTTTCGCAACGGTTTCATGTTACGAACTTATCCTTTTGCAACCTCGAGGTTTATACCGTTAATGTTGTACAACCTGTAAAGTAATTTAAAATACGGTTTTTAATGTACAGTAACGTGCGCATGAAGAATTATTTACTAATCGTGAGCTGTCTTTTAGTCTCTTTTGAATCCCAATATACGTTCAGGATGAGCGTCCATCTCATGATTATAAATGCGAAAGATAAAGTATATCGCTTGTATAAACGCAAAACATCAACCGTACCTCACTTTTAATACGATTAGGTTTAAAACATTAACAGCGTGCTTATTTCGTAGTTTCTCTGGTGATTACGATGGCATAATTTGAACGTCTGGGCTTTGGGCGCCAAGAGAAAACGATTCGGGACTGCGACATTAGTAATTGAGCCACAGAAGAGCCGGATAAGCCGGTAAGTTTGGTACTTGGGCGTGTTTTATCCTGAATAAAGGAAAAAATAGACCGGGCGTGGCTAACTCGAGACGGCTGATTAGCAGGCCTGTCATAGAAAACAGTAAACGTTTAAGTGAGTTGATGTGACGGGCTCTGGTCTATATACACCTTATGTTAAGAAAACTGCGGTGGTGGTAGGTCACGTAGCGCCGCGATCCTTATCGCGTTACCTCTCGGCTGGCTCCCACTCTGATTTAGACAATTTATTCCCACTCCGCGTCCGCTTGTCGGCGCCCCCTTTATTTATAGTCTTTCGTACAGGCCGGCTAAATATCTGCGGTGAAAAATTTTGCGACCGGACAAAATTACACGCGCGTTCTCCGGCGTTCTCAGTTTTGCTTTTCCCAACCGCAATATATTTTATCTCGGCGGGAGACAATTTTCCTCGACTTTTTCGTACGCGCCGGAATGCGGCCTCGCGGAATTGTTTATTCCCCTCGAAGCATTGTACGGTATAATCGGGAATTACCGTAATCGGAACTCCCCTTTCCCGAGCCGTCCCCTACCTCCTAGCAGGTGATAGTTGATCTATTCAAAGGAAAAATAGAAGTGACAGGTCACCAGTACGTTATAATGCGAACCTGGGTTGGTATATAAAACAGGATTTTAAATTCTGGTGGAAGTAGGCGATTCTATGTTACTGACGGAATGTGATTGAATGTGACCGAAAAACTGCATGAGGTATGAGAAGCCCCATTAAAGGCCTACATTTCAGGAACTTAATTCGTTGGTAACCTAGAAAATCGTTTCCTAAAAGTTCACCAAGTTAACTCTTGGTTAACTCGAAATATAATACGAATAAATAGTTTCCGTAGCAATTGATATAGCGCGACCGTTGGTATTGTCTTTACATTGAGCCATAACTTGCCTGTTAACACGATTTTGTTTTCTTTTTATTGTTGATAATGTCTTGATACTTTCGATGTATGGTCACGAGTTGATATGCTGTCATCGAAAGTGGCTTCGTTTATGTATTATATGATCGTATTAACATTCTCTCTCGCTCTCTTCTGCGATATGCTCATCTATTCCTTATCCTCTACCCTCTCTTGTCTGCTTTCGGTTTCACCCAGGGGAACGGATAACTGGCTGGTGGTGCAGAGAGAGAGAGAGAGAGAGAGAGAGAGAGAGAGAGAGAGAGAGAGAGAGAACGCCATTAGGTAGAATGACTGAGTGAGGTGGTCATTGGCGGCGCTTTTGTCCCCTCGAGCACCAATTAGAGACTCCCGGAAAGAAATCCTATTGAGAAAAGACCCCTGAGGCGACCCCAATTTGCACCATACAACCGCCTAATTCTCTGGCCAACCGCGGCCGGTAGCGGCATTACGTATTATCGCACTTTATTACACTTTATCCCAATAAAATACTGTAACATACCTTGTTCGTAGGGCAGCAGATATTTTCAAGCAGGACAAAGCGTTTTAGGCAGTCCGTCTATTTTTTTAGTTTTAACGGTCCAATGATGTATTTTAGTTTAATTTCTGGCGCCACTTTTTCATAGAGTACTCGAGGCTGAATTTGTTCCAGCCCGCGAGATGTGTTTTCTTTTTTTGGGGGAGGGGCTCGACGCGATAAATAAATCTGCGGTGTCGCGGAGTGGGGCCACCGTTCGTGACGGAATCCGAGCCAGCCTCGCGAGGGCCCCGCACAAATACGACCGTTTTCTGCAACGCACAGGGCGACCCAACCATTTCAAATTAGAAACGGAAAATAGCCACGGACGATAAATTGCCGACGCGCGTAACGACAGCGCTCTTCCTTTTTCCGCCTTCTTATTTTTTCTCCTTTTACTGTTACCAGACGAGAACAGTCATTGCCTCTGCGCTAGTCCGCACCCCAGACGATCTCGTCCCAGTACCCAGCACTGCTTCCAATACAGACCCGGAAAAGTACAACACGAAGAATTGTTAATGATGAAATCGGTGGACAGCATAGATAATGGAATAAGGAAATTTTAAAATGTATATTAATAATTGTTATTTAATAAAAATGTAATACAAATCATGAAAGAAGTCCATCAAATGCACATAATGGGAATTTCAATGTTATATCATTATGCTATAGTACGAACTAGTACTGTGGAATATAGGATGGCGAAAGATTGAGCAAACGGTGATTGGGAAACACTCTTGATTAACGTATACATTTTCGTACTATATAAGTAACCACTAGGAAGGCGGACATACGGAAAGGGGGAGAGAGTCGGGGAACTTCATCATACTATTTGATTTGAACGGGAAGTGTTTCTGGTAGAATATTCTGTAAGTGAACAGAAATTCAGCGAATTTACATGTTACGGCTTTCGCCTGAGTCGGGAAAGGTACGTTTTTACCCTGTAAGTATAGACTGGGAGGTTAGGCAATTTCTTGGGCCGGATCAATCATCGGGCTCCGTAGTGGATAACCGTCGGACCAATTTTTCCCGTTCTCGAACCCGACTTGAAACTGGCGTTTTCTTACCCTTAATAATACGAAATAATAGTTCTGTCGATTCGAGTCATTCGGTGTACCGAGATACCTGTATTACATCAAATTCCACTTCCGCTGTAGATGGAAATTCTATCATTTTCGCCATATCCCATTCGTCTGTTCATAATTCATGTTTCTCGAATATTCGAACAGTGAAGCATCTGGCACAATTTTATTCTGAAGCTTTACCATCTTCATTGAACTTGAATGTTTAATTTTCATTACTATATGTTCACATAATCGGTACTTATAATTAATTCTGAGCTAAAGTTGTTAACCCATAAAGGGGGACTGCTATGGACCGGGAAGAGACAGTCATCCGACAGCACTTGGCGACATTAGGTCGATGAACTTAACCGGAGTCAATTCATTGTAATAGCTAAAAAGCGGTTGTCCAGATTAGATTAGCATTTAAGAACTTAATAAGATGCAGAGTCGAAGATACCAGCTACAGCACCCCTTCTTGCGTCCAGCTTTATATAGTCTGTAATAAGGGCGAGCCTGAGACTCTGCGCCATATTACGTTTTACGTCCAGGATATAATCAGCTGCGGGAACATTATTTAAGAAACTAAAGCACGTCTTTAATTGCCTACTACCAGTCCAAGATCCAATCGACCTAAATATTTTATATATTTATTTTAGTAAAGTGCATGATTTAAGATTGAATACAAATGAGATGAAAAATAGATTTCACCAAAACATAAAGTTTTAATTTAGTGTCGTTTTATTTAATGCTACAAAAACGTAGAATGATTGTTCTTATCATATTACATACATACTAAATTGAACATACTCAAACTTTTTTTCGTGTTTTGTGTTTTTTCTTTCGTTCTTTGACTTATAGGCAGTATTTCTTTCATTTCCTCGTGGTTTTATTATAAAATCGTAAATATAAGTAATTAAAGGTTGTTTTATATATTGCTATTAACGATCCAGCCAAGTTACAGGTGCTAATGAAAGGAGGTCGTCTAATACTAATAGCTGTAGTGGCCGGTTGTAATCCTGGGTCTAAAGATCGAAAATTGATTGTTATTGCCTCCAGAGGCTCTGATCCAGAGCCCGATCTAACATACCCGTTAAACTCTCGACAAAAAAAATGCAGAAATAACCGAGTCTTTGAAGGATTTATTGAAGGTGGAACTGGCGGTAAACGGATTGCATAACTTACCTTTAATAGGTAATAAACGTCTGAACTAGGTTCGGTTCATTGTACCGGTCCCTTCTTCCGCCCTTCATCCCGTCATAAATAATTCAGATTTGATCCCCCCCTCCCTTTTTGCGGTCATCATTTAGCGCAAAGGTCATAAATATTAAAAACGATTTTATAATACCGACGCCGGTGGTTCTTCCTCTCTTCGTCTCGGTAAATAAGTTTCCCATTTTTTTTTGTTCACCCCGCGGCACCGATAAAGACGGGACATGTCGGTGTTTCCCTCCTCTCTGCGGGCCCCGCCACTTCTCCTTATATTCCCCTGGGAACCGGCTCCGGGATCACCGCTCAATTTATGAACGCCGTTTCTTCATCCGAATGTACCCGTTCTCCTCGGACTCGGCCGCGTCCCCCATTCGTTATTATTATAATTTCCTATTAAACGCGGAAATAATATAGAAATCCGTTTCCAGTTATCGCCACCAATGGAAACCGGCGTCCCGCGCTTTATATTAATGGTGCTAAAATGAATTAGTACAGGGCTTCCCGAACTTAATGTGGCCCGGCTAGACGTACACAAATTATTAAATTTCGTAAAAAATATTTTATAAAATAAAATTTTAAACACTGCGGCAACTTTTCATTTTCCTTGCCTATATGATTTAATTGGTATTTTTTCGTTATTTTAACACTTTGTAATGGGCGAATGTTAATAGGTCCGCGGACGCACACGCTTCTGTAGGCACCGGGTTGGGTTTCCCAGGATTAGTACAAATTTACTACGATAGGCAACAATAGAATGTCTTGTGGATCGTGACCCTGCCCAGACACAATGAAACGTACTCCTCACTGTCGAACAGGGAGGTAAATAACGATTACAAAATGTCAATATAAACGGGCCGGGGTCCGGGGGAACATTTGAGAGGTCTCGTCGTGTCCCCCCATATGCCGTGGTCCGTGGTGGATAAGATAGAACTGGAAGATATGTGTGGGTGCCGGTCACGAGCCGAGGGCCATTCATCTGTTGGGCCTTATTTATTGTAAGACCGCCTCAACCGTGTTCCTTACCTCTTCAGTTTAACGCGCTCGCTCTTCCGACCCTCGGTATAATTCACTCCGCAGTCACCTACAGGACACAGGATCTCAAAGCCGGATCCCAAAGCCGACACTCGGCGTTAATGTCGTAGACGGAGACCGAGATTACAGCCGCATAAATACTTAGCTTTCTGTCGTTTAGGCTCATCGATATCCAGGATTATCGTTTTGTTTTTTTTTTGAACGCAGAATCCTCTCAGGGTCGAAGGGATCGAAGGTACAATTCTCTTGGCCCATAGTTTTTGATAGCCCTGTCTATGAATTGTCGGACAGGAGGCATTTTTAATGGTCTCCAGTATAATGAGTTCTGGGCGCTGATCCCCCACGCACTTGCGTATTGACTGATGTCCCATTCATTTTGTGGTCGAGTGACGATCATTTGGAACAAGGTTTTCCTACGCATAATTCAGTCGGCTGGAGAAATGATCGATGCCTAAATTAACCCATTTCCTGTACTAGCATCTTCCAATATTCTTTATAATGACTGTCCCCTTTCATTTGTCAGTGCCGACGTGCGACTTAGTATTAGTATTTTAAAGTCTCGAGACCTCATTTATCCCGAAAATCATTTAATTAGTATTTCATGATTCGTTAATTCATATTTTCAGTTGTAAATATGCGGTGTTAAATTTATCACGTGTCTTGGTATTGATGAAAGTGTCCTAAGGCATGAAACAATGCTCGGTGATGTAGCACAAATTGCATAGTTGCGAAAGGAAATAAATGGCAACATTTAGTGGAACGGAGAAAAAATGTGATGGTCCTGAGATCGAAATTTCGCCCCTTCCTCCATTTCCTAGAAGTCGTTACAGCCAACTTAACGACGAGTAAAGGTCTCTGATAACGCTAAGAAAAAATTCGTGTGGGATTTCTTCTTCCTTTTTTTGTTTCCGATCGGTTCGTTACAACCGCTTGTCTCGTCCCGGTCCCCGTTGCAAAAAGCTCGATTAGTCGGAGGTCATTAAGAGAGGGGACAATTAAAAAGAAGATTCGCTTCGTCACCGTCATCGTCGGCCCACAATGCGTTTAATATTGTTATGCTCGACGTAAGAAGAAGAAGAATAACAAACAGGCCGAGGAGGGAAGAGGATTGATGAGCCGCCGCGATGTTTGGCGTGGGACATAATGGGCCGTGATTAATAGCTTTTTCGACCTTTCGATATCCGGCCTGTAAGTTACGAGCGGGGATTGCTTTCCTGTTTCCAGTAGTTTCCTCGAAGAACACCTTTTGTTCGGCAAAGCAACGACGCGGTCGGATGAAGCTTTTAATATTCCCAGAGCTGAAACCTAAATTGCCCAATATATTTACGAAGGTAAGCATTTTTTTTATTGTAGGGCGTTCACGAAATCGAATGGCGTCTGTGGCCCGCATACTTTTTTGTTCCCATACTCCGACATTTTTGTGTCCCATTTACTTCTGCACTCTGCTTTCAAACAAGAACCATCGTAAACGGAGGAATTTTGTATTCGCTGACTCGGCCTCTTACGGTCACTATTTGATCTTTATCGACCGGGGACCGATTTCTGCTTCTCGCCGTCTTGAGTAGTCAATTATGAGTAAATTAGTGGCATGTCACGTGCCGGTGAAGTATCCGGTCTGCACTTCCTCTGTTCGAGTGGTACGACTGTAACGACACAGGCAGGATCATCATTCGTACGTAAAAACAATCCAGAAACTAAACTGACAAAGTTCCAGAGTTCCAAAAGAAAACCGGAACAGTCAGAGGTCAAAATGAATGTATATAATTTACGTATTACAAAAAAGAAATATTAAAATAATGATTCATTTCTGTGAGGACAAATCCACACCCCGAAACTCCCGGGGAGGGCAAAAAAGAAACAGAAGTAAAAGGCAAAGCATTATTTAAGAGACAGGAGTCAACGGCAGCTGCTTTTTTATATCTTTTAAGAATTGCCTCAACAGAAGCCGACTTTAAATCCGCTTTGCTTTAAATGCGGCTTTGAAATTCCGAACTTAAGTTGATTATATCTGGTTCAAACTTTTATTTATGCTCTGTTTCTGACATTCAGTTCCAGTTAAAAAATATATATATATGTTTCACGCGGGAGGTTTCGCGTCGTAAGGCCAAGAGATTTAAGGCCTGAAAAAAATTGCGTTACGAACAGGTGACGGTAGTTTTGTTTTACTTGTGAATTTCATTGTAAGTTGTATATTTTTGCAAATTTGATGCGTGTCAGTAGTCTCTGTAGAGTCTTTGGTCCCATTAGAAAGACCTGTTAGTAATCTGCGAACGTGAATGGTGGGAACAAATATGCGTTTACAGAAAATAATGTGGAATTTATTATAACATTTCACCACGTACGTATATTATTTTTTAGGCATGTTCAATAATTCGTACGAATTCGTGGTTAATTTTTAAATACATATGAAGGATTTAACCGATTTCAAAATGTTTATGGACTTCTCGTTAGCGAAGGAGTTATATAGTTTGAGTTATATAATTATACTATTCTTTCATAATTGTGTTATATTTGTTTTGACACATTTTCCTCTGTCATGTCCATTTTCCATGTGTCAATCAAAGTGAGTTTTTCTCTTCGCGATCTCCAGTTAGCCATGCAAGGATAATACAATTGTTTCATGTTTGGTTGGCACGTTTTTTATTATAAAAATATACTGTTATAGGATATGGAGCAACCATTGGAGCAAATCAAAGAGGAGAACCGACGAATTTTACGTCGTGACCGAGCCCACCTCAACGATTGCATCCCAACATAACCCGAGGTAATCTTCAATTAAAATAGCTATTTAAAAACTAATCGTGCCACTATTTATCCTGTATAAAAATATATACTTCATTCGATGAGACGTGCACGAATCGGTGTTCATTATAGTCGTTATTTGGTTACGATATTTGAACTCTAATAGATAGACAAACTTGAAATAAACGGTTCATTTTTTAAGTACGAGGTCCAATACTGTGAGTAGAAAATCTAGAGGTTTCCTTCCAATCCGGCTTCGGAATAGCAAAGCAATGAAAGACACGCTATTCTGGTTTAGAAAGAAATCCTTTCCGTTTCTCAAGGTACTGACGAGTGAGAGTCGGATAGCTTCCAACTTTGCATACGGACGGAGGCTGGTTTCTATCGAGCGATTTGTATAATAATAGTAATCGTCGATTCGGCTCGTTTATCCGGGACGCAGCGGCGTCTATTTACGAAAACGGCCGGTAAAATCGATAAAACACTGTTTCGAAACATGCGGGTCATAATCGAGAACAATTCCGCGCGGAAGGAAAAACATATACGGAGGCCGTAAATAGAAAGACTAAGATAGGGATTGGGCTTTCATTTATCATTTTAACCGGGGTTCGGGTCAAATTGTACCTGAAGGAGATGGAGAGATAAAATTTGAACGGCGGTCCACCCTCCCAGCAATTGATTTCAACTCTAACCCCCATTCATCATTTCCCAGATCGGCCAGGGCGATTATTTTTGTTCCCTTTTTACGGTTTACCGCCAATTGAACAATCGACCGAAATACAATAATTCATGAGCACAACGGACGGAAGATTATAACGTGTGTCTTAGGCCAAGTGAATGCAACCGATTTTTAACGATGAAAAACTGAAACTGCTATATAACCAGAGAAAGAGAAAAGGAAATATTGAGGACCGGAAGGAGGCCATGTACTCGCCTCATACGGAAACTAATTAAGATATCTCATAGAAACACGCTCGCTAACTCTCAAACCTCATTTCTTATTATTTCACCAAATTATTTCCTAATATAACCGTATTAAATAATTATACATAAACAGCGTAACAAAAACTACAGTGGATCAGTTCGATAGCTGGTAAAACTAGGTTGCAACCATCAGGACTGTTTTCGTGCAAAATTCGAGACCGAATATCTCTGCTAGGTGCTGGTTCCAATAAAATAGTGAAATAGATTCGGGGAGAGAGAGGACAGGAAATGGAATTGGAAAAGTCCCAATATTTGGGGCCCACGTATTTTTCCGATAATATTAATCGATGTTTGCTTTCCGGTACACGGCCTGTAATATTTTAGGTTTTGGACTACCGAATATCATATTTTTTAATTTTATTTTTGGGTATTTTTATTTTTGAACTTTTTTTTTACTAATCAAAACAGTACACTCCCAAATGTATACGAACCGATCGAAACCAATAAATAAATATTATAATATTTACAGCATTAGTAGGAGATTATGTCATTATTCATTCCCTATGCTGACTGGCCGATGCCTATTAGCAATATTAAAATTGTATAAGACCGAACGAATTGCCAGAATGTGGGAAGGGGGGTGGGGATTTCATCATACTTAAGTCTCGGCCTGAAGCCAGACGACGACCTTATCGATAAATAAGTCCCAGTGTTATTTAGCGCCCGTATAATTTCCCGACGGTCCCTTCTGGAACAGAATATATATATATATATATATATATATATATATATATATATATATATATATATATATATATATATTCTCGGGTCGCTGTATAATTGGTGAAATTAGGTCCCCCCTCCAACCCCCCGGTGTGTTATAAATCATATCGGATGGGGACAACAACAAATCTCTGAGAATAAGATTTCTGAGAATCGGCGTTCGAAATAAATTATAACGCTAAGACAGGCAATTAGGACAAAGGCGCGAATGCGTTATTGGAAGTGAGAGGTCGACCGCGAGGGGAAATAACTAGTTTAACCCGATTTGAGAATAGACACCTCCACCACTCCGTTATTCATCCCATAATGGATTTAACGCGTCGGAACCTGTTGGGCTTATACTGTATTCAAATGTTGGGCTAGGGAAAGGAAACCGCTCACCTAATAATTGAAAGATCCGCCTCTCCGATTATGGCAGGAATTAAGCAATTCATTATTTACAATTTACTTAGAATACCTGTTTTGTGGTCTGCGAGGGGTAACAAAATCCCACCCCCACCCTCAACTCAAATAAGACAAACAACATCCCCAAAAACACAATAACAAGACACGTATATATACATACGACAACCACCACAGTACACGTGACAGTGACAGTGCAGTAAGGATGCCCGAAAAACATCCAAAGTGCTGAAAGTGACTAACACAGCTACTGAAGATGTCGAGCTACCGAAACAGGTCTAGCAAAAGACCAAACCAGCGAGAGGAGAGAGAAACACACGAAATCTACGGTATTACAATTTATTATTACTTAATTGTTTTCTCGTTAAAACTAAAGCGAAGGTGAGCCCCCCCTTCTGGCTGACCTCATACACTTTAATGCGTTCTTCAATATCTGCTCGCGACTAAAAGGTATGTGTGGAAAGAGACCATATTCCTCTCATTCGTTTTCCATCCCCATCTTCCTTCTTATGAAGACTTCCTTATAAGAAGAAGTACATTCTTCTTGCAGGTCCTCCTCTCGTTTTTCTTGCTTTTTCATATTTCCTCTCTTCACCCACATTAGTCTTCAAATTTGAATACTTAGTTACCTTGTCGGAATCAATTTGTCTATTTAACTTATCACTGCATTTTTGTCCTTTTTCTTCCACTTTCCTTGCCACCATACTGTCCCAAAATGTTCCCGCAGTGTATGTTCCCCGACATTTTTAAAGCAATAAGAACGTTAGACGCATTAAACCGTACAACCTCCATGACAATGCCAATAATTGAGTTGTATGGGGCTGTATCATCACTCGAGCAAACAAATTAGCTCAAAATTCGATCAGTTTCCAATTGTCCAACACTCAATTTGGGCCCATTACAGTCGTGTTGATTACCCGAGGCAAAAAACCCTTGACCAATTTGGCCGCACTGGAAATGAATGAAGTTTAATTACACTGGGACTTTTTCCTGCTGTCCCTCTTCGATTCATTGAGTTTCGCGCAATTTATCCCGGCTTAATGGGAATCTGACCTATTGTGATGATAATTGGTGAAAATCTGCTTTACTCATTAAGATGAACTACAAAATGAAGTGTCTCATCACAATCAGTAGAAAACCAAAGTATTCGCATATTAATTGCAAGGAAGTTCGTCGTCACGACTACCTACAACTTATGGACTGCGCTCCCAATTGTCAGGAAGAATTTAAAAAATAATTTCCACTTGTTGTCACTCCAACCATTTACAAAATAAAAAAAATTAATCTAATAGATCCCCCAATAGGCAAAGAATAATCTCAAGGCGTGGATTGGCCGGGAGACTGTAAACTTTATGATTCTTCATTTTCAGCACTTTACATGTTTTACGTTCAATTAAACTTTTCAGACAATGCTGCTGAGTCCACGATCAACAAAGTGCCGAAGAGGCTAATAAACTGTAATGGCACAATGCGTGTCCCGCCCTACGATTTATGGCAGTGTGAAGGGTGGCCAATTAAGTTATAAAATAGGCAGTTTCCTGGTCCACGTTGGTACGATCCATCACGAATAGTTCACATATCTAAATATCGCCTCCTCCAAGCCTCCATTTCGTCTTATCTTTCATCATTTCTCCGTTGAATTTCACCGGCGCTCCCGGGTCCAAATTTACATTCTCACGGCGCAAATTTAATTTATAAACGCCGCTTTTCCAAATGTCAATTGTTTCAAAGTGAAAGGTCGAACGGTGCCCGAGGTTTACAATTACAATTACAGAAATGAGTCTGTGTTTAAGGTCTCTGTTTCTCCCTCCCTCTATCTGTCCCTCTCTCTATCTCTTTCTCTCTCCCCCTCCATCTCATACTCTGTCTCTCTCTCTTCCCTCTCTTAATTCCTCCCTAACTCTCTCTCTCCCTGTCTCTCCCTCCCGCTCTCTCGTTACGAAACTGAGCAGGGTCGCACATTTATCACTTTGCCCATCTAGATATGCCGATAAATCAAGAGTCGGTGTTGGTGCGCTCACGAGTTATGTTCCCCTGCCCCCGGGCCCAACAAACAACATTCAATGTTGAGACGTATCCTCGGCCTACGCCACGTCTCATCGCCGCGTCCCGCCGCGTTAAGCGCTTGCCCGCACGAAGGCAAATTAAAACGGTATTACATAAAATAAATCTTGCCTAATAAATCGAGCACTCGGTAAACTTAGACGCCTTTGCGTTTTCTTTTGATATGTTTATAAAAAGCTGTAGTTTGGTGTCTGAGATTTCACAATATTCTGGCTAGTGGTGGTATGTGGATCCTACTTACTGTTAATGTCCGCTTCCTTGTTAGACCACATACCAGATTAGTTTTCGCCAATCCAGCATTGATAGTAGTACTTCGTTAGTACTGAGGTGCTTACGCTTGTCGGCTACCGGAAAACCATCCTGACGGTAGGGTTCCTCATGAGGCTGTAACGAAGGGTTACGTATAAATTATTTTCTTTATGATGAATGAATCGTTCGTACTATTGTTACTGATAGTAATATAAATATTGCGACATTTTGTGACCTCTAAAGGGGTCGCAAACCACAGGTTCAGTATGGCTGCTAGAGTCGGTATACCAAGAGACCAGTGGATGGGTTATTCGCCACTGTAGAATGCTACCGCTCATCATTGAGTATTAAAAGATAAAACCGTGAAACCAGTCGACTGGCATCTGTTACATTCGATAATATGAAGATAGAATATCCCATCTAAATGTTAATTTCTTACGGTGCGAACAGTTAAGTTTCTCTTAACAGTGTGCCAGCTGTCTACGCCGCGTTCACAACGGGCAGTAAAAGCCTGGTCGGCATGTCTTCAGTCGCTTATTGGATTTCGCGGTTTATAACCGTCGTAAAACTCCGAGTGCAGTGGATAAGCTTTTCCCAATTAAAATACGGGCCCGTTTTGGAATTGACTCCCCATATCGTCCACCGACGCCTTTACGACTGCGATAGTTCGCCTCATTTTCTTTGCGCGGTCATGGATAACACTAAATTCACAATGTTTATTTTAATATTTACGCTTGGATAATTTCACTAACGAAGTTTCGCGAGAGGAAACTAACGGCAGGAATGGGCCCATGATGGACAGGAATAAATTAGTTGAGAAAGAAAGGTTAAAGAACCAGTTGAGAAGGCAGTATTGAGTGCAAATCTTTCATATATGCCGACCAGAAGAGAGAATTAACTAAAAAATATTTTATTTAAATAAAATAAATATTACGTCCACGATCCGAGAAGGGTGTGTTGTAACGGTTTCGCTCGTCAATATTTGGTACCTAAAAGAATTTCTGTTTTAATTTTGAGCTACTCACATTTCTTTCGGTCCGGTTAAAATAAATTGAGCTCTACAGCAAGAAATGTTCGTATTTAAATAAGCGGACAATTGCCAAATGTCCTTCTCTTGGTGGGCCTCGTTAATCGATTTTCATAGGCGAGGCACCATTTCTGGACGTCGAGGGCATTAGTTATGTAGCCCAAGTTAACAATCCGTGACTGTTCCAATGGAGTCATATATTATTCGTCGCGCTAATGCGACGGCTCGTCGAGTACAGCTTTATGAGCTTTACAATTCCCGACCCCGGGTTTTTATTTACGACACCTATTTTTAATAGAAAGAAGAAGAAGAATAAAGAATGTCAGTTC
Organism: Lethocerus indicus; assembly: GCA_019843655.1. Taxonomy (NCBI): domain Eukaryota; kingdom Metazoa; phylum Arthropoda; class Insecta; order Hemiptera; family Belostomatidae; genus Lethocerus; species Lethocerus indicus. Next base: position 22,234,957 of record JACDQD010000007.1, read on the forward strand.
TCACGCTTTTTGACATAATTAATTATGTCAACTCCTAATAAAGGGAACCTAATGGCCGCTACCAAATTAATATTTGATAATCGCCATATCTACGATTAGATCATAAACCGTTAGCTCACGCGATGAAAATTTACGATTTGTGTATTGAATCATCAACATATTTCATCGCTCTTGGCGTACAGCTGCTATCCGAAAATGGAGCCGCGCAGCCCTGCTCTTAATTTGAAGGGGAGTGGAGTCACAGTTCTTACGGACTAACGGCTCGTAGAAGGAGGAAAAGTTGACAGACTGTATATCCATATTGGATAAATGGTAGATGCAAATCGAATATCGTCGCAGCCTAATTGGTCTTGTGCTAGGCCAAACCAGACGCGGAACAGTGACAGTACTGAAAGCTGCTTCCCTGAAGTCGACATGCCTAATGTTAATCAAATATATTTACATGTTAGTGAACTTGAACGAAGTTCCGGGCTTAGTTCTTTCCCCCCGTTCAGGATGAAGCGACCGGAGTGTACGCATAAAATAATCGGTTCGTCTAAATTCTATGAGTCTATGCGTGCCGTAATGAATTGCGATTCCTACACCGAGGAATCCCCCAGGTCCGATTCCATTCATGTACACTTCCTTCCTCTCCTTCGGGAGACACCGCTAGGTTCATGAGACAGCCGAGGCATTAATATTTTTTTGCCCGCTCTTCTCCAAGCCCCATTAGGGAAGTAAGTAAGATCCCCCCTCCTCCAGCCGCTTGCCCCTCATTCCCCCGTGCTATATTTCTTTGCTTTTAACATACCGATGTGTCAGTAATTGCGTGAGCTGTACCAGCTGTTTCCGACCGGCAGCTTTAATATACCCCACTGGAGTACAATTTCTGCCAGACCTAATACCGTTCCAACATGACCCTAATTTCCGTCAAAACAACTACAATATCGCACTCTATAAATTATGCTCATACACGTACCCACCGTGCTGACATTCTTTGTTTCTAATTTTATGTTAAAATCATTCCCCTGATAACTGAATTCTTTATAATTCGAAAAATTGTATTTCTCGAGTCTAATCAGTACACAGACACAAATATCGAGTAAAAAGCGATTTTATATATTTAATAAATTTTATTTGTGTGTAAGAATAAAAATGTCTCGGTTCGAAATTAACGCTCTTTAAAAAACCATTAGAATACCGACGGCGGAAAGTTTTCATCGGACTTTTCGGAACCGGGCACTTATCGGAAATCAGATCTTTATCTGGTATAATGAAACAATTTCGGGACGTGGCCGAGCGGAATGATATATATTTTTTCCTCTTCGAAGGATCCAAACAGAAAATAAGAAAGACAAGTGCGACATGTTTCTTCTTTCGAACACGGTACAGATCCCTTATCGGATGAATAAGTAATTGAGCGACTGTTTGTGCATGTGTGCGTGCGAGGTGGTGGAAAGGGATGGAGCCAGAACTGATACTTAATTATCGATGCGTTCTTGTACAGTGTTGGAAACACAATTAATCGTTAGACGTCAAGCAATATGTCTTCGCGTCTCTGTTTCGACCTGCCGAAAATCTCCGGGGTTGGACAAAATAAATCTTATTTAAACTGTCCGGCAATTTAAATAAACTACAACAGCGCCTCTGAACGAGAAACGACCAACTTTTATACTTTTTCTGGCCGATAACACATCTATTTACAATATATTTATCGATCAATCCCAGGAAACAAGGTAATTCTTTACAGATAAAGTTGAATTATTGCAGTATATAACAATATTACTATACTCATCTGAATCATCTGAGAAAAACATTGTCTCTTCGTACATTTGTAAAATGATATACAACTGTAAAGGTCATAAAGAAAAATAATAAGAAGAAACAGATGCTCCAAATAATTATTACATTCACCTGTGATTTAGATTTTCTTAATTGCCCATGCTTGTTTCAATAAGTACAACATATATTATTGACAACATATTTACAGTCACAATTGACAAGTACATTTAAAGCATTATGAACATAATTTAGTTTTCCAACACATACGTACAGTATTTACAACATACTATTTATCTACCCATATATGTTGACAACATAGTCACTCTTTAATTATTAAGTAAGTTATATGAAGTTCACCTTAAGTATCCTTGATAATTATATATGATTTAACAGAATATTATAAGTAATTCTAACAAGTAAGAGGTAAGTACATTTCAACACACAAGAACTTTCATTATGTTCATTTTTTCAAATAACATTTTCATAAACCTGTTAATAATATCAATCTTTTCAACAGGTCCTCTTAAACATTATATTTATGCCTAAATTGCACATTAATTACAATAAAAGTTTCAATTGAATATATTCTGTTTTGTTCAATACCCTACATATTTCACACAAATAAAAAATTTAAAAAATGTGAAGGGTATATTTAGTAATTTCTAACGTATGTTCAGTTATATTAATAATTCATAGGAAACATAAAGACAAATATACGAGGGCTAGTTAAATTAACATAATTGTTTAACTATCAAATAACAACCTAAAATAAAAATTGGATTGAAATAAGTAGACACACTATACTGAACTACAACTGTACACACTACACTGTACTAAAAAAAAACAAAAAACATTTAAATATAATAGAAAATGATATACATCATCATGTAACTACAAATAGTAATAGAAAATTAAACACACTTATGACAAAAATATTGAATGATAAATGATCAACTGAAGTCAATGAACGGATAACTGACAGATATATAACTGAAGTATCAATGCAACATTATAATACTATGAAAGTAATAGACATACCTTTTAGCATAATGTAATCATGAGTGTAATTGAGTATATTTATTTATTTGTTCAGATATTTCTTTATATTCTACTGTTACATTTGAATTACTACACTGAATATTTAAAAAATTCATAGGGACAGAGAGTGAGATAGAACTAGGGTAAATAAACAAACTCAGATCATTCTAAACAAGTCACATTAAGTATGATTTAATGTGAGCATAGTGTCATTTATTTTATGTGTATGTGTGAATATTTTGTAATAGCCATTGCATTAATTCCAATGACAGTAGCATATGAAATATCTGTTTACATTATATTGCATTAAACTCCATGTTGACCTTTATAAAAACAAAAATATCATTAAAAAGAGTTTAATAGCACCGAGTGATTAGTTTAAAAAAAATCGTTGATAAGAACAAAAAAGGAAATTTCTGTTAGTTTTCATAATAAGTTATAGTTTATACACGATTACATTGCGTGTCAAATATACACATTTAGGTCACACATCAAGTGTATAACTTAAATTAGTAACAAAATATGGTGTTTTGTTTAATAATTATACTTTACTACTTATTTAATTATCAATGAAGGTGTTCTGTTACGTCAGCGTTTGTTAGTTGGTTATCTTATGTTGGTACCGATAAAGCGTAACCTCCAGTCCAGTCGGAATTAGTCATTTGACTGGACGTTGTCAGGTCGTTTCGTCTGTAGGCTTAATACTAGGATGTCATAACTACGTTAAATAAATATTAGTCCTTTTATTTTGTATTATAATGCCCTTTTTTGGCAGAGGAAACGGTAAAGGTGTAGATTACAAAAGCAGGCTCGAGCACAAGTTATATTTAGTGAGTATTGAATCTTTACTTATTTCCGTTGTCTGTCTGGACTTCTGTCATCTTTTAAAAGCATGATTTTAAAATTAGCTTGCTTTATAGTCATCGCAATGTTTTTAACACAGGCCCGAGAGAATCCAGATCTTGTTTTTGATTTGTCAGATTGTGATTTGAAGGCTGTACCATCAGGTGTATATTCGCTGTGCAAGGTCTTTAGAAAGGAGTCTTTATTGCTTCAGGTAACTAACACCCTGGGTTTGATTATAGAAATATATTATTTAATTATATCTGTAAGTAATTCATGTCGTAAGTTATATGGCTTGCTTTTTTTTTCCAGAAAAACAGTTTATCATCTCTATCTGCTGGAGGAACTTTTGAAGACTTGTCACTTATCAAAATCATCGATGTCAGATCAAACAATTTATCAAGTTTACCAGCTGATATAAGGCATTTAAAAAACTTAGAGGTAATTGTATAATTGTTTGAATAAAAATGTTTAGAAAATTGCCCATTGTATTATGTAATAACATTGTATTATGCTATAATTTGAAGGAAGTTCCACTATAATATGTCAGTTGTCATAGACAGTTTATGCCAATTGATCTAGTCCAAGATAGAGATAACAAGGATGTGCATTATGTTAATAAATTGAGCACATATCGGTACAACAAAATTGTGCTATAAAAATGAAGAGAAAAAAAATTACTGAATTACAAAAATGAAACAGTTATTTTTAGTTCTATTTCACTGTAATATTTAATGCATTAGCTTTAATTCACCTTATACAATGAATGGGATAATATGCACCCTCATTAAATCACTACAGTTTAAAATTGATCAATAATTTTATAATTCATTTTAGGAACTATATTTAAACAATAATCTGCTTAAAGTACTACCTGAAACTATTGGGGAGCTCACCAACTTACGCATTTTGAGTTGTTCCTTCAACAAATTGAAACGTTTACCTGAATGTATTGGAAAATTGCAACAATTGGAAAAGCTGTTTTTACAAGGAAATCCAGCACTGTGCTTATTGCCCAACTGTCTTTCGAGAGCTGTTAAACTGACACACCTCATTTTGGACATTGGAAGATATATACATCCACCCAACGATGTCGTACTGCAAGGCACAGTGGAGGTCATGCGTTTCCTCGCTAAACGTGAGAAAATTAATTTAACTGATTGTCACAGGTGTAATAATTAATCATTTTCATTGAGTATACCCATTTTGAATTAGGTACACCTTGTGGTCCATAACCATATTGACAAAAAATCTTTATTCCTGGCTCAGATATAAGGCTCTATTAAATAACTTTAAATTAATGAAAACCAGCAATCAAAACTTTCTTTTTTAATCATTCAAATTTTGTTGTTGTTCATAATTTATATTTTTTCAATATCCTCATGACCCAATTGTATTTCTAAAATTTGGATTATTAGATAAGAGTTGTAAATATATTCCTTGGGTAATGTGTCTTTTTTTAATTACTTTAATATTTATGAGTATGGCACACCCTTACTAATATAATAAGGCTGATTGCAGGATCATTAAAGCATGGAGAATAATTACTGACTTAATTACTTGGCTTCAGTGGAGTTCTTTTACACTGAAAAATATTATGATTTATTTTTATCCCATTTATCAGTGGGTATATATTCTGTCATGTGTTAAAAAACATTCATTGTTAAATTGTTAAATTAATAACAGAAAAAGTGTATATTTGTATGCAGTAAATATTTTATAAGAACTTTAATTTAATAAGGCTTCTTGAATAGAATCATTTATCAGATTCCTAATATCTACATAAATTTTAAGTAGAACAAACATTTCCTATGACATAAAGCCAATATTTGATAGTTTTCCTTTTAAACCTTTTTATAAGGTGTTCTGCATGTGTAGAAAAAGTATCGCAGTTGTGTTTTATCTGCCCTTTCAATATTGAGGATTATGTAAATGAATAATGTTTGCTTTTTATTCAAACTAAATATTGACAAGCTTGTTTTGGGCTGGCATTTAATTACTGGAATGATTTATTTTAAGTATGATTATCATGATATTCCAATTAAATCATGGATTTCTGTGGATCAAACCTTATATGTATATTTCTGAAATATTAATTTTATTATAGCACTTATTTAACTGTAGCAAATAGTGAAATATAACTATGGTGCTATAATATCAATGAACATATAATTCTAACTAAATTATATGTTATTTTTAATTAAAATAGTCTCCTTTATTTATTAAAGTTTGTCATGGTATTTTATTTTATTTCCTTATTAATATTAATTCAGAGATGGGAGAGGAATACTATGGTCCTAATGTGGAGGAGACTACATCTGCCACAGATAGCAATGCTCCTTATGACAAACAGATGACACTCCAGGAAATGAGGGATCTAGAAATGCAGGTTCGTTTAAAATAAAAAGGAAACTATGTAAATTTTATAAATGTAAAACTATGTAGATTTTGTAAATGAGTATTGTTATGCAATTTTAGTTGTTCCCAGCAAAAGAATAAGTAATCTTCAATGCACCTGACATGTTTCATAATACTTCAGTTTTATTATTTTTATGGAATGATTTAGATATATGTTTATGCCCTTCCTTTTTTCTGAAATCCTTATATTAATCTAGGACTATGGAAGAATTAAATTAAGATAGCATTTAAGGTTACTGCTTTCAAATATTTATTGGCATTATTAAAAGGCTAGTATCTGCCCTCCCCCCACGTGTTTGTTTAGTTTCCAAAAAATCATCCTTTAGTAGGTCAGTGATTTTTGTTTATGTTTTCCTATTTTAGCTTGTATGCATGTTTGTAGTTATTGCTTTTTTACATTGTGTAATTTTGTTTGCTTCTAGGAAAGACTTGAAAAGTTGGAGAAGAAAAAGGCACGTTTTAATTTCTTCAGTGGTTGAGTTTTTTGTTGAGTACTTTATATTATTTCAATTCAGGTTCTTTATTTCTTTTTCTCTGTTCTTTTTTTAAATTGTTTGTTTTTTAAATTGTTCTGCTTTTTTTGTTTTAAATTCTTTATTTTAAATGTTGCAAAGGTATTTCAAATTAATAATTCAAACGGTACTTCAAAATGTTTAGGATGAGAAATTAAAAGAAAGACTTGCTGTAGAAAAGGGAATAGCAGAGCAAAAGGAGAAAGAATTCATGCTGCACAACATTATTAAGATTGGAAAGGACAAGGTAACTTTCTTATAAATGTTATAAAAATTAATTATTTATTCTTACAATTTATAATATAATAATTATTATTATAATTATTGTAATAAACATTCATTTTTTTGTCCAAATCTATGCTATTATATATTAATTTTATTTTATAGCTTATGGAAGATTTAATGAAGCAGCAATCAAAAATTGCAGAAGAGGTAACCCGTTTTCAGAACAAGAAGGAAGCTGAAAGGGTAAAATTGATTGAAGAATTGCAAAAAGGTATGACTTCAACTTGCTGACAGTATCCTTTAACTGTATTTAAATAGATTAATTAATATCTACTGTTAACTAATGCTAAACTATATATTTGTCAAGCTTATTTACATTTGTAACTTACAAAATCATTACAATAACACAATACAATAATGAAGCTGCTTTGTTGTTTCAATACATAACCATTTTTATTAAATATTAAATTCATGGGTTCATCATATAGATATTAAAAAGTGGTAGATATTAATTTGTTTAAATTAAGATATAAGAATTCTCTAGTTGCCTTGTAGAATGTTGCAAAATTTCAATAAAGGATTACAGCCAGCTCCTGCAGATGAGTTAAGACATATTTGTAAATAGTTAATGTAGATAATTTTGTATCTACTACATTCTGGTAACACCAAAATTATCTTTATAATAAATTATGCGCTTTTAAAAATTCTTAATATTATTTAAAGAATTGAAAGAATAAATTGGCTGGTGTCTTGATAATGAAATGTGGTAATTTTAATTGTTTTTATTCAATCAATAGAGAATGAATCAAATTGTTATTAGTGAGTCAGGGAAGAGTTAATTCTCATATAATCTAATGTCAAAAGCATATTGTTTCATGAAATGTAAGTTTGAGAGGTCTATTATTTACAGTGGAAAAATCTGCTGATCAAGTAATCAATCAAATGCTGACACTTAACAACACTGTAAGGGAACCTTCACGGGTATTACAACAACAGGAGCTGGACAAGATCGCTCAAGAAGAACTCTTTGCCAAACACTCAGTTGAGCTCAGAAGAAAAGAAGTTATAAGTAGGCAATTATATATAATATCTAAGTTATTAGAATAAAATAAATAATATTAAGAAAGAGCCCATTAACTTAAACATATCAATGGGTTTATTGCAATTTATGGGCTCCTCTCCTGATCAATTCAAGATAGTAATTGAATGATGAGTGATTGATTGAATGGTCCACCAATGTTATTCTAACCCAGGTAAAACTTTTATGATCTGCTGCATTTGCATGTTCCTTACAGGTGGGTTTTGTGATATTCCTTTCCTTTGTGAATTCCTTCTGGGACATAACTATATAATATAAAACACACCATATTATACATCTAATTGCTTAAAATCTGAAACAGTTCAACTGAAAATTAGGTCAACTCACTCATAATAATCTTGATTATAGAATAATCTCCTGTGGTTGTGGCTATGAAATAATAGCTTGATGCTATCAGTGCTTAAAGATAATAATGTGTTTTATGTAAAACAGTTACATATGTTGTACAAAGTGTGCTAAAATTTAATAATGAATTTCATGTTAATATTTTATCATATTGAGCATTTCTGTAGATTGAATCAAGGAATCCTTTAATTTCTTTAATTGTTTTAGTCTCATTAACTCATTTAATAATGAGAACACAGATTTATTTTATCAAATGCTACTGCATTTTTGAGACTAAAGTACTGGAAGAATATTATTTAGAAATACAGCATTAACTTAAAATTAATTTTGATTTTGTTAGATGCAATGGAATCTCTACTTGCCGAAGAAAGACTGCACAGAGAGAAGATGAGAGAATACGAACAGCTGAAGGCCGAAGTTGTTAAAAACACTCTGCACAGGTCATTCATACTAATTAATATTAGCAACTTATTTGAGTTCCAAAATACTCAGATTCTAAACTTTCAGAAATTGATACAAATAATAATATAATTCAAGTTTATAAAGTGTCCGAATGGATACCAAAAAATTGCTTAATAGTATTTTTTTATCATAAAAAATAGTATTCACTCTCACTAACACAGGAGTAAATAATCAGAAATTGAATTTAATTGAATCAGTTTTCCCTTAGGATTATATTTATAGACCTATCAGTCTAGGCACACTTGCATTGTATAAGTAAAGAGAAAACAAATATTCAGAATATCTTTGTCTGTGATTCTATTAGAGGAAAGATTTAATCTGTAATAAAAAAAGTCATTTTATTGTGAGCACAATGTAAATGAACCAGATTTCTTTCACAGGGATGTGGAATGGGATGAAGAGATCAATGCTTTGGTCTGTTGTCGGAGTGCACAGCAGAGCGCAGTGGTTGCCGCTTTCACGGCCGACGAGAGGTCCCAGATGGGCGCTGTGGCCACGCTGCTCGAGCGCAGCGACCTCGAATCGTGCCGCCTCAGGGCTCAGCTCCAGCTGATCGAGGAACAGCTTGCGGCACTTACTGCGCTCGAACTGCAGCGCAACAACCTCAACATGCACCAACTCCAGGTAGGTGCTTCAAATATTGGCTACTGCATCTAAGTAACACATCGCAGTCGTAGTAATCTGTGCAGTGAGACAGTGAGCGCAGATAATTATATAACGATGAGTGAAAATTATCTACAGGTGAGATATTTGTATAACAGCCGGTGAAAAGTTATGCCACCGAAAAATAATTAACGAAGTCAACATTCGGGGCCTCAGTGACAAAATGCCATTATAACTGATGCGATACAAATATTTGGTATCTTGTGTGTTCAGGCAAATTTAGGCTAATCTTAGGTTTATACGGCGCTCAATGCATACAGTTTGGATTATCTGTAATAGAAAGAAACATATCTTTTATCCAAATGGTTCTTTCTTTCTTTTCAGGTTTTTTAATGATGGATATCTTCTGCTGCCTCAATTTTTGCATGAATTTCATGTAAAATCAGTGGACAGTATAGCAAATGTTCAATGGCCATACCTAATGGTTATAATGATCTGGAGTGCAGTTTTGTCTATTTTAGCTGAAAAGTGAAGTTTTTTAAATTAAAATTATATCTATTATATCTCATTTTAAATTTGACCTTTAACATTAACACATCTTCTCTATCAATTCATTTGAAACAAATAGAAAACTTTTTTTAGTAATGTGTGCTACTGTGAAAGACCTATTCAGTTGGCAAGTTGAAATATGGTGCCGATTTTTGAACAAATAAATAACTGTGATTTGAATTCGTATTTTCAACCATTAATAACACCACTCTTTGTTCATTTTCAGTGCGATTTAAGTGAAAAACGAACAGCACTTTCAATTCTTTTGGTCGAGGTTCTCAACCAGCAGAATGACAGAAAGAAACACCTCTTACAAACTTTGAGAAAGATGGAAGAACATAAACTAGTAAGTTTATCTATTTTGACACTTTTGTATTAATGATTATATAATAGAATAATTGTTTTTCTCCACAAATCAAAATGTAATAATATATTTTAGTTTTGAGCTGTTAACATATCATACAGCTGGCTTAAATTCATATTTCAGTTGCCTGCCAGACTGTGTGCTTATACTTGTTGTGTAAACTTAATATTTTGATTATATTAGAGAAACATCAAATGAAGAATAGTTTTTTAATCAATTTGATTAATATGTTTTTTACACATTAATAACATCTACAGATTATTATATCGAGTACAGCTTAACTCTGTTTACAATATATTCATTGTTATAATACAGTAACTAACGTCTGAATACTGAATTGGTTATTGTAGACAGAATTTGAAGACAGCGAATCTGCAGAGGATTACTGGTTACGTCAATACCAGAAGCTGTTGGATTCGAGTCCTCAAGGTCTTATTCAGCAGCAAGGCTTGGACACTGGTCTGGTACATCATATGGTCACCTACGGTGTTGTACACTGCCTACCATTTTTGGCCAGATGCCAGTTGGAAACACTCTCCAATGAATATCTTATTCAGGTCAGTTAATCAGATTGAATTTATGAACATTCTGCCAATTGATACTTTATGAAAAAGGTAGTCATGAAGAGTCATAATATAATAAATGTATTATATAGTTGATATTTAAATGTAAATAAAATAAATGTATTTTGAAGATATGGCTCATCCTTTTAGCTATTATTATATCAGTTTCTTTCGCCATCTCTTCTTGAGCTCCAGCCATTCTCAGGAAGATCCAAACCCAGAACACTCCTCAACTCTGTCATATTGTAAACTGAAGGATATATTAAGTATAATTATGACTGTAAATAACTGGGAGAAACCCTTACTGTTAATAATGAACACCAGAAAATATTTAATTCACTAATCATGGAATACTTTTAAAAATGTGATAATCCGCATAATCCATCCTAATGCAATGGCTGCCACTGTAATTTTTGACTTGATAGAATAATTATTGAAAAAAAGAGTCTGTTTGAATTATTTGGAAGTAGACAGGAGAAAATTTAGAATGCAATGTCAATATTTATTATTGCAGGTTGGTCTGACAAATGAACAGGACAGAGCAAATGTTCTGAAAGCTGTGGTCAGCTATTTGAATGATTCAAGTTCAAGTCAACATCAACAGCACGCAGCAATAGTTCCCAGTGCACCGCCTGAAGATGTCGCCACCGTGCCTCCGATCTCTGAAGGTTCAGAATGTGTTGTCTGCATGCAGGCAAAGGTATTTATACGTTTTTCCATTCTTGTCACATGGCCTGAATTCTCTAATTTCCAGACTAGCCAGGTTATGGTGCACTCTTTGGAAAATACTTTATTTATGGTTGTTTTCTGTTTCCAGTGTGACATTATATTTGTGCCTTGCGGCCATCTGTGCTGCTGTTGGCAGTGTTCAGGAAAACTGGCAGATTGTCCCCTGTGCAGGGGTTTTCTAGAAAGAAAAATACGTATTATACCTGCATAAAAAATTATAACATACACATTTCAGGATTTCCTTTTTCTCATTTATTTATTAATTATCGCAGATTGTTACTGAATCGCACCCATGTGCCTGAATTATCGAGTTTTTCTTAAAAATGTTCAGCTTTCTTCCCTACTTAATGCTGTCAAAGCGCAGTGTGTTCACTTCAGAGTAAGATCTTGTAATTGGTTTGAAGAGATTTTTTGAATAATGAATACAATTTTTTCTGCATTTGTAATGTTTGCATTTGAACGCAATATATTACAGATTGATCTTGCAAGAAGAGAGCGAGCAGTATATTATTCTGTCAATTAAAAATAAGCGTGGAAACTTATATGGGAGCCGATCATAACAAATTGTTTCACTGGCACTATATTATTTGCAAAATATTATACATTGCTTTTATAATGAAAATATTTGTAGCACAAAACTTAAGCAAAAAAGAAAATTGAGCACATTTTTCTAAAATCTTTATATATTGTAATAAAAACTTTTTATAAAATCATATATTTATTAATATTTCATGACATGAATTGTTTGTTAGAAATTATATAAAGTTTTCTAATTATTATTAACATTGCCTCGGTATGCAAGGCATATTGCAATAAAACTGCAGCAAAACTGAAAACTATTCAGTAGTATTAATAACTTATTAAAATTAATAATATGAGAATATATGTAATTTTTGAAGCAGATGTGCTTGTAATTATACAACTGCTAACAATATTAGACATTTGAAATAACTCATTATATTTTAAATTACTTTTTTTTTCATATAAATATTTAAAATATGAATGAAAGTAATTTCTTATTTTTTTTAATGTTTGCTCAGTTCTTATCACCGTATAATGTAAATATTAAGCATTACTTGCTATTATCCATTTTGCTCATGATAAAATTTAAAAAGGCATTTATGTAAAATAGTAATAGAAAATTTATTGTTTTAAAGATAAATTGTTTAACATTTTCATTGTTGGATTTGTAACGAGTTTATTTTATAAATGTTAATTCATACTGTTTTAACTGTAGTATTTGTTGTTAAATAAGTTATTTAATGTACTTTAGTCTATTTTTTCATGTGAATTGTTTAAATATGAGGACCAAACTTTTATTTGTATTATGAACCTTTATACTGCCTACTTTAATCAAAAATTGAATATGTTCTTTTTTTATGATTCATGATGTTGTCTTGTTGGTGTTTGGTGGATCAAATGGAAATGGTACTGCTTTGATTATATAGAAGTATTATGTTCTTGGAATTGAGTGAGCCATCATTTCTAATTTATATATTCCAGAAGTGTTTATAATGGGTAGTATTTTAATTTTATTACAAATTAAAATATACCATAATACTTTTTCAAAACTAGATACTTTTAGTTTATTTCAAATATGTTGTTTATCTAAATGATTATTATTCTTTCATATTCTGATTCTATCATAAAAAAGCAATTATGCATAATCAATTCCATCTACATAATTAGTGATAATGGAATCCTTGTATTAAAAAAATTAAAAATGATGCAAAAATCAAAGTGCTCTAAGCATAGAGAATGAAAAACTAAGGCGCTGACATTGATATTTCTGAAAACTGCAGTAATTATGATCTCATTAAAAATGTCTTGTTGTTTTATCTTTCAATATCTACAAAAAATGCCAAAGTAAACCTTTGTTGCTTCTAAAGAAAGAAAGGTGAAAGCTGCTCCACAACACATTCCAGTTGAACAAAGATGTGATTTCTGCTTCGGGTAACAAAAGTATTTTATTTTTATAAAGTTATTTAATAATAATAAAATGTAATTGCCTCTATTTTATACTAAAGACTACAAGATATCAATTTTGTACTATCTGTCTATTTATTAAACAGCATTTAGACGATAAAAATTAACATAAACTCATTGGGCAATACTTTTTATAATAGAACATATAATTGAGCTAAAACTAACTTCCAATAATTCGCATGAAATGATAAATGCTATCAATTATATAAATGCCTATTTTTTCTATTGCAATTTTGATAAAATTATTGCCAGTTAATATTGTGTTTCCTTAATGTTTTGTCGATTTCAAAATTAATTCTATATCTATGAAGTTTATATATATATATATATATATATATATATATATATATATATAAATTGTTTAAAAGGCATACTACCTTAAATTATATACTGTTCTGCTAGTATAAATTTACATTAACAATCTGTGATTTTAAATTTTTAAATAACTTGTTGCAATTTATATAGATCAAATGGTTGCTATAAATACTAGTAATGATAAGAAAAGAAATTGTTATAAACAAATTATGCATGTTTTGTTAATAATAAATACTATTGAAGGTTTTTATATTTCGCGTTATATGTCTGAATGAAACTCCTTTAATTTCCTTTCAATTAATTTTATTTATTTGATATATTGAATATAAATTATTGGGGAATTATTAAATAACATACCTTTTAACTTTGAACAAACTTATATTTTGTAAAAATATGTAGCCTAGAAATGAAAACATTACCTGCAGAGGTATTAAATAAATTAAATTAAGTATATAATTAAGGTTCGGTCGGTTTACTGAATCTCCACTAGATGGCTCGCGATGTACCGTTCCGTGAAGGAAAATCAACAAATTTAACAATTACTTGCTGACCTTTTATTCACCATACAAAATGGTTTTCTAGGATATATCTTTATAGTCTTTTTCTATAAATTAAAACAAAGGACAGTTATTTGAGTCCAGCCCTTCTCCAAAGGGTAGGACAAGGAGACAAGTAGTAGGTTGATTGGTTGATAATTAATTATTTGTTTATATATTAATATATCAATGTCCAATATGGACAGAATAATCCAGGACAATACATTTTATAGTTTATATCTTTATTGTCATTGTTAAAATAATACATATCACTTATTTGATACCATCATACACAAGTATATAAAGTAAAAATGGCATGTTGTTGTACATAGAATTTTTATGACCTAAACATTTCGATTGGTTAAAAACTCCACTGGTATAGAACATATATATGAGTTTCAAAATACTCTAACATAATTACATGAATAAAAGTTAGAATAAATATATCTCCACATGATTTTTCAATAGTTGATCTGTTTATTTTAGAACTTGATCTATATATACCTCATTCAAAACTAAAACCAGTAACCAAATGCATTCTTAATGTAACTCACCTAAACCATAATTCTGACCTAATAAATGTATTTATTTATACCAAAATATCACATTACAATGCACACAGACTGCACTATAGCGCTTCAAGATCTACTAATTCAAGAATGAATGTGGAAACTTTAACTCAGTCTAGACTTAGATAAAGGAATAGGAAAAAACAGGGATTAAAACTAATTAAATATACAACCGAAAAATTGTTTACAATAATATTCACTATGAGAAACAATACAAGAATGATAATGTTTTAATTATACTTTTCTAAATTTTAACTTTTAACACTTTAGCTGATGTTTAATTCTCAATGACTGATCCATTATTTTGATTTACAATTAAAGGGGTAAATAATTAATTAATAATTATCACAGCACAACAAATGGATTTACATTGTTTTATATATATAAACAGTTTAAATAAAATGGGAAAAATTAAACACATACCACACGGGAAATGTACAAAACATTTCTTCTGGATACAAGGAATAAATAATTAACCCTTTGGCCTATAACCACGAGTCTGACTCATGGAAAAGAATTTGTGCCATAAGCGAAAACCACGAGTCCAACTTGTTACTTACATTGTAACTTTAGTTCCCCGTAAAGCTTCGTTACGTTGAAATGTTTCAAACCTAATTTCGTATAAAGAATTAAAAAACTCATACCCGTCATGCCAAGTAAAAGGAAATGTAATGTTGATGGTAGTGGAGAGAAGTGTGACACTATGCTTCTTGTTTACTTTAGCTAGCGCAAGTGGCAGATATGGTGTGGGCCTAGGGGTTAAAACAAATGTACATTTTACAAATCAAGAGAGCTCATCTGTATAACATTTATCACTGGTTATCTTCCATTTCTTCCTCAGCAGGCTCATCTTCATCCGCCATCTCCATTCCTTCCCCATCTGTTCGTTCATCAGCGTTGTTCAGATCTGCTTTTTTAGCGTCATCCGACGCGTCTTTCTTCTTCAACGAAGCCATTTTCTGTTTTTTATCCTGCTGCTGTTTCTTGAAACCTACAGGAAACAAACACCTTATTATACCCTGTAATGTAATGTCACCAATTACCAATTGCTAATCGTATAACTTTGTGCACGCAAAGGGAGAAACAAACATGTTATATATATAAGGTTTCATAAGGATAAAGTAACTTCATAATAAATAACTGTATCAACAACAGACAATTCATTGAGAGCTATAAATTTCTGATTCTTTACCTTAATAAATTAGATCTTTCCTTCCGATGTCACAAACAAAAATATTTACTGGTAAACATCATCCTTTCATTTGGCATAGAAATTATAGTCTTAAGAAAATTTACTGTTTTTTTGTTAACTTCACTTACCATTTCGGAAGGACATTCCTGACAACTCACTTACAGCTTCATTCCCTGACAAGGTTCTGTTCTAACTCTTCAGACACATATGAAGTATTTATTGGAAGATATTCTTTTACGTTCTGATTTTATCTTCTTCTCTCAGTGACTTAAGTAAAGAGACCACTTCTACACCAATTTTGTAGTTTTGTTCAAATTAAACTTTCAATAATGTTCCAAATCATCGTTCTATGAATGCCTACACTTTTACTGATTTCCAATTTTATTGATTTAGTTTCATTACTAAGGCATATTGTTACTTTTCACTATTCTTCTCTATATCCACAGGAAGTGAGGCTGCAGAACAGGCTCACATATTTGAAACAAATTCTTCATAAATATTTGCAGACATATAACCAGAGAGAGGATAAAATAGAATGTTGTTGAAACATCACCTCTGACTGTGATCTGCGCAGTTTATTCTGCAAATTTATTATTCGAGATTTTATCGGAAGATATAATCACTAGATCTAATAAAAGTTAATGAAAGTTTAAAACAGAGACATAAGCTCCACCATTTTTATTTCTACCTTATACTTCTCCCAATTCTTTGATCTCAGGGTAAAGGCAGACAACTTGTTGCACAAGGATGCGCCAACCAACTATTATAACACTCCTTTTATTTCTGTACTATTGAACAGAATGACCTCCCGAATCCTGGTTAAAAAAGAACATTAAAACTGGCAAATCGGACAAGCTGGCACCGGAGCAAGGTTCCAACGGAGAATAGGTGGAAAGTCTCAATTTTAAAAATCGGGAATCAAGATTTGAACATTGGGAAATTTAAAAATCACCGCGTTCCAATCAATATTCGACTTGGTAGCGGTAGAGTCGTTCTCGGGATGAAACCTCCCCGCGCAGGTTATATTGATACGATATCCCCTTTGACCGTTGGAAAAACAGAAAAAGGTCAGATGATTGTGGGTACCTTCGAGGGCTTCCTTGAGCGGGTCGATGAAGAACTCGAAGTTGGTATCGTGGAGCGCTTTGAAGACGTCGTTGGCGGTAATGGTCTTCCTGCTGGCCTGGAGGGCGGCGTTGTTGGCCGACGAAGTGAGGTAGAGGACGAAGACTGAGGCCGCCCTAGCGACCGCCGTCCTCGCCTCCTTGCCCACGCTGATTCCCTCCGGCAGGCACTCCTTTATTATCCTCGTCACCACCGCGTTCGGCAGGTTCAAATCCTCCACCCTTTCGGCCATCTCTAACGATTAGGACGGGGCTCCGGGCTCAAGCGTGACTGCGGGCTAGGCGCGATCGGACCCCGAAAGCGGGAATTATCCAATTCCCCCACCACTACCATAACCCCGAACGCACTCAGTTCCCGCTAGAAAAATATTTGAACTATAGTCTCGCGAACTTTATACACATTTTATTGTTTATTTCATTAAAACTTTGGTGGCATTTCACTACCGGTGGGATAGCGTAATACCGTGGGATGAACCGACATTTTTTTCTGTTTGGAAACCACCCGGGCGAACTGTATCGGAACGGTTTTTGCCTCGGTCACCCGGGACTCTCCCTTACAGCTTATAATATAATTCAATTTGTTATATAAATTATATTACAACTAAAATAATAAATATATAAAAACACCTACGCGCCGCGAAACCTGCATATGGCGAGTGTCTACTGTAAAAGCAGTGTGTCCCACTGATGATAATGGGCGGTAAAAATTATCGTAAAATATCCCCGCGGGCCAAATCACAAGTGCCACTTCTTCAGGATGCCTGGTCTCGAGAAGCTGAAAAATATGGATAAAAATTGATTAGTGAGCGGCCGTAAGTCACCGAAACACGATGGAATGAACAAATAAAACATTTCCAGCCGCTGCAAGTGCGGCTTTCATGCACAAGGAACATACATTACAAGTCTCAATACTAAACTAATCCAAACAAAAAGGGAACAGAAGGAAATTAAAGCCGTGTAGTTATTTATTAGAAACTTACTTTAGTACTATATTTTGTACAAAATTTTCGTGCGACGACATAACAAACTGACCTGGTAATAGAAGGACCGACAAAATAGAGATCTGACTTGTACTGGAGTGCAGCGACGGTTCTAAGCCTTCAGATAAAAATAGAATCGAAGTTTCCTCTTCCATACCTCAAACCGCATTAACCGATTGTAAATGTTTCAAACATTTCCCAGCTTGATCCACTTATTGGACCTCCATCCACTTTCCAGTATCCGGAACCTCCTCTGATATTAAAACGGTCGGTGCTGGCCACCCGCACCTCACTAAATTGTGTTTATATTACTTTAACACTCACGATTATTACATCAACATAGTTCATACAACAAGTATATTTAAGTCTAAATATTCCTGTATATAAATGTAGAAAGTCCCGTGGGCCGATACGCATGTATTAACCAGCATTTATATATTGTCTACGATATTCTGTGTTTATAAAGAGAAATAAAGTATTTGTAATTTACGCCCGGCTAAATATCTCAAGGAAGCACAAAACTATTCCTGGATAGTTTCTCGCCTTATATCACTCACTCGAGTCGTTTTTTCCTTATTCTCGTACTCCTTCGTTTTTTCCCGTTTGCTCAAATATTGTACTGCGTCTAATATTTTACTCTAGAAAAAGACGACCTGGCACGCGTAACTAAATATCCCCATTATATTCCATGAGGTATTGGTTGTAAAATTGTAAGGCAAATAACAGAAACGAAATCGTTCATTACGTACAATTAAAGGAAGTGGTGAAATGGAGACCACATTTCTGATAAAGAAGTTTGTAAATATCTTTGTATTACATTGGAAGTGTTAGCAAAAGATGTCCATCTTCAACTCAATCTTTCGAAATTAAAATTGTGGATTGTTTTTAGCTCTTAGTAACAAAGAGGTGTTCATTTTTGTTCTCCATTTGAATCGATTGCAGCGACAGTCCTTCCGACGGTGTTTCTCAATCGATTGGAAAGCCGCTAAGCCAAAGATGAACGATCGAGCCTTCGGAAAGCACAAATTTACGAAAATAAGAAACCCAACTCTGAGTAATATTCGGCTCGGAATAGGCGTTTTTATATTCTGTTCGACGAGAATTAGACTGCTGCGTACTGCCTCGTATCTTTCTGCCCGAGGCACCAACGCGCACTACGAGCCGATGACTCATAGCATTGCAAATTCTAATGGTAATTACTGATGTAATAAGTAATATACTTAATTTAAATCTTTCGTAACATCGGAGAGACGATCGAGTGTTACTCGCACCGCTAGCGAGCACGGAAAGGGCAAACAGTTTTATTTCGTTATTTTGGCCTGTTATTCTACGGCGTAGCTTATTATACGATAGATAATGTATCGAAATATGGGTTTATAAAGAGAGGATAGGGTTTAGAAATCTAATGGAAGTTAGTGGTCTGTTCGGATGTTGTAAAAATAAGGTAGCAATTAGCGGCGGTGTGGGTGGGGAGGTGGCGCGGCGGTGCGGGAGCAGCGGGCACTAAATAATCGACGTCAACTTGTCAAATATGGCGGAGTGAGGTGGGCGCTGTGGCGAGGAGTGGACGGATCTTCAGTGGAGCCGAGAGCCGGTTGCGCTCTAGCCAAGACTTGCTGCCTTCTTCCGCGTACCAACAGAGCCCAGTCAGTCGGTCGTGTTGGCAGTGATCGTGCCGTCGCCGGTTATGTAAACCGAGCGGGGAGTGACTCTGAAGAGTGTGCGGTGGCGAGTGTTATGGGGGGAGGAGGATGGGGGCCCAGCCGACCAAGGAACGTGTGTTGGGTACGGGGGTGAGACCCCAGAGGACTAAGCCCAGGATACCGAGACACCACGGAGCCAACATATTCACGGAACATTCCGGTAAGTCCCGAAAAATTATACTTTTTTCCCCGTGCTTTCGGTGTCGGGTTTGGGTACCGCTGGCCGGCAGTACCCGGGCCCCTTCTTACGATTTACCTCCGCGAATCGATAATCGGTACGTCGGTTCGCGGAGCTTTTCCCACCGTTTTCGCGGAGCTCGGCGTCTTCGATTCGGCCGGTTCTTTTCGCGACGATGTCCGGCTTACTCGCGCTGAGACGCTTCTACCCATACTGGGAACTCCTGTTACTCTGCGAAAAACTGAGTAATTCCCGCGTTTCGAGCCCTTATAATCGTTTCCCTTTAACCGGTGTAAATCCGCTTGATTTTCGATTCCCCTAAGCTCAGCCTCTGAGTCATAATCGGCCCCGGCCCTGTACTTCGACGCTTCGGGAAGCCGTTTATGAATTCGATATTGAAAGTGCGTTAACTAACATCTTATTTAAATATTGCCGATTTCTCGGTGTCGTTTTTACTTACTACCTAACTATTACCCCTAATTCGTTGGCGTTTTCCGGTTCGTCATCTACGGTTCGTTCTTTACCTTATCATTGTGCATGTGACAATTTGATAAATTCCGCTCGATGTTTTGTCTGTTGTGTGCGTTTTAATAATTGTAATTTGTTGTGAACTTTGAGAGAAAAAGTAAGTTGTATTTTGTTTGTCCCCATTTAAAATATTGGGTGATTAAGCCCCTAATGAATTGGTAGGTTGTTAAATGACTGGAAATGTTGATGGTTAATGAAGTGAGATCATCAATTCTTCTGAACACAAATTCTAAAAAAAGTGGAGTAAATAGTTTTGTTTGATTATGAAGTAGTTTAATGCTTGGAAAGGCACTATTATGATGAAATTTGTTATATAGACCAATGTTTTATTGGCGAAAGTTTAATTTTGCTGTGGTGTCTCAGTATCAAACAGTATTGCAAATATTTAAATGGTTACCCAGATAATATTATCAGAATAACTGTAGCTAATACTATCAGTTTACCTCTTTTTTAGGCACAGAAAAAGTAAATCAAATAAGTATTTAGATGGGATATAACGATCAAGCCTCTATCAGAAGATTTTGTTTGCACTTGTTGAGCTTTTGAAAATGAGATTAGTATATGATAAGTAAATAACTCTTGTCATGTAAATATAAAGTTGCTTTGTCAATCATAAGCTCCTAGAATTATGATAGGACTAGATTCAGTACTTTGAAATGAGTTGACATTGAATTTCTTAAAAAGCTACTTTATTTTTTATTTTGTCTTAAGTTTTATTAACATATTTTACTCTTATGAAGTTTTACATCATTATAATTTTAAAACTAACAGGCTGCTTAATGTTGTAGCTTGCATTAAAATGTATACTGAATTTGTATGTCGTGTTCAGATCTGTTGACTGAGATGGTACTATCTTTGTTCTCTAGGAAAAGGGGGCTTAGTATGAAAAGTGAATCTTACAAAAAAATTGTTTGATAATTTTAATGGAAATATGTATTTTTAAACTTCTGTTCTCTCCAGGCCAGTGCAGTAGGAACCATGATGGCAAAGATACCGGAAGCAGTTACCATAACAGTAAGAGCCAATGTTTTCTTCTACGTTTTCCCTTTCTGTGTTTTTATTTACACTATTCACTGTCTTCTTCTTGTCAGTTTAAAATTGTTCAGTTAACTGCCAAGAGAACTGAAAGAATTCCAATTTTATTCCACTCCGCATTTTAATTTGTATATTTTTTTCGTTGACCATTTATACATGTAGGATGCAGCTCTATAGTAAATCAGAAACCGAAAATGAAAATATTGTTCACTTGTTGATCTCACAAAAGAATTTGTACCTCCTTTATTCGCTGAGGCATTTGCTTTTGTAAAGCAGTTTATTTCAATGGGCCTTTTCTGTAAATAGGAACAGTTATTCAATCAGGGTCTGTTATGCCCAACCCTGTCTCATTCAACCCTCACACAATTTGTTGGTTGTCGAGTGCTTTAAAGAAATAAAAGTCATTGTCTCCAATAATTAAATTAAAAGAGGAAGCAAAGTTTCTTTACTGTTTATTTGTCTTAAGACATATCCCTTAATTTCTCGTTAATAAACAACTAGTTCAGAGGTTTTAAAATTCCTGGAAAAGAATCAAAGAATATTGTCATTGAGGAATATTGAATGAGGAAAAGGAGCTGAACCAATAGTGGAAACAATCGAATTTGTTGTAATTCAACACTAGTTTGGATTGTTATGTGTTGAATTTTTATGATAAAAGAGAAATGAGAGTTTAAGCACAGTTTAGGGTTCACTGATGTCAGTAAATTGGAATATTTTTTTTTCAGAAATTGTTTGGGCAAAATTATAATTCTGGCATGGTGCAATCCGAAATGGAATGATATTTTGTAATAACTTTTCTTTTCTTTTATTGAGATGGTCATCTATTTATTTCAAGTCGATATCATTAGGTTATAGTAGTGGCAGTTACTTGTTCCTTATTTGTCATGTGTGTAGACAGTTTCCATTGTACAGAAAACCCCAAAAACTTTGTATGAAACCAAAATTACAAACATCTGAAATATTCACCAATGCAAAGAAGATCAGTCCTGAAAAGATGCTACTTTATGCCTTGGTAGTTAGTTTCTTGAACAGCCTTTAATACTGTCAAGATTGCGAGTTTAAGTCCAACAAAAACAATTCGTAGGCTGTCATAATGCGAACTAAACTGACCAAGCCTTTTATGTATTTTTAACCTCTCAAAAAATTAAAAGAATATATTTTCTAAATAATGGAATATCACAATAAAGAGCTTCTTCTGTTCTCACTTTATGGTTCAGTGGGGTTTTCACACTGTATTGACCCATGGGTGCTTAATTAAGATAATATCCGGTGTTAATTAAGTAGATATGAAATGCATATTTGATGACCAAAGTGTTTTGATAATGTTGGGGCATGTCAAGTCATTCACTTTTTATATAAAACCACTTTTTTTGTATTATTGGTTTCTGTTTTTGCTATAAGTTGTCTATTTTTATCCAAAAGAAGAATTCAACATAATTCAAAATAATGACATTCATCGTATGCACACTCATGTTGTATCTGGTAATGAGTGGAAAACATAAATCATATTAAATGTTAAATATTCCGTACCATTCCTTTTAACTTTGCATTTTAAGGTACACAATTTTCAATTTCAGTACATTTTACAGTGAACTTCAAGTAAAAAATAAATGAAAATTTGTTTTTGATTCAAAAATTTGGTTAGATTTAATTGAGTAAATTATTTTTTTTATTAAATAAACCACTAAATTAAGAATTTTAATTTATAGTAATTATTTATTCATAGATTGTAATATAGTTCCTTTTGAAAATTACCATTTAATTAAAGTATCAACATTTTAGGATGCTGTTTAAAAATCATATTTAAGATAGACAGTTATAGCCAATTTTGTTTATAATTGTCCCATGTGTATTATTTTGAATAAGTGTGCTTAGATTTTACTTTATGTTTACAAATTAAATTGTTCTCATCATTTTACATTATTTTGCTTTTTTTTTTGGTTTATGTATTTTACTGCATGAATTTCCTTTATTTCTTTTAGTTACACAATACTTTATGTTTATATTTTTGTTTATTTAAGAGTCAATGGCGATCTGTATGATCAAGGGTCTATGACATACATTTATAAAATTCAATGTGACAGTGTATATATATATATATATATATATATATATATATATATATATATATATATGAGACATTTTAATTTCTACTATAAGAATATAGTTTAATTGAGTGGTTTCAAGGGGGCATTTTTTATTTTCAGTGATTCATTCTTCATACCTGTTCTATTTTAGTTTTATGTTTCAACTGTATATAAATAGTTCAGTGAATTAAGACAATAATTTAGTCGAATATGCAACTCCTTTATCTGGGTGTGCTATGCCCTGATATCACCAGCTGTCGCTGCTAAAGAGATTAGTACGTTGTTGAGAAGGAGGGACCCTATTACGAGCTGCCGGTTAAAGCCCGCAACTTTTCCACGGTTTTATGATGCCCCGTGTTTTTAGCCTTTTTCTTTTTGTTCTTGCCTTTCTTTAATGGCGAGTGATTCCATTGTTCTTAATACAGAGTATAGTGTAACAGGCCTCTATGCCCGGCCTTGGGCTCCGGCGTCTATCCCTCGTACTCTAAGCCCCAGGCGGGCACCCCTCCTTCTCCCGAAGAAAATAAACCTATTCTAATTAACACAAATACACTCGTGTTTGCTCTAGTCCTAAAACCTTTATCTGGTTTTCACCTTTGTTAGTAATTCAATATTGTGCGCAGTAATTTCGGCTGCCTACTATCGGCCTATTACCAACACACCGAAGACGATGGTGGATTAATTTTAGGTATATTTATAGATTATGGGTTTATTGTGACTGTTAGCGGGTATATCATTTTTTTTATTTTAAATATATATAAATCGAGCACTCTATTCGAATTCTTATTCCGACAGAATGGGATGAAAATAAAAAGAAAAGAAACTGGGATTGACAAAGAAAATATATTTGCATTGAACACCTGTCGGATTGTGTTCCCATGTCCCGGTCTCTCGATACATGGGAAAGGCAACAGATGATTTCGAGAAGATGATATTTTCGATTGATACCAATCCCCCGAGCTTTTTTATTCTCTTTGCTCGCCGACCATTCTAGTCGTTATTCCAATATTCGGTTTCCCGTACGGTATTGCATTAGCTCTTATTGCTTACGAATCGTGAACTGGATGAGTTACTCGATACTTGAACGAAGTATTTGGTTATCCAAATGCATATAGCGAACGAGAAGCTCACACGGTATCCGGGTTTTAATTTCTAAACGCAATTATGTTTTTCTCGTCTCCTTAAAATTTTACGTTATCGTTTGGAAGTTACAGTATTTATTTGGTCCCGAACTGAGACCAGTTTTGGTCTATCGCCAGGATTACGCTAGGGGTATCTTTAATTACTCGGTATGGCAGTGACACTGTGGTGTCGTTCCATAGTCGGCAATCGACGTTAGTACTTACCTCGTGTTACTAACGGAATTCTGGTGGCGTTGGCGATAGGCCAAAAACCCGCCCCGGGCAAAAGGAGCGGTAGTAGAAGGAGCAAACGTGGTTGTGAAATTCCCGCCTTACTTCGTATGAATTACATTCATTATTTATAGTAATTATAAACTATTATTTATGCCCGATCGAAATCGTGACAAATTGTCCAGGAAAGTCGTAGAAAACTCAGCTGTAATATTCGTTGTAATGTTCCTTTAAAAATACGTCGCCTTGTGCAACGGCACAGATCTCTACTGAACCGTCGAATGAGAAATTTATTTCGGCTTCAGTAGTTGCCAAAGTGGTCAACATCGGTAGAGCTATTCGTCCGTCCTTTTGTTTTTCTGTCTATATTTCGATATTTTTTATATATTTCGATTGATGCAATATTCATTGACTATGATATAATGTAGATTATTTTACCATGCGTGAAAATTAATCTTATAGTCCAGCAAATGCTCTAGTGATTTAACAACAATAGTGTAATGTTTTTTTACTTTTCACTATACCACGCACCGGTGTAATTTATACAGGCAGCATTATCAGTATTGTGAAGACATTGCTGCATCAAAAAATTCGTGCAAACAGTTTAGAAAAATTTTTAATTTGCGTAATCTTTTTAACTAAATCAAATGTCTGGACGTTCGACGACATTACGCCCCGATAAGAAATTCCTTCTTGCCGCTATTCAGAATTACAATAAGCGGAATCGAACAACCGGTAGTGCTAGTATCATGTAAGATAGTCACGTGGCCATTTCCTTCGCAACCCCCCCCCTCCCTGGTCTTTCCTTCTTGGATTTATAGGGAATCATTTTGACTTCTCGGAGAACTGAGGCTAGATATGATCTATTCATTTTGGTATCTTCGGAGAGATAGGGCCAACAAAATGGGAATTTTGTTTTCTTGGCGGTGGAGAAACTTAGAAGTACGACTGTAGGATAAATAGCATTTTTAACCATCGTGTTTATATTGACTGTAATCAGTACATACATCGAGTCCAGTTATAGAAGTTTTGTGGAATGTTAGGACTAGCTTTATTTGTTGAAACTTTTGACAAAGATCAAGGGTTTATAAATACTACATTAGTCCTTAACTTCGTCAAGTCGTGAGTATATGGTCAGCGATATTGGTATATCGTCCCTACGGCAGCGAGGGATGACAGGACCGATTTTGACTTTGGTGGCTCCCTACAAACTGTTCAGTCAGTTTTGTATTAGACATTAAAAATGTATTTAGACGTCGGGCAGCCGATTTGTGAACTGTGGCGGTGGCAGCTGTCCGTCGTTATTCTCTCTATTTCTAGGTCTATTTTTGGCCCGGCTCCACGCCGCCTGAAAGTCGTCCCTCCGGGTCGCTACCGGGGGTCATTGCCAGCAGCGGGGGTCCGACCAGAAGTGAGGACGGAAAATAAAAAAAGGCGCGAGTGTTTATTTTCGTGGCCAACTCTGTACCGGTATTGTTTCGGTTGTTAACATTCAGCTTTCGTCTGGCCGTTCGATCCATTCGCAGAAATGCTGTCGCATGACGTGCCTATAGATTTTTGTAGGGTCCTTGGCAAAAAAAAAGAAAAAAAACTTATTCTGACCCGCCTTAATCGCTTGGAATAAAAACAAACCGCGGAACGGTTCTCTGTCGGTGCCAACGCTCCCTATTCGGCACAAAACCTGTAGACCCAGTGTTGCCTTAAGTCGCTTCAGCATGTAGGCTCAAGTCGGACACTTCAACAGCTGAAAATACCTGTGCCGTCCTATAGTTCCGAGCAAAAGAACGTCGCTATTCTGGTCGTGCCCTGGGCAATAGATCTTATTTATGTTAATAATGATATTGGTTCTGATTATTTTTGGCGGCTCAGCGGATAAGAGCGCTCGCCATTCTTCGGGGGTTGCTGACGGTGCCAGTTCGATTCTTGCAGCGGACATAATAATTAAATAAATGGTACTGCGCCATGTTTTATTTTCTTTGTATTTTCTTACCTCGTTAATACAGTACGGAACGAAATTTTACCTTGAATTAAATTACACTTTTACCAGTTTCACATGATGCACCTGTCTGTGCACCGACAATGCAATGTGCCAATATCGGTATTATAATTACAGCGGAAGTTTGATTGTCGAAATGAAACAGTGCTGACTGTACGGGATTTTATAAATGTTGCAGCAACTCCAAGGTTATAAAACCGAATGAACCTCTATTTGTCAATAACGGCGGTCCGAAATGTGCCGGGTCGAAACCCCCGTCCGAATAGTGACCTTTAGTTTCGTTTGATCCTGATCTGTTTTCATTGTGAATTTATGAATGTTTTTGGGGACCTTTCGGATATCGCTCGACGCTGATTGTATAAATTAATTCGGGAAATTCACACAGCACTATTCGGACTTCTCTCGACACCGAATTCGGAAATTATTCCTTATCCGATGTATATTCCGAAAATCCATTGTATATTGGCATTGGACCCTGAGTTTGATTCTTCGGTGTCGGGCAGAATTTTCTTTCAATCGAAAATTTACAAAAGATTAAACCTGAGCAGAGCTCAATAATAACTCAGGCTTACCCACTTGATTATTCCAGTTTGTATAACTAATAATGGTAGCAACGAAAAATATGAAACGGTTGAAAGTTTTATATACTTTTTTTTATAATTCAAGCGCAATTTTTATCGCCTTGTAGGGGAGCTATTTCTAGTCAGTGGAGGGCTGGCAGATTGCGAGCAGCCATGATAAACTATCTACACCGTTTAACTCAACTTTCCTGACACGCTTCTGTCGTAACCGTTGCCTATTATGCTTTAATTGTTCGTCATTTCAGATAGTGCAATATCGAGGGATTGGGTAATTTAAATTCATGAAATAATTAATTCTCCGTAGTTTCTCACAATTGTTCCAATTTTCTGTCCATCGAAATTACGGTAATTTAATGTATTACTACAAATTAATTTTTTATAGGTACTAAATCCGTCATATACTATCCAGGTTCATGTATTTTATACGGATGCTGCGCTTTGATAAATTACTTCTTACCTTTGTGATTTTTGTTTATTTTGTCTTAATCGTGGTCATTGGTTAAATACTTGATTGTCTGTATTAGGAACCAACGATCACCATTCGTTGGAATAGTCGTACTTCGCGGGATCGTTCTGCATTTTAAATTATTTCTTTATAACCCAACAAGTTCTAAACGAATTCGGACCTGGACTTGTTAGGGGTACGACAGTTTAACGGAAGAACAAGTATTACGTCAAACTCGTCGATGATTCACATGTCTGGACTACCTCTCTATATAAAGGATCTATTCCGATCACGTTTGGAAAACTGCTATCGGACAAAGTAATTTTGAGCAATGTTACAAAATAAGTTTCTGATTAACAATTTTATATAGTGGATAGATGAAATTTTAATTTGCGCTGTCGGCATGCCCAAATCCTGGAGGAAATCACAACCACCGTCGTCGAATAAACTGGAAACATAATCTAGGTTTTCCAAAATGTTTTCCTCGTGTTCCAACGCACGTACGACCCCTCTTCTGGGCCTTACTACTTTTGGACGGGGTCTGAGTAGTATACAGGGGGATGGTGGGATATTTCAGACTAATTTTAGTCACCGGGCAGAAGAAGCGACAATCGGTCCAGCTTGAGAAAAGGGTTCAACAACCGAACGCGAGAGAAGCAGTTTTTGATTCGGGCTATGTGGAATTTTCCCACAACTGCCGCCCTTACATCCGGCAATGAAAATTATGTTCCCATTCTGACTAGCCTTACAGACCTGTTAAGACTCGTTTTTACATTAATTCGTAATAGGGTAAAGTAACACGGCTTTGAAAACGTTGGAGAAACATAAATACCTTAATAATATCTGTCTCCAGTCGCTGAATCGGTTCGAAATGCTGTTCAAGAAATATTGAAAGTAATAGAGACAGTTTCAGAGGCATTTCAAAATAGTCATAAATACGCTTTAAAAATAAACTCTTTTAAGTGCTCTACCGGGGGATGTATATTTTCACCGGCTACTAACAAGCGGTATAATACTTTACTATATAGATACATCGTTTAAGCTAAAGTAACGCAAAGTACAATTATAATTCTTTACTCCTGTTTTATTTTCTGACGTCGAAAAAGGTTAATTATATTATATTTACCGAAGTTTGTTTAGATGACGGTGGAGAAAACATTTTTCCGCCGTCCAGTACAGTTTTCGTAGGAGTCTCAACTGCTATTAGTTAAACTTATAATAGAGTGAGAAGAGAGACTGGGATTGTTGCCGTTGGAATAGGCGTGGGGCCAGCCCCTCGGAGCAGATGTGCTTCCCGCACGTTTACCATCAGCTCTCTGTATCCGCTCGCTATCTTATCCCTCACGTTCCGATATATCCGTTTTAACTCTCATTTTTCGTGATTTGCGGTCTCGTTGCTTTCTGTATTTTACTCACGATCTTGTGTCTCGGTTTCTGGTCCCCGTTTCGTGGCAGTCGGCGGGCTCCTATTCGGCCGCGGTTCTTCCCCAGGAAACAGCTGGTTCCCTCCGCTTTGGGGGTTGAGGAGGGAGGGAGGAGGGTCCCTCGCCCCTGGGGGCCCTGCGCGTACCGGCTGCGTGTACTCGCCTGTGTCCGTTCTTGATTCGGTCCCATTCAAGGTTGGTCGATTTGAAACCGACGCGGCCCTCACCTACCCGAGCCCGAGAGAACACTTCCTCCTTTGCAATTAGCTCCGCTCAGCGTACAGGCGCATTTAACAATATCCCCGTAGCAGGCAGTGGCTTTATGTCATCACTGTACATACACGAACTCGAGGGCTTTCTTCATTTTATTTTCTCTCGGACAGTTCAAAACTGCAAAGTTCAGTTTCAGTGTCAAGACGACCCACGTCCTCGTAGCCATTGACAACGAGTATATATTTCTTAAATTAATGAGAATAAGGCGTTTCGACCTCTGGTACGATCATCGTTACAGCAGTTATGTCTTTGTATATTCTTGATTCTTAAATCCGATAGTCCATTTTGCCGGATATTAAACTCATTTATATATTCTTATGTGTTTATCAATCGATCATTCGGTATGATTTTCGATATCCCAGTTTCCCCTGGCATGTTTATAAGTAGTTGATTCCCGTGGGGAAGAAGAAGAAGAAGGTCCGCTTAGTTCCGTAATCTTCTTCCCGAGTTTGGATCCTAACCACCGACTGCAACTGAACGATGGGTGTTTTTAAGGCTTTCGGTCACTCCCGGGATTCTGTTAAATTTATATTAAGGGCGGGTCCATTAGGTATTGGGCGGGAGTTAGAGCACTGAGGGAGTTTGGAAACTAACTGACGTGATTGATAATCGTGTTATCGCTCGATTTAATGCGAACGTCGGTTTAACTTAATCCGGTAAACTGGTGAAGATCGCGGATCGACCGAGCACTAATTTTGAGTCATTGATTATTCAACTTAACCCTTGCAAGTAACAAGCGCGAACAATTCATGACATCCTTATAACATTTCTATTTATTTAGTTTTCATGTTTATACTTGATAGTAAAATTACCAAGAAGAGAGAGGTTACTCTTAGAAGAACCGTACAAGTTATATCCGATGTATATTTAGCCCAGTTCGGGTTAGAGGATTTGGACACGTATAATAATATAGTAAATTAATAAGTGGTTGTTCGAAGTCAAGAGATAGACTTGTGTGAATGTGTAAGGGATAGTTTTTCCGGTCAATACGGGGTGAGCGAGATTAGGGTGCGATATTATGTTGTGTGCGAGTGTGTTGGGGTGGTATTGGTCGATAAACTTGTGGGGGTTGTGTGGAGGGCACCACACCCTTATCCTGGGGCTCCCACCCGCCTCCGCCTGCTCTTCCTTCCACCCACCTAGGCTCCGCGTTAACTTTAGGTTTTTTATATTTTCTTGTCTACTCCTCCTCCCCTCCCGCTTTCGTCTGTACGACACGTGACCAACGAATGGGGAATTTCATCGCCTTGGGCGTGGTGGTACCACTACCATTCGGCTTGTCCATTCTTCTGAACGACGTTGAGTCATTGTGGTGATCTTGAAATAAATAACCTTCAGATACGAAATTAAAAAAATATATATACATATTTATAATGTATATATAGATTATTAGAAATTATATACCGTAGACATGAAAAGATTACCTAAACAGACTAAGAACTACGATCTTATTAAAGGATTAATAAACATTTCAAACACACTAATCGTTAATGTACTATATCAGTATAATAGATATATATGGAATTTGCTACCTGGAGTATTACAGATCCATTCATAATATATCTAATCATTTTTCTGTTGTGCATTAAAATAACTGTTATTATTTGAATGAAATTATCGTCTTGTGACCAAAGTGAATTTGAATATCCTTTACACCAATTAAGGCGCAAGTGGTTGTTTTAATTCCGCCTTAGATCTTATATAATAACATAGCTAATACTGTGACCCGCTTCGAGCAGTTATTTCCAAACTTCTAAAATTATCACGATGAGGCATCCGAAGTTTCGACCAGCTGCCCTCTCTGACCGTACCCTAATTTTAATCCCCACGAGAGACGTTGAGAGTGTACAAACGAAAGGTACACTAAGCGAAGGTCGCTTAGCAACGACCGACCGGATGTTTGAAGAGGCGAATAGACGTACGTTTTTATGGACATCCAACTGTCTGGAAAAGTTTGTACGCGCGATGAATAAAAAATTAGGAACCACAGTATTGGAACTAAAAGAGTTTATTAGAAGAGGGTAATAGGTTTTACGGCCAACTATAAACATACGTAGCGAAAATGATATATCTGCATTTCGAAATATTGGATTTTTATTTTTATAATTTTTCGGTAATTTTCCAGTATTTTTACAGCATTTTTCTTCTAAAGAGAGTTCAGTCTGTTGCTAAGAAACGGAAGAAAATAACGCCGTAAGCAAAAACTCACTAACAGACCTGCGGTTTTCTGTGTCCTCTCCCTTATTTGATCCTCGGATAGACCGGTTTCGGCTTTCCGCTATTGCCGGTAGCATTCCGTCAGCCCTTCCACGGTAGCCGTACAGTGGAATGCTGCTGAGGTAGCCGGGAGGCTGGGACCAAACAAGCGAAAGGAGACGGAATACCGCGAGCGGGGGCTCTAATAAATATACCATTTTTATAAGAGGACCCCAAGAAACCGAAAAGAGCACGACCAGCGATGTGGGCACAAAAGAATTTAAGCACGAATAAATATTCCGTCGGGAGAGAAAACCAGTCACTCGGTCGGCAGAATACGAATCGTTCATCGACGATGTTTTCCTCATGCGGCTATCATATATCTTGTCGCTTTGTTAGGGGTATGTAGTTAGTTGTTTTTTGTTATCATTTTTGTACGAACAGCGTAACCAGTACACTCCGTTTGTTCTCTCGTCACGATCTTATTGTAGTTTTGGAGGGACGGTCGGAAGTTTTTTTGGGGATGTTGCGGGGGGGGGGGAGAAAAACTCGTAGAGCCGCGTAGAGAAAGTTTGTGAGGCCGAGTTGGCAGTACTGTCGGTCCCACCCTATCTGTATGTTATACACGGGAGGGTGGCTTTATTGAATTCGTATACCGCCCCCTCCCTTCTCCTCCCTTTTCCCTTTATGGTCCTCTCCCCCCTCCATCATATTGTATAGGTATTGTATGTCTGTCTCTGTTTATTTGTTGTGGAGGGAAAATTCGGAGAAAAATAGGTTTTCTCGTGGAAATTAATAGCCTAAAATAAAAGGGGTTTTTCTCTTCCTCCTGCCCCTAGATGTATCGTTCCACCTGGGGAATTGTAAATGGTTCCTTCGCAGCCCGTTTCCGGAAACACAAAATTGGTCAAAAACAATGTATTATGGTGGTATAATTCGTGCTAATTATCCATCATTGTTATAACAGCCTGTAATATCGGAATTTAATGGGTCCAGTTTGCTGTAGCTCCAAAATAATATTGTTCAGCTTTTAATATATTATACTCTTGCAATTTCATATTTGAATATCTGTGGAATTGTTATTGTTAGAATAGTTAATTAGTGTGGGTTTATTATGAGCAATGTTGAGTGCACAGTAAATACACATGCAGCCTGAAATGTCTAGTGCTCTGCCACTATTGATTGTTCATGTAGTAGGGGTGGCTAGTTGTTAAACACGGGTCTTCCCCGTGGCACCGTAAATTGAATTAACCATTGGTTTCTCACTACTATCAGCACTATTAGTGTATTTATGTTGTGGGCAGAATTCGATACTTGCCTACCGTACCGACCGTTGTAGATTTGTGATAAGCCGGGTGTCAACTTCTTTATTGGCTTATCGTCTCAAGTCTATAACGTTATGTCGGACCCAGAGTGGGAATTTCACTTAGAATTTCCGCCAGGTATTGTTTTATTTTGAATGGTATTATTTATGCGTCTTGCCTTAAGAAAAAAAGATAAATTTTACCATTTTAGATATCTATTTTCGTTTCTTCAGCGTTTCAATTTCTTTCATACGTTCATCTAGTGCATTAAATTATTGGTTGTCATTTTTGCCCGCGTTCAAGTAGTAACTTTATGGATATGAGACAATTTGAAAATAACTCGGTTCTTTTATTCAGAAAGGTTCAAAGGCGTTAGATTGGAGAGTTAAACCTGTTAATCTGGCGTCTAACGTCGTTTGGTCGGATTTGCGGCCGCTTAGTCGATGTGCGTAGGAAGTAGCGGGCCACGCGCTATGTGTCCTAATGCTCTGTTACCCCCCTCCCCCTGCTGTTCATTTAATTATGTGCCATTAACACAGGAGGACGGTATGTGCGCTGTGCACATGAGTAGAGGCGCGTGTGCGTTCCGCCCCGTCCCTCCTGCTATGACTTGCTCCAAACAGATTTAACTAAGCGCTTCCTGTTGTCGGTCTCGACTGTCGACCCCTCTCTCCCTCTCTTTCTCTCTCTCTCTCTCTCTCTCTCCTCCCTCCCTCCCTCACGCAACACACGAACTCTTCGTGTATGAATTATGTCATATTAAATCGTATGTATTATATTGTATATTTAATGATTTAAGAAAGTGAGAGGCCGCAATGGCTGAATGCTTTGAAACTTGTGGCCGCTGGTGGTGCGGTCTGATTTCCATCTGTGGACGTAGAGAATGTTTAGGTTAAGTTAGATTAGCAGAAATGCACCTAAAAAAGAAGGGCTGAAGTCAGCATTTTTGAGGAAGGGATTACTCGGAATAGAACTCAGAATTTCTGTTAGGATCGGTGACGCATCTGTCCCTCCCTCTTGGGGGTCAAATATTCGGGAGCTGCATTTGACCGTCTCTTCGATTCACTTCGACTCCTGCTCGCTGTAAATAAGATCCACCGATAGTCCACCATTTCCCCATTCAGCATGGCCCAAACCTATCTCTAATCCCATCTCGATCCCTATCGTCGGACGCTTTAGCCAAATAAAGGGACGTTTCTACTTGTGCTGTTGTTCCTTCTATCTGTTGAATCTCCGATCTTACTTTGAAAGGGTTCTTCCCTCGGATCCTATGGGCGTGGGATGTTCAACGCGAAAATTATCTTTCTTTCGCCTCTAACATTATTTTATGTTAAATTCTATTTTCGCTGATAGGCTGATTAATTAGTACAAGATTTAATTATTAATGTAATCAGCGGTATCGCGGTGGCGGAAGGAATGCTTATTTCAATTCCATTACATTAAATTCATTACATGTTTATATGGAATTGCGTTGCGTACTACTCTCGGAGGGAGAACGGAAGGTTAGGCCGTAAAAAAACCTGATATTTACAACCCCCGGGGTAAAATACACGTGGCCCTACGTGGCCGGAAATGTGCGAAAAAGTCAAATAAAATACAATACTTACAGCCCGTTCTCAAAATGAACAACGTCCGTTCCTATGTTTCATGTCGCTCCGCGATCTTAAATTTCCTTTTTTTACCGTTTTAGTCCATGCCACAGAATGAGCTCCGTCAGTAAAGTTCAGACTAACATTGAAGTACCCACGCGATACAATTTAAAATAATTACACTTAAATCATCTTAATATATTCCTTATAACTACTCTGTATATAATACACCCCTAGAGTAGATCAGTAATGCATAAATAAAAATAATTGTTTCTCTTTCTGTCTCTATTCGTTGATTTGACCCGGTTACCGATGAAGTACTGTTTCTGTCCACCAGAGGATCAAATCAGTGAACGGAAACCGAAGACCACAAAAGTTATTTTCGAACTGTAGCAGACCCTCAAACCGGTATTTTACATTAAAGAATAACAGTTTCTACTTTTAAAAAAGATACATCCCAACGGAGTCGGCACAAGTTATCGATAGAAGATCTTTATTGTGTGTTTTTACTTCCGATATCTAAATTCAGAACAATTGCTTAGGGCGCTAACAACGTTACGAAAATAATGTTATTTCAGCCTGTCGGATGAAGCTCGTTATCTTTTTTAGCGGATAAAGTACGCGGTTGAAAAATCCGATCTGCAACCGATACCGCCTCAAGGCTCGGCATTCTAGATTGTCTGCTGCGCTCGTGTTTTAGTTCCGCCGGCCGTTTGCCTAACCCAGTTTAATATCCGGTGGCAGGTATTGAATTTAAGTTGAGGCCTGTTAGAAGGTGGCCGAGAGTTGGGCGCGGGGTATATTTCCCTTCCATGGGAACGGAGCTGAGAGCTCGGGGCCGATCCGAGGCGTGTGAAATCCGCGCCGGTGGTGAAACCCGTGAAAGCGTGTTCGCCCGCACTTTTGTCCGAGTTTTTCTTTTCTGCCCATTGTGTTTTCAGGCTGCCTCTTGCCCAAATACACCCGCGGCATGCGCCAACTCCGCGGCTTATTTTTAAGGACTTGGCCGGAATCGAACCTGTGCATCCGGCTTGAATTAAACGATTCGCGTTGTACGTTGTTGAGTCGATTCTGATTTGGACGAAAAAATATGTCCCATTTTCCGCCGTTTTGCCAAAATAGTTGTCATATTTTCGGAGTTTTGGTTTTCCTTTATGAGATAATCCGAATTTCAAAGTTGTGGACTAATCTTACCGTCTTACCTAGATTTTTTAACAGTTAGAATATTCGAATAAGAAGAAAAATGCTGCAGAATCGTGCTACTGTGATCAATTATACATGGAATTGTTTTGTGGCATTAAAGTTCTGGGATGAGTTTCAAACGAAAAAGTGAATTTCGAAAAAATATCGCTTAATAAATATCAGTCTTAGCAGCCCGTAATTTTTTAAGGATGTTCTGGTTTATAAAAAATAATGTGTGCTTACTCTCTACCGAACCCTGACACATCTTTCGGCGAACTGGCGGATGCGTTGTCGAGAAGAAAATCCCGTGATTCATAAACACTATTCCGACCTACCAATCGAATGATCGACTGGAATAATTATTCCTATACGTCATTTGTATTGAATTGGATCAGCTGATGAACGTATCGTTATTCAAGTATCGTCACGGTAAATGAATTGAAGTATACAAAAAAATGCCTCAAGTAATATTAGGTTTGATCAATCATTTTGACAGCTCTGTAAAGCTTGTCGTGCCCGAAAAGAAATTCGATGTAATATATTTTCACTCAAAAATTTTTTCCTTTACAGTTTCGTCGGCAGTTAACCAATGTTATATTTTCTGAAACAAACCCGTATACGACATTAAATGCATTATTCTATTACATTAATTCGACAGAGTCTGAATATCTCTCCCATTCAAATTCAAATATGCAATTACCGCTTGTACTAATTGCATTTAGTGCCGACCGTGCCCCGGAGTATGTAAAGTGATGGATGTAATTTTCTGGATTTGGTTCACACCAGAGGCACGCTTTACCATTAATTGCAAATTTTAATTCACATTTTCTATTACATTCCTCCAGCAAGGAATCCCATGCACCTAGTTTTTCTGAAAAGCTCATTATAAACCCCCCCCCCTGGTCATTTTTTAAGATTGATTTTTATATTAATAAGTTCAATTAATATTAATGTTTTTGGTACTAATTATTATAGGGGGAAGAAAAAAAGAATGAGCAACGGTTGTAAAAGTCGTTAAATGCGTTATTAATTAGCGGAGGAAGTGAGAAGTGGTTCGGCTAAGTGGCAATTAGCTTATTAGTAAATCACCTTGCGCATTATTCACCTTGCAGAAGGTTTGGTGACGCTTTCTTATGGTTTTCTATTTTTTATTTTATTCCTCGTACAATTTCAATTCTATATTTGCAATAAATAAGTTGGCAAAGGTGAAATTACAATAAACAATGTCAATGAGAGCACACATCGCTTTTAGATGGTTGACGAAATCCCGTTATTTATTGAAATGCTACATTCTTGGAAGGCCGTTGGATTTGCGTGCCGGTAATTGAATTGAAATGAAATGAACACTAATTCTCTGGAGTTAATCATTTATGAATATTTTCCTACTCTATGGTGGGTAATCAAAAGAGCATTTTCAATTCGCCAATACACTGCGTTTATGCGATTCGAGTGTTCAAATATTACTAGGAAACAATTTATTTTCACCGTTAAGCGGTCTTCAGATTTTAAAGCGTTTGATTGTTAAAATAACCACTTGAGATTTATTGAAAGTTGTGCAGGAGAAAGGTGATGGTTCGGTTATCCTCTTTCATGTGTACTGTTGTTCTTTCGCTTTACAATTATTGAAAGTCAAATTCAATCAATCACAAATCTTTATATGCGACTGGCACAGTATTACCTGTTTGCTTTCTGCCTGGTCAATCCAGTCGAAATCAAAAGCCGAATTGATTAATAATCGGAATAAGTCCATTAAACCCGATCGATTAATAGTTGGAGGTCATCGCCCGGGTGAGATCTCAATCTCGGTCTTCGGACATCCTTCGCTAAAGTTCAACGTAAAATTATTTCCCTCAGCGTCGCGTTCTCGCCGCCCTCCTATTCGGTCATAAGATAGACAGGTTCCTGCGAAAAAGACTTATTTGGTTTAGCGTGGGACCGAGATGATTTAAAGAGAGATGGTATTCCCCAAAACTTTTAAAAAACTACTTCAGCCGTTGGGGTGTTAAGTTTGCCCGGAATAAATCACAAGTAGCGGCCGGTCCAAGAGCTTATAGACCGGTTTATCGGGGCGGGTGCGGCACCACGGTACTGTTCTTCGGGGTGTCCGATGTTTATCTCTCGACGGTAGACAGGATCGAGTTATTGAACTTGGCCTTGGTCTCTCTTGAGGAGGAGGATTGAGGGGGGGGGGCGAACACACGGTCTTTCGGATCTCGATATATATCGACCTTGGACCAAGAGACCGTCCCACATCGGGCACACGCTCGGCCCTAACGTGCCTCCAACTGCCGGGATTTATAATAGGCCCTGACCTGAGGGGTCCTATCTGCCAGTGCTTGATTACCAACAGAGCCCCACCCGCAACTTAGTTTCATCGAACCTCGTTTCCTCGTAAGATAGCAATTTCTGATGTGTGGAGGAAATGCGCGAAGAGATTTCGTCGTGTGCCGCCGAATGTGACTTTTGTTATCCTCTTTCTTGTCCACTATCTTTTAATTACACCGCGGAGATAGTGCGCTTTGCTGGGAAACGAGGAAAACTATCCCTGGCGAAGATGCGCGGGCAGAAACCAACAGAAACAATTAGACCGCGATGAAGTAGGGCGAATTTGTTTAGAATTATAAGGTTAAGAATCAGTCAGAGTATTGGGGGCCTGGAACAGAGAATCAAATGAAACTATCTTTTAATGCTTATATAGGTAATCGGCAAACATCGGCGGCCAATTCGGCCGTTAGCCTCTAGACTAAACTGTTCTGTTCTCAAGTCTTAATCGGCATCTTGGTACTGACTAATAATGTAGACAGAAGACAGCAAGACTGTGTGGTGTTATTCAACTGTTTGATTGATTGAGCTGCTATAAGCTGAGCGCTACCTGCATCCGTTTTCACTTCATTCGGTTTACATTCATAAAACGTTATCTCCACTTCCACTGACTCTAACCAGTTTCACTTTTGTTTCCCTTCGACATGTTTGTAAATATATGTGGTGCATAATAAAACGCGGAAATTATTTTTATTTTTATTAAACATTTTCCAAGTCTTACAATTTTAGGTGATACTTGCTCCCAGTTGTTGACTGAGCAGTTATTTTTTCGAGCGGAAAAATAGTTTTTGTTTAGATCAGCCCGTGATTTTTAAACGATTTTTGTCAAGTTTCAAATTTACAAGTGCCAAAATAACTCCTATTTAAAATTGACGTTTGTGAGTTTATATAATTTCATTGTCTTATCTGAAAATCCGTTTTGTCGAACTGTGTTATCAGGCGTATTGTTCAATTGTCGATTAGGTGCGGTGGCAATTGTCTTTACCCGTCGTATACAAGAAATATGAACTTACCAAATATAAGCGGGAGTAAAATGAGATTTAATTAATTATATTCGACCTATTTATTTATTATACATTTAATTACAAATGGAAAGTTTCCAGATTAGTTCACACAGCGAGTGCACGCGGCGGCGACCGTTTTATGCAAGATTTGTGAAAGCCAGCCTGAAGGTCATTACGGCCTTTAGACGTTGTTTTGATGTGTTTAGATCGTTAAAAGAAATCGAAGGATCGCGCTAACTCGAATAATATTTTAACCTTAAACGTCTAAAATTTGATAGTGTCAATAATTAGTATTATTAAAGAATAGACGGTTGAATAAAAAACAACAACGAATCTGCGGTTTGACCGGCGGAACTGTTTTCGCGTGACCGTTGTTTGGATAACAGCCTCGGACGGTTCCCCCCAGTTAGAGTAGGACGATTTTATGTGCAGGATCATATAAATTAAATGTAATTCAGTTTAAAGTCAGGGCGGTCAGCGTTCCTCGTGGTTTACCACAGAATAGAGTTAATTGATTTCAATCCCAGCTAAATTCAGTAATGTATAGGTTCCGTGCTATTACTTGATAACATGCGGAGGTATGTTAGGGTAATATTTTTGTTTTCAGAATATTGTAATATTTCCTTGTCATGTATTGAGAAGGGTCTAGTTTCTTAATTAAATTACCTTTATAAAAGTTTGTTGGATTTAGCGACAACAAATAAAAAGGCACGAGTTTATAAAAAATTTATACTTACACTTATTTTTTAGTGTATATTTTACAACCGGCGGTTCAAAAACTGTTCTCAGTTTAGTGTATCGACCTACGATTGAGAAGGATGTAGACGCCGTTTAGTATGCCATAGCCGTCTCTAGTAGCACTCCTGGGAATATCTTTTTTCTCTCTCCTCTGCCCTCCCCCTTCTACCTCTGTTCTTGGCGTCATTTTCTTGGTGTAGGAGGGGGTTTTACTTGGGCCCTCCGTACCGGGAAGAAGCATGGGTGGCGAATTCTAGCGTTAGCATGGTCGAACTACCAGTAGTCGAACGGTGGTAGTAGTAGTAGTAGTAGTAGCAGCAGCAGCCCCCGGGCGACTATTGTGGGGCCACCGTCTGTTCAATTTTATTGCAGTTTTACGTTCGCGTTTATCGTCGAGTTTGATTTTCCCGTCGCTACCGGATACATCGGCCGTGAATCATATTCACTATCCACGATCCGTTTTACCACTGTCCCATTGGGCAGTGCCCCATACCACGGAGAAAATTACAATTCCGATATCCCGACAACGAATTTACAACATTCTCCGTTTTCATCAAATGCCGGTCGTCTTATAAACCTCCTCTGTAGATCAGTATTTTGTAAGAGGTTTTCGATTTATTCAAAGCTTATTCGAGAATATTCTTTCCAAAATCATTTGTTTTTATTGGCGTGTACTCACGTGACAGACGTATTGTCTTTTTATAAGGTCACCAAACAAAACCTTTTCGCGACCACTCGTTAGCATCGAAGCGATAAAGTTTAAAGAGTTTTCGAGATTTCACCGGCGCTTTCGGTTTTTAAGAGTCATCGATATTGTTAAAGAATCACTGCAGATAGTCAGTAATGACAATACGAAATGAGTTGGTCTTTTCTGTTATAATGTTTGGTCGTCAGATCCATGAAAATTGTCATTCTTATTGACAATTGCTGTTTAGTGGGGCTGGATCCGCCACATATGCAGTGTAATTACATATATTAGCATTGCTGAAATCCATAAAACGTTACGTACACATAAATAAAAGTAATACAGTGCAATCGAATCTTAGGAAGGAATTAATTGGTTTGAAATTAAAAAAAACCACAGCCCAATATTTTTTGTTTTTCTGATGATCTTTTTTTTGGATACAACCAGTGATTCAAGTTGCATTCATTTTATATCATCGTTTGTCAATTCTGAAGCTGTTATTTTCAATTACTAAATAACATGAACAACAACCACTTCAGTTTTCAAGTTGTTATTACCTTCTGGACTAGGCGTCCGTATGTCAATTTTTGCCTCAGGCATAATATATACCTCAGTCATTTTGTATATGAATATTTGTAGCTGTGCTGTCCTCAATTGTAAAATCGAATTGCCTTAGTCGGAAACCGTTTGATGTTGAATTAAAGCGTCGTTACGATTCTATCGTTGTACCGTACTTTGTCCAGTCGGTTCTTGTGAAAGACAGGGAAGAGTTTCCTTTTCCTATGGCCTCTGCAAATTGTGACGGCGTCGAATGAGATACCGACACGATGATAGTGATGACTACGACGCTCAATCTCCTGAGCCGATAGAATTATCAATGTAATACAACTCGCTTGCTCGGCTTCCAAGTCCTGTTCGTCGCTCTGTTGTTGGTGACTGAGTGAATTCTATTTCTTTCTCTCTCGCTGAAAATGAATTATATCTGCAATTAGATTATTCAAAATCCCGGCCAAATTTTACCCAGCCCAGCATTTTAATGTAAACAACAAACTGTAATACGTCATTTGTTTGTATTACTGATCTATTTTCGAAACTGAATTTAAATTCTGTTATTCGTCTTGAGATCGGCTTTCGAATCCGCCCCTATTACAGGTTATAATGGTTATTACCAACAGTTATAAGTTAGCCTATCAGGGAGTTGAAGCACAGCGCTATCTGGTAGCAGTCATTAGCCATTACCAACTGAATCATAAGAACATAACCGGCCTGATTGTGCTATCTTTGAAAAAACAAAATTCTATTAATCTAAAAAGCTTATAACATTTTTTTCTACCTAAGTGGTTCTTTACCTATACTGTTTTACGTCTGGGCATCTGTATTTATGTACAATACACTTGTTTTGATTACCAAAATTACCCAGATTTAATGTTACTGGGTGAAAGTAAGAACATACTTTTGTTCTTAGTAATTTCTTCCTGAGAATGTATCAATGTGGAATACTTGAGCTGGGATCTCATTACAATTAACTTTAAATGAAGGGGGTCTGTGTGAAATGGGTAATTTTGCTTTCTCCTTTAGTTTGGTTCCTGTAGAAAATGTAGATTAATGGAGGGGTTTATGCTGTTCAGACACAGCTATTAAAGTTTGCCGATTAATTTGTATAATAAACTTTCGCTTATATCATATTCCTTCGTAATAACTTTATAATTTATTGGGGTGTTTTGGCTTCTTACTGAATATCCCGAAGCAGTTTATCGACATTCGAGAAAACCTTTTTCAGTGTAAGCGAGTTGTCACTTCAGTGAAATTCAGACCGAAAAACATCTTTCGGGTTCTGTGCAAAATGATAACTATTTGATGTTAATACATAATAGCAGTCCATTGGCGAATGTATCTTTAAAGTAATACGAATTGCATGATCGCTTGAAATAACGATTACTAGATAAAATTAGGAGTTTGACATTATTTTGAATTTTTATTGGTAAAAAATGGTAAAAGCGAAGGGTAATTATTTAAACCGAACAGAGAGCTGAAAAATTATTAGTTTTTTGTTTGTTTTTTCTCTGTATTTTTATAGCGATATGCGCTTGATTAGTTTGATTAATAGGTCTGATAACAAAACGAAGAGGGTTGGTGATACCATCTTGTTATAACATTAATACCCCCACCTATGTATACTTAATACATTAATACACTAGCTGTATACTTAATTTTTTAACTTTAACTATTTGACGTTACGAAAGAAGGCAAAGCTGTCAAATTTATTCATGAAAATGTCTACCATATTTCTGGTCACTCTTTTCCGTATGAACGAACATCTCTATATTGCACGGACGGGTTGGTTTCATAGCAGAAATGAATTATTTGGGATCCGCGAGGTTTTGTAATATCGATTTTCTGTCACCGGCCCCTATACCACCCGAAATGCTTATTTAATTCCCTATTTGTATGGATTTAGCCCTGCAATAATTGTGCCCCGGCGGCGTTTCATCGTAAACCGAAATGCCGTATTATACTACTGACGAGCCGCTACAGACGACCGCGGGAAGCCGAAATAGATCTGGCTTAAACCCAGAGAGGCTGGTGGAGGCGGTAAATCGCAGGAGCGATTATTCTAGTGAATCACGGTGTACCGATACCGGGCCATCGAATTGTGGAATTAGAACATTCGGTACTTACGTATTATGGCCACTAATTTTAGAGGTTTTTTTTATTACCGCAGACCCAAAAAAACTACATTATTAGATAGAACAGATTTTAATTGACTAACTGTGCAAGTTACACGCTATTATGACAATGATGTTATTGTTTTCTCGGTACTTACGTATTATGCGGAGGCCATTAATTTTAGAGGTTTTTTTTTATTACCGCAGGCCCAATAAAACTACATTATGAACCCCCAACCAAACCTAACCATCGCAGCGCGCTAGTACCGAAGTTTCTACCGAAGTACCGAACATTCTAAAAAAAAACTATAATTGAAAAGTACCCTAAATAGTTATTTTCGGTCGGACATTCTAATGTTGATTTTGGCATCTGTGATGGCTCCAGGAGCTACGCGATTTGCGCGGTACGAATATAAACTGTAGCAGGCAGTTGTCATCCGTGTAAATTAAAAATGGAGGGTTTTGTAGGGTCCGATCTACCGAACGATGACGGGTAACGATCCACCGGGCGTTGGTAATTCTGTCGGAAGCTGGGAAAACTGTTTGTATATTGTTCACAGATGGCCGAGGACGCAAGTCCCCCCTCGTCCAGGCACTTCCTTTTGTCCCCTTAACGATTCCGCCCTCCCGTTTCATCTCTCTTTCGTGTGACTTTCACCCCACGTTTCAGGTAGATTCGGGGCTACTTTTTGCTTCATTTCTACTAATTCTTTATTGCCCTTTTCGGCGACTCAATACTCATAGTGAGAAGGACTCCGTTTTGTTATATCTTGCGAGAGATTGCCTATATTTTATCCTTATGAATTAAAAAAATGAAATAATATCCCTTACGATACTGGAGACTCGTTCTGTTTGTCGATCTCATTGATATTTCGATACAGGATTTTCAGATAAAATATAAAAAGAAAAATACTCATTATGTTGAACCAAATTATCTGTAAAGGGGTTATTTCACCACTAAATGTTTACTACCCATTATTACAAAATTGTTAGTAAAATTGGCGTTAATTGTTACAAAATTGATAATATAAAATAAATAAAATGTAACAATAATAGAAAAAATTATGTGCTGAATTTCGTAATATGTTTTCACTTTACTCAAGCCGATAATAAAGCATAAAATCGGTTAAAAGTATTGGACACTCGGGATCTTCAATTGAAAATTAAAGGAACTGAGTCAGGATGTTCAGAAAGCTGCACTATCGGAAACGTGTCGCGGGGTACAAGTTTCTTATCGGGAGAAAACGCATATTCGCGATAACGTCAACCGCCCCGAGATATACCTAACGACCCGAGTAGGTTGAGCGGTGTCGGGAAACATGCGGAGAATTTCAAACGAAGATAACAAAAATTGTCTACATTTTACTGCGATAATTGTGCCGTGTATATTTTTGTTTTAAATTTCCAAACAGGAAATCGTTT
The DNA here is from genome assembly GCA_019843655.1 of Lethocerus indicus. Classification (NCBI taxonomy): domain Eukaryota; kingdom Metazoa; phylum Arthropoda; class Insecta; order Hemiptera; family Belostomatidae; genus Lethocerus; species Lethocerus indicus. The sequence continues at coordinate 22,279,880 of JACDQD010000007.1, forward strand.
CTCTTTTGCGCAATGCGGTAGCATTTCTGGGCTACGCTTTGGATGTTTCCACGATCGTATTCTCTTCTCAGTCCTGCAAATAACATCTGCTAATTAGTTTAGAGGGTTCGATTCTGTCTGCCGATGTAAATGATCCGTATTCCGGGCGTGTTTGAGTTATGTTCGTTTAAAAGTTGTTTTAGATCGGGCTTAATGCAATTAGCTGGCTTGGACCGTGAATACCGAGAGAAAAACAGATGCCCTTTTTACACGCTTTTTTTTCTTCCGTTAGTCCTGAAAACAGGGATTGTGAACTGTTTATTGTTTTGAATAATACTTGGGTTTTAATTGATTGTGATAGCGCGTCAGTGGAGGTGGAGTGTGAGGCGGCGGCCCTTTAATAATAGACCTTCTGGCCGTCTTTATCTACCGTCTTTTTTTGAACCTGTCTCCACTCGTGAGTCACACAACCTCCTAGAATGTGCCGCGCTAAACGTCGTTCACTCGTAGCCTCGGTCAAACTCTCCGTAAGAAGCCCTGAAAATCGTATAACTTAATTGGTCATGGAACTAAGTACGAAATAAAACATTATGGTATTAATATTATTATCTTTCGTGAGAGTGCAGTGATTCATTTAAAGAATTAATAAAGTACCCCTCTAGTAACAGAGATATTTTGACTTTGATACTTAATTATCGGTACATTGTATGCTTAACGATCTAAGTTATTATTCTGTTGGAGTAATTTCTTCATTGTTCAGCAATTCGTGTAGTTTAATATTACAGTGTGCCATTATTGCAAATAATTTCTCTTTATTATTAACAATCAGCACAACAGATAAAATACGATCTGTACATATTTTAGTATGATGACGGCCGTAAGATATTTATATTAGGAAAATAAATGTTCCTATTTCAGGAAAAAACTTTTTGCGGTATCTGTTCTATGAAACATTCCATGATTGGCGAGCACTTTGGCAAAGTTGTGTCACTGTTGATTGCGGTTTAAGTATTAAACTTTCTTTAAATTTAGTAACAAATCTCATCTGTTATATATAACGCAACAAAGAAAACGTCCGATTCTGTGTAACGTAACAATTAATTACATGCGCACTCATCTAAATTTATTAGTAGTTATTTCTTAACTTATGTGTATGCACATATTTATTAATGTGTAATTGTGTACTTCGTATGGACTCAGTACATATTTAGTGTGTATTTAGTACGCCCTGATTGCGTACATATTTTTCTTGATTCGAATTTTTCTGGCGGTTTGTCGAACTTTTGGGTACCCAAGTTCAGGTGTATTACGAAAATTCTACTATCTTCCGTATCTCTGTAAAAGTGTATATGTCGATATAAAGTTGTTTTTTTTTTATTTTGATCAATTCTAATTGCATCTAAATAAATATTTGATAAGAATTGAGAGGGTAGGAAGGTATGAGCGGGTGGGTGGGTGGGGCGGTGACGCAGGCGTGCGATGGTAGGCCGAGTGGGGGCCGCCTCTAGTCAGCCGCCGCCAACACTCCTGTTCAGTCCACCACCGACCGGTTAGTCAGTGCTAGTGCCCATCTCCATCGCCCCATATCAGTGCCGGCCGCTCTTATTTCCGCCGGATATCAGTGCCGAAGAGCGCCTGGACAAACGCCGAGAGGGAGACCGACTTGAGGGATGGCCGCCCCGCCTCCCTCCGGCAAAATAATAGCCCAGTGGGACGAATGCACACTCCTCGATTTGGCCGGTAAAACCTACCCTACTGTATTATGCGATATTTTGCATCACCGCGGTGCGAAACGACGCCCGTATATCCAGAACCCCCGGGTTAACATCCGAGTACCTGGCAGAGAAACCTGAACCTTTTTGAGTCGTAAAACACTCGGAAATCCGATTTAACGCCCGCTGTCTCTTGTTCGCCCCCGGACCACTTTTCTAGTGTTGCAGCCCTGTAAATAATCGAGCCCTCGGCCGATGCAGCATCCTCACAGCACTGTCCCCTACATCCTAACCTAGTACGGACCCCCCCAACCAATGCAACGACGATGGCAAAAGGTGAAACCTGCGTTGATTGTAACTAACAGACTGTGGACAACCCCGCAAATGTCCTAAACCGAAAAACGATAATTGTTACAGATAAAAATAGAACACGGAATTTGAAATTTAACTTAGAATCCCCCATAATCCGTCTGAAAATATGCGTGCATCGAAGTTTACTTCGGCTCAAAAAGACTCCAACGTTTCTCCCAGACACTCAAACTATTTTTAAAACTAATTATCCTAGGGCGGAGACGGTATTATTACATTTTAGAAGAATAAGAATAACCTGAGAATATTCACTTTAGATTAGTATCAATTTAAATGCGACGGGTAAACTGCTATATTTTATAACTGAAGTCTGTGAAATTCTCACTGCAACTTCATAAAAAAGCAACCCGTCTTCCGATCTTATCAATGGTGTGATTGGTCAGTGTGCAAATATAGTTCGAATAGTTTTGAAATGAAAAGCATCTGCTTTTAACTACAGTTTATGGTTGCCAACAGCCTGTTCACTGATGAACTGTTGTTTGCAAATGAGAAATTTCGAAGAAGAATGAAAAGCAAGCTGAAAAAGAAACTATTATCTTTTGTCCCGTCATCTCGGTAAGTTGGTGGAAATCAATGCTGCAATTTTGAACCTGCATTGACATTCCCAATATAAATTATTCTTTTATGGTACGTTTTCCTTTTTGTTAAATTTAACACAATGTTGGACTGAAGAGTGGTATGTTCGGTAATGATTAGCGAGATTAGCTCCATTTGATGGGGGATGTTCACGGTAGAGTAATTTATCAGTTTACGCCGCTGTTTCTGGTGCGGAAATATTAGGGCAAACACCTTCTCTTTCTGGGTTCCTGCGTCGAAGTCGCCATTCCTCGTAACGGTGAATTTGTACATTTCATCTAGGTTTTACTGTTACATCGCACGAATTCACGGTGGGCTTAGATCAGTAAAAATTTGAATATCTGTTTGTATCGGACGCTCCGTACAGTTGTACATTTCTTGCCTATCACAGAGGATATTCACGATGTAGGAGGTTCCGCGACCGTTGTCACACCTGACTCTCAAGTTGCCGACTTGAAAACATGCCGACGAATGGAGTGGTTATTTAAACGTTTGTTGAAAAGTTAATCGATCCCTGTCCCATGAATAGAGACGGTGCCGCCCCACTTCCCAGGGTGACGACGCTACAGTAGAAACTGGATGCGGGAGAGCCATTGTCTATCTCTAGTAAGGGAAATCCATTGATAACGGTACACATTGAATTGTTGTGGTTCAGAAACCGCCGATATGATTCATACACGAATTAAAGTTGTATAGAAGACAATGTTGTTTTCTGAACACGGTGAAGTGCCGCGTTAACATTTTGTCATCCTCTAGTCATTATATATATATATATATATTCACACACATAAAATGTTCATGAGTATCTACTGTTTTTCATTTACAATTAGAACCGTTAAACTCTTGCTTGTTTGATGTATAACTGAACTGCATCCGGTCAGCGTGGGAAGAACACTGCTTGATATAACCCCTTTCTGGTTCTGCTCCCTTTATCGGATTATGGGAAGTTTGATATCCTTTTTTTTTACTAAGACGTCCTTTTTTTGTTGCGGCCAAATAAATCCTTTAGTAATGGACCGATTCGAATTTCGAACCGGGACCAGCTGTTCCGATGCACCAAAAAACCCTCAACTCGGAACTTTCCCCATCCGAAAATTGTGATTATTTATTCTTTATACGGTTAGTTATTATTCTATGACTTCTGCAAACGGATAATAAGAATGAACAAACGTAAAAACCTATATTGCACAGCAACAAGAACTATTGAACGCATATCACGCGATAGGAAATTATTTGTTTATCAAAATAGTTAATTTTTCAATTAACTTTACGAACAGTATTGGTATGGAAGAATAAAGATGGTGGAAGAAGTTAGTCTTTCTCTTTTGTATATGTCGTTTTATGAGGTTAATTATTGACTCTGGCTATATGTATATATTTCTCGTTTTGGATGATTTATTTATGTACATCGTGTCAGTAGTCTGTATTTGTGTCGTTAGGGAGAGACAAAGGGATTGGAGAGAAGTTGTGGGCGGGGTTCACAACTATTTGAATTAAGTTCAATTAAGACAATTTCGCCCGCCCCGGTCCTGGCTCCGTCTGTCCGTTTCCTAGTTGGAATTTGAACACGTGTTCAGGAACTGAGTGGGAAGGACAAAACATTTATGATTTTCAGTTTGTTCCCTTGTGCATTTTCGCCGATCAAAGTCGGGAGATAGGGACCGGGCCGATATGGGAAGCGATGCCTCGAGGGCGTGGTCCTCCGCCGCGGATGTTCAGCATTAACGGATTACCCTTTAATCATAATTGTCATTTAAGCGGTTTCGTATCATATTTATTTGTTCTACTGACTGTTCCTCATGTAGGGCTGATATACACGTCCGGAGGCTTTCGGCAACAAATATTACATTATGGATTTGAACCTCCTAAATCTCGTAAATAAAAGTTTTATGTTCGGCCCCCGTATCAAGGTAACTTTGCTGCGGCTTCCTTGAAGGACCTGGCTGGAACGTAAACTTCGCAAAACGGCTGAAGGGCTTGTGAAATGTTAAATTATGTTTTATCCTCTTGCTCGACTTAAATGTCGAATTGGTCATCTGGAGCAATGACCGCAGACGTTTAGATATAATGATAGTTTACATGTGACAGATAGTTATGATCACGCGAGCACGAATTACAGAAATGTTTTTAATATGATTATAATGTCCGACGGGAGCGTTAAATTACGAATTTAGACATTAATTCCCTTTAATTACTGCTTAAGCTTTAATAATAAGCTTGCTTTCAGTACAGTATTATTTTAATTTGAAATTACATTATGAAAATAGTTGCCTTACAAAGGACATAGAGACGAATCGAATTTGCTTTCTGCTACAAATTTCACTTTAAAAATTCGTATTTCTGTTTTATTTTGTTAATTGTGGAAACTGAATAAACATAGGGTTAGGTAGACTCATCGGTAAAACAATAGGTGTTAGAGGGAAACATTTGTTTTAAAAATATTTCTCGTAAATATGATTATATTACGCGTATCTCTTATCTTACCAGGAAATATAACGGCGGGCGTTTAGGCGTAAATTAGTGTTTGCCGTGTTGTCGGATGACGAAATAATTTCGGAAATGGAGTCGTGGGCGGGCGTTTTGATGCTAAACACGGGGATAGAGTCAGCGGTGTATGTTGGGGTGTAAATGTTAATGGTAAAGGGGGGTTGGTTGGAAGGGGTAGACGGGCCGACATCGATCGATTCCATCCCTCTTACTCCTTCCGTACTTCTTTCAACCTCCCTCCCTTTGTCCCGACTCCCAAATGAACCTACCGTTCGCACTCCGGGATTATAATAATTGTTTCGATGGGAGTAATTTATTTTTAACAATTGGAAAGTGGAAATCGTATCAGTGAAACAGGATATTCGCGTTTCATTAAAAACAAAATCCAGGCATGATCAGATTATTTTGTATTTATGCGTATGCTTCGAAACAAGCAAGATACTTTTTATAGGGATTAAATACAGTTTTGTTCCAATCTAGACTGAAACTCCTTTAATCAGCGTGATGTTCCGGATCATGAACGCGTAAAATTATATTGTTGGAATCTTAGGCAATATTGGCAGGATTAAAGCATACTCGAGGATTAAAGTTGTCCTGGCTATGGATAGGAGCTGTTACGAGCGGTAAGCCGCCGGTTAAGTGCACCGTCGTTCTAATTGGACGTGCAAAATTGCGAAAGTTTCATTCTCCAAAGTTCTCCCTCGGCCGAGAATTCGACATCTGATCGGCCTCACCCAACTTTTCACGCCCGACAATATCTTTCTAGTGCAATACTCTGTAATGGAGAATTAATGAAATGTATGTTCGTCAGCGTGCTATAAATATTCCTTTTTTTTCTGTAGTTGCAAGATGATCGTGCAAATTGTATAGATTCTGCCATTCGTACGCCCAAGACTGGGGTGGTATGATCGAATTTGAAAAAGGATCCCATTTCTAGGCACCCATGAAATGAACCTATTTGCCAGAAGGAACAGCAAGTACGTTTGTTCCGAATTTAGAAGTGACTTGATTTTCTGTTGTTAGATGTTATGAAAGCAATAAGAAAGTAGTTTTAATACTATTAATAGTGTGTGTGGGTAGGTTTTAGGTCTACAACGGGGCCAAAAACAATAGTACAATTATATACATTATTATTTCAAACCGCACCGGTAGCCGCGAGGTGGAGTTGAACCAGCAGTTTAAATAACCCAAAACGACCGGGTTAATCGCCCAGCCATCCAAAATTACATATATCTTCATTTCATTAAATATAGAAAGGATATTTGTTACAATATCTATAGAATACAATATGCACAATTCGAATAAATCAATAAATATAAACAAATTTGACAACTATAGATAAACTCAACTGCCGCTGTCGCTTTAAGGAGATACGGACTACATTTATATCCACGTTGGGTCAGTTTAAATTTCATAAACGTACTAATACTAAAAATAGAAAATTAAATGTCCTTTAATTTGTATTGCCCATTTTGTTTAGGTTTTGTCATTATTACGCTTTTTAGAAATACCTGCAGAATGTTGTCATTGATTATTTTCTGCCAATATAATGTGGCACCGCATGGCTTAGCCAGCTTGTCGAAACCTCAACAATTTAGGATGGCCCTTCGAGCTCGAACTTGACGGGGTCTTCACGGATAAATCGGGTACGGACGGTTGACCACAATCCCTAGGTTGGAAGGTCTCTCCGGGATGATAGAACAAGCTATATATAAAACATTATTTTGGCTTCCATGCCTCGGGGGGACTCGTCCTTCTCAGCCCAGTAACCGGCACGGGTTCGGACCGGCCCCGTTAATGTTTGAACAGCTCCTCGGTATAACTATGTTCAGACTCCACAGCGAAATCCAGTCGCATATAAAATGTACCTAATATTGGCATATACAAACGTGCGAATCCGGCAGAATACAATATTACAAATTTAGGATCGCCTAGTTATCAGAAAATATTTTAGAATTTCTTCTATCAAGAACAATTCTATTCCTTCACTGATAGACTGAGCATTGAATAATTGTCCGTCATTAATTTTAAATTTTGCATTTCATATTTCCTGATGTTTCTTAAAGATGTATAAGTTTGTTTACTATACTTTGCGAGACTCTAAATAAAAACATTTTATAACCGATGCAAATGCCATAGTTAATATTCGTGTACTATATCGTGTAATAAAAATGAAATATCGTGGTATATAAGGTAAACTAATTATGACTGAAATAATGTATTCAATTAATTATGATATACAGGGGTTTAAAACGTCAAGCAGTTTTTATTATTGTCCTTGCAAATCCGCAGACTGTTGTGGTTACTTGAAACGTATTATGGGCGAATTAAAATAAGTTAATTAGTCGTTGGTTGTGCTCGGGCGCTAGTTTTCGTCTAACACGAAGCCAAGTTAATAAAGTTGGCGAAACACGAGTGCAGGTCGATATGACCGGGCTCAGTGACCGTATTCGGTCATCCGAAGGACCGACACTATCTGCAGTGTTTTATTTTTATCTCGGCGTCGCCTCCTGCTGATGATAACCGAGCCCTCCTTCCGACCGTTCTTCGCCGAGATACGCGGTTCAGAGGAAGCTGGCCACCGCGATTTCCCAGTACAGCTGAATCTCCAGTGTTTCACAATTTTACAACGCCTTCCCTACTGTTTCAAAATTGTACAGTTGTGTTTCAGCAAAGCTCGAATCGTAAAGCGTGTTCCCAGATAATTAATTTATATTAAAGTACGAATTTTTCATACGTATTATAGAATTTAATTAGCGGTGTGTCTGAAAAAATGAACCTGTCCGTTCCAAACGCCATATGTTTTTATCTCTGCATCAGCGTTTAATATAGTTTTAAAAACGAGTATTTACTTCGTTTCGCGGATTTTACAAATGAACAGAACGCGTAAAGGAGGCGCCTTACCCGCCATATTTAAGATATTGTTTTAGAGATTATCGAGTGAACTCTTGCGATCTTCTGTCTTGTCTCCTTCTCTTGTCGGAGATTTTACTTCATTCCAAAAGTGTTTCTGTAGCACGTCGGATATGTGTAAACCATCCGGAGCGAATAGAGGCGAAGTAACCGATACTGGGTCTGCTGTTATCAATTTTGTGACAATTTTGGGAGCCGTAATTAATTTGTAATCGTTTGGGAGCAGATAATTCAGAGACCTCATTGACGTCTATTGGCAGGTGATGTCTTATCGTGTATGAAGGTCGTCGGATGACACAGTTACGGGATATTTTGATTTAGACGTCTACAAAATTACATTATTCAGATTTTAATGAGTCCGAGTTTTTTCCGAAAATGTCTCACTGACAAACTTTTTTTTGAGGTCTCTAAAATGTCCTATTAATTCGCGGTATCTGCAAGGGGCGTGCGGGACTTTGGTATGACTTCATTGCTGTCGAGGGATCTATCTGGGTGGCCTGCTAGAAGTTCTGGGGCTCTACTACTCTCTCGGGAGTACGCATACCGTTCCAGTTTATTACTTTCGGGTTGATTTTCTTTAAAAAAAAAAGAGGGAAAATAAGGAAGCGGGTTCAGGTAAGCTGGTAAAGCAATACGGGACCCCAAGATTTAAGCCACGGTACGGGGAGATGCGTTGCCTAATTTAGTGGACGGTCTTTTTTTTTTCCTCCCGCTTTCGGGACATATCGGAGAGTGGAGCGGGCGCGGCTCCGCCTAACTAGCCTAACTAGTCTGACGAAATTGGGATGGATTTCAGTTGGAAGGCCGGGTTACACGGGCGACAAAAAACTGGCGTACTTCAAAAAAAAAATAAATAAAAATACCGGACTTTGGTTTGGGAGAGAGGTAAGGGTGGGAGAGGAGGGTGGGAGAAATTCAATACTGGGCGCGCCTAATAGCAGATCGACATCCTTCCACTTCGCTCTTGCACACTCCTTATTCATTTTATCTGCTCCAATGACCGCGTTTCGTCCATTCAGTCCGTATTTAAAATGTATTATTCCCGTCGATTTTCGAGTAATATGCCACTCGTTGATTTGCCGTTCTGTGCGACTGGCGAAACCGAAAATCGATCTAGACTGGGATCAAATCATCGAGGGGAGCAGATCGCGAGAGGGAGGATATTTCAAGCCTCGCTGACAACAGGTATCTTAAATTACGACGGTGTGTTAGGGGGCCCGCCGAGGTCCTCTAATATTGTTACTCGTACCCGCATATGGTGCCGAGCTAAACCGGTTTCGGTCGGCTGCCTATGAGGCGTCCCGTCGGTCAAATTCTGGTGATTTTGTGGTCGTCAAGGCTGTACGGGATTTTCCTGTATATTTTTCTTTTTCCGCTGTTTTCACCGATTCAAAATTACGTATACGTCCGTAATTGGTTAAAAGGTAATGGCGCGTTGTGTTCATTGTCCGGTGAGGCATCCCCCCTCACACTTGTCACCACGGACGTCAGTGGCAGAAACAGGTCAGAAATTTTAATATACGCATTGACCATATACGGTGGAAACGTCACGCTAAAGCAATTTGGAACATAGTACAAGAAAATTTTAATGATAAATGGTATGCTACAAGGAAATACGCCCGGCATGTGTCGATGTTATCGAGAAATAATCACCCTTCCTCCTGAAATGTAAACAACAATAAACAATTACAGCGTCTTCCACGCACTAGCGTTTATAATATCTAAAGGGCTACATGTGTAAACGAAATCTTTCCTTCCATATTATTCTCATAAGGTTTTATTATCTAAATAAAGCTCTAAATGCTAAAAATATTTTTTTCAAATTTGTATCGGTGTTATTTTATAACCTTATTATCGTTTTTTATATTTTTGGGTTGTTGGACGCGTATTTTAGTTTGAAATTTGGTTACATCCAGATCAGAATTAGTTGGTTGATACATCTCGAAACACGTGCTTTGGCTAAGCAATGAACTGTATTTAAATTTTATTTTCCCTACTGTGACTCATTATTGGAAGGAGCGCTTGTATCCTATATAAGTTATTTATAGCGAAGGACATCACTACCGGTCCTCTTTTTTTTTACTGACATCTAACCCTCATACTTTTTTTTAACTTTAGGCAGAACCATTTCAGAACCTATGTCCTCGTCCAGTAATTTACTATTTTTGATAGGGGAAAAATAAATCGTCCTGAAATAGATTTGACTGACTACTTAGTGTTAGGTTCTTTTTAAATGTTTATAACTCGAAGTTTGTTTCGTTAAAAGAACTAATTAACCTGCCACTATTCTATCGAATACGAACATTGGAGGAGGAAATTGGTGTCCCTCATGTCCCACATTACTCACGTAAATATTGTTACTCATGACGACTACAAATGCTTAATTTAAGTAGGATAAGTGAAGTTGTGTACTTGGTAGCACACGTCTACGAAGTAAAAATTTCGCATGTAGAAACGCGTTTGGACGAAAACCGTGATATCATTTAAAACTTTTATCTACAGAATGTGAGTTATAAGATAAGAACTGGGATCAATTGAGTAATTATCGTTTTTTGAAGTTTACTGCGTTACCAGATCAGAGTCGCATAATGAGCCCATTCACTCGCAAAAGTTTTATTTATCGTTCGTCTTAAAATGCGAAGTAGGCGTTGGGAGTAGTTTGTTTGGCGGATTGGGTCGAGTTTGTATTTGCGGATAGGCGGAGGGCGGTGCCACGCCGGCCCAAGTCTGTAACAATAGACGGCTCAGTGGCGGGGCTTTGTTGTGGTCAGTTGCCCCTCCTGTGCCGTGTTCACAGCCAGCCCTTTCTGTCTGTGTCTGCGTGTGCGTTCCGAGCGAGATGTGCGTACCGCAGACCGCAGGTTTTGCGTGTGCGTGCGGCTATGATCCCTCCCTGTTATGTTATACGGGTTCTGTCGCCATCCCGGCCTTGATTCGAAAGAGAGTAAAAAAAATCGCCGTTATCTCGGCCAACATTCGCCGAATGTGCCGTTCACCCGATTCACCCAACAATTGTTTCAGTGAAATTTTGGTTAATACGTTATTTTGATACCTGTGGAAAAATTACTGTTGGATTATTCGACAAATTCGATCCATGCTAGACTCGTTTGTGGATGATAATAGAGTATGATTTATATTAAAAGGTATATAGCTGATGTATTTACTTGAAATATGCAACGTAAGAATTATTACATTGCAGTGTAATTGGCGTCAATTAACTGCATTTCAGATAAAAATATAACTAGTCTTTATTTAGTTAACTTTCCCTGTGCGCATAGACAGAGTACATAAACTATACATAGACTGGCGCGCTGCACGCGCCTCGAGCACTAATTGCTTCAACATTGATTATCTCCACCGTTCAATTAAACTATCATATCCCGTTCTTGTTGAGAACGAAGATTCGGGTTAATGTGTTGTTGATAATGGAGAGAGTAGGGAACGTGGGCGCACGAGTTTATTGCTTTTATACGAGGTCTGACCAATAAATATACCGGGACCGACACCGTTAACATTTTATTGTCCTTCCACGCTGGTGCCGTCCCCTTCAAAAGAGCATGCGTCGAGTACTGTGCGTGGAATGACGGAAACACAATTGTTGAGCAATTTAAAGACACCTTACAAAATGCAATACATCCTGTTTTGTCGCTATTTCGGTTTAAAAATAGTGAGTTTTATTTTTTATGATAACAGTTATAGCCAGTGCGACGGACCGGGTAAGTGGTCCAAATCTGCACTTGGAATTACCGGTCTAGATTTATTTTCTAAATAAAGAACAATTTAATGCTTAAAAAATAATATTTAAATACTTTACTTTGAATGGCACGGTATATAATGAAATACCTCATTTTTATCCCGATTATACTTTGAATTATTAATTAAAGGATAATAAAAATTATGATTTAAAAAAATTACCATACACACAGTGTGTTATATAGTCAGAAACACATGACGGCAGCACAAAATGTTCAACGTATGTAGAAATAATATATTTCACGGTAATCCGAAATGTAACATACTGGAAAAACATTTGAAGAATACATCTATATTAAATATTGTTGAAAATAATTGTGCTCCAACTGAAATTTGATCTTTAATTTAACACATCGACGCCGGCCGCTGTTAATTTCGTTATCGTGTTCTTAATTGGGATCTACTTATCTCCTAAATCACCACCGCTCTGTCTCTCCTACTGGAACAGGGTGTCTTCTCTGTAAGCGATTAATAAGATGAATCAAATATAAAAGCTGGATTCTAAACCTACCTTTGCGTGTGCCAGTACCGTCTGATGCATCACAAATTACAAAACATTTTAAGTTAGAAATATTGAGGGAGAAATGCTTCGCCGGTAACAAACGAATCCCCTCCCCGGAGATTACGGGTAGTAATTTATAAATATACAAAAGGCCTTTCTTTTGGCAGGAAATATAATTTTTCAGTTTCCGTGTTTTTCAATCGCGTGTTGAGCCATGTAATCTGGCCTAATTGCAATGGAAAAATATTTTCCCTCGGGGGTTTTCTCTGATTTTCCGCAGCCCTTTGTGCCTCGTCGTGCCGCTTGTATCATTATATTGTAATCATTCATCTCATTTATACCCTAAATGTGTAATGTATAAACAGTGTACCTTCTAGGACGAATTACTTAATCAGTCGATTCAACGTTGTGATAAATATACAAAAAATCCGTTCGCTCCGGCAGAAAATCACGTCTTGGCTCGTGCATATAAATTGTTTTCTCTTCTCGTTTGATTTGATTTCTATTTTCGATTTTTATTGACCGTGGCCTATAAAGTTATCGGTTCTCAATTTATTTATCCGGATAATAGTGTTCAGGTTTCTAACACGGCGGGCGGACCGAGTCGATGATATATTCGAAATAGCCAGAGGGCTTTTCGGCGTAAAAGCGGTCGGGATACGAAGATGGATGTAAACGGTTTGAAATGGCCGTCTGATTGAGGAGCGGTGACCTCCAAAAGTGTAGAGATTGCAGTCGTCTTCTCGACTAGCGGCAGCTGTACCCAGGGGGGCAGGTGTTCGGCACTGGCAGAGCCGGCACCTGCCTCCGGCATAGAAATCATTTCAAGAAATTAAATGCAAATGGGATGCTTACAAGTCCACGCCTTCCCCAATTAAGCGGCAAGTTTGGCGAACTTGAAAATGTCCGGACTTTGATTGGGTTGACTGGTACCCGAACGTTGAGCCCAGCGTCAGCACGTTGTGTACTCGGTCTTCCAGCTATTAAAATTTCGCGTTGAAAGGCGGTGTATAAGTTGGACAGGAAGAGTACGAAATGAAGCCGTACTCCTAGAAATTCTAAATTCTCTAAACATTCTCTTTCACTTATTACTAAAAAATAAATTATTTTCGACACGTCAACGACCCGTAAATAACTTTGTACTCGTAACAATAACCCGTTAATTCTATATAACAGTCGAATATTGGAGTGCAGTAGTTCAAATAGGGGGTTGCGCGAGGATGCGTAATGCGATATGGACACACGTGTCCTGAACCGTGACTCACACAATGTTATAAACGGTGGGATAGATAAGATTTGTATTTTTTAATAACAACAATGATTATCGAAAATTTCGTTTTTCCTTCGATGCTACCGCGTTCAAATACAATCTGCGACGGTCTAATTATAATTAAGATTATTATTTTTAATTATTATTACTGCACTAATCGCGACCGACTGCGTTCAAGTCGAATACCATGATTCTGTGTACGTTTGCTCGCTCCCGAGAACGTCCGCTAATATTAGGCAAACCTATGGACGTTAACGTTCTGACGGTTCGAGGTTAAATGATAAACTGGATTTGATAAAATATCCTAGAGTATTAATGAACATTTAACAGTGACAAGATCGTACCTGTAAAATTGGCCAGCTGGCCAGTTTTTTTTAAACGAGAAATTTACATTTGTTATTTGGGAATAACAAATATCGTGCAAATATTTGAACAGTGCCGTCGAACAAATATGGGCGAGTTTAGGTTTTGTTGTGCCCGTTTTTTTCACACCTTTCTTGCGTAACCCAACGCGGAGTTGTTGCGAATAGAAGCGTGTCGTGCTCGGTGGAAACGCAGAGGAAAAAGAGTTTCCCTTGGGGGTTTTCTCTAATTTTCCGAAGCCCTTTGTACCCTCCCTCCCTTTGCCTCGTCTCTCCTCTAATAGTATTAGAGCCCTCGTCTCCGTAGTTTCGTTTTCCAACATTTGTACGGAATCCAGTGCACACTCACACAGTCTCTCTAGTCAGGAGAATTGCCGATGTAGATCTACAGTCGTTGGATCTTTTGCATATTAAATTCCTGCTTTTATGTCCGACCCCGTTAGTTTTTAATCTATAAAATGTTGCAACGAATCTTCGAACGCGTAAATGACTTTCTAAAATTAACACCGGATCCCAGAATAGATTTCAGAGCGGCTGAAATGAACTACGGCTCCCCCAAAAAACAAACTGAAGACTGATTTTCCTTCGTTAGAAAATTCGAATATGAAAATGAGCATGTAACAAGTATAAAATTAACTGTGTGCACCATTCTTATTTACAATACAGACACTCTTGCACATACGTCCCATAAAATTGCTGGTGGTTTTTCAATAATTCAGGATGGCGGGTGAATAGTAACAGTGCATTTTAATCGAACAATCTATATTGAATCTAGTATTGTTTAGGTCAACTCGGGTGAAGAGAGGCTAAGCTTAGAGCAACCTAATGCAGTCGATTGCGCTTAATGCACTTAGTATGTACGTCTGCTCTCAAAATACGCAGGGGATGGGTTATATATATTATATATATTTGTACATATTTCAGTGGACTTAATATAGACGCCTGAAAAGGAAGTGGCCACGCGACTTAAATGTTTAAATAAAATGTTTAAATAAATAAAATTAAAAAAATAATACTAATAATAAATAAATAAAATAAAATAATAAAAAAAGGGGGAACCAGTGGGTTTCTCCTCTAATTTTTTACTATTGTAGCTAGTGCCTATATAAATGTTGCTTGTTGTGTAATTTTACAGTTGCAACAATAAAAGAGTGAAAAAAATAATATTAATAGCTTGACATTAATTATATCAGGAAATATAGCACGGGGGTATATCCCTTATGTGTAATGGGGAAGTAAATCAACCCCTCTTAGTGAACGAGGGCGTGAAGGGTGCCGGCCATTATTCTGCCTTAGCCCTCCTCTACCCGGCAATTTTTAACCGGCAAAATAAACGGAACGCGCAAATGAGACGTTACTTAGCGAAATGGGACCCGGGCCGGCTGATTGTTGTCCGGTTAACCGTGTTCCGGCTATTAATCGGCTGGCTTGGCACCAAAGCCCTATTTCAGTCGCCGCTTTTAAAAGCCGGTGCTAATTTTATTGCTACCGACTCACACCGGACTTTTTTCTTGTTTTTCAGTTTCGCCCGAAACCGTGACCGAACCGAACCGCGTGCACTCTAGCCGCCTCTCCTCTGTACAAGCGCCAGGCCGTATTTACTTTGGCCGCCCACGAATGTGTATCCTATTCACCTATTGTGTTTCATCCCTACGTCTTATATTTCTTCTTTCTTTAATTCCAGTGTATCTGACGCTAAGAAGAATTACTGGGTTAGTTGTAAGTAGTCATACACACTAGGATCCCCCAACATTCATTTAGCCATTCCGTGGAGATCTATTCTCATATTTATACACTGTGCTGAAGAATTACATGGTCTGAATTGTGAAATGACCTTTACTAATTAGGACATCGAAATTACCACGTGATTCATTCAAGAATTTGTGGGATTTGTTTTGTGTTAACAAAAATTAACGAATGAGTTGCGTCTGTAGGTCTCCCGTATGAATGTATAAAGATTGGAACAGTGCGAAGAAGTGTTGTAAATATACAAGTGGAAGTGAAGTAGACGTTTCCCCAAGAACGGGGCCGCTAATGAGAGTTTACCTCTCACGGTAAGCGAATAATAAAAATTATAAAAGGAACGCCGGTGAGAACATGACTAATTAAGACTGCGTGCAAAGTCAAAGAATGCAAGACAAAAAGTTAATTACAATTTTAATATTTTGAATGCACTAATATTGGATTATCACGTTGATGAAATGTAAAGGTTTACAATACGATTTTTAAAGTGTTACTTTTCTCAAGAATCCTTCGCCAACATTACTTCGTAAGGAGTGTTACAGCTTTTTGTATGGACTATAACAAGATTGTTGTGTCTAACAGTTTTCAGGTTTCCCGCGTATTAATGTTGACATAAATAGAATCGTTGCCTTTTCACGTGTCAAGGCAGTCATGTACTTCTTCTAACAGTAACATTCGTAATTCGACATTTACATTTTCCGTACATATCCGAGATATTGGTATAGTGAAATTCCTCTTAATACTACTGCTATATATTTTTTTCATAGTTATTGACAAACTTCGTCGGTATTTTTTGTTAACGTGCGCTTAAACTGTTATCTTTTATCTCTGACATCGTTTATTCAAAACTGGGCTATTGATACAAGAGTTTTATCTACTTGATGATTATTTTAGATGCACTTACAATCGTAAAAATCTTAATCTTAAAGAGCATTTGATTCGTCAGCAGTGTTTATTTCGTTTCTGTTTTTATATAAAAGGGATGATTTTTGTTAAGCACTTATTGACTACGTATATTATTTTTATCGGATGTATGTTACACGTGAAAGACTGAGTTTCTGATTCTATACCCTATAGCTTTCTCTATTTCCACCATGGACTTCGCCAGAATGCTTCATTAATAGAAAGGGTGTAATATCTGCTATAATAAAGTGTATAGTGTTCATAACGCTCTTTTCCACGCCCTGTCTCGTGTTGGCACTTCCACTAATTTCCAGTCGGGGGCACTACAACGCCGTCCTTATGCCCGTCTGCCGTGTTGGCTTGCAGTTACAGAAACCGATTTAAGATGGGGTAGGGGTAGGGGGTTGATATAAGCCGAGTTTAGATTCCCGACCGGTTCTATTTCTGGACCGAATTACCGGCCGAGTGTTATTTTCGATACGGAGACGGAGGGAGGAGGGAACTCTCACCGGAGGGGTTCGCGTGATCGGAAAATCACGATACCGAGGAGTGACCTAGAATAAGGGCGTTTTCCTGCCTCCTCGAGTCCATCAATTTTGATCGTTTATTGAGTTTATTGGGGCTCTCCTCCATTGAGCCACTCGGATTTTACTGCCAATCTTTCCAGAACAGAGCCAGTTAATTTTACTTATTTTTAACCCCTCTGATAGGGGTTAATAGTTCGGACGAAGATTTTCCCGTTTATTCAGTTATACCTAACGGAACCCAGTAATATTCGAAATAGTGTATAGTGATATAAAAATTTAATTTTAGATAATATTAGTTTTAGCAATATTAGTAAACGTAAGATTCGATAAGGGGCCTGCTGCCAAGTAAATTCGTGCAGTGACCGATAGACATAAACAGAGAATCATTCAACTTCTCGATTATGCAATTTAACGTAATACGCCAAACCTATTTTCTGAGCAATTAGCGAATTTTAATTTTGAAACTTGGTTTCTTTCCGTAATCTAGTGCTCGTATGCTGGTATAACTTACGAACATCGATGGGAAGGATAACTAGGGTCTGATTCCTGGAACAACCGCGGCCGTACGGGAAGATAAAGGAACAGGAGTGTTGTCGTAAAATTCGATAATAATTTACGGTTAAATTGTCGTGTAATTATTTACTCTGTGGAAACGGGCCGCAAATAACGCTCGCAATTCGAAATTAGCCGGCCTCGAAATGCCAGCCGAAATGTATCACCGTGTGGGCGGCCACATTTAAGGCATATTTTTGTTTTTTAATTGAGCGTTCTAATTGTTTAAACAACCAACATGCTGAATAAACGAGCCGGTATAAAACGCGCGTGTACGACCTTGGTGATTCACCAATCCAATGTTTTTTTCCATGATATTTCTTCGGTATTTTACGAATGTTATGCTTGTGAATGTCGATAAAACTTGAACAGATAAGGTAGACCTACCAGAAAGTTTCTTAATTTATCGGTTATGAAAATGATATGCGTTAATATTAATAGTCGCCCTTAGCTGCTCACGAACCTCTTCTAACAAATATGCTTCGTATTATGTTTCATGCCATTTTAAACTGCTATTGTAGTTTGACATTATTTCACTTATATTCATTTAACTTAATTTTATACATAAATATTTTTTCTGCAGTAAATTTATCATTAATTTTGTAGTGTTTTCTCAGTATTTTATATTGGAGTCGTATAAATGTATGGGATCCGCCGTTGTAACTTCACAATTTTAAGTGTATTTGCATGGGAAGGAAAGTTCTTTTGCCTTTCACATTATGGGCTCAAAGTTTTAGGAGGCAAAATGTAGAAGTTGAGGTTTTTGGTGGACTAACTTTAGAGTTGGGGGGTTGTAGTGAAATTTGGCAGATGCTCCCGGTGAGATAGGCTAACCCGTAAAACAGGCAGGTGCCACCGGTTTAGTATCGGCTTCGTTTAAGGCGCTCACCGGCACCATCTCCTCTATTTTACTGTTCTTTCAAATTCATGTGTACACATAGGTGTCTACGTGCACTTTTGTTATGTTAGTGGCATTATAGTATGAGTATGAAAATATATGGTACATAATAATAATATATGTTGAGAGCTTAAGAATTTTATGAATTGAAATAAATTTTAATCAGTTAATTTTAAATGTGTTATTCAAATAAATGTATTCTAATACGTATCAGGATGTATATAATAATATAAATGCATGTATATATATTTATATTTATACTTAAAAAAGTTCTTTATACACAATCAGTATTCTATGGACACTGAATAGTTATGAACTGTCTTTTTATTTTTAAATGGTCGTTTAAATTTTTATGTTGGAAAATTTTGAATGTTTATAATTTTCCTAACTGCATTGACATTTCCACATTATTAATTCTTGTCTTAATAGATTTAACTTTTCCTCCTTCTACTGCACAGGTTGGCTCTATTATTGCATTTCAAACTTTGTACTCTTTTGGCTTAGAGAAATGTTTTTATACAGTATGTATTGTAAACTTAGCATATTGTATATATTGTACAGTATGATAAGAGGCAGGTTTAACAGTAAAGACTGTTTAAATTAAATTATTATTATTTGGTAATTAATGCTCCATGTGAATGCTTTTAATGCTATCTAATGTTTATTAATTCAGCATGACAACTCTTGATAGGAAGGTAATATTGTAACGATACAAACATACAGAACATTCACTTTAATTGCTTACAAGTTTCAGTTTCTCAGTGTCCAGAGTGGAGTCAGTAATTTAATTTCCCGGAAGTTTCAAGCCAGTTTTGAAAGGCGCACTGAAATAAAAGTTCGATGAAGGTCATTTTTTCCATGTTGAGCGAGAAGTTGTCGAGTTAATTTAAGAATGTGGCGCGGACGTTGGAGCAAGGGGCGTTTCCTATTCCAATAAATAAGACACGTGTTGACTGGAAGAGGGCGCCACGTGTACCAAACCCGACCTGTCTCTCTGCCTCTCCGCTACCTAAATGACATCCCATTGTCGATGTAATTATACCACTATTTTTGGGCCTAACCGTCCGAAATTATACCACTGCCATTGTATGTATATGATCCTGACTTGGTACACGTAAATTGTTCGAAATTTGTTCGAAACTTTTACGATTTTCCAAACTGGTTGATGTTCTTTTACATCTTGTTCCCATTATAGTGAACTACATTGAAATATTAGTTTAGGAAAAAAACATTTAATTAGCCCACTCCAAATATTCTTTTAAATTTACTTGCTATACCTTTTTGGTGGCGGAAATATCCAAATAATTATTTACTACGAAGTACTAATTGTTATTAAGGGAAAAAACATATTATCTGCTTTGTTACGATAATTTAATACTGTTATACATTTTTAATAATTATCCATCGGATATTAAAATGTCATTTGATAGTGAAATAGAGAGGGTATACTTTCGAGGTTAGACTGTCGCCGTGTCGATATTGCCTGTCTAGTTGACTGCTAATTGTGCTAATTATATTTCGCAAGCTATTACCTCCAGTTAGAGGTGTATTCCTTCAATGAGCGTCAGATATACGATACCGTGAATTTGTTTTGGGACACATAATTTTTGCATTGGGTGCTAATAAAAAATAACGACCACTGATTTGTTTAGATACTTGGAATTTTTCTGTTTGACTACTCATTTATGATATACGTTTTCAAATAATATATGTTTATCACACCATATATTATATGGGTAAACAAATTATCACCTATTTTCATGAGAATAATAAACTTTTTTTTTCTATTTCGTCTCTCCACTCGCCTATTTCATCTTAAGCTAAACCGGTTTCAGCTTCTAGCTTTCGTCGGTAGCATCATGTCAGTCCTGTCCCTGTACCGTTACCGGTATATATAGACCAGTGGACGATATTCCAAACCTTGAATTGATTATAAATGTTGCACTTTTCTCGCTTTTTTACCAAATTTTATTTTGGCCCCATTCCGCCCCGAGTTATGAATTATTCTTCTATAATGGATTCTGATAAAATAAGAATGCCATCTCCCGCTGCTTTCTCTTGGAGAAGGCCGGGCGACACTTTCTCTTTGTTTGTTTCTTTTCAATTGATCCGCGTTGGTGTCGATGTGATAACGGGGGTATTCGGATATCGGCATTGGTACCATCAGGCTGCTTACGTTCTCCGTAATGGGTTTCAACTCAGCGATTGCATTATCCACATTCGTTTACCCTGTTCGTGTCCGACGTTCATATGTTAATGGTACGTTCTGGAAAAGAACATTACTACTTGTTGATACATTAAACTACAATAGATCTCGTGCATCAATTGCATTTATTGTTTTAATATGAATAAATTTTAATTTGATAATTTCCGTGAAGGATAACCGACGCTCCTGAGATCCATCTCACCCGCGCTACGGCTTTCAGCGAGTCTGGTACTATTTCGGGATTCGTTTAATGGACCAACTCTGGCTATTATTGAAAACGGATTTGTTGTATTTGGTTTCGGGCCAATTTTATAGGATAAATAAGCGAAACTGATTCTCTCTCTGATTGACGAGGAGGCCATCCGCTGAGTAATTAAAGAGGAAACTACCCGCATAATTATATTTTAAATATTTTATGATAGATATGTATACTACCGTCGTCTTTTAAAACTTGAACATGACTGAAAATCCAATATATGTAATACGTAGAAGTGGTCTGAAAAATACCATATACTTCCGTGATATTCGTTATGATACGTTTGTAATAATGCTATAGCACATTGAAGAATTGTTGGTGCCATATTTCATTTTTTTCTAGGTCCAATTTGTCCTGCTCATTAATAATCTTCCCTCAATTTTTTTTGTCTTGATCGGCCATTAATTACACGCATAATTTGTCTCTAACCGTCTAACCGTTTAATAGTGTCCGCAATTACACGGAGAACAGCAATTATAGAGCGGCTTCCTACATTACTTTAAAAAAAAACGCTTCAGTTTCACTGCGCCGTCCCAGTGAAATTGTCTGCCTTTCTCCGAAGAAAGCAGAAGGCCGGACAAAGTTGGGGGCTTTTTCGACCTGTCATCGCCACATTAAATCGCCCAGTTTGGCGATCGCACTTAGGTGATACGAAGTTATCATCGCGATCTCGCGTTAGTATTTTCTCCATTCTCCATAATGAGATTGCCCGTACAAATAAATGCCCGTCATTCGGTCGCTTTTGCAGAAACTTTAGCGATTGGTGACAAGTCAGGAAATTCAGGTTGGATTTTTGACTCTAGAAGAAATAGTACATTTTTCATATAAACATTGTGAAGTTCAAAATAATATAAACCTGTTTAATTATCGTTCAAATTAAGTAAACGCGTGAAATCTGTTAAATAAACGTGATATTTCATTTATATTTTAGCTATCTTTGTTATTTCACATGTGATACATAATGGTGGATGTAGTATGGATGGTATAGTTATTTTGTTCCTAAAATAAATTTTCTAACCATTCTTAATGTATCATGATGAGGTCAGTTTCATTCTATATTAGTTATCTATAGGTCCATACTTGCGGATATATATGTATGCACATACATATACAAATAATATATTTTCCTAAATAAATTAGCAACCAAGTAAGGTACCATTTATTTTTAAAATACAAATTACACAATAGTGTAACCTAAAAAAGAAACATAATTCTAGATTAAAAATCTCACATTTTAGTATAATTCGGGACATTTTAACAATATTTCAGTTTGTTCTTCTGTGTTTATACTTTTATTTATTACTTATAAGAAACATTCTACTACTGCCAAATCTTTTCAAGTATCTTTGTGGAATATTTTTTGAAATTTAATAGGAATTCATAAACAGGAAGTTTGATTATCCGATATCTGGCATAAGGACGGCCTGACAACCGTCGCGCTCTGGCGGCGACAGCCCCACTAGTGAAACTGGGCCTAGCAAGGGTTTGAATCTAAATTGCTCTCATTGTCAGTCAATAGACAGGTTTTATTGATACTTAACCCTGAGTAGTCTCAGGCTACCGAAAAAAGTCGAAACTTTAA
The DNA here is from genome assembly GCA_019843655.1 of Lethocerus indicus. Taxonomy (NCBI): domain Eukaryota; kingdom Metazoa; phylum Arthropoda; class Insecta; order Hemiptera; family Belostomatidae; genus Lethocerus; species Lethocerus indicus. The sequence continues at coordinate 22,302,470 of JACDQD010000007.1, forward strand.
TGCGCCCAGCGCATTGCAATGTCTTACTCAGTATACATAGTGAGAAATGATTAATAAAACGGTATGTCAACTGTCCAATGGGCAGAGTCCCATTCTTCTTTCATTACATTCATATGGAGCATACAAAATTGTTCTAAGTTTATAATGAATCTATGTATACATATATTTTGTATAAACCCTATGTTGCAGCCATAGTGATAAACTATGAATAACTCTCTTATGTTCTTAACCTCATATTGACATTTTTACCGAAATATATTATTTTTTATAACCGCAAGAATGACTGAATAAAAATGTTTAATTCGAACAGATAGATATTTTTCAGTTGGCAGGATCCATATGCCAAATCAAGAGTAATATTTGGATCAAGGTCAGCGCAGTGCTCCATTCATATAAATTAATATTTATAGCGATTAATATTATCGCCATTCAGTATAATTACGATTATATATAGTAGTATTGATCCACATCAATTTTTAGCATAGCGATGTGAATAGAATAACGTTCGTCTTATCGAATTTGTGGGTTTATATTGAGGATATATTGGACATTGTAACATGAGGCTATTAGCGTGTATAAATAATGATAAAAATAGACAGTGATGAAATCAGGCTGTTTTCTCGACTGCCCATTTCGGAACATTATTGACATCTTCTTGCAGTGAAGCAAACAGGAATCATTTTGATAATTAACACTCGTAATTTTAACAGTATCAGTCTGTACTTTCTCCTTCCAGGTAAACTGACAGAAAGTTCTTGCGAATATATATTCTGATTATTACACTTGAGTTTAACTAATTTCTCTCCTTTTATAAATCTATCTTTTTGCTGTTGATTCAAGGAGCGCGGCGTGTGGAGTGAATTTTCTTTAAGTTCTTTTATACGTCGCAGAAGTTTTGCTTATGTACCCCGGACTCGGGGGACTCTCCCCGTTGCTGAAATAAAGTCACTAATACAGAGTAGTGACTTTATAATACAGAGGAGCCGACAAAAATAATTGTCCGACTTTTGCCTCGGCGGACGAAAAAAAGAAATTACGCTCTCCGAGACCGCACACCGCAGAATTCCGTCGGTAAACCGGAAGTTCCTGCGGCTTTTTATCCTTGAGGATGAATGAGATTCTTCTCTTAAAGGAGAACATAGTTATGTGTCTCGTATAAAAATAACTTATTTAACCCGTCATTGTACATTTTTAATTCACTTCATAAATTTTCAGCGGTCCTCTATCCGCGCCCAGTCGTAACGTCCTGGAACGTGTTATATGGCAACTTTCTAAATAGGAATAAGCTAAATACAATGGATAACTTAGCGTTAGGAATGTTGAAACAATTAATCCCAAATCAACACCTATTTCCATTACGGAATAGCCTAAATATACACTGCACAGAAAAAATATGGGTTATTGAAAAAGTAATAACTGTACAATATTGTATATTATTAATAACGAAAAAGTATTCACCTAACATTTATGGTTTTATTTTCTACTTTTTTCGTCAAAAGTGAAATTTCAGATTCAGTAAACATGTTTCAAACTAACCTTTGTATACTGATGGAAAACCGAGCTAAAACGTCATTTACTCGGTTCTTTAATTTTGAAATTACTTATAAACATGAGTCTTTTTGAAATATTTCGCTGGTAGACCGACGTACTGTGATTGGACGGTCCAAGGACCCCCTCAAGAAAGGACAAAACCGAGGTGGGGCTTGGGTTAGAATGCCGCGTGATTATTGCGTCCCTTTTCGTGTCTTGCTACAAATTCTCCGTCGTTCCACTTCGAACGGGAGCTTTCCAAACCCGAATCCCAATAAGAGACGTCGTCCAAATGCGAGTCTCATTTAAATTGTTGAGTTTAGCGGCGGTTCTGGTGGGGATGCGGGGAGAATGCGGGGCTCTCTCCCCCCACCCCTTGGATAACTGTACACCGGGAGGCCCCTACTCCACTTCGCATTCCACGGCAAAGCTCGTTCCAAGGAGGATCTACGTCTTGCTGACCCGTTCCAATCGGTACTTACTTTTTTTCACTCAAAAAGAAAAGACAGAGACAAAAAGAATCAGTGATTTCATGTAGTGTCGTATGTTGTGCGATCACCGCGTGTGATGGAAACAGTCCTTAGCGGCCAGTGACTCAACCGAGTTGCGTCAAAACCCCGTCCACCAGAAGTAAGGATAATCTCAGATATCTGTATTATATTCCTGTTGACGTATTTTTTGACAGTGTGAATTTTTTATAAGGGCGAAAAGAAAACTCCTCCGATATTTCCGGCTCGGTTTTTCAGGTTGGCGTTGTGAAATTTGTCGCGTATGGATATGTTCTTGTCGCGGCCGAATCCGAGCCAAGTGTAGGGCGAATCTTGAAGAAAAAACAACCTCCTGGCCTTTGGCCACCCTAGTTATTTTTAAATTGTGCTCGCATTTATTCTATCTTGGATGGGATTTGAAAATTCCTGATGTGCAAGAACAGTTTCCCAAACAGTCTTGCAATTATCTGAAATATTTTGGTGCGATTGTAGAGAATGAAAAAACGAAGGGATTTGCATGCTTGGAATTGAATCTGTTTGGGGCTCGATTTCTTGTTCCATTGTAGTATAAGTTACTTCGTACAAAACTCTTTATTTGTTAAAATTGAAAACAACACGGAACTAATTTCTGGTATTAAGACGTGTCACTCGAAACGTTAATTGGGCGGGAATTTTTAATTTCTATAACAATATTGTGAACTCAACATTTTGATGTTTAAAATGGCAAAAACGTCGTTAATATATTTAGCTCGAAGTGATCATTAGGACAATCAAGAGTTTCATAATATGGGATCGTAAAAATAAAGTGCTCTGAAGTCTGGCATAGTGTTTTAGGGCGGTTCTTATAATGGGCACAGTCTTCCTTCAACAGTCGCCGCAACAGCATAATGGGGGCAGAGATCGTCTGACGGACTTCTTCTGACGGTTTAATTTCTTTTTTTCTCTCAATGAGTCCATGAGTCAGTCAGTCAATTGAAGACCCTTGTGAGAAGAGAGAGAGAAAGAGTGGCCTGTCGGTTTGTAATTACCAAAAAAATTTTTTGTTCGTTTCCTTTCAAGTTATTGTGAAATGTTTCCTACAGGATTTTTGTTTGTTATTAAACGCGTTCACTTGAAAACCATCCGGAGCCCTGCTATTTGAAGCCCATTTTAGGTTTCAGAAAGTCCAATATGTTCGGGCGCCCGTCACTTCTCATAATAGAGCGACCACAATGGAACCTCTGTTGTAGATTAAGCTGGGTGATAAGTGAGGCAGTGGTTAAGAAAGTACTCAGTGGGTTTATGGACGGGACAGAATTTTAACAATAGTCACTCTTCCAGTTTCTGAAAATACTTTCAAATGAATTTTAAATGTCTGTTTTTGTCTCCGTTGAACAACCTTAAATGGCATTGTTCGACCTTATGAGCTGATGTTAAATTCAGTCTCGTTATATTTGTTGTTTGTTTCAGCCCGGTTATTATGTAAGAGTCCGGGGGGGGGGCTCGTTGGAGCCCATTATAATTGCATTATGCCTCTGTATGAGGTTTCCTACCAGCATTCGGTTCCATTTCAAACTGTAGCCTTTCCATTTATAGCCAACAAACAGACAATGCTCGGGTGAATAATTGAATTAGACCGCTCTAATTTCCATTGATGCCATATTTTGGATAGGCGACTGTGTGCTAGATTCCGAGAGCTTTCGACTTCTAGTCCATTCAGTTTTGTTTGAGGAGATCCAGAAATTTTGTATTTTACATTGTATTAATTACTCGGTGTGCTACTGTAGAATTTCTTCAACTACCCGGCCACCGGGCATATGAAATAGGATAATATCTAATAACAATACGTATATGCTCGTACCCAGTTAGGTGAAAAGGTTCACAAGAGAAGAATCTGTTCAGGAAGCTAAATTGGAATATTATATACGAAAATTGATGACATAATGGAAAATTACATACAAAACGAGAAAGGACTTGTCCGGAAAATGAACAGCAAAAACCTGGAACAGAAGGTCGAGAAGGCTTCTAACTTACGCCGTAGAAGGCTTAGAGAGAGCCTCGAAAGGAGGGATAATATTCCCAATTATTTTCCCATACCTATACTATCCTCTGCAAACATTAATAAGAAACTAAATCGGGCGTTACTTAATAATTCGTGCCAAATGGAATTATAGAATTGGAAGGCACAATTTTCTCATGGCGCGTCTACAAAGATGACGGACACGTTGGAACATGTCGAGACTTGCATTGCAAGTCCCGAGTTCGGTCACAACAGGAATGAGGTCTTTTGTCCTCGTAATAAATGCCTATCTATTATTTGGTTATAAATTCACCGTTTTTTACTTTAGGGGACGACAGGGTAGCGCACTTCTCAAGTGGAAAAAGCTTGAAATAAATATTATTTTTAACTTAAAGTACTGATTCTTGCTGCAGTTTTGTAAGAGACATTTTCGAGTTAGAGACATGATTTTAAAACTCTTCTAATCTGATATATTTTATTGAACAACGATAGTGTTAAGTGTTCTTGTTGCCCTATCGCCGTCCTATTTACACTCGGATTTTATATCGGTGTTTGTCCAGTAGAGTAGTGTGGTGAAGTGGTGGAGCTCTCTTCGGTTCGACCTTCCTCGCGTCCTTTCGAGTTTTCACAGTGGGAAAAAACTGTCCCCGCTCCCACCTACCGTCAAGGAAAATTATAATAGAAATCTCCGCCTTGTTTTCTCAACGCTTCCAGTGAAATCATTGTATTTGGAAACCTAATTCCGTAGGGAAAATGCGAATTAGTTTTCTTCGCGATTCGGAAGCGTATTTTCGTTGCATTGTTCTCATGTGTCATTATAAATTACATCCTACCATTGAAATATACAAATATATTACATTATGACAGTATATATAATTGTCGGTATTAATGATGAATTGAATGTAATGAAAAATAATGCTCGTAATAGTGCGCGTAATACTTACGTTTGTAAGTAAGTGTTCTGCGAAAAGTTAATGATGGGATTTAGTGTCAATTAAAAGAAATAATTCAATCTATTGTTTCGATATAATTATTGTCCGATACCACGAATCCGATACCGGACCGATACCAGGAAGAGAACCCCTACCGGAAGTAATACAGATTGAAACTCTAAAGAATATAATTGTTCCGATTGTACGCTGTTTTAATGTTATTTCGGATGACTCTTCAAAATCCTGTTTGCTTTTAAACAACATTATGGCTCCTTGCCTCGTTTGAGCAGCACGCAAATGCTTATCCGCGTCGGTCGTGAACTAGATCTCTCCGACTAGTTCCTCTTATTTCGATATGTACGAGGTTAATAGGATTTCGAAATAATATGTAATATCAACCGATTGTGATTTGTATGAGAGTTCTTGGTCCTCGGGTATGAGATGAAGATGTTTGAGTTGTGGGGATACCACTTAAATTCAAATTATTTAAGATACCGGGACCGGTATCTTACCATAGGACCATTTTTGGAAATGGAGATATACGACTGCAAGGATCGATTTTTCATATCTTAGCCACACTTAGAGTAAACGTGCGGTTGTACAACTGAACTTTGGTTTATGCACATTTATCAAAAGGCTATAATGGTAGCATCGATATTCGATAATTATAATGGGATTCGGACGACGGGTCGAGCAGGTGTGCTGTGGAGTCAATCTCAGCTGGGCCATCCGTTTTCGGTTCCAACGGGTCCGTTTCGCCAATAATTGGCGCGTGCCAATTCCCCGGGGGTCATCACCCACACGAATTACTTTTCTTTTTCTCTTTTTCTGTATTTTAGACCGCAGCTGCACCCAAATTTCTTTTTAATCGTGTTTTTAATCAGCCTTCTGCAACGCCAGGTGCCAACTAAATTTAGATTTTTAGCGAAGTCCGTCATAAAAGGATTTAAAAAAACTATTTGAATGCAAATTTTGATATCTTGATTGGACTTGAAAACTTGACTCGTTGCCTAAGAAGCGACTGCTTACCGAGTTATATTAAAACTATCATTTTATACGTAAATCATAACAATCGCGGCAATATTGTACCCGCGCGTCGCCCTATGCAAAATTAATATCTTCCTCAGATTAAAAATTCCCAGATACCGGTAACGACGTTATTCGTATAGTACATTGGAAGTAGTAGTACTGTGGAATTCCGCTATGTTATCTCGGTATAAAGTTTAATTTACGGTCTGGGGGACACTTAAGTCCCCCTACGTGTGACGTCACTCGGCTATAAGTTCAGTGTCTTCCACATTCCTCCACGAAACGACATTCTTCCACCTCGGTCTTGTCTGCCCGCTAGATTTGCATTCTCTAATTGAATTCCCCCGTAAATGCGCCCACCTTATTAAGTGTTGTAATTAGTAATTGAATTTTTAGGTTTTCATTTCAAACTCGATACATACCAGGCCGTATATTGTGAGGTCTGCGCTAATATCACCGCTGGAATACGAATGATCTATGATAGAAGAAGGTAGTAATTAGTGTACACAATACCTCTCTTTTATTATTTATATTTCAGAACTTTCCCATGACTTCCCATTAAATTTAATAATTGGTCACGAGTTGTTTTTATGTCCACTAATAACAACCTGGATTACAATCACTCATGCCATAATTTGCTTCCTTAGGCTTATTTTACTCTACACCATACCCGTTGCAGTCGATTACTTAGGTTTCCAGATCTTTTGTTCTGTTAATAATATAGATGCAAAGCGGTACAACTACAATTAAATTTCTATGATTAGTACTAACCAAATTACTGTTGCTATTGACGATGGCGAGGAGCCGAAACAAACAGGCGGAAAGTGGGGAGATTTAAAAATATCACGCAAGCGATGAAAGAATTACACCACTTAACATAAACCAGTATTCATTTTGACACTGCATACATTACTGGTCATTATAGTCAACACTTCCTTATTATCGATGCTAACTCATACTGGAAATGTTTGTGCTGGAAATGATTGTTTCTGTCCATAAAAACAGGGCGGACATGCTGTATGATCTCGTAAACATAAGTACCAATTATTTCATCATACATGGCGCTCTGTACTTCCTGCCTTATTGCGTTTATGTGCTCGGTAATTCTCTTGTAATTCGTCGTTGTATAACGCTTTGTAAAATCGGCGCGTGTCGAAACTTACGCGCTATTCTATAACGTTTGATGCACACAACTTGTTAATTACGCTTATTTGTATTTTATTTTCATTTCGTTCCTACGCGTATAATGGAACTGATACTATTCGGACTTTCACTTCAGGAATTTGTATTTTCCTCGCAACTGAAACACGCCCTTGCTCCCACTACGTTTGGTACATAGTGAATTATTCAGGAAATCTTCGGACTCAGTTGTGGTATTTGTCAGTTTAGTTACCTCCAAAGGTGCCAACCGAACAAAAAAACGGGAGGGAAACATTTTAAGTTTCGGTTAGAGTTAATGTTTAACTGAGTAAGTAACATCGTTGGAAATACTTTTTAATTTTGTTTCCACCTATTGTGAATGTGACTGGATGTTAACAGTGCCATGTTCCGTCTCCAGTGCACAACGGGACGGAACAAGCGAAGGTTCTGTTTGAAACAACCGGAAATGCACGGGGCCGTGCCTGTTAAATATAAATTCTGTGTCCGATGAGGACAATCTAAATCGTATGATACAGGTTTGGATATAAATAGGCCGTTTTAGGCTTTACACAACGTCAATAGCATTTGGTGACTGACAGTAACAGCACTGACGGTGACTAAAATCCAAACCCGTCTAATTTAGGACCCCCATTTGATCTACCTTAAATTAGTTGTAGCTGTACATTCCTTTTTTTTAAAAACTCTATGAATGAATTTCTTAATTTTCTCAGTGTTTACTAACCTTTCTCGCAGTTTGAAACTTATGTTCGCTACCGACATTGTTGAAATGAGAAACATGTTGAATAACTCATTTAAAGTTCTGTAAAACGTTAATTCTTAAGTATGTTTTTTCTGTTGTCAAGAATGTTGCCAGTTTAATGTTTTTCACTTTTATTTCTCAAGCCCGAAAATAATAAAGGCTTATTAATTTGTCGGCTTCCTGCGGTAATAAAAACAGGGGAAAAAATATTAACTCTACATCCGCGGTGGAAACGTGTGTGGAAACCATTTTATCGAAAATAATGCGAGGAGCTGTCGAGACGCGGGGTTATATTGAATTGGCCTTGCTCGGTGGCTGGAAGTTTTTTCTTCTCTTTTTCTTCCTTCGGGAGATTATTGGGTTGACCGGGAGTTGATAGCTGGTGGCTGGGCGTGCTGTTGCCCGCCGCCGGATGTCGGCTATTTCAACGGTGTAAGCCCCTTCCTCTCTCCCTCCCACCAGCCCTTTAGCCGCTCCTTCCAATATCTGACCCTCGCTTTAGAGTTAAACCGCCGCTTCCGGGAGCCCGGGAGTTCGGCCCGGGACACAATGTCGGTTCGAAAAATACCAATTAGTGAAGAATTAAAAACAACCATTTAAACCGCTCTGGTGGAGTGGGGGTTCTAGCACCGGATAGTCGCACGCAGGCCTAGTTTAATCGTCGAGCTCGAGCTCCCCGGGGGGAGCCGGATTTAATTCTTCGATAATTGTATTCAATGACAGTGGCGACACGTGAACGGACACTGGGCCTTGGAACAAAGCCTGTTGCTGTTCACGTTGATTGAATTTTGTTCTTACGAATTAACCTACAATTACTAGACGGGGGAAAATTCTCGTGAGAAAACATCGCAGCTGTTCATACTGTCATCCGATTAGAAGTATACAGTCCTGTTTTTAAGTCACAATCCTTTGTTCATCTTTTGTGGTGTCCCATTTCGGAATTTCGGTTTCATTACTTAACACGTTCAGAGCGTATTTTAATTACATTACTTTTAGTGGAGCTCGATTATCGCCGCTGACGTAAAATCCAGTGACCAGAGTAAGAGATATTATAATCGTCTCATTTATTGTGTTAGGACACACTGAGGAAACATATTATTTTTTAATTTCAGATACAAGTTAATATGAAGAATTGTTTTATCTTGTCTCCGTGAAGGAGTTGTTTGAGTTTGTCCTAAGGTACATTATTATAAATGTATATTTTAACGCATACCGGCAGAAATCCGGAGGACGATTTGTGTCAGGCTCCCTTCATTTGGCGTTTTCCTTTTTTCCCTTTCATGTTTTATGAATTTCAAATGCCGTCGGAAAAACTCTCCCGGGCATTCCGCTCAAGGCCCGTCTCTTATGCAATATTCAGCTCTCTTTAGACGGCAAACGTTTCATTATTTCTATCGCGGCGCGCGGCGTTTTCCTGCAGGCTCCTTGATGCCAGTGATGCATTAAACGTCCGCTTATGTGCGCGTATTATTTCTCTCACAATTTCTGCAGAATACCTGCTTTCATTAGTCATACCCTTTCAGCCGAACGAATGGTTTCAAGCATTACGTTTCCCAGTTAAAAGAATACTCATCACTCTGATAATAAAGTCGCAGTTTTCATCCACAGGCAGTTCATTAATTACAAAATTGATAATGCATATCTAGCTACTTGAGAAAACAATATATGAATCACAATTTAGGTTATGGTAGTACACAGCCTAACTTCTACTCTAAGTGAACTTTGTAGTCAGTTGTTCATATTTAAGATTTTGGTCTCATGATAATTCGATAATGAAAAGAGGTAATAAAAGCCTCGTTCCTACTGGTTGTGGTTGTCAGATCACGTGGCCAGTAGGACGTCTAGTTGATCTATTTCTGGTGTGGAAGGATGAGGCCCCAACAGACGACAGACGCCACTTCCGCCCCTTCTGTCTCTCGGTAACTGTCGCCCTCCGTTTATTTCAACTTATCGACCTAACACTGGCTCTCGACCTTCTTTTTTTTAATTTTAATTAATTTGCTTTCCTCTGTTCGCTTCGTAAGGGTAAATGGAACCGAAATAGGTTGTTATATCAACAAAAGTGAATATCGGGCGGTTTGGACATACGGGAAAAAGTAATTGGAAATTATATCTGATATTAGGATGTCAAAAGCGTTTCGTATATTTATTTATTCGGGAAAATACAAATTCCCGGGCTGTAATTGTATTTTATGTCTGCGCTTTTCGTCCCTCGCTCATATGAAACCCATATGAATGTGAAAGGGCAATTTTCAGTGTTTTAAAATCCGTGAACGAAATGGGAAAATTCTGTACGCAATGTACCACACAACCCGTTTACCAATGCGATGTTCTCTTCGCTGTTTCTTTTCCCGCTAGAAAAGACTCAACATCGGGAACGACTTGAGTGCAACAATTATGTATAAGCACACAATCAATATTTCACAGCCATTTCTTGAAGAAGGTCCCCTTCCCCTCCCCCAACTGTCACTGGAAGAGTGACTCGGCGGTACAAATGGCTTTTGGGTTCGGCCGGTAATCGGCCCTGCGGAGGGTTCTGGGAAAGGAAAATGTGCGCAGTTGTGGGAACCGGCAAAAAAAACGGTGCCCGCTTCTTTAAACGTCTCTTCTGTTTCGTCATCGGCGTCATTTCCTCGCCTAATGACCTGCTTGCTTTTGGTGGGGCCGCCCTCGGCCAAGCTTAAAAACGACATTACTGGGTCACTGCACCCCACAACATTTGTAGCCCCATTAAAGACTTCATTGTCAAGCTTATAATAATTTACTTTAGTTATCATAAAAAGAGAATTTATTGTTTTGCTATGGATTTTATTGTAGGTCATTGCCTTTTGCCTCAACCCACCTCTGTTTAGTATAAACAGTGTTCACGTGACGCCGTGTCGTTTAAACGACAGTGGAATTAGCAGTTCTTATCTCATAACCGCGTTCTTATATCATTGCCATCTGTTTGTGTGTAAATTATCTCGGCGACTCCACAACGTTGGGTTGCAATATTCGTGTTGTTGTTCCTCATTATCTATCGGTTTTCATAATGTCAAAATTGCTTTCTGAGATACATTAGTATGAGCAGTTCGATGAACGATGATGAAGTGCATGCGTTGTAAATAATGATATAATTTTGATAAAAGCTTAATTTGTTTGGAAAAAATTAAAAATAGCTACTGAAAATAAGGAACAATGGAACCCGCGGAATAATTTTGAATGGCCCTCGGTGCTGCATATCGGGCTAGTTCAATTAAGTTAGTAGGCTTTTTGTATTGCGATGCGGTCACGTTGGCAAAGCCGGGCTTATCACTTATATATTTAGGACGGGGTTTCACTTTTGTCTCCGGATGATTACGTGCCAAGGTCGGACTGACGTGGTCACGTTCTTCTACGCTTCTGACCGTCATGAAAAACATGGAACGTGAGGCCGGCCCATCTGCGGGGACTTAACAACAAACAAATCCTGCCTGCTTGCTTCCTCCTACGCTCACTCCAACAGCCTGTCCGTGCTCGAGCGTTTCCTCCTTTTGATATAGTGTCATCTTACCGCGACAGAACCCGATTCATGTCTCAATAAAATTCTTATTAGTCTAATTAGAACTATTTTAAAAATTTTAGAACTAACATAAAAATCATATTTCTTACATGTTTTACGGATTATGTTTCCGTGGGACTCGCACAGGTCTATTTTATCAGACGGGTATCCAATTTACTGGAAAGTTGAAATTCCGGAGGAATCGGAATTAGTGAGACATGCGGCATGTGAGAGAGTGACGCGGGTACAATTTATTGTGCAGAGAATCCTATTTGGTCTGAGAACGACTTTCCTTCCTGTCCGACCTGGTATCGAGGGTAAGCCCAGTTACGGGTTGACCGGCCGCTGTACTCCGTTTCACTTTGATGAGAAGTTGAATAAGATCTGGTAACCGTGCACGCTCTCATTCGGGCTTAACTTTGACCTGCCCAATAAAACCGCGCATAATGCCACAAATCGCTCGGTAAATAAATACAGAAAAAAATATCCAATCAAGGAAGACGTCAGGCACTCACTTACAAAAAATCTACTGGAACAGGTAACCTTGGTCGCAGATAAAGTGTGGTGTGGTGTTATGGCGCGTGGATTCTTTTTTTATCTGATATTCAACTGTTCAAATTTTGAGCCGCGATTAATTCACTACACCTGTGATCGCGCTATCAGAATCAGAATGGGAGAGGGCATAATATTAGTTTCTTAAATTGATACTGTAATTAATAATCAATTAGTTCCTGTGTGAATCAGTTTAAATTAATAATAAGTTAAGGACATTCACGTTTTTTGAAATTTTCAGTAGCGCGAAAGCTCGAAGTAAGTTCAGTAGGTCGCTGTTATAACGGGATTCACATAGGTAAACTTGTCGTTCTCCATTTCCACGGACGTCCACTGCTCATCCGTCTCCGTGCGTTTACATTCCGATTGTTCCTCCCATTCATATACCTCTCTGTCTCACTCCCTGTTCCCTCCTACATTTTTCTCCAGTGGGTGTTATAGATCGTGCCCGCACTTCGGGGCGCGCGCGTGTGTGTGTCGGTGTGTGTGTGTGTGGCGCAGTGCTCCAGTAATGGCTCCCATTAGACAGGAATCCCACTCTCCTCCGCCCTTTTACAGCCCTCGCTCTCTTTCTATATCCCTCCTTCTCTCTCTCCCTCTCTCTCTCTCTCTCTCTTCCTCTCCGTTATCCTCTCCGCCTACCGCCCTGAGCATAATATACAATTTCCCTCCCACCCGATGATTGTTTTTGGAGATCCTAACTGTAAGTTTTTTGATGTCGGCTGGGGGAGCATAGGAGAGAGGGAGGGGACGTCGTCTACCAAATCTGATCTCCCGTGTCCCGCTTCATCAGCATATAATTGGCCGGACTTAATGACGGCTGTCTCGGGTCATCAGTGTCCCCCCTTTCCCCCGGGATTAAACTTTTACTCGATCGTATTTTATTTAAATTGCTGTCGTATCAGTTGGTCGAACACGGGAAAAAAAAGGAAAATTAATGGCGATGAAAATTAATTTTTTTTCACTTTCGTAACACACTCTCTTGTCTCATTACCATCGATATTTGTTACTATCTTTTGTTTTATTGCAAAATAAAATTTGTGTAGGTTCATTTAAATGGTATTTAACATTTCTAACTGTGTACGAAGGTATTGATTAATTTGAGTTATTCAAATTATTTTTAACCATAAGGAAATGAACAGGCAGCGAAAGAATGGTGTGACGTTAGTAGAAAGAATCAATGGGGTCTCTTTCATGTTGAACTTTAAGCTGGTGAAGGGACACGGCCTGTGGCACCAGTGAATTAATTGTCTCTACCCCCTAATGAAAACATCTGTGGTCGTGTAAGAGTGTAACGTTCGGCAGCAACTGCCACTTCTTCTGGCCCAATACTGGCTTCGTTTTTATGTTTGGTGAACATAAATGGGCAGTAATCCATGCTGGAAAATTTATTTTAGTTGAATAAAACATTTGTAATGGCTATGCTGAGTTGTCAAAGGAACTAAACGTAATAGAATATACATCCTTACTTTTGCTACTCGTCCATTATTCCAACCTCTAAAATTACAGTAAACATAATAAAATAAATAAGTATTTAATTATTTTTAATTAAAGTTATTAATTCAGTATTTTATGAAAGTATAATCTCTGTTGCAGCAATTCTTTTACACTTTGTCTATTCAGCTGACATCTTTGCGTTATTTCAATGGGAGTTTTAGTCGCTTTCTGCCGTAAAATATTTTTTAAGTGGAGTAATTTCTGTTTTAATCTATAAGGGAGTTGTGTGAGAGTTGGATCTCCCACCTCCTCCCTTCCTCCTTCTCTCGATTCTTTGACGGGATCACTGAACTTGGACTACATATTATCCCACGATCGGCCATCCGACTACAACTGCCTCGCCCCCACCACCACATTTTTTTCCTTGTTTTGTTCAAATTATAATGTTAACTTCGTAGTGATTTAAAATTCTTCACGTAGAAATGTTTCTGATTTAAAATTCGGGAGCGTGTTCGCCCTTATCTGTCCTACATCCTGCGTTTGGAAAACGTGTACAAAAACGAACGTGGTGTTTAAATTGATACATCGTCGGGGTTTAGTATTTCTGCAAGTTTCCTCACTGCATGCAGTACTCTTACGATGTGGCGTCAGTAACGTTGTTCTTAATTCCAAATTAAAAAGGAAGTGGGAGAACTGCAAAAAGAGACCTAATTGTTAGCATTTTAATTGTCAGTCTTAATTGATAAAATTGGTACCCTTCGCTTTGGGAAAAATTCCCTGCAATACCCTCTTCCCACTTCCTTTCTCATCGACATTTTACGGTGAAATTAAAACAGGCCATGCATGGAATAAGATACTGTTTCGACACTGTTCAATATCTGTTTGAATCATAAGTATGTTTAAATTTTGTTGGAATCACACTTTGATGCAGTGTATGATCATTTGATATATTGATATCAATATATCAATATATTGATTTGAAATATTGAAGGTGCAACTAATAATTATCGATGTAATATAATAGGTTTTGTGATGCATTGTGTTTTGATTGTTACTGTGTTCGGCCCGCGTAGTATCAAGTCGGCTGAGCCGTTTCACCTCGGCTTGCGCAACTTAGTTTTACATTCAGTGTGCAAAGTTGTCGGTCAAGGAACTTGGGGTTGAACCAGGTTGATGCTAAGCGGCGGCCATACGTGGGACGCGTTCGTCCCACACGCTGGCGTTTCTTTCTTTTTTAAATTCCTCTATATCCGCCCCGAGGTGAACCCCTTGCATTGGAATTCGGTGCAGCGGCATTGTTGCGTTTTAATGGTGTACCGTAATTTATTGGGCTATTGTCATAACCCTTAATTAGGACCGAACTGCCCAATTGTACCCGTCTACGAGTCGGGGTTCTCGTACTGGTTTACTGGGACGCACACTTGATGATAATGGTTGTTTCAGGATGGGTAATGAGATTCGTCAGGAATTGCGGGATTGTTTAAACATGTAACAAGAACATTTCGTTTAATTCTCCGATAACTGGACCAAATATTGTACGATTGATTTTAACATATGTATCCGGGAATCCAGGATTTATTTAGATATATATTTTCGTGATTTTAATAATGACTTAGCTCGTGGAAAGTAAATAGAAAAAATATCGCTCGAAGGTAAGAATTTAAAGGCCTTAGGGTAATACTGAGATAGTGGGATGTTTTTAGTGGGCGATTTTCATTACTCGTGGCCCGTCCCAATAACTAATGGCTAGTTTCACGTCCAATCTCGACTATCGGGTTTGACCGGGGGACCGCTAGACTAATTTCTGGGGCTATAAAAATAGAACTTTAAAACTAGTTTGTTCCCAGGAAAATCGTGCTCTTCCACATCGCCGGTCGACTTGCACCCATTTCTGAATATCTTCGACGGTAGATTCATTAAAGGAGAGAGTATTGTGTGAGAATTTGGGTGTAATTTTTCAGAATTTATAGACAGAAACTGTTTTTGATTGTTATTAGTTGTAAGGCAACTATCCTTTTGGCGTAAAACAAGGAAACCAACTTTTTAAATTACTGGCGAACTTTTCCTGCACGGGAACAATTTGTTTACAGCAGATTTGTTGTAATAAGGGGTTTCTGTTCCGGGACAATATTATATTGTACACTTTTAGTTCTACTGTACGGGGTTTATACACGGAGCAAAACTTACTTTGGCCAAATCGAACTTAATAACTGCAGAAGATCGGGGTCTTATAGATGCAATTTGCTGAAACTTGTTCTAGGGTTATTTTTAGGTGTGAGATATCGTAGCGACTAGTTGGCTGAGAGTACGCTTTTTATCGGTTCCCTTGGCATTAATGGTAGTTGCGCTCTCGAAAATAAAAAGGTAAATAAAACAGCTTTTATTTTCGAAAATGTTGGCGCCGAGTCAATTTTTATAATTTTCTGCAACTTACAGCCCGCACTTTTCGCTACATTTTTATAACTAGAAGAAGAAATATACACATTTCTCCATTCTGGAAACCTGAAAAAGAAATAATCCATTTCGCAATTAGTCTAGAGTTTCGTGACTGTTGTTTATAATCCTGGAGGACGGAGTGCATAGTACAGCCTGCGAAAATTGCCTGCATCAACAAAATGTATGGCAAATAACGCTGAGCTTAATTTTTTTTCCAGCGATGAACAGTTCTTCGAACCCACTTAGCAGGCCGAAAGTTTCACGATTACTCCTTTTGTAAAATTTAAACCGCTTGAGTCGCTATTTAATAGTGATCGCTGCACCCCGCACCGTTTGACTACACTGTGAGCCGCATTAATCACTATAAAGAATTGCAAAAAGTGTTAAAACAAATATGTTTATAAATAGGCATTCGTATTCTGTCTTTATCCTCGTATCTGATAGGATACGGGCATCTTTATTCTACGAATAAAGCCGTCGTGAATTACTATCGATCACGCCCAAATTTATTGGCCGCCGTCCAGAGATTGCTGTGTTAATCGTAATCAGCTCTAAGATTATTTTTATATCTTGGGGCGATATGGCAATCCGTAATTCATTAGTCCAGCCGTCTGTTCATTGAATGTGCCCCCACCGGGATCGCTAATGAATGTTCCCAACGATCGCTTCTTTCCTTCGTCGTTTCAATGATTTATGACTTCTGTTTTTTGGTACTGTCGAATACCGATTGGTGTAATCTTTTTTTTCATATTTAAATTGAATGTTGGGCGTCGTTTAATTTCTTCTGTCGACCGGAGTCGTCAACAGATTTATGGATATTTGTTTTGGATCGCTACCCCGCCTGATAAGCGTGCTGCGCTGTTTGTCGTTTGACTGAGATAAGGGTGCTCAAATCGTAATTGAGATTTTCTTTTAAACAAGAGCAATTAGAACCGCCGTAAATTATAAGAAAGCCGTAAAAAATAATAATATATTATACGGGTAACTATTCGATATCGCATTATGAACAAACATCATTATTTTTCTTTCTTTTTATCATTTCTCATAGGCCGTCGCGTTAGCTTACGAGAAGTGGCGGTTTCAAGTTGTCTCTCTTTGATGCTAATTGAAAATTAGACGTGAAGGAAGCGATGCGTAAATTTAGTTTATTTCTTAATGTGATTTCTCCGTACATTTAATTCTTTGGCAATAATTTAAATTTGAATTGTAGTGAAAGTTATAGGAATATCCTTGCGTGTCTAGTTTTCATGTTTCATCTTCTATCTTCAATTCGGTGTTATGAAATGTTAAGTTCAGATACGATATTCCTGGCTGTTTTGAGAAGACTATTTTCGGATTGCTATCTGTAAGTCAATACTTGCTTATACTTACAGACAAAAACAGGGCAGATATAAAAGACAGATAAAGAAATAGGGCCAATTGCCAAAAGACACCTTATCATTTTACTCGTATTCTATTTGTATTTCTAGGCGTCGCCCGACCTGGTTCGCAGGATAAGTCGCTTGTTGTAACGAAGTATACGTAGTACGAAGTTGTAGTAACGAATGACTATTTTATTACTATTTCGTTGAATAATTTTTCCTTTTCTCCTTCCTCATCAGCCTGAAATACACAAAAGAAGCGAAAGCACAACATGGGACTGTACACGGTAAGAGTGATCGTTTCAAGTGTTTAGGGGCACTGGCCGACACTTTCAAAGAGATTCAAATGGAAAGTTAATTTGGAGTCCACGTTCTGACACGTGTAGTAACAAGATCTAGAGACAGACTCTTAACAGGATAAAATATATAGGACCCTATGGTCGCATGTACAGACAGACTGCATACAGTGTGACATAACAGGGATCATTTTTGTAGGCTTCGAATACTCCGAAAATATGTTACGTAAATTTCTATATATGCAATGTAAATTATATGTGTTTGATATATTCTTAGGTTTGTTTGGATTCGACGTTAATCACAGTAAAACTATAGGTCCGGGTAATGTAAATGTTATGTTTACCCTGTCGCATTGATAATTTTTTGTCGATAATATATTATTTCCAGACTCGTTTCTCGCAGTTTCTTTTGTGCCAACTAACGCGCCCCCCTCCGTTTCTTTATCTCTGAGCGAACGAAATGTTTCGTAAATTAAAAATTATTCGCCCTCTCGCCTGTGTAATTCTGTGTTCAATAGTCGCAGAGCGGGGGGGGAGGCCGCGGGTTTGGAGCCAATTCAAATGAGAGAATGTGCTTGGCCGGTCCTCAGTGGGACACTGAGTCATCGCCGGCGGGCAGTTGATTAACACCGCACACTGGCCGTATTAATAACTGTTTAATTGTCGGGGCCCAACTATCATTATTCATCGTTTGAGCCCGTGGCGGCGGTACCGGCACCAGCCTTCATCTTGTGTTGACCTTTCGTCTCTCTGTCCCATTCAAATTCACAATTGTTCTTTCACTTTCATTGACCAACTCTGCCCCAACACTTTGCGGTCTCTAAACTGGTATCCTTTCGAATATCGGAATTTGAACAGTACAGCCTAGTTTCACTCGGGGAGTGAATGAACTGCTATTGACGGATGATGATGAGTCCAGATTTTGATTTAGATCAATTAATCGCAAATTTTAATCAGATCGATACGGCTGTATTCGGAGCAGCACATTGTGCATGAACCCTGCAATGCACCGGGTTATCTAATCAGAATTGTACCCCTCTTTCTCGATCCAGTGTCCCCTGTATTGCTTTCCATCGAGATAACGTTGAAAACGCGTTCGCTCGATACGATTCGGAATTTCGGTTACGGTCAAGTACAAACGGGTTTTCGACCTTCGCCCGAAATTACCATTTCGGATATGGATCGTAGGCAGTACAACGTTCTACCGGTTGGACCGAATCGTATATTTTGTACATAATTAAAGCCGGGGAAATAAATGTAGAGCCGGGTCGGCAGTAAACCCGACGGACGGGGTTTATAATTTAGTCTGGTTTAGTGGTGCCATTACTGTTCTGGTGTGTGGGGGGAGGGAGGCGCTACCCGGTCAACGATCAAACAACAAAATATATCCCCTTCCCTCTGTATAGTGTACAGGCCCCTGTATTGTATGTCTTTCCCCTTATAACTATTGCTTAGGACTGTAGGCTATTGAGCGTATCGCCGTGTCGACTAATTTACGTGAGGGTTGGATAACTGGTCCTCCGGGACCAGTTTTGACCCTAATTGATGTTTCCGAGAGCTAAATATCGATCTGGAGTTTCTACCTCCGTACAGTTGTTGAATCCGGTAGGCGGCGTTCGGCCCATTTCTAATGCTCCGGTCATTATCGGGCGATATGTTATTTTCCGGGTCGATTACTTATCAAAATCTGGCCCTTTACTGTTGGGTCTTACATAAGAAATTGGACTTCTTATCGAAGTAAGTTACGCCTTATAAATGACACGTTATTATGCGTTATATTGAGCCTTCATTTGCATTACACTGTTGTTCTGGCAGTGTTACGGCGACGTCACGATACATCCACTACATATTCTGTTTTCATTATATTAATCAGCCCATTATTTTCTGTTAACCGGATATCACGTGATGCTAGTACCGTTCTACTGCTAGTATTATTCTACTGAGGATAATGCGAAGCGTAAACCGATCTGAGAAACACATGAACACTCTGGAAATAGTTTGTACCTGATCTTTTCCCAATTCATAACGTAATTAAGTCGGGAATGGCGGTCTTTCAGTTTAAAAAATTAGATCAGACGTTGATAATTGGTAATTGTAAACGAGCAATACTTGCGATGAATGTTGTAATCTTATTGTTGCAAAGCCTGTGAGAGTCGGCTAACCTATATAGTGTGGCCTGTTAGCTGCGGTCTAGGTACATAGGCGGAATGCCTCTCCCATAAGAAACTGGTTTCGCCAGCCGTGTTGTGATAGTACAGTAATGTGAACTTGCTCCTCCCACCGCACGTCGCCTTCTTCTTCTTCTGCACATCGTTTTCTATTCAACTTTTTATTATAGTTTTTATCTGCAATTTTATTGGCACGTGTCGGTAATCGGTGCGGAAAGCAAATGCACCTAATTCTAATATAGTCTAGCGAAGACATTTTTTCTATCTCAGCCATCTCAACATCCTACCTCGATTTTATACAACTTACAGTCTCTTTTGTTTTACCTCAGAAACAGACGATCCAATGCTAAACCGATTTCGTTATCTGTCCATCGATCTAGAACTTCGGATAAAGCTTGTCCATTAGGTTATAAGTGCCGTTCGTGGCGATGGATGATATTTTGAGATTGGGGTGATATCGGTTGTCTGCACGGAGGTCCACGTCACCTGGACGTTAAAAATTTAACAAGAGGGAAAGCGTGATAGAGTTGATAAAGGGGACCAGTGGGGGAGGGGAAGGCTGTGTACTATGGAGTGAGCCTTAGTGGAGTGGGAAAGCAATATGGAGGAGGAAGGACGCCGGGGTTTACACCGTTCGATATTCGATTAGTGGGCGCTCGTTTTAAAAATTTATCTTATCGGTCGGCCTCCCGAGGTAAAGAGACTTTTCCACTTCCGGTAACCGAGTTTATTTGAAGATTGTCTTATGCTGTTGGTCAAATTCAAAAGAAATGCGGGCAACACATCTTAAAACGGACAACAGGCCTCTTCTCATATACAAATAACTACATAGTTATGCAAAAACAAAGCTGGATCTGGGCGAGACTTTATCTTTAGTCATCTTGTAGAGGGAGGGACTTGATCCGCTATTGCCTCAGGAATCGCGAATTCCAAATGGCTCCCGCTCTCTTCTTCTCTCCCTTTCTACGGCTTTCGAAACTGCGACAAATTCAAATTCCGATCACGTGCTGAATATTTGTAGTTTCGCCCCTCGGTCGTACACGGCATTGTTGCGCAACGACAGCGCGTGCAATTCCCCCGACTGGGTTCGAAGTCGAGCCTTCCCCGATGAAAGTCGACTCCACCTTCTGTTCGTTTATCTGTTTAATATTGAAAACTGCATTAACTGCCGGGCCGTTTAAATCAACCTGGAACGAGGCAAAATGAAAATTGATAAATTAAACAGCTTTATCGGTGTAGGATTCAATTTCTACCCGATATAAAAGCGGTGATGTATAACGCGCGGATGCGGTTAGCGAGGGCATGCCTTAAATCAACTCCACCATGTTTCGGCCTGTTGTTTAAGCGGTGTGAGAACCCGATTGTCTAGACTTTGGAGAGGCCGGCAGCTTCTCATCTCCCTTAACAGGATTGCGTAACAGCAGTTCCCCCCTGTCGTCGCTACAGAGGTATTTCCTTCACTTTCAAGTTTCAAATCTGCCGCGGTATTCGTTTCGCCGGGTTTCTCTATTTGAATATCACGATACCACTCTTGTTCTTTACATTTCGCGCATACTTGTGCATATAATTCATAAACTCGCAGAAAAAATATAAATTAAAAGAATTCTCGAATAAAATTATTTCATGTAAGAGACCTTCCAGTTCGATAATTGCCCAGGAATAAACATAAGGAAGACATTTCACAAAGTTTTTTTAATACTATAAATACGAGGGGTTGAAAATAAATATTGCACTTGGTTTCGTTGAAAGCTATTGCCATTCTGCCTGCCTGCATTTCAATTAATGCATTCGGCCGAATTTTCCTTGTCCCAGAGTTTGAACTTTTAATTAAGAGCTGGAAATTCGTAAAAAAAAGTAGGGAAAAAATGTTTTCCTGGATTTGAATAAAGGGATCTCCTTTCTATATTTAAAACCCGAAAGTATAATTAAATAAAAAAAAGGCTAAAAAACTGGGAAGGCGGCAACTTTTACTTATTAATGAAACGCCGGGGGTCGTTGCGGCCCTCTGAACCTTTTCACAGAGTTGAGGTTTTGTCGATGTCTTTAATTAAGAGTTAACCTCTAATTCCGGCTTTCTCTTTTATTTGGATTTACCATTAGTCTCTCTGCGGTTTATATTTCATATTTAGATAATTTTCCGGCAATAATTATTGTTGTACCGTAATTATGTACGATACAAAACAGCGTTCTGAATGAAAACTTTTTTTATTTTCTGTTTTTAAAGCGGCGAGCCTTTTTTAGTGGCTCAAACGTAATTTAATCAACACAGTCACCTTTAATGAATATTGGTGATTAGGGAAATTCTTTGTTTCGGTTAATTGTTCTAGAATAATAATACACCGGTATTGTGCGATTACTCTGTACCATGTTGCTGATGTAAAAATACAGGGATACACATGTAATACGGCCCGAATTTCATGTCTGCATATTTTACGTTCGTTAGCGGCTAGTGTAGGGTTATTATAATTTTCTAAATTGCCCGATTCTATCTCCTTTTGTTGTGCGCTGTTCCGTGGAATCCGAATCGAGTCGGTTTCTTGTGTGGGCATTGTGGGACTCGGCCTACTTGTCCCCTCGCCTGTCCTTTGTGTCCTCACTCCTGAGGCTTCGTCCTCTTTTTTTCCTTTAACCCTCCCCCCACCGCCACCTCCACCACTCTGCCGTAGATTTCCAGCCACTCAGCACAATGGAACCCACTTCACTTTTTAATTCTGCCTCGCCTTTACTCTTCTTCTTATGCCCCAATATGGGTCAACCTCCTACCAGTTTTTTTTGGACCTGGGGGTCAGAAAGCTTCTTTCTTTCGGACCTTTAAAAGTATAGAAAAGGATACTGTGTCACCTGTTATATTTTGACTCACCACAGTATTGATGAATGGCAACCTGGACGCCTATATTAACTATTATGTATTACATTCACTAATTAACTATAACTATATATTCCATTTCTTGCACCTGTTAGACACTTCTGAAAAATTAAATGCCTTAAAATTACATCGAATAAAAATTGTTAAGTATTTTAAGAAATGCGTAATAGCATTTACATTTGTTAGTAATGTTTTCTACTATTCAGAGTACTCAATTAACTGAGTGGGTATTAAAATGACTACATTTTAACAGTGATGTATTCATAGTCGTACCAGTGTAGTGATGGTAGTAACACAGGATGGTTCATTGTCAGTCGGCATGCGTAATGCACCTCGCTGTACATTGACAATGGCGAGCTGTCGAAGCAGATCGAGGATGTATTTTTGTTATTCGATCCATTCTGTCTGGCGTGCCCTCAGTGGCCGCCCATCAAATCCTGCTTTCTCAGTGTCACGCGATCTCACTGCCTTAGTCTGGAATAATTCTGTAAGTAGGGTGCAGTTAACATCTTGAAGTGCATCCCGAAATAATTCCGTTAAGAATAACCCTTTTTTGTATACGATGTTATTTGTTAAGTAAGGATAAAGTATATAAACTGGACTGGACCAGCGGTGCGGTAATTCCTATTGAATTATTTGAATTTGATTCGATTATAGATCGAGTTTTATTGGGATAATAACGTTGAACATTCAGTGTAAAACAACCGCAATCAAGTAGGCTCCTCCTGTTGGACGGGACATGAGACGGGTCGTAAAACGCGGTTGATAATTTGGGAGAAACGGGCTGGATATAGCTTTTATAGAGGAGATATATGGATAAGTTGAAAACGTAAAAAATATATTACCTTTTCTTTCCTCCTATTAGTGTGTTCTAAACTGGCGTCGGTTGGCGAGAGGACCCCATTATTGGTCTCGTTATTGCTCGGCGGGTGACCGCTTTTATGGCCGTCGCCAGATGGCGCCTTCCGAATAAAAAAAGGAATAAAAATAGAAATAAAAACAGTACGGAGTGAGTGATACTTACATGTTTATGCCGTAAATCACTGTTGGGGCGGCGATGATTAAGGAAATCAAGTGTGTCATAATTCATTTACCCTGCGTAGTCCACCTTATCGCGCCTCCTTTGGACGTTTCTTCTTTCCCCTTAATCTAATTATCCTTATTCTTATGTTTGTAACTCAGAATGTCCTTTATTAAAACTTTCGTTGTTCGGGGTTTCAGACCACTAGTTCACAGGCTGCGCATTTGCAATTCTCGAATCGTGTTTACTTCTACCATGTCTTATGTCCATATATGGAATTCTGAGACTAGTATAAATATGTACAAACTTCTGTACGTATAATATATAAAACGGTTTCTGCGGTTATGGCCGTTCTCTGTTGTGTGATCTAAAACAGTGAGGTTTAATAAAAAATATTCTCTTTAAAAAACCCCGCTATAATTGGTAAACATATATAAAGAAGTCGTGTGTCTTTCGCCCCGCCCCTCGCATCAACCGTTTGTGTGGAATCAAAATTCTAGAATTGATCGTAGCATCTACTGCTGATATTTCTTTTAGCTATTATATATGTCTAAAATAAAAACTCTATATATAGACGGCCGTTTTGGTGGTGTTGGGCAAGTAGGAAGTGTGGTTTTAGTTTGTAAGTTGGCAAGTGGCTGCGTTGTCCGCGCCTCTTATCTTATCGTTGCGAACATTGAGAACTGTGTCGCCCGGGCCTCTCCCTCAATTCACCGCCTTTCAGTCAGTTTGTGCCGTCTAGGTTTTTCGTTCAGTTCCGACACCGCGCTTCCGAGTCGTCCAAGTTTCTTCGGCTCGTAGCGTCTCCTTTCGGAGCCTTTTATGGCCCACGTGTTACCGACGGGATGGGGAATTTCTTATCGTTACCTTGTACAGGTATGTGTTCGTAATCTGTTGTTGTTTTTGGAGGGAGTGAATTTCGAATGATCGATTATAGACTGAATGGTTCGACCTTTCAATCGGTTACCGCAAATGTAGACCGGAGAGAACTATTAATTGTTTTCTACTGGACTATATCATCTGAATGGTGGCCGCCTACAAAACAGGAGAGTTGCTATAATATCATATTTTGTCAGTTCTCAAACGTTCTAACCCCGGTTGAAATTATGCTGTGTGAGTGATTGGTGTTAAACAAGGCAATGAAATACCTCGGTTTAAGACATTTTATACACAGCAGTGGCAAAGAAGGCTGTTCCCCTGCGATGGACTATAGTGACCTTCGTCTTGATACAACTGACCGCGCGCAAACACTGGTCTGTGAAGCACTTGATCCAACGCCCTTGAGATTTGTTGACCGTCACGAATTCATTTGACCGCGGGGGAAGCGGGTATCAGACAAATCGGCGTGCTAAACGAACCGCATGCTTGTGGGTTAAAGGGACCGCGTGCTCAACTGATTTGAGCTTGAAGCCGCCTACACGATTCACTCATCTTATAGTGCAGTATACCACCCCCAACACCACAACAAGAAATTTTTCTTCCTAAGTACTCATTCTCGTTTACTCGATATTAATTGCTGGTTGAACAATTCGCGGGCTTGGATTACAAATTTTTTTACGTCACAAATACGTACGTCTACTTACAATACGTCTATATGTAATGCAGTCCAGTATTAGACACCGAAATATCTGCTGAAATCCACTTTGACCGGTTGTTCGAACATTTACGCTGAGTACAGCCCGGGGGAATGGCGTTCGCGAATTCAATTATGCTTACTCAAGACATCGATTTCCGTCCAGACCGGACACTATGAAATCTTGAATTTCGTGCGTGCATTCTTACAACAGCATTTCCGGCCAGTGCCTCTTTATCTCTGACGCGAGTTTCGCTTTCGATTTAACCGCTTGAGTAATGTGATATTTTTTAATTCCTCGCATTGTTAATCTCTTGAGTTCTAAACATAACATCTTTGACAGATCGTAATCTCGCTATTTTTCTTTATTCAATAGTGGATCTTCAGGAGGTTAAACACAGGTCTTTTTTTCTTGTTCCGGCGACTGCTGTCCTGAATTTTGTTGGGGGTGTCCCGGTAAATAAGAGGCGTCGAGCGACAAAAAATTGTTAATCTCCTTCTTCAGACCGGTGATTACTTGGACGTTCGTCCGTGACGAAATGGTGACCCAGACGAGATAAAAGGTCCCTGTTTTGTTCTCTTTGACGTATCTATCGTTGTAGGAAAAGCGGCGGGTATTCCTAAATTTTCGTCTTGAAATTTTTCTTGTTTTTGATTCCTAATACGCAGTTACCGGACGGTGTCGTTCGGTACGAAGCGAAAGAGATGTACTTTGTCCCGACGCGATAAGCGACGCCATCGGCATACTCGTTATTTCTAATTATTTAGTCGCATTGTCCTCCAACACCGAGTGCCTGAATATGATCGACGCCGTTAAAATTAGGATTTCACTTCGAGGCCAATATAAGAAACAGATTGAAAAGTCCTTTCGCCAACGCACCTCGGAAATCGTTCCAATAAGAGGTAGACAATCGATTCGATAAAACGAGACAATGGCGTATTTCTTCGCGATTAAATGTTTTTTTTTATTTATTTTCAGACATTTATAAAAGGTAGGAGTTATCCAAAGTCGGCGTGACTGTAGCGACCTTCAGTCGTGTCTGATGTCCCCCAGTCCTGTTTAGTCACTTGGCGATGATAACATTATTAAAATATCATTTCAACTGTAAAGAATAAAATGAGCAAGGGGAAAATTAGTGTAATGGTGGCGATTTAATGAGACCATAACCGATCGTAATTTTTCTCTTGGTTTAATTTAGAAAAATTGAAAGGCAGTTTACCACCGACTGAAACTATTATGACTCGATATATTTTAATAATACTAAATTAAATACATTAAAGGTGTAATTTATGTTTTATGAAATCGGGTTTTCTTCTGCAGGATAATGCTTAGCGATAAAATTATTGACTAGTATTAAAAAATCACGAAGGATTTCTTCATATTTTTTAGTTTATTCCAGTACAGTTTCTATTGCTCGGCATTCCAGGGAATAAAATTAGCCCATTAGTGAAATTATAAATTATAAACGATAATCTCTTGCAATTATAGTTTTGTCTATTGCATTCTATGGACTCTAAATATTGAAAAGATCTTGCAGTGTGGATTGAGGTTTCGCTTCAGCCGGAGCCCTGGCATTCTTTCCCGCTGCATAAATACCTTCCCACGTTCACAATGGGTCCTTTCAACGGCATTCTCAGCCTTCTCCGAGGTTCTACGCCCTTTTAGTTTTATTTGTGCGAAGTGGGATAATTTGAAAATCAAAGTAAATGATACCAGCGTTTGTGTTTGAACAGCGAGTGGAGTTAAACAACGATACCGGGTCTACATTTTTCAGTCGCAGGTTTACTAATTGGCCTGGCCGATCCATTAATTTTTATTATTGAGAGCTTGCTCGATATTTGAGACTTCTGAGAGCGTTATTATGAACAGAGTAACTTTTTTAGGTTTGTTTTGAGTTTGACTTTGATCTGAAATTTGTAATTTGCAAATGACTAATTAGATGATTCAGTAATTTGTGAATGTGGGGATTAAGGGAACCCCATCTTAATCCGCGCAAAATTATCCTGTGGGGTCTGAAGTCCAAGAGGCCTTTTCATGAGCATGCAAATCCTATCAGACAAGGCAGTTAGTTAGTGGACATTTTAGGCCGAAAATAATAACTGAATCGTTCAATTTGGACATACTAAAATAAACTTAGTATAGATAATGATTTGTATTCACAATTTTACAGTTACCTTACGTCATTAAGTCTTTATTATTACAAACGAATTGTTAACTTTAGTTTTAGCAATTAATTTGTGAGATAAAGTGGCGTGTAAAACTCAATGAATGTTCAAGCTGCACTTTTGATTTAATCTTATCAGACTGTTTCTTATAATTCAGTTTAAATTCAAAAGGTTTAAAGGATACAGCTTTAAAAAGTTACGGTCGCTTCTTATTATTTACATTTCCATAAATAAATAAGGAATATTCCGATGTTGTTCCCGCGTTAGCAAGCGAGCAAAAAAATGTTGCGGATTGTTGAATGGTAGAATGAATCGAGCCACGTTCGAATCGCGAGCCCGTATCTATCGGAGGAGTTTTAGCCCATGAGATACATCGGGATGGTAAGGAGGAATTGTGTTGTTCTTTGTGCGATCTAGTTGAATGCGGTGGGGTATGATGATGTGCGCTGGCGGTCTTAGGCTGCGGAAGAAGAAGCAGCGTTGCACTGTTGACAAGGGGGCAGGCTCATGCTACACCAGGTGCCATCCACACACCGCCACAGCACAAGGTATATACTGACGTAACACGGCCTGCCAACCAATCTCCAGATTTTCCTCTAATTTTCCCAGATGGGTCTTTTGCTGAAGCGGTTTCGACTGCTCGCCATTATCGATAGCTGTTCCTGTCATTAGGACCGTGAGTCAATCTGGCACATTGGATGCCAAACAAGCATCCACTATGCCAGACTGACTTATCATCCTACTGATAGAAAATCGAAAAGTGTTCCTTTACCCGCGACTAAATTATATATAAATGATGAATAAATATGACTGGATGTATTTTCCTATCTCACAGAATTCAAAATTCTTTAATGCAGAAGAGCTTGAATACGGTTAGTTCCGCGGGGTGAAAGCGATGAAATGTCCTCAGCATGTGGCCGGAACCACATGGTATTTTCCCATTTAGGGTTGGGCCTGTATTTATCTGTTTAACTGTTAACTGTTAACTCGAAGAAACAGATTCTTATTTTGAACCCTTTAGACGCGGACAGAATACGCGACAGTATATCTCCAAGTTACCAGTCTCCTCGAAAGTACCCACTATGCAACAGACCATCCACCATTACACCAATTTCAATCTCAAGTATCTCTTGGGGCTAGTAAAATTCGGTTGAAAATGAGAATTGATCTCCATGTTTTAGTCCTTTCAAGTTGGAACTCGATAAATGTTTAGATCTATGCAATGCTCGGTGCAATAATAAAAGGTTATTTTCCGATGCGTGAGTGTGTTTATATTTTAAAGGCGATCTGTTTAGGAACCTGTTAACGGGGGAGTGAACACCGGGGGACCAAATCCCCTCCATGACACCGCTGTGTTACAAACATCTCGTTCGACATCTGTTCCGAGTGGGGTCCATGTGGCCGACCACGACGAGACCACAGATTCGGTTTCTTTCTGAAGAGAGTTCGAACCGGGAAAAAAGTAATGTTTTAATCCGTTTCAGCTTCTACAGTTGGTGTTCGTCAACCGAACTCGAATGAAATTTTGTGTAGATCAAATTAGACGGACCCCCCCCCCTTGAGCCAGACCTTTCGAAGGCTCCAGAAATTCGTGAAAGCAAATTGTAGAAGAGAAATTTTCCGTAAACCACTAAACGATATTGAAATATAGAAGCGTCAGTTTCTGCAGAAAAATGGATAGCATCATTCGTGTGACTTTCTCACTTATTTGGTTATGTACAAGAATAACATCGGCTTCTATGTTATGAACAGTAGAGTGAACAATCACTGTTAATATTATTAACGGACTGACACTGGGCGTAGCGACTTCACCATAAACGTTTTTTACCGCAATTCTAGTACTTTTTTAGTAGCAATGTGTTTGTCGGCCTTACCGTAGAATTCTTGGAATGGGATAATTTTTTGTTTATTACTTACCCTATCATAATTAAACCGCTTAAGATCTGTACTAATGTTTTTGTGCGGCAACCATCCCGTCCAGTCCCGAGGTAATTATTAAACGTTTTCGCCATTATGGCAGCCCTCTCCTTGGGAATATTTTAATTACCACTAAACGGATATTTTCCTGCAAAGGCAGTTGGACAGTGCCTTTCGGCGAATTAAATGGTCCCGGGGCGGCGATGACGCAGGCTCCCTCCCCCCCCCCCCTTGCAATTATAAAAATTACGGGTTACCGTCCCCGTCTGAGAAATTATGGGACTTTTTTGTTCCCGAATGGGCCCCCGCAAATTACCTACTACTCGCATCAGCGGCCCGAATTGTTTGCCGAGCATCGGCTGGAATTATACCGTCACTGTTGGGCCAATTCTCAACTCCGCGTTTCTCGCTCGTTGGAATATTTCAGTTTGATATATTGGCAGTCCAATGAAAAATGCAACGGTATCCCAAGAGTCGGTCTTGTTCGGCGTTTTTGTTTTTGCTCTCAAATTCTTTTACCGATAAAAGATTCTCTTCCGCGTGATAGCGCTTCCGGGGAAGGACGGATATCTGAAAGGAAATCGTTTTGTTTACCTCGTGTAATTTAATAACCGGAAAGAAAAGCGAGCTTTTTAGAAAGCACTGGAAGATGGATTTCAAGTATGCCGAGAGGGAGGTCGGTTCGGTGGGGGAAGTTGACGCTTCTTGTTAAAATGGAGGGGAGGAGGCCGTTTCAAAAATGGCCTGAAGAGAATTGAGAAGAACGAGTTGAGTGGTAGAGACGCGGATGCGGGCTGAGCTGGCGATAATTCTCGATCGCCTATTAATGTCTAACGGGCGAAATTTCACTTTCTCTGCCTCTGCTTGTCATTTCTTATTTCCTTTCATTCGTTTAAAATTAAAAAAATGACTCGACATCACTTCTCCGCTTTGATGATGACCGACGCCTCGGTTGCGACCATTACCGCTTCCGTCGACGGTTGTGAACGCAAATTGCGTTAGCCGGTTGTAATTTCGGGACGAGAGCGGAATTCATATTTTTTCTTGTCAAGCTCGGCGTAGGCGCTCGAGACAGCTGCGATTTTATCGGCCAAACGAGTCGGAGAACGGTGAATCACCCACGCCGGTATTGTTCGGTTATCGGTACGTTTTATCGGATTTCGAACGGAAAATCCATCTGCATACACTGTTGACACGTCCATATTCAGTAATACCACAGTTCACATTGAATATCACTGAATATTGAATATCACATCAATGTTTTTTTCCTCTAATACAAGAACTTCAAATTCTTCCTACCTTGCCCTGTCTACATAGCTTGTGTTCCGACATGCAAATTAGAAGAGGCTACATTCAATCGTCATATGTACAATGATTTATTTGAAAAACTTTAAACTTTCATTAAAAAAAAAAATATTTTTTTGAACGAATGCGTGGAATATTCTAATATCAATTTTTAGATAATTATTCTTCACATTGCCCACTCTTAAAGTGAAACCAATATATTCGCTTTCTATTGTTTATAATTGTAATAGTTATTACTTCGGACATGTTACCAATGTGTTAGGCATAAGTAATAGAGAATAGTGACGTTGCTAAATCGCGAAGGATTCTGCAATAAAGTGAGAAGACCATTTCTTAAATCGGACTGGAGGCCCGAGCAGTCACTTTTAATGTGCGGTTGCTTTCATAAAATTTGTCACGGGCGTTTCGTGGGTTGACGGAGGTAGTAGGAAGGCCACTTTCACACGCACTCGGTGAAACTTTATAATTCGCCGGCCAATTAGAAAATAATCTTCCGTTTTAAAACATAAAATTGCCCGCAATTAGCTTTTTCTTTTGATTTTTATTCGAACGCAGTTTAAAACATCGTGCACAGCGTCCGCTTTTGATGTTCGGATGTTAACGCGTGTTTGATGCTAGGCCCTCGAAAAATGTCTTCTTCCATTACGTGATTATAATTAGAACGACACGTAAGCGTGCAGTCGGGTTCAGTACGGATATGTTGCCAAACGCAAGAATGAAGACATTTCTTTATCGAAACCACTGTTTCTTGAAATCAGATTTGTAATAATGTTTACAAAAAATGGGTATTTTCCAGGAAATATTTCCAGAATTAGAAAATTTAATAAAATACATTTTTATTCTCATTGTAACTATTCCAGAACGCACTGACTGTGCTAGAACATTTATCTGACCGTGTTGGGTTGGGTTTTTCCAAGAAGGTTCTCTCCGCGGTTGGATTTTTTTTTTGCGAGCGGCAACAGGAAATATAAAACTGGGTGCCGCTTCAAAGTGTAAATCACCCGACCGCCTCCCTGTGCGTGTGCGTGCGGGCGGTGGACCACCCCCTCAGATTCGGGTTTCGAAAAGACGCCGACAAAGTCGGCAGCGGCGTTGCCATGACTACCGGCTTTACCGACCCTCATTTACTCACTTCACTTTCACTTTCACTTCTTGTGCCCGGTGGTACCGGCTTCGTTCTACGGTTTTTTTTTCTCTTTATGCCCCTACGCGGCTCCGGCCGATTTGACCCTACTCTTTGGACTCCGGTCAGTTTGCTCCTTCTGAAACTGGCGTCCATCTGCAAACACGTTGTAAAATGTTAGATCCTGTCCGAATAGCAGCTTGATGAAACGTTCGATTCTGAAATTCAAAATGTAACGGGAATACATTAAGGACTTCTCTGTATTTTGCCCGCTCTCAGGACTGTGGGTCGTATTTCAGGATCTCTTGAGGATAAAACAACTTCCAAGTATCGCGGCTAATGTTTTTGTCGGTTCGACTGTTTCTGGGAAGCACCGAACGGGTGACCGGAGAGGGACGGAGGGTCCTCTTTTTGGGTGACCTCTGCGGTGACGCCGCAGAGTCCCTGCCTCTCGACCTTGCATCCCTTTCTATCCTTCCGAAAATCTTCCAAGTATACCTCCAGTGTCCCTAGTAATTCAATTTAATGACTAACTCCTTCTCACTTGGCGACTGCGTGGCCAGGTTTTTGAGTCTCTGTAATATTAAAATAATCTGAAATAACAAAAAAATGACAACGGAAAGAGATAAGCGGCGAGAGGAATCAATAAATCGAGAAAACCATGTATATTTATTCGGATCATCGAATTTTTTATCATCTGTTTGCACAATCGTGGAGTATTGTATTAATAATAAAAATGATATAAAACCGAGAAAGATAATTGCTAGCGTAGCAAACACGCAAGACAGCAGAGCGGTGGTGTACATTGTGTGTGGATGGGGTGAGTCATAGTTGGTTGAGACTCGTTCCTGATAAAATGCCATAGTTGGTGCCCGGCTGACCAGGTCGGCCACCACTACATACGCCCCGACCCATTTCTCCTTCACGTCTCTTAATAAAGCAGTCTTTTCCAGTATTTTTTCGACTACCAATTGTTTAATGTAACTGTTAGAAAAATAACATACAGGACAGGAATCCTAGTATAATAAATAAATTGTCGTACATATTCGTGATACGGAAGAGTTACTGTAATTCGTAGTTTATTTATATTTCTAAGATATTTTTGTGTAGTACAAACTATATATTAATTTTTAGATGCACTATGAAGCAATTTAACACAGTACTATCCTAATTGCCAATAAAACTTACTTTCGATCAGTTGTTTTAAAGGAAATTTGTATTGATTAGAATGATAGTTGACTCTTGGACAACAGTCATAAGATAGGGGGTATTCCGGGTCGCAGTATGCTTATTACTGTATAGTTCCGCAATAATTACAGGTATGAAATCCTGTTGAACTTTATCGAAGAGTAGGGGAGTTATAAATGACGTCACTAGGGAGCTTGCGCAACAGTTGGGTTGCGACTTCGCCTAAAAACTTGCACCTTGTTCCCGCCCAAGGACGGTCGAGTGCACATGCATTGGGCATTCTCATATGCAAAATACGCCAATGAAAATAATTGCACCGGCCTCGTATTAAGATACGAGTAAAAAACATGCGACAGAAAGTTGTAATTTCAGAATTCAGTCGTTCTCATAAATGGACAAATACTGAGCACATGCTCAGTATACTTAGTGTATTAATTGCAAGGGTCAGTCAGCAACTATAATTGTGTATCCGCCATCCCTACAAATTGAATTTGTTATTTAGATTGTAGATGTCTATTACCGTCGTACAAAAATCCATATTACGTGTTCTTGATATTGAGCACAGTTTAGAATTATCATTCGATCTCATGTAATACATATCAAATATATACTACTGTATATAGTATTGTTGTATTGATAATTGGTGGGCATCGCTCTGGAACCGCTCATAAAAATACACTATAAAAAAAGTATGGGCTCAGCCGTGGTATTCCTTATTAATGTGTTCTGGGAAAGAATGAAATAAAACCGTGAGCGGGTTTATTCCGTTTTACATAAAAGTAAGTCGTAAAACTATAGTGTCACTCCGCCTGCGATGAATTTTCCCTCATAATTTCTGACTCGCGTTCAGATCGTAGCATAAATTAGGTTTTCACGGCAGGAAATTGCGTACAGCACGAGGAATATAGAAAGAATTCATCGTACGGGTGGATTAAAATAAGTATGTATTCTCAATAATTTGATTTTAAATATATGCTAATATTATATATTTATAAAATAAAGGAAATAAAACTTAAGGTAAATTCCCAAGAAGTGGTTTCTGTTACTAGAAAATAAGCGTATCCAACAGGAAAATGCTGATACGTAGTGTAGGCAACATTCTTGTTGAGGAGAAGGAGCGTAGATTTGTAAGGAAAAACAAAGGAAAATTACCGGGCGACAGTTCTAATCTAAGTTTAGTCAACTTTCACAAGTAGGTTGCTTAACTTCTTTCTTTTACTTAGAAATACTGTTCTTGCATAACTGCCTTGTCCCAAACCGCTGAAAATCGCTGTTCAGTTGCTAAAATATTAAGTATCAAATTATAAAATTAAGACACGATATATATACGCTTAAAAGGACGGGTATGTTTAATCTTCAGTCCTGTAGGGTTTTTGTTGTCCCTTCTCCTCGCTCTGTAATCAAACTCAATGCTTACTTTGTTGGGCACTCCCCGAATTATTTTCGGCCTCCGTTTACATTCAGGCGACATGTTGTTTGTTGTACGTTTCACTGTGTCCGTGGTGGGGGGGGTGCGGTGGCGACTAACGATATTTATATAAGGTGGACACGGGTAACGACCTCTGCGCACCGCGGTAGGCCCGCAGGAGGAGGGAGCTCTGACCTTCTGTTAATCCCCGGGTGCGCGCCCGCCCTACCGACCTTTACCGCGGTGCCAACTGTGCCCACCGGGACAACAGACCTAGGACAAGGCCGGTAAAGGGCCGTAGATCTGGGAAAGGTCTCCGACACGGGGAATGGAGGTCGCGACCACGCTGGTATTTAATTGATTTCACTCTTCGGGAACTTGGCACCAAGTAATATTTCTAGTCCCTCGTTCATAAACTATAAGTTCCCAGTGAAATATCCTGCATCCATTTGCGGATGTATTGCCTGGAATGAAGCGGGGACACGTATAGCAGCTGTGTCAAACTGGTGGTCCGCGAGGTCCAGAAATGACATTATTTTTTGATACATTGAATATTAATTTTTTAAATGAAAATAATACAATTACACATACCAAATTCAAATGTTAATTACGTATGCATTTTAAATATCCTGTTTAAACTGTAGTCCGATCTTCTGTTTCCTCTGGCTGGTTTGGTTTTTTATCAGTCTTGTCTCGGTGGTTACGCGATCTTCAGTAGCTGTGTCTCACGTTATTCCAAACCCTAGCAAACTAACCCGCTTATGTTACCGAACCAAGAATAGATGTATATTATTCATGAAAATTTATTCGAAATTCGACACACCGGACGTACAGGATACGTTCTAGATGAGAAGAGGAGCACCTGCAGATTTGTACATCGGTTGAACGGAGGAAAATTATCCGGCGGCAACTCTAATCTATGTTTAGTCAACTTTCACGATCGGATTGCTCAACTCTTTCTTATGCGGAAATTATTTTGTTGCGTACAACTGCACTCTCACAAAACACTGAGAAATGACGTTGATTTTAGGTTCACCCCCATACGCGACTCAAAAGAACAGACCTCAACCGCAAATTTGGACTGCTGAGACCTCTTTTGAAAAAGACATCAAAACTGACAGTAGACAACAAACTTACAATATACAAATCCATTTTAAAACCGAAATGGACTTACGGAATAGAGCTATGGGGTTCCGCTAAGAAATCCAACATCGCCCGCATCCAGAGATTCCAATCAAAAGTCCTTCGTACCATCCTTAATGCTCTCTGGTATGTTTCTAACCGAACAATCCATAATGACCTCAACATACCGACAGTCGACGAAGTCGCAAAATCACGCTTCCTTAAATTCCATTCCCGCCTCTCTCCACATCCAAATCCACTTGTTCAGTCCCTTTCCTCTGTTTCCCATCCATTATCTCCCCCGCGTCGGCTCAAACGCCACTGGCCCAGAGATCTTCTTAGCCCGAAGCCATAAACTGTTCATGTGGAAAAAGTGCCATCATTGGGTGGTCTCTTTTATCGAGACATTCATGTGAAAAGAAAACACTCATCAGTTGTACCCATAACTATACGTAGTTGATTGTACAAAAAAATAAAAAAGGTTAAAAAAAATGTTAGGTTCACATTAGTACATTTAAAATAAGTACAATAAAACTATGTAAAAATAGTTTTCATATGTATGAATTGTCACTGATTTGTTGTGGGGGGGGGGAGATGTTTTAAGTACATAGGACAGTTTTTTTAATGGTATTGGACTTATCTCGCTGTGGTCAAAGTCTGGGCGGCGTTCGGGGCACACAACATGATAGGGCGATGGTCTTTTCAGTTTCACTCATTTCTAAAAATGGCGTCCGGTCGGTTTCCGCCCTCCGAAACAACTGCCATTATCGTGGCCGGCGATAGGACCCGCTTAGAGATAGTGTGCCGGGCCGCGTAAGTTTTCTGAATACGTGACTGCCTCCGTCCGTCGGATAAGTCACGGTCGCAAGCCCGTCCCGAGGCAACTTCATCGCTGTGATTCTCAAAGCGGCAGACCGATATGGAACATCACGGGATGTCTGGCTGCGACAGTATTACGTATTTCCGCGTGATAACGTTTCAGTAAATGCGTTGGTTCTCTCTGTACAAATTCGGAATCTGCAGTCGGTGATATAAATATAGTTCTGAAACTTTCTATCTTATCAATATTATCTAATATCCCTTTTGGGTTTGGGAATGTGCGAAAGGTGGAGTAACATGTGCATAGATATTAACGCAGAGTGGTCCATCACCCTTGGTGTGTCAAGCCAGGTATTTGACCTTTTGCTAGTACTTTTTGAATACTCCGACTTCATTTGTTTAAGGCCGTTAATTTCAAAGTGTCAACGTACTCCGTTTCGTAAAGACTTCAGCGCCGCAATTCACTATGTACATATTTTATGTTATGAGTTAAAAATCAGGAAATCAGTTTCTCATTATTTATGACTTTCAAATTCATAAATATTAATCGCTTTGTAGAATATTTGCAATAGGTGTTGATACCTAATTGCAAAAAAGACAACGAAATCCAGATTGCGATCATTACTATAAATAAGGTTCTGTAATTTTTCCGCTAAATGTCAGTGTTACTAGTTTAAAAATGTACGTTTAATAAACTATTCTATAGAATCGAACTAACGTTCAAATTCGTTTAAACGGTGTATTCAATTCGAGATGTTGTTGGTAGATTCGACTCTTTCTTTCCTCGTTTTATAATCTTGTCCGTTGTAGTCACCGTGCCCCTTCGTTATTATACCTTTTTTGCATCAAAATGGCCCCATTTCCATCTAGTTGTACAGCCTTGGGCGATTTAAATTATGAATAAATACACTGTTCATTATAGTGAGAGTTGGCCCGTGGTCGATTCGAATCCCTTCCGCCTTTTGGTTTTTCTATGGGAAAAAGGTGGGAAGGCTTCCCATTTGCATTAATCTCAGCCGTGTAGTCCTATTCATTTGCATACTACAGTCCGATCAACAGTTCTACGAGTTCAGACTCTACCGTTTGTCGTAAACATCTCTCCGCCGTAGCTTCGGTGTTAGAGCCTGTTTTCGAGATACGTTTTATTTTTAATTATCTACGAGGTAAATAATGCGAAATAATTTCCTGATTCGTTATACCTAAGAGCCCAACTTTCACTTATTAGACATCAAAAGTTGGTAACTTTACAACATTTAGGTATTTGACGTCTATAGAATCATAGAACATATGGAACGCCTTTTACTTCAATGTTGCACCATTTCCCTTACCATTTTTTATTTTTTATTTTAAGTCACGACTACGATTTGTGAAATTGTATGTAGTGACAGTGCGATTTGATAGCACGACTGTACTTTTGATGGTACTCCTGCTCCTGCTAGGTAGCGTTGAACTGAAGGATTTATATCGGGAAGCTGCTCGTTCATGAACGATCCCACATCCGACGGCGGGGTTTCCTTTCGGATAGCTGCCGCAATTGGTGTTGATTCTGTGGTGGTATCCAAAGAAATTCCACCAAGTAAGCGCCGCGATATTCAAATAATCGCCTTATTTAGTGTGAAAGGCGGTGTGTGCCTATGATCAACGCGCACCGATATATGTAGCATGAAATTGGACTCCGTGAGAACACGGCCGTCTCATGGTTCTGCTGTTAGCCCCCCCTTCCTCTTCGGCGTAGAATATTGAATAACACATGGTAAGGCGCTAACCGCACCACCGCTCGCTCACAAAAAGCGCTGCCGACTTTCAAGCCTAATTCCCGATAATGGCCTATGAATTCTTTGACCGACCTTTTGTGGGAAAGGACTGTCTGGAAAGCATCATTAAGCATTTAAGGATGTTTTGGTTTCGCCTCTTCCACGACCGAATTTCATCTGTGATGACAGAACTAAATAACTAATTATGATGGTTTCCGCTACCTGTGGGATGAACCTCGGTTGGCAGGGGTTGCCCCCCTGCTATTTCGGGATTTTTCCTGTATTTGGAAACCACCTGAACGGGATCCATTGATAGCGTTTTGCTCTTTCCGTTATTAATATCTTCTCCGCCAAGACGCGTGAACATATTCAGTTTACATTTCGGATTTGGACTGACATATTGCCTGGGATTTGGCTTTTCAAGTGCGGTCTAATCTTCACTTATTGGGTTTCGAAGCGTAACTCGTAAGTCGCCTCAACGTGCTATGTATATATATATATATATATATATATATATATATATATATATATATATATATATATATATATATATACTTTACCACCATTTTGGTGTTTACGGAGAGACTTAGAGGTGTGCATTACACTCCCTTAAAGCAGTATCGTGGCTCCACTGAAAAATGGATACAAATTCTGTTTCCTGTATCGTTAACTAGCATTTATTTCATCATTAGATACATTATCATTTATTTATTATTCGGTGTTGTGTGTCGGTATGTTTGAGTAAAAGCCAGGTTGGATGGTATGAGCTGTTGTCATGGGCGTTAATGCCTCTCTTCTCTCTGTGTCTCCAATTTGCGATTCCAGCCAATGGGGCTTTGTTCTATTTGCTAGTTGTCATCACCGTCGTCACGCTTCCTTCCCCATTGTTGTTCTACCTCCATCCCTCCTTCCCGTACATCTGTTTTCCCTTCATTGTCGGCCGTAACAGTAATATCGGAGACCATTGTCCCGAGATTATTGTTACTCCTCCTTTTTTCGCTCTTGTTGTCTTTTCCGTTCGCTCCAATTTGCTTTTCGGCAAATTTTTCAACTGGTCTCTACGCGCTCGTTACTGAGACGCGCAGCATTTTTTTGTTCTAAGTTAGGCACATGATTATATTTGTTCGTTTTGTTATATACTTTTAAGCCATTTTGGCCTTAACAGTGTATTATAGAGTAATATAGACTGACGTTTGATAAAAAACGCGACCAATTGAGGGTCTAGAGTTCTACAGCCACGTTTAATCAGGACCCAGAATCATGATCCGTTATTTCTCTCCCCGCAAATTTTAAATTAAACCAATATGACAT
Organism: Lethocerus indicus; assembly: GCA_019843655.1. Lineage (NCBI taxonomy): Eukaryota > Metazoa > Arthropoda > Insecta > Hemiptera > Belostomatidae > Lethocerus > Lethocerus indicus. Next base: position 22,341,691 of record JACDQD010000007.1, read on the forward strand.
TCCTCGTTGGAATAACTGACAGGGATTAATGCACGGGTGAATCGCCCGTTTCGGCGTATTAACAACCTTAGTGCGAAAGTTAAATGTAAATAATGTTCCGCGTCGCAATTCTGATTTATGGCGCCGTTCGTCAATTAGTGGCCCGATGTGGGACCGTCCCCTTTTCGTGTTCCCCCCATGCCGTTGCTATAATTGGAAGTGTTAAAAATATTCTTCCATTTACAGACCGCCGCCTTCCTCAACGTCGGTTAGGGTTTCGCTTAAGGTCGGAAGGTTGAAACTATAATAGTTCGGTGGGTCCGTATTTTGGGCTTAGACAATTCGTACTCGTGAGCTTGAAGCCCAGAACGTATGCTCGGCACGAACGTGTAAATTCATTTAAGCGAATTGGTCGTGCAATGTGTAGCTTTCAGCTAATAATTATCACTGGTGACTAAACAGAAAAAAAGAACCTAATTTATGCGTTGATCGGGCGTCGTTCCAAGTGTGTAACAGTACTCCCCGCCGGTGCATGAGTCATAAGAAACATACCGTCGTTTTTATTAAGTCGGCTCGCATTAATTAATAACAAGCTCTCGGTCTGGTGGCCTTACTTTACTTCACTCGCGATAAAGTACCGGGCTAGTGGGGGGGAGATAATGGGATAAATGGAACCCATTTGAGTTACCCGTTTATGGGACTTTGGAACTTGATCGAGTCTGTCAATCGCAGTTCGCTGGCAGCGATTCCAAGTGTGCGCGCTTTGCGGGGCTTGCCTCCGACGTGAACGTTCTTAGGCGATGATGTCACCTCCGCCACTTTGCACAGGGACTTATTTAAATTTAGTTCTTAAAAACAGAAATTTATGCTCAGCCGAATCCAGACGAACATACTTCAAGCGGCTGAAACATTCACTTATTTTGTCTTAATTTTTACCAGTCTTTCCAGCTCATTGAATTTCATATTGCGAGTTCGCCTTAGTTGTTACAAAGTTTCTCTAAACTCGGGCTAGAATAAAGGGGGCCGGAGAGCAATGAAAGGTGCCGAGTTTTTGAGCCATTGACCTCAGAGTTACAATTTCGAAATGTTCCTTTTGAAATTGAACCATTCCTTTTGGCCTCTTACCCCACCACTGTCACTGCTACCTGTGAAAGGCTAATAACCCTCCATAAAGCTGCGGTTGGGGTTTTAGCACGCATGCCCAATGCGGTCTGGACCATCATTTTAATGAGCAAAAGAATCGTCGGCTGTTTTATTGTTAGTATTTTTTATTGTTGGTATTCTGTTTGCCAATCCCAATTCGCGTAAACGCCTGTTAGCTCCTCAAAAGAAGGCGATCTACAATTTCATGCACCAGTTATTTCATGAGAAGGGGTATATATTGTTTATTTTAACTTATACAGAAAATCCCAGTCCCATTTTTGAAAAAGTCTGTATTCATTTTTCGGAAAATTGACAAATTTACAGGTTTGTGTCAATTGTCAAATTAATATGCGTTTGTACTCAATAAGCATAGTTCATTTGTTTCTTTGGCTTCAGTATAAATAGTTTTATTCTGATGTATATAGTAAAATAGAATAAGCGTAATACAACCATTCCGGAAAGTAGAAATAGAAAATAGAAAGAATATAATTTGACGTAACAAGTACAAAATTGTTGACTGTCATCTACATCATGACAAAGTTAGGCTTTTGGTCATTATTGCGTAACTGTACTTCCATTAATGACAAAAAACTGTGAGACAATGTAAGAAGTAATTGCGGGTTCTGTTAGGTTGGGTTTTCAGCGCGTAAAATAGCGGCCGACAGTTAAGACGCTGTCTGTCTGCGGGTGGAAAAACATCCGTTAAAAGATACAGATTTAACCGCTCTCCGAGGGAAGTTTATGTTTAGCACTTTAGGAAAGTTTTTGCTGGCTCTTCTAGGTTCTCGAAAAAACTTTCTCTAGCCGCCCCGGCCACAAGTCCAGTTATAATTGTTCTAAGAGCACTCTTCGACCAGTTTAAAAACTCTCACTTCGATTAAATAAAAAAAATAATTTGCGTAGGCAATTTGATGAGGCCCGGTTCGAAACTTTCGACACCCACCGACTGCCTAATGGGAGATTTCGGTACTGTATCAACTTCAGTGGAATTGTTGTAGGTAATGTAAACGCGAATATTTCTTAATGTAAAACACACATTTTTTTCTTAATATTAATAGTACTGTTAGCAGTACTGTCTGGAGTTTGTTGTTTCTTTCAAAACGATTAAATTAAATTTTGTCAGAAGAGTTACTGATACCGGCTATAAATGGAATGTTAAATTTAACCTGGTGGAAATGTTGATTTTTCTTTGAAAAATACCGGAGGCCAATCACTACTCAACAATTTGCTAATATGTTTTTATAGAAAAAAAAAACGAAATATTTGTTTCGGCTTAAGGTCAACGTGTGTATTGTCCCGGACGAGCTACCTTGAAATCGGGGCACCGGAACTTCCCAGATAACCGAACAGGGCACACATCCGCTCCGATTTGGCCTTTTATAGTTCTTTTTTAGGTCATTCTCTCGTCTGGATGGCATGTGTGAAAGTTTTGCTTTCAATACTGCCCGGCGGCTGGTTCTTCAACATAAATTTTTGAAATTTGAGTTTCGGTTTCTCCCCGCAAATTTTCGTTAGGGGTAATTTTCCTTGTTTCCTGTCCCGCCACGTTCGCGTTGTCTACTGACGCTGGGAGAATTCTCGCAGAGGGAAAACCTTAATTCATTTGTCTGGAGATTGTACGGCTCCAGCTCCAGATATGGCAGATATGGCCTGTCGGAATAGTGGTTTGCTTTAAAACGAGGAGCGATCCCTTATCCTTGAGAGTCATTATGTCACGTTTCGTTTCCTTGGCGACAGCTGTTATCGGTGAGCGTATCGCAGCTGAAATTCAGTAGCCGTGGACGAAGGAGGCATCACGTTTATTTCCTTTTGGGTTGTCACGGGTGGCACGAATGATAGCTACGCTCCGATATTCCATCGGATAGGAATAGAGGAATATTGGTTATCGAGTTTTTGTTGGACGGCAACATGGGTTTACCTTTGCCATTAGCCGCACTTACCCCACAGGTGCTGTCTGGATATGGGTCGTCGTTGCGTAATCGCTAAATAGCTCTGAACGGCCTTCTCTCGCAGATATCGGTATATTTTGGCTGTATATAATAACTTCTACGACGATTATGTTTTGTTCCCAAAACCAAAATTGTAGAATAGGAATCTTTCTGTTATTATTGAATTCGTGGACAATCGTTATCGTAAAAAAGCGATGATTTCTTTTTTATCTGGGCAATGACTGCACATTATATTAGGTCAGTCGTATATCTCGGAAACCGTTTCATTAACGATTGGTTTTCACCCATTAAGAGAAGATTTTGATGGGTTGTATTAGTTACCGAATTAGCTGGCTCCTGAATATTTATAACCACCGATGGCGCCCTACCCGCTCATTTGTTGCCGTTAGACGGGTCTAATAACAGCTATAATGTAGTGAATTTATTCGTGCACTATTCTATATCTATTTTCAAAAAGGTATTCTATAATTAGAACTTTTTTCACGTTTCTTTCCTGTTTTCTTAACATTGAATTTTGAAATGGTGTTCGTACTAGCTTTTCTATTTTTAGGGTTCTGAGAGTCAGAACCCCTGTAACAAGCGTAACGTTCTGCTGTTAAGAGTGAGTGGTTTTTTTTTTACACCTCTGTCAATTAAAGACCGGTTTTGAGGCGTGGGAACGTATTAGCGCATTTTTAATTGTTTCTGATGTTTTCTTCTTCCACCTTCTTCTTAATAATTTCTAGAAGAGGTTCGCGCGACAGTCTAAAAGGAGGGGGAGGAATGCGTTACCTACCTAACCGGGAACCGTTTTATATTTCTCCTGTGTTTCCTTCGGTGTTAGATTGTACGCAGAGAAACGCACTTTAGATGGAAAATAATTCGCATTTAAGTATCAGAAGGGACGCGAGTGGAAGAGACAAGAGAGAAAGTTACACTTTCTCGAAACTGGTCTGTCTCATCATGTCTCCCCCGGTCCGACATAAACTAAGTCGCCGACCCGTCTTTTGCTTTATGCGATCTTTCTAATGGTAAGGTGTATAACAAATAAAATCGTATTAAAAACACAATTTTATATTTGAATTTCATAAAAGGATTTATTCATGAAGTATAAATACCCTTCCAAATATTAATACATGTGGATATCTGAAGACGGCTTGGAATTCGCTTTTATCCATTTCCTTTTCGTGCATGTTTTCCTCTTCGTATCGATAGAAAGGAATTTTAATACTGCGCCCCGAGTTAATTATTGAGCTCTTAATTTTAGGTCTCAAACTAATTTATGACTCCATTATATGTTCGAAAAAATATGCCGGTTATATTAGTTGTTTTATCAACTTAAATAACCTACGGAATGTGCTGATTTCTGTATCGGTGTAAAGAAATGTAAACTGAGTTATCGGTTGCGATAATTATTATCTCCAATTATTGTCTCGAATGTGTAAATAAAAACAAATGTAAATACCGCCACTAAAGTAAAAGAAAGTCCTATAATGTTTTCGTCAAAACTAGTTGGAAATTTTTGAATCGCTGAGGTCGAGCATTGAGTAAATACTCAATATATATATGACGTCAGTTGGTATTTCGTCTTGAATTTGGCGTTATTCATATGATTGTTTCAATTTGTTTCAATAACTCATTTTAACTGGTTTATAAATATAAATGTATATGTAGACTCTCACAGTGAGTGGGGCTGTGTCAAAGGTACTTGAGTCCAGTATTCTTAAGGTCATCGCTTGTCGAACCGTTCCCTGATATTTTTTTTTCACTCTTTTATTGTTACATCTGTAAAATTATACAACAAGCAACATTGATATAGGCACTAGCTACAATAGGCTACAATTAGAGGAGAAACCCACTGGTTCCCCCCTTTTTTTATTACTTTTTCCTGATATTTAAAAGCGGCGTAATCGGACGAAACTCTCCTCTGGGACGTATGACTTTTGTGAGTACTGGAGGGATAATGGAGGGAATGGGGGTGGCCTGGATGGCTGGTGCATGACTCAGTGATAGTGGAAGGCTGGAATAAGGGTGTGTTGGATCAATAGAGTGGGTCTCCCAGCAGACGGTTCTTTTCTTCGCACAGGTCATTAAACCTGTCTCTCTTTCGGCCCATTGTATTCCCGCCGCCACTTTGCGTCCCATCGCCAGATAATTAATTAATGCCTTTATGACCCCCTTCTATATCTCCATCGCGGAGTTCCGGACACGAAATCCTATACCTCGTCTTTGTTTATTGCGAAAACGCCTGTTAAAACCCCCTACGGGTAATGAACAATAATCATATTTTCGGTATTCTTCCATATTTTATCGTGCTCTTATTAACCTGGCTGACAGTTGATGTTTTAATAGTTCAATTTTAGATTGTAGAACACCCACCGTAGATCTACGTTCGACGAGACAGGGGATGGTCGTCCACGCGGAATATTGGGCGAGGGAATCAAAATTACAGTCGGATAAGAGTAGACAGGCATCTCGTAATTCGGTCTTGTGGTGTTCACCCTTCTGGGTCTCTCTCTTTTTGTTAGGGGATCGATGGGGATTTTTTTTTGTGAAGTACCCGTGGGAAAGACCCCTCACAGAAAAAGTCAATGTGACTGCGACAATTTACTGGGACGTTTGCTCTAACGGTGGATCGACTCCAAGGAGTTCACGTTCCTCCTGGGAAACGACACAAACGACGCTTTCCCAATCGATATCTTTCAGTGTAACTAAATAATCAGTTCTGTCACTTACCTTATCCGATTGTCCTTTCGAATTCGAAATTATAGTAGAATACAATGCTTATTGTAATATGTTTTATATCTCATGTTGTTGCCATTCCATTTACAAAATAGGTAATAAACGGCGTTGACACATTAATAGATTTAATTTATACATCCTCCTATTTTAAATTATTCTTAATTGCAAGATTTCGTGTGTCATGTAGGTCTAGAGGTCACATCCTTTTCAGCCGCCTAATGGCTAATGCTAGGAATGTCGAGAGCGAGAATAGAATGAAGCGTTATGCATTTATTATATTTTTGTTATTATACAAAACAATTGTTGTTGTTATTATTGAAATAACAATTCAATAAAACTACTAAACATATATATTAATATTTAAATTTTGTGGGTTCACTGTAGGTATAAGTGCCGGTTTCTATGGTCACTGCCCTTGCGCCTTTGTGTTTCCCGATCCATCCTTCTTTATTATCCCGTACATAAAAATAGTTATTTTTTTCATTATCATTTGTGTTAAACAGGGATATGAATGAAACAACTACGAGAAGAGGCCGTACCTCAGGCCTTCGCGTGCAAAGTAATTAAGCCACTGAAGTGATGTGGTCCCTTTTCATTCTTGATTACATAGCATCATCTTATATTTTTTATAAATTCGTTCGCCAAAAGAAAATTGCATTTTCGAGTACTCTTGACTTCGATAAGTGTTCATATATTAACAATAACACTCAACACTTCAAAATATATCACCGAATGAATCTTGTTTGTAGCGTGGGGACAAATGACTGTTGTTATAACTGTTGACGGTAGAAAATTATTTTAACGAAAGATTATGAGCGTTTCATTTTTTTTATATTGATGCACTTTATTCCCTACTCTCATTAAATACACAGATTAAAGCTCGTATTTTGAAGTTGTAGAAACTTCAAAAACTTCTTCTTAAATTGTATTCGAATGTCCGGTATCGTGCGTTTTACATAAGACATTCTTGTGTCACGTTTGCTTGAAAATAACTTCAAGGCTTTTTGGTTTTTTTTAGGGAACATAACGAAATTGCAATAATCGAAATGCCATTGAATGAGGGTGACTAGTCGGCCATCAGTCTGACAGCGTTGAATGCCCGTCATAAACAATAAAGGGAATTATTGTAATAATTTATTGAATTGAAATTAAACCGAATTTTCGGTTGAGTAAGTAAACCTTTCATTAATGACTCATTTTCTGCAAAGTGAAGATAATAAGAAGTGTTTGAGAATGTAGTTAAGCTGTGGCCCATTTACGGCCGGTTGCCTCTTCTCACTTAGCCGGGAGGACGTTAATATTAAAGTTGAGGGATATTGGGAAGAAATTGAGTAGGTCAGCCAAGAATTCTGCCAGATATGAAATGAACGCATTCCATTCGACAGTGGGGCGGCGACTCCGCAATAGCGATCGTTCGTATTGTACAGCTTACAGTTGTTGTACAGTCGTATTATGGCTTATTAACAGTAAAAGTTTACTTCATCTTCCACATTACAAAGAGTCGAACATTTTCGGTGATAATATAACTTTTTTTAGTGCATAATTTTCTTCGATTTCTCCAGTCGATTATTAAGCGTTCGTTGTAATTTCGATTGGTGATAGGAATTTAAAGTATGAAAAACGGATAATGAACAGTATTAGAAAATAGAAAGTGTTATTGATAAAGATTTAAAGCGTGCGATAAGAATAGTCAGTTTTCATTGGAGAGCGAATCAATTTTTCACACTTAAAACAGCCCTGACATACTATTGGTCCGGTTTCAAATCAAGTTCCTTGAGAACTAACAAATACTTACTCAAATATGCGGGCGATATTTATGAATTTATAAATATATCCAGCTTTTGAGGAACCGTCCATAAATTGGAGCCAGGGACTTCTAGTTCAGTAAGGGTCTGAGGACCCATGATTGTGAAGAATCATATAACAAATTATAATAAACTTTAAAAATATTTTATTAAACATAGATTTCTACAAATTCTTTGGGCATTGCCCCTAATTAGATATACGTGCACAAACATTTTCCGTGTTTAGAGATTCCTCTTTCTTCTTTAAACCATAATTTATATGATGCTATCCAACTATATTTTGTTATTTTTTCTTGAATAAGGAGGAAAATTTAATTCTTATAATCTAGTGTACAGCCACATTTTCGATTGAATTGACAATGCCTTAATTGGAGCGTGCATTTTCCCTTTTGTCTGTACACGGGCGAAGTATCGTTTGTGTGGTGGAAAAATCACGCCTCCAAGAATATGTTGGAAATATTACCGTTTCATTTAACAACATAACAAATTTTTTTCGTAACAAATTGCCTAAAATAATTGAGATATTATCTATTTAACAAAATCAATAATATATTTTAATCATCATATTTTCCTGCTTGTAAAATTTCCCCGAGGATTATAATGGATTATGTTGGCTGTACTTGCAAATGACCTTGTCGAAGTTAAAACCATTTGTCGCAAGCAGAGTGAAATATTCGGTTAAAATGTTCGAGTGATCCTTCAGTGTGAAGATAAATACATATTTAATACTTTTACTAGTCATGTGTTTACACTAACTGGTAAATTTAGTATAAAATAGCACTATTTTACTATTTATCACATTAGTGGATAGCTCATAGTATAAGAATGTATGTAGATATTTAGAATTTATAAACTTCATGAACTACATATTATTATCATTCAATTAGTAAATTAATTAATATATTCCTTTAAGTTACTCACACAAATTTCAGCAGTATTCAGGCTAATAAAGGATCAAATATATTTAAAATGGTACTTCAGCTTGACCAATCTCACCAAAAATCTAATCAAATTACGTTTAGATCTGTTCTTCTTTTTAGTTTTGTTTAATAATAAATGTGTACACTATATTGTATTACAGGATTTAATGAATTTTCATTTGTATCATGGATGTTTTTATCATTAATTTAAATTTGTATCTTGCCCCATAATCTGGTCCTCAACCTTCCCATACCACACCAGATCTAGGATTTCCATCGTTTTTTTTTAAATTTAGTATCTACTTTTCATTCATTCTTTATTAAAAATATGAATCATACAGGAACCATTGACATACACACTTTATATTCTTGAGACACTGTATTGAGGTTATATAACTGGTATTGTTTTAGGAATCTATGTAAGGTTTAGAATACCATCATTATTCCGATCTGCTCACTTATTTAGTCCTAGGCTAGACTTGACTTGGTTTCTGGTCTCGGCTTTTCATCAGTAGCATTCTGTGAGTAATATAGCGAGGTACATATTATTGTTGGCTACCGATTAAGCATCCTGGTTGCACTTTCAGTGAACCGGTAACATGCTTCATGCAGCCAACATGCATATGGACCTCGTTGTACTACTGATGGGGTTGCTACTGACGATGGAGAAAACCGAAACCCCCTCATCTAGCATATGACAAAGTTGAAGAGTAGCTAATAGCTTAAACAATTCAAAAATATCCTGTCAGAAACCTGCACTGAAACAGGGTTTCAGAGGGTGTTCTACTGCTGTTATGGATATTATTATACCACAATTATGGTATTCTGAGTGAGATGCAAAGAGAGACACGACTAGAGTATCATTTCTGCCTAGATTTATGATTCGTTAAAGATTGTGGAGATAGAAGGGAAATTCATGCTCCAAACACAAAATCTGCTAAATAATACATTAGTTATTCGGTAAATCATAAACTATTTGTTTATGACTTACAATTATTACTCAAATAGGGAATGTGAGGACAGATCAGTGATCTGATTCTGAGCACAGGTCAAAATTTCCATAGGTCAAATGTTAAAATGGAGTAGTTATTGTAATGTCGAGGAGAATAATTTATATTCGAATACACATTAACTACTGTACAGTCTGCATTTACAGTTTCATTCATTTTATACAGTTTTTCCCTTTTGTCATTTATAATTTTACTTTTAGTTTGTTTAATTTTTTTTTTCATCGTTATCCTAACCCCTGTGTTTGTCTGTGTGTTACAGAAGCTCTGTTGCAGAGCCGGCCTCTGCCTCACATCCCGGACTTAGGTGAGGGGGCGGCGGCGGCGTCGGCGGGGGCCAGGGAGTCGGCGCAGGGGCCGGGGGCGGCGCTGGCACCGGCGCCGGCGCCGGCCTCGAAGGCGCCAACAGGTGGACCAGCAAGGAGAACCTCCTTGTACAGGAAGAGGACGACCCACAGCTATTTGTCGCCCTGTACGACTTCCAGGCCGCCGGTGACAATCAATTGAGCCTAAAGAAAGGTTTGTTTCTGTCAAGTGTACAAAAATACAGTGAGTTTTCCCACATTTTGCTGGATTAAGCTGCGGTCATCAGGCTCCCAGGGATTCCTGTTCCCTTTCGACTGCAAATATTGGACAGTCTGTAATGGTGTTTGGAAAATAAATAATTTGCGAGGTGTACTATGATCATTTCGGGCTAAAAAATTTTTTTTTATGAGCCTTTTCAATATCTTGATGTATGTTCATCTAAAAACAACAATAACTGTATGATAAGAAATAAAATAAAATATAATAAAAATTAATTAATACCTGAATTTTAATCATAGTCTTCCGATTATTAAGCATGTATTTAATTTAGTATAACATTTTAAACAGTAAAAATGTAATTATTGAAGAAAATTATTATACATTGCTTAGCAGAATGTATGCATTAGAATAAGTTTAAAAAATTAATATAATATGGGTTATTTTAATTGTATTTAAAACCAGAACGGACTTCTTCTAATTACATGACTTCATTTGCCACTTTTACTCTTAGTTGTTGACTTACAGAATAAGATTTAATATTATTAAGAATGTATATAATAATTTAATTATAACATTTAGTTATCATAAAAAATAATTTGATTGAGGTGAAGATTGGTCAAGTTGGTGAAGATGCAATGTAAAACAAACCTAGTCTAAGTTGCTTTGAAAATGAATCAGTGGATTTATGGATTCACTTGTATGTATGAAATATGTTGTGTAATATTTTGTAGTAAATTGTTGCATAATTGATTTATGAGGAATTTCACATTTCTCCGTAATTTCTTCCTGGCATTCCATTTAGTATTTTGTATTGTGTCTGAATGTGCAGGTGAGCAGGTGCGAATTCTCAGCTACAACAAAAGTGGAGAATGGTGTGAAGCCCATTCGAGCAGCGGCCAGGTGGGATGGGTTCCTTCAAATTATGTAACCCCAGTGAACTCATTAGAGAAACATTCGTGGTACCATGGCCCCATCTCCAGGAATGCGGCTGAGTACCTGCTCAGCTCAGGGATTAATGGGAGCTTTTTGGTGCGTGAGAGTGAGAGCAGCCCAGGACAGAGGAGTATCTCCCTCAGGTATGAGGGCAGAGTGTACCATTACAGGATCAATGAAGACTCAGATGCAAAGGTAATAAAAATAAATACATAAATATTTTAGGTTTTGTGAATTTAATGTTACAAAGAGATAAAAGTCAATGACTTAAGTAAGGAAGCAAAACTAAACTAGTACATTCTGCATATTCTACTATATTTACTAATGTTAAAATAATTAAAGAAAAGTATTTTAGAGATCTTATTTAATGTTAGCATAACTGAATTTCATAAAGTGTGTTATGATAATTTTAGTATTAAAATATATTATTCTATAACAACTTCAGAATAAGAGTATATATAGACATTTTGGTAAATAATACAAATGCATATTTTTGATATATCATCTAAGTTATTATTTTGTGTTAAGAAACAATGAATTTGATTATAATATAAAACAAATTTTAATGTGCTTTATTGTTTTCATTAATGCTTTAGATAAATTCCATTTATATAACAATAATTATAAGTACTATTACATGAGTGTATTTAATGTATTGTCATCATTGTATTAACTATTAATTTATTATTTGGATGCATCAACAAGTCTGTAATGGTCAATATTTATTTTGTAGTTGTTTATAGTGTTTGTGGAAAGAATTAATAGTTATCCTGTAATAGAATTAATAGGAATATACAGTTATCCTTTTATTTCAGAATTAGTGCTCAATATTATTTTGATTTTATTATTTCATTTATTATTTCAAGGTGTATGTGACAACTGAGAGCAAGTTTAATACACTGGCTGAGCTGGTACACCATCATTCAATGCACTCAGATGGTCTTATCACCCAGCTATTGTATCCAGCACCTAAACACAATAAGCCCACTGTATTTGCACTCAGCCCAGGTAATACTAAATAATATTAATGGTTACACAACATTATGTTTCAGTGTTAATAATTATGTTAAATAAAATGAATTAATACTACTGATGTAAAGGTTATACTAATCCTGCTGAAGAATATGTTCTTCAACAAAACATTTGTGTGATTTTTGTCCTTTAAAAATATCATCTCAAGTATGATTTTTTAAAGGGGTTATTTTGTAATAGGCACATTTTTCCCATTTTAGAACCTGATGAGTGGGAAATCAATAGGACTGACATTGTTATGCGGCACAAGTTGGGAGGTGGCCAGTATGGTGATGTATACGAAGCTGTATGGAAAAGATACAACATGACTGTTGCTGTTAAAACGCTTAAAGTAAATATTATTTTTCAATAAACAGTTCCATTAGCCTGTTAACTCTTTATATGACAAGTTTTATATAATACAGTAATATCTTTTTTATTACAAATAATGAATTTACATATAATTTATATTCTCTTATATATAAATGGATTCTGGTATAATAATGCCTTAATTCAATTCCTTTTTTCTTTGTAGGAGGATACAATGGCACTGAAGGATTTCTTGGAGGAAGCTGCCATTATGAAGGAAATGAAACATCCAAATTTAGTACAACTTTTAGGTAATAATCTACACATAAAGTATTTTGATTTGCTTACACCTTTCTAAGGCATTTTACTTTAACTAGCACTGTAACTCTGTGTATCTTTTTAATGACATAGTACATACTACAATCATTACAATAGATTTCATTAACCTAAAATTGTTGAAGTGTGGATTGAGAACTATGCACTCTATAGATGAGATCATAGTGAGAATTAATGTTTTGTCGTATAGTATTGCCGTTTTCTTTTAACATGGGTGTGTATTCATTTAAATAGCAATGTGTTCTCTTTAATGTTGAGGCGTTTGTACGAGAGAACCACCATTCTACATAATAACGGAGTTCATGAGCAAAGGGAATCTCCTGGACTACTTGAGACTGGGCAATAAGGAGCAGATCAATGCAGTGGTGCTCATGTATATTGCTACCCAGATTGCCAGTGGAATGAGCTACCTGGAGAGCAGAAATTTCATCCATAGGTAATGATTTTGATTATTGGGTAAATTTAAATTTTATAATTTGGTATATATAAATTTCTTGCCAAGAGATGGCCAACAATAATAATTTTGCTATTGTCTGATGTTCCATTCCAAGTGTTGTGAATATAATGGACTTTTAAATTGGATTTCCTTTGGTTCCTTAAAATTAAATTATAGTTTTTGATGATGCTCCTTCCTGATGATAAAACGTTTTAACTTCAGTGGGTTACAAACAAAAGAAACATTATAATAATACTAAAATATATGTTAAAAATCATTAACTAAAATTTGATTAGTTAACCTAGTTGCTAAGTTATAATTTATAGGTGTTAGTATAGTTAGTAGTAGTTTTATAGTTAGTTATTTTTAGTTTAGTTTATAAGTTAAATATTAGTTTCTTGCTTCTGTTATTTTTGTAAATGTGTAATTTCCATATTTAATTAATTATTGTAGTGTATGTGTTAGTAGTTTAATAATTATCAAATTACAAAACAAATATAAATATGTATAATTTCCATAGTTTATTTTTCTTTTATCTAAAAAGCAGATATTTTACAAATAAAATCCAATTTTTAGGGATTTGGCAGCGAGGAACTGTCTAGTGGGTGAAAACCATTTAGTCAAGGTAGCTGATTTTGGTTTGGCAAGACTTATGAGGGATGACACTTATACAGCACATGCAGGTGCTAAGTTCCCAATCAAATGGACTGCTCCAGAAGGCCTTGCGTACAATAAATTTTCAACAAAGGTATTATTTGTTTTTCAGTGCTTATTTTCTTTTTTAAATGATGTCTACAGTTATCACTTATAAAATTATGAAACTCTTAGGTATCCTATTTTTGAACATTTTACACTTCAAGATATTTAATAACATGAAATTTACAAAAAGTATCTGTAAAACTGTTTACAGTGTTTTAATCTGTTAAAGTTATTACTTTATCTTGTAGTAAAGTAATTACTTTGTATCATGTTGATTTCATGTAATAACTTTTAATTTCAAAATGTTGTCTTTTCACAGTCTGATGTATGGGCATTTGGAATACTCCTTTGGGAAATAGCCACTTATGGTATGTCTCCATATCCTGGCGTTGATTTGACTGATGTGTATCACATGTTAGAAAAAGGATACAGGTAATAATATAATTCTTTCTGGTTAGGTATTAATTATCATACGAGCATATCATTGAAATTAATTAGGTATTTATATTTTTATCAACTTTCAATTTCTACATTGTATACAGTGCCCATGTGAATTCTCTGTTCATTGTTTCATGTACAAATATTTGGAACTAGTACTGAAGTCTTGTAGTAAGCTGATTAGATTTCTTTTTACTCATAGTGTTATCAGTCAAATAATGTAAAATGTAGTTATACAAGTTTGTTATATGAGTGATAATGACTGTTTTACGTTTTGGTTTAAATTCAGAATGGAGTGTCCGCCTGGGTGCCCTCCCAAGATATATGATCTCATGAGACAGTGCTGGCAGTGGGTACCGAATGAAAGACCCACCTTCCAGGAAATACACCATGCCCTGGAAAACATGTTCCAAGAATCAAACATTATTGAAGGTAAATGAAATAAGTACAGTTTTTATATCTCATTTTGACTAGAAGGTCAGAATTAATACAAATTTAAAATTGTTATCTCCTTTCATAATACCCAAATATTTCATTGAAAATAAAATATACTGTATACTAGTTTGAAAAAATCTCCAAACCATCTTCATAGTAATGGATTGTGTTAGATCATTATTACAAAAAACCATTTAAATTTTGGTGAAAATTTAAATTTCAGTAAACCTACTTTTCAGTATTTAGATTTTGATATTTGATACCAATCCTGAATTCTTTGTTCTATTAGTATTGTAATTAAAATGTAGTGGTTTTAGAAGTAATTTTTCCTTGTATATTTTATAATTTAATTGTATTCTTCATTTAATTATAATAAATAGTTTTCAGTTTTTTATTATAAAATACTACTCAAATATTTTGAAAAGTAGAGTTTTAACTGTTTTACATTCCCATAAGAATCCCTCCCCCTTTCTTTCTTAATATGATGTTTATAATAAATTATATATAATAAGAGAAAAAAAACATTTGTTCCTCAAGAGTTTCATGTACAATACTTGAGAAACAATATTTGACTATAAATTTTTGTTTTGATTTTGAATTGTTTTACTAAAAAAACCCTACCCATCTTAATTTCTTTGTAATATTATCTAACTCACACCATGTTTTTTTGACTCACACACTGCTTTGCTTGTTATTGCATAACTTTTGACCAGTTTCATTTGTTTTCATAAAATCACCATTTACTGATTTTACTGTCCTCCATGAACCTGTACATAACTGTAAGCAAATTATTACTCTTAAATAACAGAGGACTTGAAATATGAATAAAAACAGCATAATAAGAGAGCATAGGAAAATGGAGACCGATATAAATTGGATTTAATATTTATTGACTCATGCATACTAAATGGATTTTGAACTGTTGATTAGAAGTTAGTATTTATACATAAGTTATTATGCAACTCAGTAAACAAAATTTTGAACTGTTACATTATTAAATAGATTATTGGTCATTGTTGAGCTGTTTTTAATTTTGAAAATTGTAATTTTCAGAGGTGGAAAAGCAACTTCAGGGTAATTCCACCCCACAAATGTCTTACAAGAAGCCTCATGGAGGAAGTACTGGGAACATACATAGTTTGGTCCTCATGTCTGATCAAAATCAAAGTATGTCCCTTTTTTATTCTGTAATTATACAAATACATTGAGCTATATTTATTTTGTTTTACTGTGCAGCATATTGTAATTATTTTCTGTTCTGATATTTGTATACAGTTGCTTAATATTTTAGTTCAACACTGCTAATTTCCTTTAGAACCTTAACAGTCATATAGTATCAATAGTTTTGTTTGCTTGTTATAATTTGTGAATTTTTGTTGATTGATCCATAACTTGTGTGGAGCTATTTTATTTTCTTTATGAATAAATTCTGTTTGAAAAGTCTTGCATTGTTTGCTAATATTTATAATTGAATTAACTATTTTCTGGACAATTTAATCACAACAATAAATTTTTATTTTGAATTAAATATATTGATTTATCACAGATTTTGTGTTCTTCTGTCTCCTCTTGGTATTCTAACACCTCACAAACAACAAAACAGTCATTCCAAAATATTGATTTATTTTATGTTTGTATTTATAGTTGAGGCTCCTATGAATAAGCTGAGTACGTTTAGCAGTGGTCCTGTGAAAGGTAGTATGGTCCCACTCAGGAGAACTACCAATAGGAAAGGGAAAACAGCACCAGCACCTCCTAAACGCACAAGGTAAACATACATAAATAGATAGAATGGAATCTGTAAGCAACATACATTTTTTTGAAACTTTGTAGAATATAGGTGATACCTTATATTGGTAATTTGTGGAAAATTTATTCTCATTTTTTATCACAATAAAAAAGGAATTAAAAAAGTTAATAGATATTAACTTATTAGTTAATATGTTAATGCAGAGAATTTTTTAATATTTTGAATTTTTTAATGATAGATTGCATACAGTTTGCCAGTGATGCATGCAGAAATTTACAATATTTTTCTTTCTTGCCTGTTTTTTAATACATTGTTTTTATGATATCACTTTGAGTGTGACTATAGTGAACACTATGTAATAGTCTTTACTTAGTAGAAGAAACATTGATTATTCATATCTTTAATTAATCCACACTAGTCTTTAAGTGTGCTGCATATATTGTGCCAAAATTGAATTGTTAATAATGTTTACAACTGAAGTCACTTAGGTTTTGATCTATAGCAAATGGTACATCAAAATTGGCTTTTAGTGTTTATCATGAGGGACCAAACTAAGTTGTTTGGTTAGCTTTGATTTATTTACATAGTAGATGTGGCCATTTGAAGTTAACAAAAGTAGTTAAAAATGTAATAAAAAAACAACCTGTTTTGTTTGCAGCCTGCTGTCATCCTGCAGTTCATTCAGGGACTCAACCTATGCTGATCAGGAACAAAATCAGGAACAGAATCCGGATGATTCATCAACATTAAATGGTATTGATGTAATTTTCCAAGGTATACAACACACTGTATTGTGTTGTGTGCTGTGTGTTTTGGCTAACACTAGACTAAAACAAAAAATAATGCTGGCAAAGTAACATTTTTGGTACACTTTTGTTTCACCCTTTTTGTTGTTACCCTCTTATATTTTGCTGCTATCTATAACATTTATGAGGGTTCACATAACTAGACATGAAGTAGGATATTACTTAATCTTTATTTATTATTTATCTTTATTGAATTAGTCTTTTAGTTTCTTGTTAAGTTTTGATATAGTAATAATGCATTTCAACTCTTCAAAATTTCTGTTAAAAAAATAATTAAACTGTAGAAAAATTATAATTTTATGCTTTGTGCTATATAAGAAAAGACAATAACATATAATTTTATCGATTATCAATCCATGCAGAAAATTGGAAAAAAGATATCAGATTGAAATTGATCTTATATCAGAAATTCCACTATTACTAATTTAATTAATAGCAATTTCTTGTATGCATATTTTCTTTAACTGGAGTGCTGAATATTAGAATGTCCCGCAGTGGAATAATTAATTCTTTACTGTATTCATTGCCTCATCCACATTAATTATGTTAATATTTTCTTTTCTCCTTGTGACGCATGTGGATGCGTCTTATTTATATTTGTTTTCTATTTATGTTTGTTTGCATAACATTTTTGTCAATAACATTAAGGGAATTTTGTTAGTAATAATAAATAAATGGTGTATTTCATTAGTTGTTTTAATTTTTTATTTCTCACATCCATCTTTGGTAAAATTGTTTTGAATCTGTTCTCAAACGTGATATTAGCGAAAGAATGTTTGTTTGGCTGTGCCGTTTAGTGTGTGTGTGACAATGTTGCAGGGATAACTAAAGAACTGCAGAGTTTGACTGCTAGTAACAAGGGTGGCGATAGCGAAGACCAAATGACGCCGGACACTGATGACTCTGGAGCCCACTCCTATCCCGGAGAAGGGTTCAAAAGAGCCCAGCCAAACACCTCCACCTCGGTCTCGGCATCAGCTTCATCCCATGCTCACTCCAAGGCACGTACCTATCCCCCAAAGGAAACCGCTAAACCACAAAAGGCATGAAACACACCTTTTTTTAGTTTTATTTTATTTTATTATTGTATATTATTTTTAATTCCTGCCCATTCCAGTTTATTATGGCTCTTTTATTTTAACGGCTTTATTATTTATACATTATTCCCGTTCTAAAAAGTATTAATTTAATTATTTTATTCGATCATTTTTAAGACGCTCTCCCCCTCTTTTCATGTTCTACGCACTCATAATTTTAAGAATTTATTTTTCATTCAACAATTACTTTGCGTCCTCCTAATATTCATTACACATCTGCAAAATGATTCTGCGTATTTGCCATATTTTATCGCATAAAATTTTCTTTGGTCATAACATTTCTACTAATTATAATCGTCGCTTTGTCAATAATGTAGTTAAAAAGTATCTTATATAATTTGGGAAGGAATTTTTTATAGGTCGTACAAGTGGCGGCTCTAGAAGTCCAGAATGTGAGAAAAGCTATAAATAGGTACGGAACATTGCCAAAAGGGGCAAGAATAGGAGCATACTTGGAATCTCTGAGACAGAGCGGAATGACGGAGGGACAGAGCAACGGGGGCGCATCGAGCGGAGGCGAAACACCTCCCGGACAGAGATCGGGTTCACCCCGGAATAGAGTACAGCAGATACCGGGCCATATGATAAGGAGCAACTCCTCTGGCGGCTTCCAGCACCATCATCACCCACCGCCGTCATCACCGAGGGGCGGGCGCAGCGGCACTGCCCGCCCCGCTCCGGACCTCGAGTTTCCACCGCCACCACCGCCCGAAGATCTCGACCCGCCGAGGCCTTGTCACGAGGAAGCCGGCTTCAGGTTCGGAGTGAGCCTCAGGAAGAGGGAGCCGTCGACCGATTCCTGTAGCAGCGCCAAGTCGGAGCCTACGAGGAGGGGGTCCAGGCCGCGGGAGAGGCCGCCCAGCCCGCCACCGCCACCCTCCAGCCACTCGCCCTCCCAGGACACCAGGAGCCCTGCCAGTGATGACAGACCGGTGTCCCCACCACCGCCTCCCCCATCACCCCCGCCGCCACCACCGCTCGCACCTACATCCACCCCTGCCTGCGACACCACTCTCAGGGATGATGACAAGCGGTCCCCGGATTCGACACAGGCAAAGGGCTCCATCCCCAACATGTTGATGGAGTTGAAATTGATGGCCGAAATGAAAGAGAGATCGACCAATAAGGGCCGGGAATCTCCTCAAGAGAATACGACCGAAACCGTTTCCCCCGTCGATTTCAAGGCCAATCTCAGAAAAGTGAATGTTCTGGCCGAATCCAACAGACCGGCGCCTCAACCGGAGGCCTCCTCTTTCAAGGCCCAACTGAAGAAGTTCGAACCCAAAAAAGACTCGGACGAAAAGGGAGGCGCTATAGTGGACCTCAAGTCCAGACTCAGGAAAGTGGAAGGGGGACCCGCCAAGACGGGACAGGCCTTGGGAGTGGGAGCTGCGGCGTCGGCAGAGGACGGAAAACAGGAGGAGGAAGAGGAGAGTGATGACAAGAGGAGGAGTACGGGGAGCATCAGCAGTCTGAAGAAACTGTGGGAGGGTGAGAGCAGCCCGCCCAAGTGGTGAAGGAAAGAAGAGTTTGGCCGCCGGAGGAGAAGCCCGCGGTGCCAATCAAGCCCAACGTGAAGCCTCACGCTGCCCAGGCAAAAGGCGGCGGCGGCGGCGGTACTCCGGCGATATACGCTACGCCGGGAGTGCTGGCCAGCGTCCTAGAGATAGGTCAAGCGCTGGAGACCAGTTTCGGGGTGCTGAGGAGCGCCCAGTCGGTGAGTTCGGCGAGCTGGCTCCAACTGTCTGACAAGGTAGGCCTTTTCCAGAGCTCGTGCCTCAGCTACGTGGACTCCATCGCTCCCCCTCACACGCGCTTCCACCTCAGGGAGCTGCTCACCAGGATGGAAAGCCAGGCGAGGACACTCAGATCTGCGGGCAGCCGCAACCAGACGGACAACGCCAAAACATTGACAGATTTGCACAACACCTACAAGGACATTATTAACGCCGTACAGAGATAGGGCCCTCTCCCCACACGTATCATGCCTTATTATCTTATTTATCGCTCTCCCGTTTTGCCTAGGAACTCTGCCCCCCTCATAGTGACAATGTGTATTTCTTGAGAAGTATAACCTGGGCAATATTTGTGTTGACGTGCACAATGTGGGAATCACGGATACCAAAGTCATATCTAGCTATTCCGTTGGAGTGTAGCCGCCTTAGATCTTCCGATTGTTTCTTGTTTTGGCATGTTGTGCCCAAACCCTTGACATAATAAAAGATCGCTAATTGATTAGTGGCGGTATAATTTTATTAGGATATCTCTGTTTATATTTTTTGTATCGTTAAAATTTAATTTCTATTGACAGGGCTACAATGCCTCTTGCATTATCCATTATATTTGTAAATATTTGTATTATTTTTCTGACTACTCTCTGGTTCATTTAAAAAAAAAATATCGATACAGAGGGAACAGATGGGAGAAAGATAAATCCCCGATATGATATTTTTGTGTTGTAATATTATTTACACAACCCGGGTTTTTCTCTGCATCTGCCCCTTTCCTTCCCCTCCTACACCTGTGAATGAAGACGCTTTTGCTTACAGATTTTCCTGAAATGAATCTAATGTCAGTTTTATATATATATTTTTCTTTTTATATAGATAATCGGAAGTTATATATTTCCCTGATTTAGGAAAATCAATCACAATTTCAGAAAGGAATTAAAACAAAAATTGCCATTAAATTCACCCTGTGATACTATGTGTACATATAATTTTCTGTTGTCCTCCCTTCTTTAATTATATGTATGTATATATATGTGTGTGTATATACATACATACATTGATAAATTCTTTATTATTACACACCATTTATTATTATATATTTAGATATGCTCAAATTTTTTTAACATTATGTTGTGTGCCACCGAAGGTATAAATATATATATATGAAATAAATATAATTGTTAATGAAGTGTAAAGTGGAATACAACAGTGTGTGTATGTGTGTCAAGTGAGATTTGACGACAAGAAGAGATAAGTGATATTATTTCCAAGTCTGACATGTTGATATTATTTCTTAGAAACAATAAGAATGGTAAAATAAATAAACAATTTTTTACCATTTGTTTTTGTTGATTTTCTTTTCAGATAAATTGGAATGCAAGACATTTTATATATATATATATATATATATATATATATATATATATATATATATGTATATATACATTATAAATATATTATTGTGTATGCTAGTCTTTGTATTAATTACAAATTACTATTTAAAAAATTGAAACAAAAATCGAGATATTTGGTAGTCGCATCGTCATTGAGAGAAGAAATATTTCTTCCTCTTTCCCTCTCTCTATTTCTCTCTTCTTAGATTATGAAGAACAATGTAATCCATTATTTTGTAAAAACAGAAGTGTAATTGTAGATGTTATTGTATTTTATAAAAAAATCTTGAAAAAGTCATCATATTGAAATATACTCTGTGTATTTTTAATTCTATTAGGAAATTTTTTCAAAGATATGAGGATAAAGTGAAAGTTTAAGCTTACTTCAATGAAAGTACAGCATTTTAATTGTTTGCATTTTTTGTTATTTTTAATTTCCATAAAGTACTGAGTAACAATTATGCCTATGTATATATCCTTATTTATCGAAATTTTGAATTCAGTTCATTAATGATTTTTAATTATATTAAAACCCGTACATAATTTCACACAGGTCAGTTGTTTAAAGTGGCCTTTTCTGTTCCTAATTTTTATCTTTCCTCCTTTCTTTTTACATATAGCATGTTTGTAAATTTTAAACGCTTTGGGACCTTCTTGATAAAATTACAATTTTCTTTCATAATATTTTTGTAACGGAAATGCACTCCACTTGTGTACTAATATTATTTTACTGTGCAAATGTAAAATAAATTTATATATGTATATCGTGTTTATAAAACGAGAAATAAAAAAAAATATCGGTATTGTGAAGTAAGTGAAAACACTGCCTAAAGGTGATATGGTTTAGTAAATAAGAGATTGTACTTATTTAAAAGATGAAAAAAGGAATTTTACGATTTGGTTATATATATTGAGATATATATATTATGAGTACACACATGTGCACACTTAATGACACTATGCATTTAATAAAATTCATTGTAGGATTCTGCAAAGTTAAACAGGTATAAAAACCAAAGACTGGTTAATTGATATATTTAAGATGTATTTCTAGTTAACTCCAAAGCTGCTTTATTCTTTTTCATTATGTTAATTACTTTACATTCCAAGCTGTTGATTTTATTCATCCCTTAACAGACCAAGTTGTGTGTAGTTTAAATATTTTTGGACATTTAAATCGTCTTTTTATCATCTTTAATGCTGTACTTGTTCTTTAGGTTTGTGTTTTATTTTTTAATACTTTTTGGTGTATATAAGTTCTATATTTTGTATAACTCGATTGTTCCTGTATCAACGAAATTGGCCTCAACATCAAATTGTCTATTCTCTTGGTCTATTTGTAAGTGTAAATGATATCAGCTCAGTGAAAGTAATGTGCTGCTAAATATTACACACAAACACACATATATATATAAATATAATATATATTTGCGTTTTATATATTGTAACAAAAAGTGGAATAACTTATATATATATATATAATATATATTACGTGTGAATTTTTTTTTATAATAAAGATTAAATCAAAATCATAAAGTACAAAGAAACTATTCTGTTGGACACTTTTAATCATGATCTTAAAACTGTTGATAATGTTAGGGTGGGAAATTGCCTCTTTTTTTTATGTGTTCCTTGTGATAAGTAAAAAAAAATCATTTTATTTAGGTGCTTCACGATTTTTAAGTTAATAAAGTAGTTTTTGAGGAAATTATTGTTTTCAATTTAACTGTTTGCAGGACCGGCAAAATAATACAAACTGCAGTAAATGTTCAAGCCACCAAATTGTTATGTAAACACTATGGGATACCAGTGCAAGCTAATTGAAATTTGAATTTGAATCACTTTATCCATCTAGTGAGTGTGTACAATGTGCATAACAAGTACATTGGTAGCATCATCCCTTTATTCTTCAAAGACTTATTTGTATTTTATGCAGAAATTAAATGTTTTATGCTTCACTTTATTACAATAACTATTAATTGAGTTGAATGAACTCTGGAATGTGTTTCTTAAGACATATTAATAATTTTATCAGATTAATGTTGGCGAGGCCAATGAAATTGTTTACTTGCAGGTTAAAAAAAAACCTGAAATTTGTGATTGAACCAATGCTTAGGGTTCATAATGAGCCGCTGTAATCAATGGCTATAGTGTATAATTTACACTCAACAGTCATTTTGTCAAAATATGAGAACCTGTAACTTATATCTGAAACATTGAAATAAATTCACTTTTTCATAAGTTTATTGGGAGGCACAGAGGAAATAAGTCAATTATAATTTTGTTTACACCACTGAAAAAAATGAGAAGAAATGTTTTATAAGAGATTAAAAAGACAATATCCCTCTGAAACAAAATATGGCACTTTCTGGTAGTCGACTACGCACTGTCAACTGTGAGGCATTTAATTTGAACGAAATTATAAATTAATTGGAACAATTTAAACCAATTTAAAAACGTTTCAATTATTTAATACTTTCCTTCAAGTGGGGCACATTTGGCTTCTTATAATGCCATAAATGTGAGGTCTATCAGTTAAGGAAACAGGCTACTACCTGGGCTTCGATGGCCTCAAGCTATGAGTGAAATTAAAGGCTATCCTGCCATTAATTCCTCATTAATGTTTTCAGTCCTAGAAACTTCAGGTGGAAGAATGAGACATACAGGGGCAATAATTTTATCCAGTTGCAAGTTAATAACTTTCAAGGAGAATCAACAAAATTAATAAATGTTAGTTTATCAAACACTGATATTGTGGACCCTCGGGTTACAGGGAAATATGCTGCCTGTATCTCAATGAATATGAGTTCCGGGAATGTTTGGTTTCAATTGCAAGTCACGTACACATATATTAGACTCAAATGGCTGTTGAATACATTTTAAAATTAAACTTCTCCATGTAGTTTGCACAAACGGGTAATAGCAGAACAAATATAAGTGTAATAATTAAGAACAGGGAAAGAAACAATAAGAGTTTAATTAAAATTATATTTACATTTTCAAGAATAGTTTTTGTACAATTTCAAGATATCAGGCTAAAGATTGGCATTTATCACAAAATGTCATGACTTGGAGCAAAATATGTTTTTTTTATGATTGTTAACTATTAATACATTACCCTCTTTTTCTTCTATTCTTAAATGTAAAATTGTGCAAAAATTGCTTTCGTTGATATTGTTACTATTTTTAGAGCCTAAAATAAAAAATAAAGGGGCATCTCTGCCAATATTTTTGCCTGTTTTACACTTAAACAATGGACGTTTTCATTCCCTACTTTGAAAAATTCTTCATACTCAACTCATGTTATGATTCATTTGTTTGACAAATAGAACAAACCCTTCTTTTAAGAAATAGGGAAAAAGGTGAACTATTTTTCCTGCTATGAATCACAATGACAAACACCTACAACACCAACAAAAATATACACAACATATTCAAATACATCTTGCACACATTAAACAATACACTCTTAAATTACAAATGTCACACACAGTTCAACATTTAATTACATATAAAACAAACAAATGTACATGATATTTTTAATGTCTGACATCTATGAAATTCACTATAGGACATTTGTCCTTTACAATAATGACTTATGGCCACACGGTAAAATAATATTTTTAAGTAACAAGAAACAACATCAATTTATTTCTTGAGCAATGCTAGTTAACTTTGTTGTACATCATATAAACTGTCAAAAATAGATAACATCTGGCCACTGTGTAATTTCTCACAATCTACCTGTTGAACCACTAATTAATGCAAAATCTATACTAATTTGTGAAAAAATAAAGAAAAAATCCAATTTGTATATTAAAAAAGATTTTAAAATGGATGTTTTGTTATTTTAAATTTTCAATTAATTTTTTTCCTCAACAATTAAATTACATTTTATGTACAGTTACAACATCAAAGAATAGTTGGACAGAGAACATTTATGAAAAATAAAGAATAACATGTAAACACTTATTTCTTTTAAATTGTTAAAATTTTACAATTCCATTTAGAATTTGCATGCATACAATTATTAAGAAACATCACAACAAACATTTATATAATATGAAATTTACATAGTTCTTATGTTATTTTTCATCAAGTTAATTTTTTAAACTAGAAACAAATTAAAGAAATTGTAATTCTTCTATTCAAGGAAACATGAAAACACCATTTAACTAAAAATAAAAACAAAAGAAATACATGTAAGTGTAATTTAATAACTTATGAGCTTCAAACTCACAACTATAAATATTGTGATAGAAATCAACAGCTTATTCTAAAAAAGTAGTTCAATGAATAACAACAATCATCTAACAAGGTAACAAATTCAGTCCTTTTGAGATATATTTCAAAATATAACTACCTCAACTGAAATGAGGAATATACTTTATGAAATGAACGTATGGCTTTTGGGCCATATTTAAAATACTGATATAATTATGCAGATTGGTTTCAATCAATTAACAGTGATAATATGGAAAATACAAGACAATAGATGGGTATGATGAAAGAATGAAAAAGGATGACATATTTTTTAAATATATTTTTAATTTTTTTAATAAATGAAATCTATCTCTTTAAAGTGGCTATTCTGTCAATATTTACATCTTTTGTACTTTTTAAATATTTTGAACAGAATGAAGGGAAAATTATCAAGAAGAATAGCAATGGTACTTCTATTTAACAACTGATTTATTATTGGCACGTCATAAACAGAAACTTTCACCTTTCATTGCTTTAAGAAGTAAAGTCTAATTTGTGTCTTCAGAAAGAAAAACACAAATAAAAAGCTTTGCCTCTGTTGTTAACTGAAATTAACAACCACATTTAGGTAATTGATATTAGATACACTCTTACCATATGATGTAGTCTCATGGTCATAAGCAACATTTTAGCATTTCATAATTTTTACTGTCCCCTGCGATCACAGAAAAAAATTGTTAAAAATAAACAACTGTATATTAATTTTGTAAGCTATTCAAATTGCCTCTTTTTGTATCATTTGTGATTATAATGCTTACATAGCAGAAAGAGTTCAGCAACACAATTTTTTATCCACGGCTAAGTAGGAAGAAATTAATGCAATGAGAATTAATGCATTATGAACTCTGTATTGCTTCATTTGCAAGTTACTATTCTGCTGAACCACATTGAAGTAATACAAAAAAGGAAAACCAATGAGAACCTACAACATAAGGTATTTGTGCAAATATTTCCACCTCAGTTTCTATTACAATAATGATTGGAAATGGCATAACTTTCAGAAAATAAATAACAAATCTACACTCCTTCCATCTGAAATAATTGGTCCAATAATAATAATGTCTAAATATACAAATTTATTGTACAAAATATTTGATATGGTATCAATTATAAATCTTGCAAATATGTCCAATTTTTTTGTGATAATCATTATTAATTTCTTTTTTCTTTCAAAACTATACCAGTATTCTTTTTTCCTTCCTCGCTAAGACAAAGCCAAAGGAAAATGAAGCATTTCCGACGGATATATGGACGGCCATTGAAAGAATTACAACTGTGAAAATTTGTCATGTGGCGCACAATTCATGAACCAAAGCCAACTCCACTCCTGGAGGTAATAACTATTGTCTAAACTCGTGTTTGTTTGCCAAATTTTCATTTTTAAATTAATTTTATCACAACCATTTCTTCTTTATTCTTGTCTTAAGTATAATGCATAATAATTCATTACTAAAGTCCTCATTAATCTCTATTGTGTCAAAGAACAGATTTTGACTAGAGTAGTACCTCAAATTTTGTGAAATAGAAAATATATATTAGAACAAATATAATTCAAATTAATGTTGTATCATGCATGTATTGTGTTTCATGCAACAATATGAAGAACTTTACATATCAAACAAACAAGCAAGACACTTTCAAACTTTTCATTTAATTAAGTCTTAAATGAACTGATTGGTGATTCTGGCTAACTGAACCCCTAGTATGGAAAAAAGTTCTCATTGCATTTAATCGAACATACTTTTAATTTAAAATTGAAAGTTAAAATACTAAACATGTTAAGATAACAAATAGTTTAAGTACAATATCATTCAAATATGAAATTCTATTAAAACTCAATTGTTATTTTTAGTGCAATTTATCTACTATAAAAACAAAATGGGGAGAATCATTTTTTGTAATGTATTGACATACTTCAACTGAGATATTATTAATAATCACTTGTTCAAAGTATTGTCAATGTATGAATAATCTTTTTCATTCTTATTGTTGCATAACAAAACCAGCCTCACTCATTCTGGTTAAAAATGTCTGATGTTTTTCCAAGCTTGTGCGAATTTTATTCCCTGAGCTATTATACATACTTCAGGAAATAATTTTATCCCTAGCCGAACGCTACATATAACAATTATAAAAAAATTAAATTTTGTTGATGCTTTGGAATGAGTTCTCTGACAATATTAGTGCAAGCAATCTGTATTGATATTGACAATTACTTAACTCTTAATCCTTCACTCTGCTAAGATGCCTGGCATTCCCAGCTTCAAAATATGACCTTAAATGAGTGGAAGTTGCAAATATTTTTCTCATATTTGCGACAAGAGTAATTCTGGCATCCCATTTTGTAATCTCTCCCTCAATAGAGTCTGCTCCCAGTACTCTGAAATTTAAAAGCGTCGCGTATAATTTTTTTTTCATACCAAGTACTAAAAATACAATTCAGATGAATGTAAAGTACGAACGAAATGAAAAAATAACATCCCAAAGTGACGCTATATTCGCCCAGCTAATATTACTAAATAACCTAGGACGAAATCTACGGTATTCCAACCCCTCGCGGATCACAAAACAGGTATTATTCTAAACTAATAAAATACGACATACTTAAACCAATGTGATGACTGAACGTAGGGGCGGCGGTGTCGGACTGTAATCTTTGATTGAATGCAGAAAATTCCTGATGGACGCGTAATAGTTGGGGCACGTCCAGGTGTCGTTGTGGCCACCCGCTGAAACTTTCACCAGCTGCTTGTGCTGACTGCCGCAGATCGCGTGCAGCTCGACCATCATGCCAGGAGGTACTAGACTGTCGCTCAATCCCGATATGAACAGTGTAGGAACCATCACACTCCCGATTTTAATTTTGGACATGAACTGAATAACATCAAACACTATTATTAAAATTTGAAGGAGAGAAGGTTTCAGCAATCAAAACTTGAATTATAATTAACTGCAGGTGGGATCACGTAATTACTGTGGGAAGAACCTCGATTGACAGCGGTTAGCCCGTGCTATTCCGGGATTCTTCCTGCGTTTGGAAACCACCCGATTGGGCTTAATTAAGGGTTTTTACTCCCTTTTAATTATTATTAAAAATTCGTTACTGAATTATCATTTTATTAGGTAATACAAATGATAGGAAACTTCTACACATTTTAATAAGAAGAGGCAGTCTTATGTGATGACCATATAAACTATTGCAACTATTTGTTAAATGATAAAACAACAGTTAAGTAATTAACTTGGTAAATGTTCGGGTCAAAAATATAAAAAAAACTTTTGACTTTTTGTACATCTAGTTTTTAAGTTTTAATATTGATGAAGAGTCAATCAATTTCCTAAAGCTATTGAAATTTCTTGGATGCATTAATGAAGTTTTTGGAGACTCTGAAGTCTCATATGCCTACTGTACTATTGGGATAGTGAGGTATTGATGAAGTTGATTCATTCTGATTTTAAAATTAAAATCAGTTTCTAACCATTCCTGCACAAAAGTCTTACTGGCACGTTTAAATCAGATGAATTAGTATAATTTACGTATTATAAAAACAAAAAGGGTAGTTCCAGTAATTTTTGTATATAACAACTGACCTTATTTTTGTAACAGAACAATGGAAGAAGCCTGAGTATTGGCCACCTGAAAAGGGCCATGGCTATATCCGGTATGCTTGTGAAAGTATTTTCAAGTATTAGACACCATATTCTAGATGCATATTCAGGTCTAGCAGCCAAATCTACCGCAACAGCACCTCCTGTATAAGAAACATTATTTATTAAACTTATATTAATTAATTATTTAAAGTATTGTAATGTTTACAATAGATGTCACATAATAAAAATATTTTAAATATTGGTGGTTAATTACCAAAAAGAGAGTTCAGAGTGTAGTTAAAGACACAATATATGTTTGAATTTTGTTTATTAAATGTTACAGAAAACAGCATATATATATATATATATATATATATATATATATATATATATATATATACACATATGCATTATGTTCAATCATAAACTTAAAAATATCTCTATAATGCCAATAAATTACCCATTTCATGCTAGTATATTAACACTTTTTAAGCCATCAGATATTTTTATTTAATAGCTATATTTTACCTAAACTAGCAATAACTAAAATATTCCCTTCAAGAGATCAAATTATCAGCATCTATGATAACTTATTATCAGAAACAACATCTCATTGCATAATTGAGTTCATTACATAAGTTGTTAGCACAATGAAAAATTGTTAACTAGCAACAATGTGATAAGATCAGTTGGGGATCTGTTTGTGTTTGGTTTAATGAATCTTTCAGTTTAAATGTAAGAAAGCTTCTGGTTAAATGGAACCAATTCAAAATAACATTCTAATCACTTACCAAGCGATCTTCCGAAAACAATAATCTGTTTCTGATTGATGTCATTGCGTGAGGCCAGGAAATCAATTGCTGCCTGAGCATCCATACAGATTCCAGTTTCAGAGGGCCTCCCTTTTGAAAGTCCATAACCACGATATTCCACCATAAGGAGATTACAATGCAGATTGCAATAGAGGCCAGCAGCGTTGTGCAAACTAGAAGGTGACAATTTAAAAACAGTATAATATAATGACTGATAAATATTAATTATTGTTTTGTTCATTGGGAATAAAAACACCTGAAAAAATCAGAATAAATTAAATTAATAATAATGGTTGGTAAACTAGAAATTTAATAGGGGAATAAATCAAATAATTTATTATATATATTCAGATACATGAGATCTGGTTACGGTGTTAATTGGGTTAAAGATAAGCCAGTTTTTAATTAACTTTTAAAATTTTATAAATGTTCATTAATATAATATTTTCATAAATTACCGATGACCCATATTGCCAGCATTGCCATGCAGGAAGACCAGGGTAGGAGCTTTACTAGCTTCGGCATCTGGTTGCATTATGAAGTACAAATTGATAAGGGTACCATCTAAACTCTTGATGAATATATGTTCGAAAGGTAAATCAACAATATACGGAGTGTGAACATAGGCACGAGACTGATTATCATCTGGGTGAAACAACAAGTAATCTTGAGCGTTGTAAAAAAATCCTGTAAAAGAAGGGCCAAAAATAAATAATCCAGATAAAACAATCATAACCTTCCACGAGTAACCTCCACCACTGTGGACACATCCTTGGATATTGGAAAAAAAAGGACATACCCGTGACAAAAGCTACTAGAAGGAAGATAGCGAAAGTCCCACCGAACGTCCAATAGACAAGAGCGAAGAGGATGAGACAGAGGCAGAGGAACACCCAACATTTCATTAAGATGATCGTCAGAACTGGGAAAAGTTTCAGAGAGCCTAAATTAACGGAAACGTTCATCATACGAAAACGGTTCCAGATGCAGTCATCAAATTGTTTTCACATATCACTAATTACTAGAAGTTTACTTGACCCAGCAACAACCACTTCTCATTAAATCAAAGGTACAAACTACAAGCTCTAGTTTTGAATGTCCAGGTACTATCCAGTGATACCACTGAGCAGTTGCTATCAGTCATTGAACTGGTTAACGTACCTCCAGCATATCAAGTATAATTTTGTCGAATAAATCTTCCATTTAAAAGAACTTAGCGTATAAATTTAATTAGATTTGTTTGAATATGTTGACTCTTATCTTTAAAATTGTGTCCTTAATGCGAGGTATGAGAAGGAAGAGTATATTAATAATAAAAATGTTTATTTGTTACCGAATTTTAAAGAAGATATGTAATACATTTGAACCTTATATAATTTGTGTATAATGTTATATATTAGCACATGTACATAAGGTAACGTAATATTATGGAATGTGTAAAGTGATTGGGGTGGCAGTCATTACTTGTAATTTGTACAGCTTATCTGTTATATTTTATCTGTAGATAAAAGTATTCCAATGGATGGTTAGAAAACAGCGTGATATTATTCCCACTTCTTCATTTTATCGTATTTTTGGAAAACATTAATTTCATTATTTAATTATGTTGAATCCTTAAGTTTAAAGCAGTGTCCAACTATCAGATCCAATGTAATAAGGGAATTTATTCTCAAAGTAAATGTTAAACTCTTAAAATGATCGAAATTGTTTAACTAAATTCCATTGGATGGATGTATGAAAGCTTTGATATAGTACGTGAGGGAAATTTTGTTTCAAGGATTCACTGCTACAGTGTTTCTCCCAGCTGAGAATCCTTGTTGTGTAGTAATGGCTAGTAAGTTTTTTACGTGTAAAAATGATCTCGTTTACTGCTGCTAGTGATTTCTTCGTTTTCATTTTTGCAAGGCGTAAGCTGGATATCCAATTTTACCCGTTCTTTATTTTCGCTAGGTCTTTGTGTTTCCTAATTCAAATAGTCTCTCTTCCGTGTTAACATTTCGTTCTGCCTTCGTATCTTGTGTAAATTTAGGAAAGCGTAAAATATAAAAAATTTCTCGAGCCCTAGTCGGCCTTAGAGACTGTTACAGTTATCACATTATCGCCTATTTTACCAGTATTCCGTTTCTTCTTATGCGGACTACAACCCTTTTGACGTGTCATACTTTCGTTGTTTATCGCACTTTAAGATTGTTTGTGGGTTAGTAGATCGAGTGGGAACATAATACTTTTTGTTGAAGCTTTGTACTTGCACACATTTAAAGTTAGTAATCTTAGATAATTAATTTAATTGAAACGTTAAGTAACAACTAATTCATTATTAAATATTTTAAAATGATGCGTTCAGTGTAGCATAGCTTGAAATGGGTTAATTTTAATAATGTTTTATTGAACAACTATTGTATTTTAATTCATGAAACCCAGTCTTAGCCCAACATAAATCATATTGTATTTGTTTCAGATTTGGCTGTGTCAGGGAAATTATGAAGATATCAGTAGAACTTATATTTGAATTCCTTGGATAAATAATGTTTCATTTTTCTTATAGATAATAATTAAGTCTTATTTATTTTAAAATTTGAGTTTTTGTTTACATTTTTTGTTAATATTTTTTTGGGTTGAATAGTTTAATTAATTTATTGAACATTTGACAAATATGAAGAGTGCATGCAACATTCATAGTTACTTTTTGAATTGTGTGATAGGCCACAAGCTGTCAATATTCACAATTGGAAATCTCTCCTGACAATATGATTTTTAATGTAGTTCCATCAAATTACAATCTCAGTACCTAGTTATCAGTTTATAAGTTTTTTTTAATATTGTAAAATGGCCTATCAAAATTTTATGTACATTATATTTTGGGCTTTTATTGCTGTATTTATTACGAGTGTGGTTTCTGAAGATGAAGAAGAGACTGTGTCAGTTATGTCCAAAGAAGAAAGAGAAAACTTAAAGTAAGATTTAGATATTTATATTCTCAAATGTCTGAAAATAATTTTGTGTTATTAAGTTATTGATAATCTAATTATGTCATCACTTGTTTATTTTAGGGAGGAAGCAAGGGATATGTTCTATCATGCGTACAGAGCATATATGGTGAGATCATTTCTTTAATAATTTCAATTAGTTTTGAAAAATTGTTAGTTTACAGTGATTATTAAATGTGATTATGTAAATTGTGTTACATCAAATTATAAAGCTTGTATATATTAGCAAAATAATCAGATGCATATAAATGTAACTAGTATAAAGAGTGTTACTTATGTTCAGATATTTCATATGACACCTACCATTTTTTAAAGTTTTGGCTCTTCCTTTGCATAATATGTGCAAAGTGAAATATTTTAAGGAAGGAGTGCGATGCTTCGGTATTATAATTGTTTGCCTACAATTATATGTCTTCATAATTTACATTAAACACCAGCATTGGTTTTATAAATTGTAGCCATATTTTTTAATTGTTAAATCTCTGATACAGTTCCCACAAAAATGTTTGAGCAATTTCTTATCTAGAGATTATAGAAGATCTAAAGATTAAATCTTTCTTTCAATTCATATTTTTTAGTACTTATAGCACTTCATCTGTTTTTTATTCTGAAAAAAACATTTTCATACTGAAATAGTATAAAATTATGGAAAACAAAACATTGAAATATTTTACAGAAGTCTGTTCTGTAAAGACAATTTCACACATTAAAAACAAATAAATATACACTTAACATATGCATAGATCCTATCTCGCAATTCATATTTACCCATACTAAAAGTGTCTTTTCTTTACTGCAGGATAATGCATATCCAGCTGATGAGCTAATGCCACTAAGTTGCCAGGGTAGGTGGAGAGGAAGTCATCCTTCAAGAGGTGATATAGATGATACTCTTGGCAAGTAAGTCCTGTCCATTATTACAGTTTTCCAAATTGTTTATATTAAATAATTAATTGATGGAAAGAAGGTATTAATTTAGAATACGGCTTTATATAATTAACAAAATTTAAAACTGAAAATTATAATAAAAACAATTTGGGTCAAAATGTGTAACAAAAGTCATTGGGTATTTTTAAATTATCTTATAATCAGAAAATCTCGTATTTTTGTTACCAATTTTTTCCTTAAATGAAAATGTGAAATTATTTCAATTTTGGTATATTCAGATAGGCCTTGTCAGACAATCCTTTAACTTAGATACAATGATGCTTATTCATATTTCATTAGTGCATCTTTTATTTTTATTTTCTTCTGATATATAAGAGTGGGCATTAAATTAAAGTAAATTAAAATAAACATTAAATTAAAAATAATACAGAGTTTGTATATTGCTTATGTTGATAAATAAAAATTTGTTTTTTATTTCAGTTTTTCCTTAACTCTGATAGACACGTTGGATACATTGGTTGTACTTGGTGATCTAACAGAGTTCGAACATGCTGTTAAACTTGTACTCAGGGATGTCACCTTTGATACAGATGTTGAAGTGTCTGTTTTTGAAACCAACATAAGAGTTCTTGGGTATGTTCTTGGGCATTGGTACTTAGGAAAGATTATCATAACTGTATCATAAACTTATAATACACTTTAGTATATAAAAAATCCATTATCTATTTCAATTCTTTTTTACCACCAGAAAATAAAATGAATTATTTTTCCATGAAGTATTGATAAAACAGGGACTTTTCCCTGTATTGATAAAAGTAACCATTTACTATTCCATGTAGGCCAGATTGCTTTAATCTTACTTAATTGTATATAATGAGTATTTTTAAAACACTGGTGTTGATGTAATTTATTAAATTACCTTCATATGTTTTTTTAAATGATTGTAACATTAGAATAAATAGATCTTTAATAGATGTATGGTTTTTAGACTTAACTAAGTCCCTTGACTTTTACATAACATATAAATGAATCACTTAAGATACTACTACTTATGTCTGTGTCATATCTACGTTTTCATATTTAGTCATGACAGAACCTTATCTAGATGAAACTATATTATTTTCATATCTCTTATTCATGAGTATTGTGCAACTACCAAAATCATTGACTCCAAAGAGGTTGGAGCTACACTTAAACACATTTTATAAAATATAGGTTTCATTCTTAAATGTGTATTATTATCTGTTTTTACCAGTGGTTTACTTTCTGGTCATATCCTGGCAGAATATGTTCAACAGAAGGCTAGCATTATGAAGTGGTACAGTGGTGAACTTCTCATGCTGGCCAAAGATCTTGGGTACAGACTGTTGCCAGCATTCAACACATCAACAGGAATACCTCATGGCCGAGTGAGAATGAAAATTTTAAATATAAATTAAAGTGTTTTAAATGTCATTAATATTAATATTTCAACTTCTTAATAACATCTAAAGTCAATATAAGTAGAATTTAAAACACACAGTTGTTACGTTTTACACAACTGGATCTGTTTTACTACTCCAGATTAGTTGTTTTTGATAAGTGATTAATTGCTTCATACATTTTAATGTTTGCTACTTTATATATATAAACCCATTGGTACACATATTACCATATCTTATTTTCCCTTCAGATAAATTTACGCCATGGTTTGCGATCTCAAAAGCTTGAGGGATCTCGAGAAACATGTACGGCATGTGCCGGTACTATGGTATTAGAAATGGCTGCACTTTCCAGGCTAACTGGTGAAGCTATATTTGAGGTAAATTTCTAGACTTATTATGTTCATTATGCATTGATTAATTATGACTTGTTCACTGTCATTATGTGTTCATTTTTTATGTAACTAAAAAGTATTTGGAACATAATTATGCAGTAATTATTGAACAAAAAAGCTAGTGGCATTACATTATTGTTTGATATTAACTGACTTAATTATTTTTTACTCTCTTTAGATGTTTAAAGTTAAATGGTTTAATTTATTACTTTTAAAGAACGTTTACAACATTATAATAATAACAAGGGTATTGCATAACCCTTGATTAAAGCATATTGCAGTATAGCATACCGTTGGCTTCCTTCACAGTCTAGGATCCATGTAATTTCAGAATTGTTTTACTTTGAATAACAGGAGAAAGCACACCGTGCGATGGATGGATTGTGGAAACTGAGACACAGGAGTTCAGATCTAATGGGAACTGTTTTAAACATTCATTCGGGTGATTGGGTGAGAAGAGACTCGGGTGTTGGAGCTGGTATTGATTCCTATTATGAATATTGCCTGAAAGCCTATGTTCTACTTGGTGATCACAAATATTTAGGAAGGTTCAACAAGGTACCCGTGCACATTTTTGTTTCAGCCACAAATTATATGATTTAAATATATTAAATAAACAAATTGATTATCTAACAGTGTTAAATAAAAGAAAACCAATTCTGCCCAATATCAAAGATTATGCAACCCATTTTTCATTACATGTTATGTTCTGTTTGTTTCAATGTACTAATTTTAACTAATTATAAAAAAAATATAGAGTTACGTAATACAGTAATAAATATTTGATTTGTACTGTTGTCTGGAGTAAATTTACAGAGTTATAGATTTAATTTAACAAATGAAAAGTTCATATTTCTTTAATATATCACAGTTAGTTTCAGTTTGTGTTTAACATTAATCTGGAAATAATTTAAAATAACAAAATGACTGTTAGTAAAAATAATAAATAAAATTAATAAATAAATTTAATAAATGTTATTTTCTTATTAATTTCAGCATTATTCGGCTGTCATGAAATATATCAGTCAAGGTCCAATGCTACTCGATGTCCACATGCATCGACCTCACACAAATTCGCGTAATTTCATGGATGCTTTGCTTGCATTTTGGCCTGGACTTCAGGTTAACAATGATTAAATATGCGTACAATATAACTCATGTACTAATTAATAAGTATTAATTGAACTATTTTTTTTTATATTTTGTAGGTGCTCAGTGGTGATTTGAAACCTGCGGTTGAAACACATGAGATGTTGTACCAAGTCATGCAAAGGCATAATTTCATTCCTGAAGCATTTACAACTGATTTTCAAGTATTGATTTGTTTTTTAATATTTATTATGTTATTTTTCCAGGTTTATTATTTAGTGATTTTTTTCTTCATGATGCATAATAGATTTGACAATTTTAATTTCCTATTTATTTAATCAAATTTTGTTACAAACCATTTAAATAAACTTATATTTATCTACTTTTTACCTAATTTCCATTTTCATGCCTGAAAAATATATTTGGTTACTAATTTTCTCTTTTGTGCTAAATAATAAGACAATTGTGTCAATTGTTTGATAGGTACACTGGGGTCAATATCCCCTGCGACCTGAGTTCCTTGAATCAACTTACTTTTTGTACAAAGCTACTGGAGACCATTATTACCTTCATGTTGGTAAGGAGGTTTTAAAAGGGTTACAGACACATGCGAGAGTACCTTGTGGGTATGCTGCTGTAAGCGATGTCAGAACTGGTCAGCATGATGATAGGTTTGTACTCTTTAAAAGTAAAGTTTACTAATTTAATTAATTAAATATTTTTGTTATTTAATGT
This sequence comes from Lethocerus indicus, assembly GCA_019843655.1. Lineage (NCBI taxonomy): Eukaryota > Metazoa > Arthropoda > Insecta > Hemiptera > Belostomatidae > Lethocerus > Lethocerus indicus. The sequence continues at coordinate 22,379,295 of JACDQD010000007.1, forward strand.
AAAACATTTTTAAAAATATTTGAATCAGGGACTATTATAACCGAAATAATGAAATATACTGATGTAATGAAAAATTATAAATGAAATAATTATATTCTTTCAATTATATTATGTGCTCCTCTTTAATGTACCTCAGTGGATTTAAATACATGGAATGGCATCATTTAATTTAATTTATTATTTATTCTGTTAGTAAATATTATACACAATTAATTCACATTATTTTAATCTTGATTTGTTTGGAATGTATGGTATATGATAATATTGTGAAAATCTGAGTATTAAATATATTTTTATTGCTATATTATTGTTTCAGATTGGACTCTTATGTTTTGGCAGAGACATTCAAGTACCTGTTCCTTCTGTTTGCTGATCCTAGCGAACTAGTCTTAGATTTAGATAAATTTATATTCACAACAGAGGCTCACCTGCTTCCACTCACTTTGGCAAGATCCCACACCAATGTTTCTTTCTTTATGGTAATATAATTAAACAGTAGATTTAATTTCATCTTGTAGTTGTGTACATTAAAGTATTATTGTATTTTTTATGATGTAATATATTCTTTTATGATTACATTTATGAGTATAATGTAATGAACAAAAATGAATGACCACATGATGAGTGATTATGATTTTTCATATTTTTCTCATTTTAAAAATACTTTTAATATGAGAATTATACTTTGAGTGATATTTAATTATTATATAACTCGGAAAATGGGTAATATTGCCCATATGTTTTGACTTGTTGTTTCATACTACTGTTTATATATCTTGAACTTCTTTGTAAAATGCAAACTAAACACAAATCAACAAGACAATTTTAAAGGAATATATAAATGTATTAAATGACATAATATTAAATTAATGTAATGTGTAATATTAGGGGCTGCAGTGGGTGGCTCAGGGATAAGAGCGTCAGTTTCTGAGCCCAGTGGTGCCAGTTCAAATCCAGTGTATCGATGGATGTTAGCATAAGTTAGATTAAGTCAGGGAGACGGATCATGTGTGCCCTCTGGTAGTGATCACCGAACTCTAACCCACCAAATCATAAGCACATATTTTATGCCACACTAGTTTAGTCAAAACATAATATATGTGCCCATAATTATGAAAGTGGTCTAAGTCATATATTTCTGGTTTCGAGATATTTAATGAATTGCTTTCGAATAAATTAACAAATATTTTTATATTATGCAACATTTTAATTTAGAATTTTATTAGTCTTGATTAATGGAAGTGTACTATGAATATGAAATTTTGTGTGAATTTCAATGTTTTTTTTATCATCATTATTATATTATTCTTACAGCAAGTGCATACTGATAATAATGCAACTGTCTTCTGACAATATATATTGGAGCATGCAAAAATAAAATAAAATTACAGTAGTTGACATATTGCAATAGTAAACAGTAGTACACCTGATAAATAAAATAATTATGCATTTTACCACACTATCTAGCAATTATAGAAATCATAACCTTTCATTGAGATGCTATTATAATTAGGAGGTATTTGTACAATTTACAGTTTCTCTTGCTTTATGTATTAAAACATCTATTCTTAATTATCTTTATGAATTCTATACATGGTATATTCCATTAACATAGAATATATGTAGGTTGAAACTAATTGAAATTTTATTTTTTTTTGTTATGAAGCTGGGCGAAGAAAGTGAAGGTTATCAGGGTCCACAGCAGTGTCCGAGTTCGTTGCGCCTTTTCCCTGAAGCAGTGCGGAGGCCTCTGCGCAACATGGTCCACGCTACGTGTCCAAATAAGCCACAGCCGAGAAAGCTTCTTGCAGCTGACTTCCAGGTATACCACTGCCGTTGTTCTACCGCTACTGATATTGCTCACAGGCTCATTGCCCTCATATTGTTTGCACTAATATTCCATTCGACCTGACTGCCTTTTATTGGGTTTTTCGATCTGTTTATATATTTTTTTGTGGGCTGTAGAAGTTCAATCTAATTGTTATTATTTTGTTAGAGAACATTTCAATATTTATAATGGTATCATTTTTATTTGTTTATTTTTCCTTAATCTTTGCTGCTATGGCTCTCATTTCTGTATTGTTTTGGTTAAAGAGTGCTGCTTTGGCCCTTGTATCAATATTCAAAAAACATGTTAGTTATTTAATTCAGTTTGACCTATTTCTTATTCCATTTCTTCTACTTTAATGGTATTTTATCTAAACACAGAATTCAGCTCTTGAATGTTAAGTAAATCTAAATACATCATATTAATGCCTGGGAAACTTATTTATGAGCTGCTTAGTATTTTCTTTTATATAAATTATTAATTGGTCCTTCATATTTTGGAATGTATTCATCATTTGAAGTATATCAAATTGTAACTTCATTTTGGAAATTGATACAGAGTTTTGAACCACTTAATTTGCGTAAATTGCATAAATGGCATTTAAGGAAAAATAAGCATGAGAGAGATGTTGGAGTAGGGTTAAACTGTATTTATTTTTTAATATTATTCTTCCCAGTACCAATTTTTATTATTGTATTCAAAGAATAAATACTATAGCAATGAGAGTTATTATAGCTTTAATTTTGACTGCTTTCTTGTTTTTCCTTTCTAGGTTGTTAGAATATTGTTTGCATATTCTCTTCAGATCTTTTTAATAGCTGCATGTTACTTGACTACTTATTTCCAACAGAGGGATTGGGTTGTTGTAGAAATAAGTTTGTTTCATAATGGTAAAATTTCACAAACTAAATGTGTATTTGGTTTTGTAAATGGTCATCTGTTTATTCAGTTAATTATAATGAAGCAAGGTTGGTAAATATGTAATCCAGGGAGATTGCAACCAATAGTTATCTCATTTTTCATTTAAACTGCACTGAAAGGTTCTGTGCCTTTTTTACTAATGCTCAGTTTTTACAAATCTGTTATTTGAAGTATTATTAGAAAAGAAACAGCGCTGGCTTTTTTGGGGGCTTTGTTGATATTCAAATATGTGCTCTGTAACAGTGCATTGGTATATCTTGGCACTAAGTAGGCTCAGAAGGGTTACAGTCATTGATTGCATGCATGCAGGAAGTTAATATTTATGGATGTCAACTGTTTTGTTTTACATTGTAAAATAAGTTAGTATAAATATGTGCAAGTTTATTGATTACTTAATTTGATCAATATATTGGATTTAAAAATGTAGTGTTATTGTATATATGTATACTATTATTGACATAAATATGTACATAAAATTTGTGTTTGTACATAAGAAGTCAGTAGGTTTAGGAGTCACTCTAATTGCTTATGTGTGGCTTTGTGTGTAAAACTTAAATCTTTAAATATAACTTTGTAGCCATCTTTCATTGATACTGTTAATTCTATTAAGTAGATTTTCTTCTTTTTATGAACTGGAAAGGTTAAATGGACTATCTCTCTGGAAGTCACTATGAAATGTTGGTGAACTGCTGATTTCTCTTAAATGTCTTTTCTTATTTATTATACTATATTTGGGTGCTAACTTGTGTGTTTAATAACTCCTATATGCTTTGCTCACTAACTACCTCTGTATTTTTGTTAGCTGTGTGTTGGCCTTTTGGTGGTGAGGATATTACTATAAACTGATTTGTGATGTTTTTATCTTGTATGCCCACACATAACATCAAGAAATCTGTATTGTGTATCAGAGATTTATTTTCTAAAATATTAAATGAGGTTTTATTGAATAGGGTGCTCAAGCATTTTTTCAAATATGATAGTATTATATTCTGTTTTGTATAGATTTACAATCTAGTTTTGTCATAGTAATGTATTAATATTACTATGAATTACATGAAAGAGGACCTTTTTCAAGTTTTTTTAAAGATGCAATATTTTTCTATAATGTTTATTATTTACAGACGAAAATGATGTTCACAACAACATCTGCAGTTATCACCTTCTATACTTTCCTCTCAGTTCTTGAAATGTGTTTCTTATATTTGGCTTTTAGTTGGTTTGTCTATTATGTATCAAGAGTTAACAACAGGTGACACTATATCATTAAATCAATTAAACAAATTTTGTAAATTAACTTTTGTTGTATATTTATTTACAAAAAAAAATTAAAACATTATTTCTATCTTTCATGTGAATCAATTAACATACTAGTTAGAAGTATTTTATGAAATAATGTTTGTTCTTTAAAATCTAAAAATGTATACATATGTTTTGTATATTTATATACATTGAAATGAATTGTGATGGGGTAGATGAAAAAAGAACAAAATTTGCAACAATTGTATTTTTAAGTTGTAAGCTTTCAAATCTTTTAGTTTATGATGGGGGAATCAATTGAATAAGCAGTTTACTCATATCATTGAACAATTAATTCATATTGGAACTTGCATCATACTCCAGTCCTGGTGAATTATTTGAAATTGTGATTTGAATAATATTTCTGACTTGGCTTCATTAATATATTGGTTTCTTTTAATTATTATGAATTGATGTGCATGTTCAGTGTGGCTATTATGTCCCTATTAGAATGCATGACTAAAATTAAATTTTTTAAATTTGTTACATATTCATAGTACACATTTTTAGATTTTTGATGTAGCAATGCGTTTAATTTGTTTTCTCTTGATACGTGAACTTGCAAATATTGTTGAAAATAGAAGGAATCATGAACTCAAATTATTTATAATTACTGTTGTTTGTTAATTAATTATTTGATCTTCTATTCATTTAGAAGTATAAACCTGGGCCTCCAATGTATGCGCCTCACCAGTATATTTTATGTAACAGATTTTTGTCTTTACTATTATATTATAATGTTACCTTAACTAGTGATATATTTTTTATCAAATAATGATAGAAAGAAATTGCCTAGTTATTAAAAATAGAGACTGGTCAATTTGTATTTTTATCATAATTGTAAAAAAAATGAAAATCTAAATGGTTGAATAATTTTGCAAAGGAACAATGTGATATTTAGATATAAAATAAGTTAAGTAGTGTACATAAGGAAATAAATTTTTATTTACATGGACTTTTTATATTTCTCTTCTTTTTATTTTTAATTTTGTTATAAGAACAGATAAATTGCATGGTGTAGACATTAAAATACCTTGAATTACTCATTACAAAATTAGGGGAATCTGTATTTGTACATCAATTGCATCAATCTGGGAATTGATATTTATTTGACTTTACATGTTTTGCATGGTTTTGTTTGAATTTAGTAACTATAGTGCAACAATTCAACGTTAATTTAGTTGTATAAAATTTTAAATTCGTTTGGCATTTTACTGTAATGGACTGGATATTTTCTATATTGTCTTTGGGTTAGAATTTTCCTGCTCTCTGACTTTCCTCCCATTCAGATGGACTGAGCATGATGTAGTTTTTATTGAACTATACAAAAAAGAACATTAGTTTGAGGGTTAAACAATTGGTTGGTTATTGGTAATAATGTTGCAGTCTGGGAACCCAGAACACAAGAAACTCATAAGTGATATGGGAATCAGTATAGCACACTTGGATGATGGAAGGATACAACTTTTGCATACCTTTTCCAAGGTGAGAAAATTAAAATTTAATTATCATTTTGGACATTTCTTCATACACTTTATGCAAATTGTTAATTAATAGTAAATGAATGTTTCAATTTTTTTTTGATATTCTTGATAAGTTTACATTGCAGAGTTCATACAATGAAAAATTATAAACAATACTTTTTAATTTATTTATAAACTTGAACTGCTTATTTATAAAACAAACAAAAGTATTTAATAGTTACTTTTTATGGTCATTTGGGGTCTTCACAGGCACATTCATTGTAGTTGTAACAATTGGGAAATAGCAGTTAGGAATATCTCTAGTGTATTTTGTGTTGTATTTTTTCTGAAATGACAGTGAAATTTTTGCAATTACTTTTGTTTTCATTCTGCTTTATATTCAGACCATGGCCAGTAAGTTTAGAACCTTGCTGAAATTGGGTCACTGGTTTTGTACATGTACAGACTAAAGTAATATTCAATCTCCAATTTTAGAGGGATTATAACAAAGCAAATATACAATTTTGATTCAGTAATATTGTGTGAAGTCTTTAATTGGTATATGCTTTATTTTAAGTAAAATTCTCTTTTGAGTTGGAATTCTGTAGGTTTTCTTAAAACATATTAATGCATATTTTATTCACATATTTAAGCTGTCATTGATTGTGTTAAGTTTTGTCATTTAATAGAGCCAAAGTATTTTTCTTCTGCTTGGTTTAGGCCAAAAGTGTGATGGATGCTGAGGAAGGCTTGGTTTTCATGCAAGAAATGTTGGAACTTTCAAAGTCCCAAGGTCCTGACACTCTGCCCAAGGCTGTGCTTTACAGTGTTCAAGGGCAGCATCATACCCTCAATGCCGGTCCAGCACATTTTGGAAAACAACTCAGGGGCAAGGATAAAGTATGTACATTGTGAGGATAATGAAATTATCCTTTCTATTTATTTTATAACCCATTATCTTTCTGATTGATTTAATAAGTTCTTTGCCATATCAATACTGTGATACATTACAGTGATATTGATTGTAATGTGAATTTTTGTTTCATTTTAAAAACATTTAAAATTATTTTTTTGTTGATATATTTTATTTATTCGATTAATGCAGTTATTTATTTGGAACAAAATGATGCAAACCTGTTTTTATGAAAACCCCAGAAAATTAAATTTCTTCATAAATATAAGGAAAGAAAATTTTTTGTATAGATTATACAAAATTATAATTGCCCCCAGTAACTGTAAACAATTTTGCATAAATTAGCATTTGTCTGAAGGTTTATAATTTAACTAAACATTTACATTAAATACTTTTACCTTTTTATTTTTTATAGATTATAGAAATGTGTCTTCTGTATTTATTCTGATGTTGAATGTTGCAGGTTAGTGGAAGGGTCGGTGTAGCTGATCCATTGAGAGCATGTTCCAGTTTGAAGAATCCTGACAGTTTGAAAGGGAGAATAGCCATTGTTCAGCGGGGTGATTGCATGTTTGTTGATAAGGTAATAGCGCTATCGCATATATATATATAATACAGCAGCGATCCCTGAACACAGTTTTCAAACATCTGTTCTCTTCGTAGTATCTACAACTTATAGTCTGGTAAAACGGAATGGCTTCAATTTAGTATTAATGAAAAGGTAACTTCTCAGAATAACTTACCGTTCGCGTAGCTCGCACTGATATTAATTTTGTGTTCAGGCTCGGAGAATTATGGAGGCCGGTGCTATAGGCGGAATAGTGGTAGACAACAATGCCGACAGTGCTATGTCGTCGTCGCCAATGTTCGCGATGTCTGGTGACGGCACCGACGATGTCACCATACCCTGTGTATTCCTGTTTTCTCAAGATGCCTGGAAACTGCTCAATGCTCTTACCCAAGACCCAACCACTATTGTGACCATAGCTGACAGGCATTTAGGTCAGTATCCTTTCCTGTCAGTATAATTTCAGTCGTTCATTAATTTCCTTGTATTATGATCCTTCATTACAAAAGATGAAGCCGGTCTGAAAGAAATATAAATTTAAAAAATAAACATTCATTCATTCATTTTGATTTGAACACACATTTTAAGAATGTGAATGATGAAAAATTATGGAAATGTAATACTCATTTTTTTAATCATTTCTGTGTCTTCCAGGCCATTCGGAGATTCTAGAAAAGGTGGAACCAGATGATCCCAGTACACTGGAAAAAATAAAGGGCTCTGTACATAATTTTCTATTTAACCAAAAGAGCGCTACTCCTCAGGTACCTCTGAACTATTTAAACATTTCCAAATATCTCCTCACAGCATAACAGCCCTTAATGCTGATAGTGCTATATAAATAAAACTAAAAAAAGTCACCTAAGACACTGTTCTCCCTCTCCTCCCAACATACAATATCCGTTACAATATATTTTTTGATTGCAATTATTAGATCAACATTTTAATTAGATATCTCTAAATAACAACATTAAATACAGCCATCAATTCAGATATATTTACCTCATTCAACTCCATTTTGTAGAGGAAAACCTGTGACCCGATTAGGTTAAAATAAAAATATAATTAAATAGTAGATGACACACTAGTAATTGGTAGCTTTAGCCCTATCATTTTTAAGTGACTACTCCCTAGTTGAGTATATCACCACTAATAATACTATTCCCACTACTCATAATACATTTTAAATAATTATGGAAAAATATCACTTTACTAATGAATTAGTTTAATTATAATGAAAGTCATTTCCACAAAATTATTAATTATGAGCTACTAAGTTTTGTAACATTTGTTAATCTTTTGATTCTCATTGTATGACCAAAATTTTTAGCATTTAATACTGCTGTTTCTTAATAATGAATGAATCATTAACTGTATTCATATAACTTGGTACTTTCAGAGTGTAGGTAAAGGAGAGGTGCACCAAGTGGACGTAGTGGACGTGAGTATCGGCCAGGAGATGATCAGGATATCGAGGAGGGACGCCTATCTGAGCAGCGAGGGGACGGCAGTGGTGCCGCCTCCGCCGCCGCCGCAGAAACAGCAGAGGCAGCCAGCCAACATCGAAGACGTCCTGGTCACAGTTCAGGAACAGTCGTCAGTGACTTCCGACCAGCTCAACGATGCTCTGTCGTCGCTGGCGACCCCGTCAACGCTCTCATCATCGACAGACGACCTGGTCGTCAGGCGCAGGCACAAACTGCCAGATGAGTTATAGCAATGTTCGCCACTCTACGTTCAGTTGAAAAGCACTGAGAGTTCTATTGTCTATTAACTGTGAAAGGTTGAAAGTGTCCTGGAATTAATTGCATCCTATTGGTATAAATTTGTACTTTCAAAGAGTACGTAGGTAACTTGTTTTTATTTCCACTTGTAGAAATCTGTGATAAATTTCTATATAAGTGGATAAATAAAAAAGGTATATATTCTCGATGAAACGTTTCTGTGAAGTTATATACCATTTTCCTTTCTCTTTCTGGACTGCTGGATTGTGGTAATCACATACAATTCATATATACAAAATTTAATAATTTATTTCCGGATAATTCGGGTAATTTTTTCTCAAATTTTTAAGAGCCACCAGAATACTTTGTGAGTTCTTAAGGTAATTTGTAAAATATATTTAATACTATGAAGTGGTTAACAGTTCATAGCGAATGTATTTTGCTTTGATAGGATGCAATTGGAACAAGACATTCTTGTTTCCCTAAGTGTACCGAGTGATACCAGAGTGTACAATCTTTAGGTGTGTAGGATATATTTTTAATTTCACCTTTTTATTTAATAAGTAAATATTGTAAAAAACATTATTTATTTATGAATGTGTTCCTATTAGTACACTGTAATTTCCAGTTTTGTATTAACTGAAACAGCTATGGGATAGTTACAAATTACTTCAACTGAATGGAACAAATTATAAGCTTTTAGGTTTATGTCCCAGTGCACAAGTATAACTAATGGTGAGTTCAGTTGTTTATAGTGAGCATGTTTTAATTTTAAAAATTGTTCAGGGGGCTATTTTTGGAACTGAAGGCCTTGAAAAAAAATACAGGTAATTCTGTATAACATTGCTTGCAGACTGAAACAATAATTGTAATTTTATTTTTCTGCTTCTAAGAAATTGAATGAATGAAATTTTAAATTAAAATATTTTTATTTAATATGCTAATGTCTAGTTCAACGGCTTAAATCATTTTAAACAACCAAAATATAGACTTTATTTAGGTCACATTTTATTTAGTAGTTAATCAATACTAAAGCAAAAAATTTGTTTCTATGCTTTCTATGTAAAGACCAATAAAATTACAGAATTAGTTTTAAATATCTCTAGAAAATAATAAAAGTGTTTTAAATTTAAATGTATTTTTTTGCAGATTAAAAAAATGTTATTCATAATTATAGTTTATATATGGCTGATTATTTCAGCAAAGGTACTCCAATTGTTGTTATAAAATAATTTGTTACCTTTCTTTTCAATATATATATATATATATATATATATATATATATATATATATATATATATTTGTGTGTGTGTTTTAACTCATGTGAGTATACTTGTTATTAAGTTTATAAAATATGTTGACATTTTTGTGAGAGATTTATCTATTGGTGCAGATATTATCCTCATACATTTAAGGAATGTGTAAATAATTGTCACTGTAATTATAACATAGAGAGTTTAAAGACACAAATACTTATCTATATGGTGTATATCTTACAATATTTGGAAGGTGATGCAATAAGAATTTAAAATCCAAACATTTTGAACATGTACAAAGATATACTGTAAATATGCCAGTTTTTATTTAACTTTTACCTCATTATAAAGTGTGATGTGATTTGGATTAGGTGTTAGTTTTACTTAATTTTTGTGATAAAAGTTTTATATATGAAATGGAATATAAAGAATGCTTTATATAGATTATTATTTACTTACAAAAACAGTTGTATCATCTTACCTTTCATTTTTTAAACAGATAAATTTAATAAAGTTAAGATATATTTACCTTGTAAATAAATTTATCCTCAGAGTACTTTAACCTAATGTATATTTGTTAAATATACATTGTGGTAGAGTATATGAAAATAAGTATTCTTAGAGTTAAAATAAGATGATTGAAAACACTAATTGAAAATATATTTAGCTACATAAGAGAATGTTGGACCAATACCAGTCTTATTATGTAGTAACATTCTTTAAAAGATCATACAAACTAAATGTTATTTTCAATTTTATACTTTTGTCATTTTAGAGTTTCATTTGTGTTACTCAAATTATGGCTCAAAGAATTGAGTTCTCAAAAATAAGTGTATTATCAGGAAATGTTGTGTATCATATTGTAAAGAGCATACATTTGTTATTTTTTCTTCACTCATTAAAATGAATAAATGAATTGGCAAAAATTGTATTTATTGTCTAGAGGATGGGAAAATAATGTGGTCTATAATATATTCATTTATATAATATAATGTAAAATAAAATATTTTTTTGTTATGTGTAAGCTTTATTAATGTACACTTCATTTTTGACACATTTAATTAATTTGCAATTCTCATTTTTAAAAAAACTTCAAAATGTTGAAATAAAAACTAATTTTATGTCATTAGGAAAAAAAAACAGGAAAATGCATTACTTCCAGGCTGCAAGTTTTTTCTGTGATCTGAAATTAAATAATGTTTTGAGTTGGGCCAATGTTTGAAGTCGTTAAGTCCTTCATGAAGGCGTTAGTTCTAGAACTTTGCAAAAGAATCGATCTTTTTATATTTTTAACACTTTAATTTAAGGTGAAAAGTGCTGCTTTGTTTAGCATAATTTAGATTTATCAAATGTTTCATGCACTTCATTTGGCCATATTAATTAAGCATTTATTAATATGTTTAAAACATAAACACATGTTTAACTCTTTAATGTTAATATAAAATATTAGATGTTTGAGTAAAAAGTTAATTAATTTTGAAGTTACTTCAAAACGGAGATCTAGATGGCGTCAAAAGTCTGGTAACGGTCGTTCAGGAGTTTACGCGGAAGCAGGTTTACGTTTGTATTTATTCAAGAATGATCAATGCTTGGTGAGTTAAGTGGTATGTGCTGAAATGTCTCGAATGTGGGTATTAAATTTTCGCGTACACATGTAAATTCGAGGATAAATAAGAATGAATTGGGTGGAACCGGTTTTCAAAGAGAGCTACTTGCCTCCAAAGAAGAAACAGAAAACTGACCAAGAATCGGATTTTTTAAAGGGTGTTAAAATTCCATCACTTTCATCCTGTGGTGTAGACAAAGCATGTTCGCCCAAAGCCTCGATTTGGTTGGAGAGATTCAAACCTAACAAGGTCGAGGATTTGGTAGTCCATAAGAAGAAGATTGAAGAGGTTGAATCGTGGTTGATCAATCTGCAGAACCCCAATAATTCTTCTCAGATATTACTTGTAACAGGGCCTTCAGGATGTGGAAAACTGACTACTGTAAAAGTGCTTTCTAAAAAGCTGGATTATGGACTAACAGAATGGATGAATCCACTTTCTTCTGAAGTTAACCATGATGGTGATTTAACTCATTATAGGAGCCAACTAAAAGTATTTGCTGAATTCATAATACGAGCCAGCAGGTACAAGAGTGTATTGTCTGTCAACAAAAAGAGAATCATTATCATTAAAGAGATACCCAATGTTTTCTTGCGCGACAACTCTATTTTCCACGAATGTCTGAAACAGTATTCCAGTGTAAAAGAACTGAACCTTGTTTTTATTATCTCTGACACGTTGATGTGTCGTGATTTGTTTCCTGACAATTTGAAAGGATTTACAAAAACAACCACAATAAATTTTAATCCAATAACACAGAGGTTAATCTCCAGTACGCTGCAGAAAATTGTTAAAAGGGCAGGGATCACGCGGAGCATAGATCATCATATAGATGAAGTTAGTGCATCTTGCAGTGGGGACTTACGAAATGCCATTATGTCCCTTCAGTTTCTGTCAGTGAAATCTGACGGTGACAAAATATTTATGAAACTAAAAACAAAATTTGAAAGCAAAAAAAAGGATAAGAAATCAAGTGAAAATAGTTCAACTGATTCACAGTTAAGGAATAGTGATCATCTTGACATTTTTCGTGGTCTGGGCAGAATATTGTATTCGAAAAAAGATGAACAAGGTAAGCTTGTTCACAACCCAGAAGAAGTGATATCATCCTTTGACAGCTGTGCAAGTAACTTTGTGTACATGCTCGAAGAAAACTATTTATCAATATTTTCATGTATTTATGATGTTAGTAAAGTTTCTGGCTATTTGGCATCATCTGAATTGATGTTGAGTGATTGGAAAGAGTTAGGACTCTCAAGGAATTATGCTTTATCAACTGCTGTACAGGGGACAGTGCTCAATAACAGTGTACCCATCAGGAAGTTTCAACAATTGAGAAAACATACAAATATAAATTCGTTGGATAGCAAATTCAAGACAGATATTGCAACTAACTTTCCTTCATTCCGAGAACGAGATTTCCTTGTTGATGTTAAAAGTTATTTTAAGATAATTAATAATTCTACTACGGAAAGTCAGCTGTCACTGTTAAATGAGCTAAAGTTTAAAAATAGGAGTTATTAACGCATAGCACTTTGTGAAGCACTAAATTCATTACATTAATATATAGATTTTTGTATATTGTGTATTATCATTTGTTTAAATATATATTTTGTATTATAAGGATTATTATTTTGTATTATAATTATTTATTTAGATTAAATAGTAAACATTCTACTGATTAATGTTTATTACAATGCACATATCATTTTTAGATGTTTTATACATATCCCTGAAGTACTTGAAGTTGTTTAATTTTTCTTCAATTTGTTTATTGTTTGAAACTCGTGAGTCTGCTGTGTTGATTCTATAGAATTCGTTAGCACATTGTACATTTCTCCAAATTGAAGTTACAATTTGAAATGCTTGCATTGTCTGGGTCAAACCCGATCCGAATTTACAAAATACAAAATTACAAAAAAAATTAAAACATTATTTCTATCTTTCATGTGAATCAATTAACATACTAGCTAGAAGTATTTTATGAAATAATGTTTGTTCTTTAAAATCTAAAAATGTATACATATGTTTTGTATATTTATATACATTGAAATGAATTGTGATGGGGTAGATGAAAAAAGAACAAAATTTGCAACAATTGTATTTTTAAGTTGTAAGCTTTCAAGCCTTTTAGTTTATGATGGGATGGGGCTTTATGAATTCGTTAGCACATTGTACATTTCTCCAAATTGAAGTTACTTAGTTGAAGTTTTCTTTGTCCAAAATTGAAGTGAGGACATTTTTAGAAAGATATCTTGTAAATGTAGCTCTTGTAAAAATATCATGCAATAAAGTATTATAATTTCCTCTAGCAATTATGCTATAAATAGAATTTTTCCGGGTTTAAGTCGATATTGTGAGGGATTCCCCCGAATTAGGAGGCTCAAAAGAGGAGCCCTTACAGAGGTGCCATGAACAGCTTGTCCCAGGATTTTTAAGTTCTGCGTGCTGACATTTGTCAAGTGTAAAATATAAAAAATATCCGTACACAATTCGGTTCCAAGTTAAATTTTTGTTTCATTAAATTAAAATTTCTCATACCGCCGGGTCCAGCAAGTGGACCTTGCCAGGACCTTCTATAATAGTTTTATTAATATTGGGGCGTGCCCGACACCCGATTGGACGTAAACTTCATCTGGTGGTGCTTACTCGTTTTCACGTACTTTTAATAAGGAATAAAATCTTCGTTGGGAAAGGGGGAAAATATTTGAAAATAAGTTTGGGATAGTCCGTGTATTGGAGGTTGGCGGCCTGCGGCCCCAACTTTTTGGCCGGCTGCCAATGCTACTGACATTTGACACGTGTTTATCCCGAAATGTTGGATGAAGGTCGAAACGATTGATAAGCGTTAGATAGCTGGGCTTGTCCGGGCCATTCCCCTGCCGGCCGTTTACTCGCTTCTGAAGCGACCTCGGAACGGCGTTCTACTTTCTTACCTCTTGGCGAAGGTAAGTTCGGATTGGGCAGCCGTGACCCGCTCACATAACGGAACTTGTAGTATCCCTCTTCGCTTCTTTTTTTTCTTGTCTCTCCGCTCGTCTTCTTGTTGTGTCCGATCCCCCGTCGCAGGCGCTCCCAGTAACGGTATACAGACGGCGCCGATCCGGAATAAACTACAATCATGCGTTTTTATTCTACTCTGACATCGGTAAGTGAATTGCCCCCGCGAGATAATTGAGCGTGTCGTGCTCGTTTTGAAAATTCGCTCGGTTTATAACCCGACTGTCACTGTGACAGAGCCCAACATATGTTGTTATACTGCTCGAAACTATGTTCAATTCTTTTGAATATATTCACTTGCCGCTTCTCCTTTTGTTCTAATATAATAATTCTTGAGATCTTCTTTTTCCTGACAATCATTTAGTTATTCCAAATTAATATTTAGGAGGCTCAGGGCCTTGATTGAGTTCCTTAGGACTCAAGATTAGGCAGTTTGAATCCCTTATGCCATGGATGTTAATTTGTAAGTTGGTAGTTGTAAATGGAAAAAAACAGGCCCCTATAGGAAAAGAAAGATATATTTATAAAAAATTAAATTAGTATTTATTTATTGTTTTCAACAGATTATGGGGAAGGACTGTGACAGTTGTGAATCGGCATTCCCGCCCGCATTCAAAATGCCTGACGGAGGCCCTCTCTATGATAGATTTGAGACGCTCCGCGAAAAATTCATCAGCACTTATAACGAAGAACCAACAGTCTACTTGAGGGTGCCAGGTAGGGTGAACCTGATCGGTGAACACATCGACTACTGCGGATATTCGGTTTGTCCAATGGCCATAGAACAGGACATCCTCGTCACCGCCA
Source organism: Lethocerus indicus (assembly GCA_019843655.1). NCBI lineage: Eukaryota > Metazoa > Arthropoda > Insecta > Hemiptera > Belostomatidae > Lethocerus > Lethocerus indicus. Next base: position 22,394,678 of record JACDQD010000007.1, read on the forward strand.
AAGCATCCCAGTCCGAAAACTTCCTCGAGCTCGTCAATTTGGATTCATCAAAATATTGCCATCACGTCTTTCCTGATAAGTCGTTCAAGTATGTCATCGTAGTGCCATCATAGAGAAAAGTTTTTAGTCTGCTAATTTGGACATTTATTAGGTATGAAGGCTTTAGCGTTACACTTTGTCTTCTTTACACTTTAGGAATCGGATGCAAAAAATGAATGTTCTGTCTAAAAGTAATATTAAATCTCTAATCTTCTTCCGTTTTGCTACAATCAGTTTTAGAGCTTGCAATGCTAATTCACACTTTACACACTGACTATCTTGATGATGGTTTCCAAAAAAAACTGCTAGGGTGTTTTAATTTTTTGAAGTGTAATTGAATTGGAGAAGAATACATTCACTTTCCTTAAAATAAATGTATTTGAAAAAATATTAAATAATTAATCTATTAAAAATATTGGTGTTTGTCTGTCTATCCAAGATAGAAGACCCAGTGACTTCTTTATATCCAAAGATATGGATATTTGTCAGTTTTACATATGTGCAAACCATTTTTGGGTATTCTACATGGGCATTGAGAAATTGGAAAAACATTGATTTTTTTGCAATAAAATATTGAGACAATGTATAATGTATGCTGCATTTTTTATACTGTAATGGTCATTTTTATTTATATATTATTTTTTATATAGGATAGATTTAAAGTTGAACGGTTGGGCCAGCTATTTTCTTTGCGGATTGAAAGGGGCTTTGGAGCGAATGAATATTGATGATCCGGTTCCTATGAAGATTGCAGTTGCTGGCAATATACCACCAGGATCTGGCCTATCCAGTTCAAGTGCACTTGTCAGTGCAGCATTTTTGGTCACAACATATCTCAATGGGGTAATGACTTAAAACATATTTTTATTTGATAGGACTACATAAAGTATTTAGTACGGCAGAGTTATATGACTTTCCTTTTAAGAGTTTTCTTAAAAGGAATTTGTGTAGTGTTTTCTTGAAACAATTTATAACCAAAATTGATTTTAGAGATAATTTCCGTTAATGTTTGTTTTTCAGTCTTTGTTTATTTATTTTTGTGTCATAATATTGTCACATCTATTTTTTATTACATATACTTCTTTAAACATTGTTAATAGTTAATAGAACAGTAGCAACAATTCTATATTTTTTTACAGTATTGAAATAATACAATTCAGAAATATTTGGATGTTGAAATAGCATAGGTGTTTTTCTTATGCAATACATTCACTTTTGACTTTACCTTTACTGCTTTGACCTTTACAGAATTTACTTTCTCTTTCCTGTTGAGATGGGTAATTTCAGAACAACAAAATATTTCTAAAATTATTTTTATTTTAAATACCTCATAATATGCTTTGACACATGGTATGCAGTTAATAATTATTGTTTGGTACAATTTTAATTTTTATAATTCAGTTAGTTTCTTTAAGCAACTTTTTTCCATTATTCTAATTACTGTTGTCATGTGGATTGCAAATAATTAATTTTTGAATTTAATAACTCTTGACCTAATTTTTAACTTTGATTATTTTGCACTCAAGAGCCTGAGAATACAAGACTTCTTAATAATGAAGTGCTACTATCATATAAAAGGGTGTACAGCAATTCTATTATTACCCTCCCAGAAAATTTACTTTATATGGAATGTATTTCAGTAAATTTGTTAGCATAAGTTGTACCCAAAGCCAAAGTAATTATATTTTAACAGTAATAGTTATCAGTTTAACAAAAATATTTTTTATAATTATAGTACATTTTTTAAATTGTGACTATCATTATTTTAATTGGACTGTTGAGTAATCAGAAAGTCTTAATCTTTTTAAAAGCCTTTTTTAGGTTTGCAGTTCATTCTACTCAGTTTCCTACAAATGATAATGTTTTTTTTTATGTTCCCATTTATTTTTGTTTCTTTCCTTTAAGTGTTGACTGAATTATATAATATTACAGTAATGATTAATGGTACAGTTGAGCCTGCCGTAACAAATATTATCTACTCTGCTCCACTTATAATACTTATTGGAGAATAATTAATTTTAGAAAGCATGGTGTAAGAAATACAAAAGGAAGCTCACAAATTATTGGAATATCTTTCGAGCTTCCTGTTATAATTTACAGGTAATTGGGGCTGTTGCTTTATTGTGCAGATGCAACTTTCAAAATCAGAGTTGGCAATGCTGAGCGCCAGTTCAGAGCAATACATTGGCACTGTTGGTGGGGGAATGGATCAGGCAATTGCTTTCCTTGCTACTAAAGGTTATTGAATTTTGTTATTAATTATTTTTAAAAAATCAAGTCATTCGTATAATGCATAATTAGAGCAGTTATATTTTATTAGCTCTAGCATTAGGGACCTATATACAGATGCAGTCTTTTGACTGAATTATAATAACGGTCTTACATTCACAACATAGAATGAATCATGGTAGCTAAAGGCCTGCTTCTTAAACCACTGATATTGTTGACAATGCAATTCCTTTGAAAAAAAATTGTTGATGCTGATTTTCAAACCACTAAATAGACATTTCAAGTTTTAATTATTGCTTGTTCTCAGGTTGTGCCAAACACATTGAATTTTCTCCCATAAGGACCGAAGATTTGTCACTACCTGATGATGCTGTTTTTGTAATCAGTCATAGCATGGTCACAAAAAATAAGGCTGCATCTGCTGATTTCAATACGAGGGTGATTGAATGTCGTTTAGCAGCCCAGGTAATTACTACTTCTTTACACCATTCGAATTTTGAAATTGAGTCAGATATGGAATTTTTAAAGTTTGAAATATGATTCCAGTTAGGTTGTACACTTTTTACAAGTTGTAATAAAAGTGTTGTTCTAGATTATAGCAAAGAAGCATTCGCTTAATTGGCACAAAGGTATGCAGTTGGCAGAAGTTCAGAACTTACTGAATGTGTCCCTTGATCAGATCATAAGGATTGTTCAAGACATTTTCCACGAGCATCCTTACACCAAACAGGAAGTGAGTATTATCAATTACTTTGCAAAGTGCTTCTCATTTAATCCTAGTTTAAATAAAATAACATTTTTAATTCCCCTGGTTTTCCTGTTTTACTATACTGAATAGTTTGTCTTCATAATTCTATTTAGTTGTTATTTATTAAATGAGCATGGATATTTTTCTCCATTGTTTCAGTTTGGGTTATGAATTTTCATTGTAGAAATTATTGTGAGCTTCAAGTATTGTGGTAATGAATGTAATATTAAACTGAAAGACTATTACATTTATCTGAGAATTATAACTTGAAACTAATAATATTTCAAACACTTCAACTGAGTGAGTGCAGTTGTGATAATTGCATTAGAAATTAATAATGAATACGTTGAATTCATTGTTTTTTCTGAAGAGAAATAAGCAATAATAAATTATTTAATAATAATTATTAGTTTTATATGAGCAATGAAAAACAAAAAAAATATTTTTATCAATCAACTATTTTTTACTCAATTCTCTGTTAAGGTTTGTAATGAACTGGGAGTAACTGAAGATGAATTGAATAATTTGTCTTTAACTCAAAATACGGTCCATGTAAACCAGTTTAAATTGCGTCAGAGAGCTTTACATGTATTTCAAGGTAAATAAATAAATAAATATTCTTTTATTAGTTTATATTGTAAGTTCATTTATTCCAAGTAGTTTGTTACATTTTTTACAACATTTAATATTTTCATTCAGTTGTGAAATGGAAGTGATTATATGTGGATCTCAAATGGGACTTTAACACACTTCAGAATTCATTTTTTAAAACTTTTATTATATTAACATAAGTGTTATTTGAGTATTTAAGAATCTTACATATAAGTTTAACAAATTGCTTAACTGCTATAATTAGTTAGTTTCCTTGTTTTTCGATATTGTTATTTTTGTTTGTCAGTCTATTAATTTTCTATATTTGTTTTATTGGACTACACAGTGAGCTTTTAATTTCAACCAATAATTTGAGCAATAAATATAACTTCTTTATAGAGGCCTGGAGAGTAAGTGAATTCTGCAAGGGATGTAAATATGCTTGTGACCTGGGCAGGCTTGGAGCACTGATGAACGAAAGTCACAACAGTCTGAGGCTGTTGTATGAATGCAGTCACCCTTCTCTGGACAATCTAGTTGAGATATGCCTTGCGTCTGGAGCCCTTGGAGCCCGGCTTACTGGAGCAGGGTAATTTTAACTCTCTCTCAGATATGGGATAACTTAATAAAAATATTAATGAATGAATCATTTCATTTTTAACTGGCCAATAGAACAGTAATCTGCTTCTCTTGTGTGGGAAATAAAGAAATACAAAACACAGTTTGACTATCAAAAATTGTCTCCTCTTTTAAGGTTATTGTTATTTCCCATTTTATTTTATCCATGTGTAATTATCCTCATTATAACAATCCTCCTGCATTATAATTCATTGCACTTATTCATTTAAGTATTTGTAAATTATTCAGCTATTTGTTTCAAGAAATATCAGGGGGAAGTTTGGTCATACTTCTAGTTACACCTCGTGTTACAAAATGTATAATTTCATTTTAAATTATTAAATGGAAGCATAAAGCATTTAATCAATCGAATGACTAAGTAAGCATTATTATTGTAGTTATAATGAAAACCATGTGTCCAACTTTAAACCATAAAGTTTAATTCTTTATGATAATGGCAAATTATATTTTGAGCCTGCAAATGGAAGTTTCATTACAGATTATCCCATAAAGATTATTTTGAGATAAATACAATTACAATATAAATACAATTTGTTATTAATGAAATGATTAATTTTCAGTTGGGGAGGGTGTGTAGTTGCCCTGACAACTAGGGACCATGTCTCCAGTTTTGTAAAAAGTGTGAAAGAACAGTTTTACAAAACACCATGTGAAAATATCAACATGCTCATTTTCCCTACAGAGCCGAATCAAGGTGCTGAAATCTATTTACCTCATCAATTTTAATTGCAGTTGTGATTTCATATGTATATGTCTTTATTTGATATGTTAGATTGGATATAAATTATTTTATTATTTTAGAGTAGCTCATAGAGTGCACAGTCATAATATACCACTTTGCCATTCCATTGATTGCCATAATTGTTGCCATAAATCAAGCATATTTTTTATTTAGGTTTTGATGTAAGTATAAAGCAAATACCAAAGTATACATTCCTGTATAAATATAATTTCCTTTTAAAATTTGTTGTTTGAAATGTATAAAATTTTGTATACTGTTATATGTAAAAATGTATTATATGTTTATTTTCCTGTTGATTGCCCTATGGTCTGACATGTTGTAATGGCTTGTTATACTTAACTGAAATTGAGAAGCAAAACTATTTATTGAAAAGTATTACAGATATCAATGATAATTTAACATGTAATGAATGTTCAAGGTTTGACACAAATCTGCATTAGTTATCTGGTTGATTATTCCAAAAAATATTAAAATATTTATTTTAATTTTATAAAAAAATATTTTAACATAAAATCAGTGCCTAATTATAAATTTATATTGAATTTGTTACTGATAAATATAACATTTGTTAAACTGTCTCTGTAGCTACTGATAAAATGAATGATGAAAAAATCAACATACATTGTTTGCATCAAACAAATATTATAGATTATTTAGGGCTTGTTTAATAACTCTTACTGGTGCATTTTTTAAATACTGTTTTAAGTGATAAGAATTAAATGTCATTTCAAATGTATTTATTTTTAATGTAAAATTGATTAGAAGTGTGAACATATATTTATTCTCTGGCTATTTAAACATTTTCCCATTAATGATACCTTTGTTTCAAAGGAAACAAAATTGTTTTCTACTTACTACTATACCTACACACTCAAGGATATGTTTAGTACAGTTAGTATTTATTGATGTATAGAGAGCAGAATATATGCAGTTTATTGCTAGTGGTATAAATATTGTCAAATTGTTATCATTGGTAATTATTATTAATAAAATATTGATTGTGTATACATCTCTAAAATTCTACCCAACTTTGTTTTTTGTAACTTAGAAGACCCTATTGTCATATAAAAAGGTAAAACTATGAAATGCATTATTGATGGAATTTTTGATTTGATTATGTAAATAGGGCCTCAAGAACTATAAATAAATGCTCTATAAATAAGTAGTATTGATAGAACTGAATGAATCAATCAGTTGTTCATAAAATAGACAATTGATACTGGGAATACCACTTTTTTAGGAAGGATGCAAGGGATTATGCAAAAATATAAGCTGAAAGCACAGTATTCTTTGGCAAAGGTTTTTAGTCTATCAATGCTAGGTGGGAAATTGTATTGCAGGCAAGTTGTAGATAGCTGAATCAAGTTTTCAGGAATGATGACTCATATAACAAGTTGCAATCAGTGTAATAGATAAGAACTGGTGAACTCAGCAACGGTATCTATTAATTATTCATTCTGATGATGTAGTATTTTACCATGTAAATTTTATGATAGTTTATTATTGTTTTATATTACAGTTGTTAGGAACTAGGTCAGTAAAACATACTTAATTATGATACTACTGCTTTAACACATTAGGAACATTAAGAAATTGTAGCCTTTGAAATGAGTAATAGTTCGGGGTGGATAATATGAGTTTATTTTGTGGGAAGAGTACGAATTTGGAGATATAGAAGTAAATTTCAGCAGATGTGTATTTGTTACCGACATTATTTATTTATAATGGATTAATATCGATAGAATAGTGATTTAGGTTATGCGAAATTAAACATATGCCTATCAATACAATTTGTTTTTATAATTTTTTCCACCAATGCCCAATTAGCAAGTCGGCATGGATCATAAGAAAAGTCCCCATGATCGCTTTAGTTAGCACCAGTTTAGACTATTTAACTTGTTTTACCTGGTTATAAAATTTACCCGAAATTCTGGGAAAATATTATTGAAAAAATTCATATAAAAAGTAATAAAAATAACACCATATGTTTTCATTATTTTCTCAAATTACGCAGTAAGAGTTTCAGTCAGGAAATGCTCATTTAAGAACCAAAGGTCGGAGGTTATACTTCGCCGAAGAGTATTAAGTTCCACTCTGAAAGTTTAATGATTCAAATTGCATACATTTTTGATAGTTTCGTTCGCAATCGTCATATTGTGCCATTTTTTTATAACAACTTAATTATTATCTTTAACGCCGTCGGACGAGCAATTAAAATGTCTATTTTAATTGCGTTTTCATCTCTTCCAAAATTCATTTCTGTTTTCTATTCCATTCTTTTAAAAAATATATTAAATCGTTTTCAGGTATTCCTTATAGTCAGGAAAAACTAGGATCGTTTTTAGGGAGGATAATGTAATTTAGCTGGCCTCCCTGTTGAGTACTTTAGTAGTGTAGATATGGAGGCCGTGTTCGAAAACCGAATTTCTCCTTGTGCCGGAATAAACGGTTCTGTAAGCAAAAATGGAAACGTTCGACAAAACCTTACTACATTTTTATTGCACTTACCGAATTATACAAACGGATTGTTTATGGTTTATAGTTTTTTATACAACGATACAATTGTGCGGGCATGAACATGCGGGTACAGAAACGTTTTTAATCAGTCGAAGCTTCTGAAACCGACGGGCGTCGGAGTAAAAAAACCGTTCGCGTGGAACGCTTTCCGAACCGGATGATACAATATCTAAATGAAGAGGCGGCAATGACCTATGCGGGTCGGCCGCTTACGAGGCTAGGTAGGGTCCGGTGCGCTCCAAATAGGCCCGTCTGGTCCAATTGAGGAGCGACAGAAATTATAAATACCGTTAGAACGGGCGGGACCGTCCGGATTAAACGAGCTTTCTACGAAATCGAGTTTTGGCGGCAGCCGAGTGGTGGGGGCGGAGAGTGGTGGGGGTTCGGACACCAATTGACAGGCGTGGAGTCAGTTCGTTGGAAGGCGTAGGGTGAGGGCCGAATTGCGCGTTGAGACGGATGCCAGTTGGTTTCGTTCAAGGAGTGAAGTGAGGCCGCCGGAGGGATAATGTCGGGGAAGTACACGCACGCGGTCGTGTGCAGGGTGCCGGTTTCGCTGGGCGGCGGGGCGGGCGTCAGCCAGGAGGAGTGCAGGCGCCAGCACGAGTCTCTGACCAGGCTGCTCAGGGACCTGGGGCTGGACGTTGTCGAACTGCCCCCGGACGAGACTCTGCCCTACTCCCCGTTCGTCGAGGACACCGCGATCGTCTGCAACGGGATAGCCCTTATCGCCAGGCCCAAAGACACCGACCGGCGGAAGGAGGTCAGTCCCCGTTACGCCCATCTCCCCGTCCTTCCCTTTAATTCGCGACCCTAATTCAAATTTTCGCCCCGCCGATCCCTCTCCTAATTCGAGCCCTAGACGTCATTGCATACAGTGTTAAAATATGTTATTGTACAGGGGGGTCGAATACATTTTTATATTATTTACGCTCGGTTAAACTGTCAGTTTCGTTACGACTTTTACAAGAAGGTACCGATGTGCAGAAGGCGGTAATTCTGCAGGTTTTTATGTGAATATTCGTACACTTCTTATAAGAAAAGTCCCTTTTTTTTAGTTTCCCAAAGATGTTTATAATTTCCTCGTCTTTAGATGCTCAGAATCTGTGTAAAAATTCGCCGCTAGAAAAACCCGAGTTTGCCAGTATTTCTTAAATTTACTCCCAATATTAGCTATTGATTGCAGAAATGTATGTATGCCAGTGGGACATTTCAGATGTCATTTCATTTAAGAATCATAATTCATATAGTTCTCCCGTTATTCCTGTAATGAAACTATCCATGAGATAATTGTCTATTTAAAGACAATACAAACATGTTCTACTAAATCAATTTATTTATCTTCGGTGTGAGACCCACCTTTAAATCAAATTTTTCTATAAATTAATTTGTATTTTTCTTTAAACACACTTGTATTATACTCATAAAATACACTCAATTATGATTAATTGTAGTATTTCATATGAATGTTTTATTGGCATAGTTAATAATTTGACAGCACAATTTTATTGACAACTGTTAAATTGAAAATAATTTTTTATATATCTTCTCAAAAGATATTGTTGATTCCTGTGCAGAATTTGAATTTATTTTCCAACTACATTTACATAAATGCTTAAATATTGACTATTATTTATTTCATAATATTTTAGGTGGAAACAATTAGAGCAGTACTGAAAAAAGAATTGGAATTGCCTTTGGTAGAAATGAGTGATGAGAAGGCACATTTAGAAGGTGGAGATGTACTGTTTACAGGTAAGCTGAAACTCGTTTTTGTTTTATTGCAGGAGGTGGGGGAGTGCTCACATATTTGAATGAAGCTGTAAGCTCTCTCGTGTGTATATATATATATCTTCTCTCATTCTCTCTTGTCCTGTATTCAAACGAGATGACTTGTTCACCTTGAGTTGTCACTCGATACCCTATACGATATAGTACCCAATGGAGAGCGGTGCAAATTTTTTTTTTGTTTTATCATAGACAATATCCTGAACTGAAATTTAACATATGTATATGGTAGGAAATATAATCATTAAAGTGGTGAACTTGAAATTAATTTGCTGTAAATCTTTTGTTCAGGTAGAGAATTCTTTGTTGGGCTTTCGGATTACACAAATGAAGCTGGTGCCAGGGCAGTTGCAGCTGCATTTCCTGAATATCCTTGTACACCAATAAAAGTATGTAATTTATTTATATGTATTTAATTTTGTACCTCGTCAGATTTTGTTTTATAAATTGTTTCAGTAATTTTGCTTTGCATATGAAAATTTTTGTTACATAATATTTTTGTATTATTCGCATTATAGAATTAAATGATTATATAATCTTATATTTGTATTATTATAATGTTTATATTTACAATATTGTGCCTAATGCCTAAATGAATTGTCCTTTGAAATTGTTGATAAGGCAAAATATTGAATTGTAAAAGGTAAAACCATATTAAAATATTTTTGTTCATTCAGCGCCAACCAGTTTTAATTTAAAATAACTAATTTTTTCAGGTGCCCGAAAAATTGCATTTAAAATCACTGGTATCAATGGCTGGTCCTGATGTAATGTGCATTGGGTCAGGGAAGGCTTCTCAAGACGTCATTAAGGTATTGGATCTCGTTAAAAAAAATCTCTCTCCAAGAGTAAACACTTGCTATCATCGTCCGAGTCAAGATGTTAGGTCTCCAAAATATGTGGTTATAGGAAACCGATATGGACACGAACTGCCTCCGCGGAAGGGGTCCATACCATGATAATTAAACTTGAATTGAGCCACAAGGGTTCAGAGTGAGTTAACGGTATGAAGCTAAAAGTGTGAATGAAAAATATGGAGTGGAGGTTTTAGAGAAAAATATGCATGATTTTTGTTTTATTAGTATTTTGGGGAATGATTAGATATTAAAGTATTTTTAATAAATGTGCTACTGTGAATGTTTTATAAAGTGAGACTCATTTATATTTATAACTCATTTGTTTGATTTTCATGAGACAACATGCTGAACTTTTTGTTTTGTTTACTTTGCAGCTAATACTTAAAGTTGTTTTGTGGAAACAAAGCATTCTACAGTTATGAGTCTTAACTTAATTAAGACAAGGTTTCTAAGGGTGGAGGTTGTAGGCTATTGATTTTCTGTGGACACTTACCATTTATGGAAGTCAGTCTGGTCTCCAAAGGACAAGTGTCACACACATGACTCACAATTATTGATCTGTATGCCCTACCTAATAACAAATATTTCTTTTGTGCTAACATTTGTGTAAAATGTTTGTTGACTCGTCCAATTTATCTATTTTATGCCTGAAACATCTATTGTAAACCTCATATAACAAACTAATATTCCTTTCCAATCACTGTAGAAAATATTTTTTGGAAATTCTAATGTAGAAAATATTTGTAACTGTACATAGGTTTCATTGTTTGTAAACATTAACAGGCATTTAAAAAGTCAATTGTACAATTTAAGAAAAACTTTTCATATTTCAGCCTTTTTCTGCTGTGCTTATTTCTGTTCCTTTTATAACGTATTTCTAAGTAAGTTGAGTAAGCCTAAGACACTGTTCTTGGTTAGGAATAGGGGCACTGGAAATGAATGGTCATTCATATAATCATTATCCACTTCCTGTTCTCATTGACAACCATGAATTGTGACTGTATTCACACTTGGAACTATACTAAAGTGATAAAGTACTAGCATGAATCATTAATTTTTATTATAAAAGTGTTATAATTGCTTCTAGAAAAAAAAGATTTTATTTTTTAAATAAAATTTAATAACATAAATCATTTGTATTTAAATATCAAAGTGGTGAGTGCTTCATTTTCATAAGATTTTAAAATAATTTGAATATTAACATTTAATTACTTTAACTGTATTAGTATACAGTAGAAAATGGCTAATGACCCCAATGATTTTATTAATTAGCATTGATTGATTAAATATAATTATTAGACAATTGCATTGTCAATTTAATTTTATATGGAATTATATTTTGTTGTAATGGATTTTTACAGCGTATCGAACGAGAAGCAACTTTTGGCTATCAGACAATCACTGTGCCCGAAGACAACGCTGCAAATGTTGTTTTTATCAATGGCACGCTCATACATCGCAGTCCAGATGAAATTCCACTTTCTGCTAAGGTATCGTCCAGAATTTGTAACAACCATTTTCTTTGTGAATTTGAATCTGTTTAAAATTGGAACTGATTTGTTACTGTATATTTCTACAATCTCATTATTCACTGTGCACTTAATATTAATAGATAGTTTGAACAACTGGAACATAGTGGTGCTTGCTGTGTAATACGAATGTAGTTTTTATTTTCATAGAATATAATTTTAATTTCAGTTATTAAATTAGGATTATACAATTTATTTTATTGCATAATTAGAATACTGACACTATCACAACCTCCAACTAATGTACTAATATACCCAAGCCAATGGAAGAGTATACAATTTTACTGGGGTTTAACAGATTTAACATTGTCTACGACAAATTTTACTTAGTATTTATAGTTTTTTATTCAGAATTTTAGAATTTATGAATTTTTAATTAGAAGTTTATTATTGATGAATTTTTTATTAGAACTTTCATATTTATGAATTTTTAATTAGAATTTTATTATTGATGAATTTTCAATTAAAACTTTAATATTTATGAATTTTTAATTAAAACTTTAGTAGTTAATAATTCTTAATTAGAATTTTAGTGGTTGATAATTTTTAATTATAACTTTAGTATTTATGAATTTTTAATTGGAATTTTAGTAGAAAATATTCTTACTAATATATAAATCCTTAAAAGGGTGGACATTTTCAATTAATTTTCAATTTTGCTGCAAACAACAATTTTGATTTATAATTCTTTCTTCTGTGGCTTGTTGAAGGTATTCTCGGGAGTTGATTTTTCAAGGAAAAGTATCAGTGTATCGGAGCTAGTGAAATGTTCGATGTGCAGCGGTCTGAGCTCGTGTTGTCTGTTGGTGCGCAGGTCCAGGCACATCCGCAGCCTCTAATGAACCTGCCGCATCATCATCTCTATTCTCTTAATTTTAGCTGTCATCAGAAGAAGGCTTCCACACCACTGCCAACTTTTTTCCAAACTTATTGTAACTGATAAGATGACACTAATTTTTTAACGTTATTTTTACTCTACCACTGTAAGAAGGCAAAAAAAATTGCCGTACTAATATTGCATTGTCGGTGTACTGTATTTGCTTTAAATTTACCCTACGAATAGTGTGTACTTATCGATCATAATGCTGTATTATTTTTAAATACTGCAAAAAATCGCTTGTGTTTGACATCTTTATCAGACATTAAGAAGTCTCATTCATCCAAATTTTATTGAATGAATACTGAACTTATAATTCTATTAATTTGAATAACCTTGAAATAGAAAATGAGACATATCTTTATGGCCTCTATTGAATTGATGATGATGGTATGATAGACTGCCAAGGTTTTGAGGTTCAGTTCCATGTTCAGTCTCTTTCACCGTGGTTGAATATAATTTGGTTATTAATTATTCTAAAAGAATATTGTTAATGAAAGTGGTTAGGCATGTCTCATAAGCAAGATTTGAGTTAATGAAAAAATTAGGGCCAATGAAAAAATATTAAGTCTTCTTTTGTCTGATGAAAATATCAAGTAAACTGGTGAAATTCAGGGTAAAATTTGCTTGAAGGACATTGATGCCTGCTTAAACACAGCTGAAAATTGGTTACTTTTGCAGCTTTCGGTGTTGCAGTGTTTTAACAACTTAGTCATTTATTATGAACAAATTTCCGTCACCAGTTACAAGAGAAAAGAAACATGTTGTTTAAGTGCTGTGGGATTGAATAAGTAAAGAGTTAAAAGAGGCTAAACAATAAAAAGCAATTAAGTTGAAGCGGTTTGTCGATCATTGAATAAATCAGGATACAAAATGAGTGCCTATTGTGTGAAGCACATATTTGCACCAGATTTTAAAGCACCATTTTATGCAGAAACAATCTGGCACGTTTACACTATTTAAAGTTCCCATATTACACTTGATTATTTACGTTTAAAATTGTCAAGTGGAGGAACTTGATAATGTATTGGAGCTATGGCATCTTTTTTAAATAACAAGTTACAGTATTTTTCAGAGTATTTTAATTTTTAAAATAAAGAAGTACACTTGCGTATATTATTTTATTAATGTTTTTGAATTTGTTCATGCATAATTTTAAAAACTGCTGGCTCCAAATCTGTACTAATATGAGTTTTTTTTAATTGAACACAATGTTCATATTTTATGTTACTTGTTTTTGTTCCTAATTTATTATGACAAACCAGTGTCACTAAATGTTTTAAAAAGATATTTTTTTATTTTTATTTATATTAAAATTAATATATTGTTTTCAGTTTTGAGCTGCATATTTTGCCATTTCATATTTCTTTTATGGATTTGTATACTATGTTAAGGAAGTATGAAATCTGTCCCAACTCAAGTGAGAAATTATATTGTTAATCAATATGCACTAGAGTCAATTGAATTTGGCTTGAGTCATTCAATCTTATTTTTAGTTGGATCTTCCAAATACCTTTAAGACAAAACAAAATTAATTTATTATTTTAAGTATACATCTGATTGTGAAGTATACCACTATTTTCTATTGAGTGCAGTTGATCATTTTGATTTGTACTTTTATCTTTTTGAACTTATAGTGAAAACACATGACAATGTGTAAAATTCTAGAATTTTATAGATTAATAATTCTCATGTAGTCACAGAATAAGTATGATAAATAATAATATTCCTCTATATATGTGAATTTATATAAAGTTTTTTTTGTTATTTTACTTCATTAATTGTCTGACAGTTACATAGAAATGCATATATAAATAAATATGTCCTCATATTAAACATTTAACACTTAAAAGAAAACTTCATTGTACATGTGTAGAAGAATTATTTTTATTTGAAATATTAAAAGTTCAGCTCTTTTAATGAATAAAAACAAACTGTGTTGTAATTGCGGTTGTAACTTTTATATCTTTATAAATAAATTTGTCAGTGTAAGTAAAGTATGTCACTTTGTATGATCTTGAATTGTTTGTTCTTTTTAATTAGTTCATTGTTACAAATGACTAGCTGAATAATTAGTCATTCCATTTTTAAATATATATACTGTTATAATGTACAAACCAATATATTATTAGAGAAATGAATGTATCAATTAACAATCTAACAATGTGAACTGTACTTTTGGGTGACTGATTAGCTTTTAACTTGTTATATAATATCTCTGACTGATGTTAAACTAGAGTTTTGTTGTTTTTGTGGTAGATATTTATTTCTTTGTATTATCTATTGCTTCTTCCAATTGAAGGTTCAACATTTGTATCCACTTCAGCTTCACTTAAAAATTAACTAACAAATTTTATACGTAATTTAACAGACTTTTAAATTGGTCCAATATGAGTTATTTTTCAAAAGAGTATATTTTAATTCAGCGAAAAATATTTTTGAATTGTAAATTATATTATTTTTGTTTAAAGTATAAAATTGTCTAATACATAAATATTGTAAACAGACAAAATATTTCAATAGTAGATATACAGAAGTCATTATTTTCTAAGATAAAATTAGTAAACTACTAAAAAACTAAATATAAAGAACAAATAAATGATACTTATGAAATATTGATTATTGATATGTTACAATGAGCATCTAGAATTTTATCATAATATAATTGTTATTCCTGAAAACTCATATTTTAATGTACCTCTCAAATGGAGATTAGCCCATGTTATAATTGCCTTGTGACTAAATGTCCTATAAAATTTAACAATAATTGTTCACTGTGATCCTTTGATCCTTTTTTATGTATCAGTGTTTTAATAGAATAGAGATTAATATCTTTATGAAAAATACTCTGATATATTGATATGTAGAATTGTGGCATTTTGTAGTTTTTTTCAGTATTTTATAAGAATCTCACACATTTGCTAAATATCATGCTTACTGCTTTATTTTATATATTATATCTCAATTTATTTGGCTTACTTTCTAATGTTTTTAGCTACCAATTGAAATTATATTTTTTTCACAACTGTTTGTTTTATGAGGAGAGATAGGGTCATGAAACCAAAGAGGAAATACAACTAGCCATATTTACCATTTTAATGTATACACTTAATGTATAAACATAATGTGGCTTCATTGCTTACATGTCTGTTTTGTAAAACAATTGGCTTCTTTGAAATATTTTTAAACAAGATCAGTTGGTGCTAAGTATGCTTGTTCTGTTTTACTGATCCTTTTTTGTGTACAATTTTGTTGTGAACTTATTTTATTTGCACTTCAAAAGTTTTCAAGTATTTGTTCTGAAATTTGGCAGTAGTCAGACATACTACTGAAGATCTGATTTTTTTTTATTTGATAAAAATCTGTTTCACGCATTGTGTTAAGCTTTTTTTAGTTTAAATATAATTTTTTGTATCATGTATTATAAATACAAGAATACTATTTATTTGTTGTCTCCTATTTTGTACCTCTTCATCACTTCACCTTTATTGCAACATTATAGCAAAACCATTATCACTTAATATGAAGCAGTATTTAATTTAATTTTATTTTATTTATTACATTGTAATCAATGTAATAGACCATTATTGTTGTTAATGGTCTATTGCTATCTAGTATTGTAACATCATTAGTATTAGGTGGTTCAGTTCTTATGTCATGAAACTTAACTAACATCAAGAACCAAGAATGGGAAAGTTCTCTTCTTTTTTCTGGGAAGATATTTTTATTCAGAAAAAAGTCATACAATCAATGTAATTTAAATATATTAGTCTTGTAACACGAAGAAATTGTTTTTCTGGTTATTCATATTTCTGGGTTTAATGAAATACACAAATGTATAAGTTTGAAATAACGATTGTTCTAATATTTGTTCAAATAGATTTTGGAACAATTTAAATTGAACAAAGCTAAGAGCTAAATTATTCAAAGCTTTTATATTGAGTTATGAATGATCATCAACTTTAAAATAAACAAAAAATTAAATAAGACAACCCATAAATTATTTAAGAAATTACTGCCTGTAGTAGTCAATAGTATTAATATATTTTTAAAGTATTAATGGTATAAAACGTTTTTATACATATATAAAAACGTTTTAAGAGAGTTTTGATGTAACCTGCCGGTAGGTTACGGCCAAGTTGCATGGTTATGTATTGTACTTAAAGCGGGTTTTATTTACGATGATTATTCTCAGGACAACGTTAACACCTAACATTTTGAGGTCTAACAGTCTTCTCAGAGGTATAGGCGTATTGGCTGTATGTTGCAACTGATCAAATTAAGATATCATTCATTAACTTATGAAGTTACTGAATTTAAATAATATTTAATGAATGTTTGATATTTTAGAAGGCCAGCAATGGAAATTCAAAGGAAATTATTTCAAGAAACCTACAGAAATATTACAGTGTTCAACATGCACCTCAGCTGAGATTCTCTAAGAGGAAAAAGGAGATTGAACCTACAGCATGGCTACTTTTGGTATTTATTTACATTTTGGTTGTGTCTTTGAATTCTAATATTAGTAAATTTTGGACATGTTGCTTACTTTGGTAAAAATTATAGTCCTTAAGTTGTGTTAAATGTTTAAGCTTTACAAAAATGACTATTGACAATTTTTTTATATCAAGACATGGTTTCCTTTTTCTTACAAATTACTCTGAGGTTAATTGTAAAGTAAGGAAGATTGCTAGAGAAGATGGTAGCAGTATAGAATAAATGAAATTATGGATTCAATTAATTATGTAATATATTCTGTGTGCATCAATTTACACAAATTTAATATTGATTTTTTTTTAGTTTCATAGTGATAGTTTTATAATTTCTTAATTTTTAGATTGTGCCCATCGCAACTTTCGGATTAGGAACATGGCAAGTGAGGAGGAAAAAATGGAAAGAAGATTTAATTCATTCACTTATGATTAAAACAAAATCAGATCCTGTTGCTCTTCCATTGGTGTAAGAGTTTTTTAAGTAGTAACAACTATTACTAAAGTTAAAAGTTGACTTATTTAGTCTTTATATAAGTTTGAAATATTTAATCCTGTGAATTTGTTTATTTAATGTTAGTAGCATATTGAAAGGTGGAAGGTTTGAAACACTGAAGGATTTTGTCTCTGATCATTAAGATCTTTTTTTTTATGGATTAACTATTCAAAATTTATGTTTCTCAGATGGTATGGTAACTGGATTTTAAAGATGCTCATACACGCTTGTTGGTTTTAACGCATTTATATATTTTAAGGGATACTGAAGTTAATGAGTTGGAATACCGGCCAGTCCGTGTGAAGGGAACTTTTGACCACAGTAAAGAGATGTATCTTGGACCAAGGTCATGTCTTGTCGAGGGACAGTCAACCACCAATGAAGGCAAACTAATATCACAATCAGCGAATGGAGTCTCTGGTTATTTGGTAGTCACACCCTTTGTACTCTCTGATACTAAGTAAGTTAATTTTTTAATTCCTTTTATATTTTGTTGAAAAAAACTGAAGCAATCACATTGCCCAATTCCGTTTTCAATTAATTAAGTAATAATAAAGTATTAAATAATGTTTTACTATTATATGGTAACTATCCAAGTTGGTCGGATTTCTTTGTTATGTCTTAATTACTTGGAAACAGAATTGGGCAATGGGATCATATCATGTTTTTCTGCCAAATAAAATCCAATTAAAATTATTTACATTTTTATGTTGATGGATTTTTTCCCATTATGAATAAATGTACAATATTTAATAGTCTAAGTATAAAACATTATGATTTAAAGGCACCTATCATACAGTTTTTAATTCTATTAGTCTTTTGATTTTGAAGCATTTTAGACCCTTTTTTCAGCTTCTTTTAGATTATAGAACATCCAGTCAAGAAATCATAATTGAGCAAAACCAGGAAAATGGACTGTTAAATCTATGTTGGTATATTTTTAGTTTAAAAACAGGGACCTCTTCCTTTACGAATTTTTTATTACTGAAGATTTTGTTTTTGTTTTAGTGAGCGTATATTGGTGAACAGAGGCTGGGTGCCTTTTAAACAGAAAAATCCCAAGACGAGGACTAAAGGTCAAATTGAAGGTGAAGTTGAACTGGAGGGTATAGTGAGGCTTACTGAACCCAGACCAGTTTTTGGACCTAAAAACAAACTTGATACAAGAATATGGTTTCACAGGTAGTTATGAAAAAAATATGTATATTATATTTGTTAAGTACATAGTGTGTCAACAATTAAAATGAGCTACAGACAAATTTCATTAAATTGGAATCTGTGGTTGTTTATATGCTCACACACACCAACATTGTGATACATATTTTATACATAAAATATATAAATGAAAATCTTTACAAACAAGTGAAGGTGAAAATATACACATTACCTGGTGTACAAAGTAAAATAATTTTATGGTATTGTATAATCGTTGTTCCAATTAATTAACTTACTTTAATGAATGCTTTGGTTTGCTAATTTATTAACAGCAATATTTTTTTATAAATTAAAAGAGTGTTACATCAAAATTAAGTAAACTAATTCACTGAATATTTATTTAATGGTAATGTTTGGTTTTTGGACATGGTTTTAAGCATGAATTAGAATAGCTGATGCAGAACATATTCTTTATTGTATTTATTCATTTAAAAAAATTATATTCCTCCAAGATATGAAATTGATTTAGTATATATACAGTACTTGAAATATTACAAATGAGTTGAACTAAATTTAATAAATGGTGGATTTAAACTAAAAGGTAAATATTAATAAACAGCATCACTTTTTCTTATTACAATTTCATTTGGGATGATGAATATTTCCAAATCTTGTTGTACTGTGGATAACCAATTCTGTGATTCTCCTCTGCCTTTCACTCTTGGTGAAAGCTTTTGAACTACCAGGGAAAGGAGAATTCATTAAAAGAATCAACTCATAATTAGATTCAGATCACTTTTAAGTTTTATTAATTAATAATACAATTTTTATTATAATAGGTTCTGGCTTGTTTTTCTACTTTGTTGGATGAAGAGACAGGAAATTTTGATGTTTGTTTATAAATGTTATACATGTTATAAATGTTTATAAATTGGCTAAACTTGGCATATTTTTTTAGAGATGTTGAAGAAATGGCAGAATTTGCCGATACAAGACCTGTATTCATAGATGCCAAAGTGGGTAGCACCGTATTTGGTGGACCTATTGCCGGCCAAACTAGGGCTTCACTTAGAAATGAACATTTTTCTTATATATTAACGTGGTTGGTATATTTGCTGCATTAAAACGTTTTGATATAGATTTTATACTAATATGTGAGTTTTAAAATGTACTAAAATGATTTTGTATCCAGTAATACATGGGGTTTGTGTAATTGCACTTTGTTCACAGGTACACTTTAAGTGCAGCAACGGCTGTCATGTGGTATATGCGATATATGAAGTGAATCAGTATTAATCAGTAGTAATGGAGGTGCTGTATAATTATCTGGTATAAGTTGTGCTTTAAATAAATGAATATTTAATGTAAATATTATTAAAATAAATAAATGTAATATAATAATAATCATTGATTTTTATTTATGTGTTCCTAGTTACAAGCATGTATTTTCTGACTATACACATTTGGTATCCTTTCAACAATTTAAATAACTCTTATATGCATAGATGTCTTTAGTGCTGATATTTTTAATTGAAATATAATAGAATTGTTTGCTCATACAATGAAAAGAAGGGTTCTGTATGTGGGGTTGGACTCCAACCAGTCGTTTTTAATATAATTTAAAAATATTTAACGAACGGAAATAATTATAAGTATATGCCAAAATGTTTGTTTTTGTAGTTTTCTATACCATGATGTATGGAAGTAAGATTTCATAGTAAGTTGAGGAGAGAATTCGCAGGGTGGTTTCTTAGGGCCTCACACTTTCTCGCATTTGATTTTCTCAATCACTTGCCCGAAGGTTCCCTGAACATATGTGATCAAGTGAACGGTACCTGCTGCTGTGGCCGAATACAGCGTACTCCAGGTAATTCCTGCTTCAAGTCATCCAGTACTTCGGTAACTGTCGCCGAGGCTGGTAGCGTCTTGTGGAACGTTGTCCTGCCAGCTCTTCGGGTAGACAAGGGCAGTCCTGCTTGTACCCTTCGTGGTCACGTTATTCTTGGTGACCCTTCGGCAGTTTGCGTCGAAGGATTTGATATCTGCGATAGTAGTGCCACTGACCACGTTGGGTGCAATTTGCTCCTTCATTATCTCGGTCTGCTGCACGTCTTTGTCCAGCAGGCTAACCGATACCACCGTGCTCTCCTGTGCTTCTTGTTCTTAAGAAGCGCGATCCCAACACTTGGTGTTTATCGATGTGATTTTTCCAAAGACCTATGACACTCAAACGGTTAATCACTAAGCTATACCAGACCCCAATCGCTTGTTACTTCAGTTGTCGTTCTTCAGCCCAGTGGGACAGAAACCGAGTGACGGACTGAAAATTTCGAATAATAGTCCATAAGATACCAAAATAAACATGAAATGTATGATCGCATTTTTGAGGGTCACTGCTCATTTCGTCCAATAAATTAGTCTAATTTCTATTTCTTTTTTGAATAACGTTGTACCATTTAATAAGGGGAGTAGAGCCAGGCATCGGATACCAATAATGAAAAATCTTCCTTCGTTCACTGCATAGTAAATCGTTACAAAAAAGCGAAAGCAGCAAAAGCGACCCTATCGGACGGGGTTCTCAGTGGACTTCCTATTGCGATAAAGCAATCGCCACGAAGCGCTATTTTTGCTGTTCAATCATTCTAACTACACGTTACAAATTCTTGTTCCACCGAACCTAATCTTTCGTAAAAACCAACACAGCAAATTACGTAGCGGTTAAAGTTCATTCACATAAATTGAAAATCCACACTTTATATACTGTTTATTAATGATTTAATCCACGGAAGAATGTTCTTATTTGCAGTGGATACTGCTTTCACGTGCTTTCCCCGTGTAGAATAGATACGATAATGAATTTTTTGCGAAGTGATCTAAATACAGGTAACGGTCTCAATGGGAAAAAACATGTCAAATACCTAGGGGTGTACCTGGACACCAAATTAAACTTCACTCACCACATAAAACGAAATGGTGATGAATCGCTGATGGCAATGTGCCAAAACTCCGCACGATATTCAATAAAAAGTCCCCACTTTGGTTGGCTAACAAAACGCCAATACACGCCCTTTATAACACTCCAATTTTGACATACGCAGTTCTAGTACGGAACTGTGCATCGACAAGTAAAATACAAGCCATACAGAAAAAATGTTTACGAATTATATGCAATCACCTGCGTTATCAACTGGACATTTCCTACTTACACTCATTAATGCCTAGCCTCAACACAAAACTTCTTCGCTAATAGTGAACATTCGAGATGAACAGCAGGTGGACAGGAATCTGACGGTACTAGTACAACTATCAATATATAATATGTAGATGCTTCCATTATGGAGGATCTTCGTCAATTCCTGATTGGGGAACTTCATGAAAAGATGGAAAAGACACTCGAGAGGAAATGGGATGACGGCTGGGAACGGTCGACCCTCGGGCGGCTCGTGCCCGGTGCGGCCTCCCTCGCAAGCGTCCGACCATCCGAGCGGAGCGTATCTGTCCATCAGTGGGGCTTCCTGTTCCTGGCAACGGGCCGGGGATCGCTCAAAGCTCGTCTACACGGGCGAGACTAGAGGAAGAATGGGGTCACGTGCAGCGCCACTTCCGGCTTTTTGATGAGGCCAGAAGGGAGCTCGCGAATAATTCACAGGGAGGGTTTCTTTCCCAGCGATCCACTATCTCCTGGCAAGTGGATTACCTCCGCGTGGCGGGACAGGAAATGAGTCCCAACGTAAATTCGCCGGGAGGGACCGACGGAAAGGATGGAATCAATTATTTCAGGAGGTTAAAGAACCAATCGCCAGGCAGTATTGAGGGTAATACGTTCGAAGGAACCTCGCGGAGGGATAAGGCTCGTTGTAGAAGCGTCTCGAGCTCGAAGACAGTGCTTTTCTCGCTTCGTCGTAGAACGGCAGGGGAATTAGTTTCAAGGCGTATTAAGTTTGGAAACTATATTTCGGGCGATAGTGCGAAGGGATTTTATAATTAAAGGCGGGCCGTGTATATACCGGTTGGCCAGGACCGGATCTAGATAATATTCGAATGGAAGTTGGCGGTCGGCGGTATCGGGGTGGAGGGTTGCGGGCGCATGACGGGTGGGGCGGTAGTGTTGGTGGGGCCCGGGCAGGGAGGCACTCATTGTCGTCCCGACAGTGTCCCCGACACCGTCCAGCAGCCAGCCAGTAACGCCTCTCAACAGCCAACAGCCGGGCCTCTCAACAGCCAGCCGCCCTATCGATTCACGGCCGGTGTGTCACCGAGCCAGGGAGCACGACCACCGCCGCCGCCGCCAGTCACCGGTCACCAGTCTGGGATGCGGGTCGGTGCCGGCAGGTCACCCGCCTGAGACCGGCCTACTCAGCCAACACAGCTAGCCCCATCCACCACACACCTCCGCAGACACCGCCGGGACGATGGCTGTCGCCGGCCTCCTCCTACTCCTGGCCGCCATATTCGCCGGCTCCCAAGCCGTCATTCAGTTGCAAGGTAAGTCAGCCCTCCCACAACCCCCGACCCGGACCCCTCCTCCCGTCACGCCTGGGCTTAATTCCCGTAACGTCCCCACTATGTTGACGACAATTAAATTCGAATTTCCGATCGTACCAGACTCGGTTTTCGACGTTTCATCTCCGATTTTGAATTTCAATAGAATCCCTAGAATCGTCGTAACTGAAAACTGTCCCCTTTTTACGCTCTTAAAATCCGGCTCGCTCAATTACAATAATATAATCGCGGCGGAAAAGATTCCTCCGAGTTGACGTCGATCCGAGGAGATTAATCTGTTCGAAATTTTATGGCTACTACCGATTTTGACATTGACGGGTAGAGAATATTAGGACTAATCGTTGTTCGATTTACATAATTATTATGTAGAAATGAATTAATATAACGACGGGAAGACCATTATCACGAATCGCCCGACCGTCCCCCCCCCCCACCAAACCACCCACCGCGTCCCTGTTTGTAAATAGTGTACAATGTCGTATCAGTGGTGTACAAATGTCGGGGAATGAGAATCGATCGCTTTGTGAGATAGGCCTGCCGCTTTTGTGAAATGTTCGTTACAGGTCGGAATGAGACCTCCGTCGTGGCCTCCATATTTGATGGATGCCGTACAGCACATTCCGGGCAAATCTTTATCTGTCGTCGCAGTTTATCCATTGAATTCGAATTTAATAAGGAAAAAAGCTACCATTTCACATCGCTGCTCTTATCGGGTAACGATGGTTCAGATTGTGGTCGCTACAGGACTTCTATCTATCGGGCTTGTGCAGAAAAGTAGAACTAATACGAAATAATAGAAAACCTGTTATATAGTAATTTTTAAAGAGCAAATCGATTGTTTTTCCCCCTTATTAGGGTTAATTTCATTAATCGGTCACAGGTCAATTTTTTGGACGCAGGACAGTTCTGCAAACAGGCCTCTTTTCCTACAATATGTTAGGGGGTCACGCCGACTGCAGTGTCATATATAGGTGAAATTTTCCGGCATCCAAGGATCGGACAGGTCCTTAGTCGGAGGATCGACTGGGGTTTGTTGCAATTAAAGCTGTGCGGGGTGGATATGGCCTCACGGGGGGGAAGCGGGGGAACGGGGAAGGGGCGTCCCGCCCGTATCACAACATACGGTTGGTGAGTAAGTGCTGTAAACAAAGGTCGGGTTGCGACAAAACGAGTTTATTCGATCGATTCGAACCGGGCATCTTGACCGGGCCGAGGGAGGTATTTACCCAAAGGGCTAGATAATATAGATAAGGGCGGATGTTAATCTGAGGGTGGCCCCCTCCGGGTAGCGCAGTGGCGCGCTCATGCGCCCTGAGGGGGGACGGCAGGCGCCCCCCTGCCACCTCTGTTTGTTGTTTTTTTCGTCCGGCAAAATGGAGGCCGCCTGTTTGGAAAACGGGGCAAACAGAACGTGTTGACTCCGCCAAAACAACAGTTTTTTATCCACTCTTGACCAGTGTCGATCATTACCAGATTGAGTGGTCGAAGATTGGATTGGACGCTTTGTCCGTTGTAGGAACATCGCTTTCTGTAAATTTATATTATGGACTAAGAAGATATCTGTGAAAAATTCCTAGAATATACTTGCGCATTTCACCGGTAATAACAAAATAGGAAATGGCCAATGTTCCTGCAGATATGAAGTAGGATAATTCTGTTTAGACGCCGCGAGATAGCATGTTTGTTCAATTTTCGGGCGATTATAGAAAGAATCACAAAATATATCTCGTTTTAGCTCATTGGCTCCCCGGATATTTTTTGTGGCATTAAATTTGGCTCTGAATACTAACAATAACGTGTTTCCAATAACAATAACATTCGTTTGAATGTTTTATAGACTTCGCTGGAGGCATCAATTATCTAAAATATGATTGATATTAATTATCCGACCACTTTCAATAAACAACAAGTTCAATAACTTTTCGCCACCGACACTATTACTGCACTATTCTGTGCAACAAAAAAAGGAAATTATTTTTTCGACCGTTAACCCTCCGTAGACCATACCGTTCAGATACGACGAATATTATTCGAGTTGTACATTTGAAAACTTTCCTTTAAACCAAAAACTTTACCGACCCTCCTTTGGAACCAATTACGGCCCCAGTGACTCCATCCCCTGTGTACGTGTGCGTGCGAGGATGCCTGCGTGTGCGAAGCTTGTTCCGTGTCCCTGTGAAGTGAACGTCTGTGTTTCAAAAGCAATTGTGACAGGTGGAATGAAACTTAGTTAAACGGAGCGAAAGGAGACTTTGCAATTGGACAAATGGTGGTGTTTATGTGTTTGTGTGTGTGTGTATGTACGTGATAGCGTGTATGTGAGAGAGAATGAGAGAGGGGGAGCGAGCGTGAGGTGGGGAGTTCTTTAAGGATTGTCACGGAGGTCCCTAAGGACTTCAGGGAGCCCTACAAGTATTATTTATCTCCGAGGTTTCTAAGGTTTCATTCCGGTCCATTATTCGCTTCAACCCGCTGATATACTGCCCCGAGGGTATAATTCATCGCGATATAACACTACAGGAAAACATTCCAGCCTGCCTTTTCATCTGCAAGAGATTTCTAAGCATTCGCTAATCATTACTTCTTTGAAGCGTTCTGATCGATTTCTGCTTAGAATTATGCTTATAAGTACGTACATATATTTACATCCATTAAACTATGTACGAAATAATTTATTTTTATTTGGGTGCATAGGTAGGTTGGCAAATGAAACCGTAGTATCAATCTCGATTTTATTGTTTCTTCGACAAACATCCGAACGCAATTTCTTCCAATATATTGTTCACACGGACGAATTAGTAGTTTTTTCGGGATGTAATATAGAAAAGAGTA
Source organism: Lethocerus indicus (assembly GCA_019843655.1). NCBI lineage: Eukaryota > Metazoa > Arthropoda > Insecta > Hemiptera > Belostomatidae > Lethocerus > Lethocerus indicus. Next base: position 22,420,710 of record JACDQD010000007.1, read on the forward strand.
TAAATTATCGTTCATATATATTGCTACATAAGTATTCATATTTTATATATATCTTAAATGTTTGTATGTCCTCTGACCTCCCCGTACGTCTCGATCTCTCCCCCTCTTTCCGTTCAATGTTTTTCGACATATATGTACGCAATGTCTTGTTCTGCATTTGCTTCTGCCTCCTGTTCATCCATATATGTTCAAAATGTTGTTACGTATCAAGTTTTAGTGAAGGTCGTCCTCGAGAACTTCTCCGACGTCTCTCGAGACTGGAGGTTGGGCGTCGGCGGTCGGACACAGCCAACCCAGTCGTATTTTGGTGCTCGCATATGCCTATCTTATATAACGTACAATTGCCTAGAAAGAGGTATACGCGCAGGTATACTATAAAGGTATATTCACGCTTCGGGAAGCGTATTCTGGCGGTAAAGGTTAGGTAATACCGCCAGGTTATATACGAAAAACAAACCGTCGCCGTTACCATTACCGCTTAGTAGTTAAGGTTACAGTGTATACCATTGCCGACATATAAACTAGCGTTTTAAGTATTAAGAATTATTACGATTGGTACTATATACTATATCATATTTGGGGTGTTAGGTATACCGATACTATTACCATTGCCATTACCATTACCAAATACTAGTCGATATATAGGTGTATAAGTATTTAGGCGAAATATGTTTCAATGTTTAAAAATAAGATTATATTGTATCGTCAAGAAACAACTGTCTTCAAATCACCATCGAATCAGCTCTGAAGAAGAAGAAGAAGAAGCCATCGTTGGAATCGTCTGATCAACATGATTTCTTCGTTCTTGGGGTGCGTTGTCGTTTCCAATTTTTGTATATGTGTCGCAAATGTTTTGAAAAAACCGAGCTAGTATACTGCCCGATCTGGAAAGTGTTCGGAATTCAGTTGAATGTAGTCAGCCCCTGCCGTCGAGGAAGGGCTTATTTATTTTTCAAAATTCCGAACACTTTCCGGCGCCAACCTCCCCCCAGATATTAATGTCGTACTTTCTTTGTTTGCATAAGAAGTTGCCGAGAGAAGATCCGAAGAGGACGACTTGGCCCTAGACTTAGTGTCTCGGGGGGGTCTTCCGTTTTGTTTGTACTAGTCATTTGTCTAGTCACCAGTGGGGGAACGAAGAAATATAGCTTCGGTGTTCGGAAACAACTTCGTGAGCCACCCACAACTTAAAATATGAAATCCTGACAACGGGAGTGAAAAATTCTACCGACGTTTATTTCAATTCTGAAAGGCGAATTCTTGGAATTCATGAGAAATTGCTTTCGAGAACTTAAAGGCTCGCAACCTGAAGAATAATGGAATTTGTTCTTGCAGAAAAAGGTTTACTGATATGCCAATCGGATCGATGTGCCCAGTAATACTCATTTGTCCCAAATACAACACTAAGCGGGAATCGAAATTCATTGAAAATTATAGAAGAGAAAACAAAAAAATATATATTTATATATATATAAAGGCGTAGAAACAAAAGATGTTACAAATCGCTGATTTGATAATGTAGTGTCCCAGACAAATATTCTTCTGTCAATTAGGCGTATATTTTTTCCCGTGATGTATATTAGTAGTAGTTTCAATTGCAACGAGAAGTCGAGACTGGAAAGTGGCGTATAAACTGGGAGCGATGTTGGCGTTGAAATAAGCGTTCCAAGGAGGAAGAGATCCATGGAGGATGGCCAAGCAGGTAGGGGGTGAATGGAGCGAACCTCCTTTAAGTACCGCCCTTCGGACGCTCTCCTCGCCACGCCCACAGCTCCACTTTAAGAATTGACCTCGGACACGCAACTTTCACTTATTCCCAGTAACTTACCTGGGCGTCCCCTTCGCGGTGTTTTGGCACAGCGTTTTAACCGGCGGGCGATGGGGAGGGGTTGTTTGTTCTGGCCATCTCCGGTATATTGTAGGGAAATTATATTGGTTTCGACGAACTTTCGTTTAGTTTTATTCCAGCGACTTGGCGAGGAATAAATTCAAACGTACAGACAACGAATTATCCTGAGTACGGACACTGACAAAAGAACCGGAACGTTAAGTATAAACCCGGTGGGTCTTTAGCTGATTCGTCGCAGTCTCCTCCTCTGCCCGACTGGATTTGACGCTCAGCGAGCCGTTATAATTTACAACTCATCACTCTCGGGATATTTCGCGACTGTTGGGCCTAGAGGAAAGGCTGGATCGGGTCCTTGGCTCGAGTGGAAAAGCGTTCCCGCTGTATCGAACGGGATGGGTTACAGTTACCGCGTAAATCGTAGGTCGGCGCGTTGGGCGTAGATGTAAGCGTAGGGTATTCGCGAATGGAGCCGCTCTAGCGGGGACAGTTTTGCACTCGAACGGCCGTTCGGACGACGCCGATCGAACCGTTGAATTATTGACGACAGCTCAGGCCGGATATTAGCATCTCAATCGTCTCCGAACGATTTGTAATCGGCCTCGAGTTGTAAATCTGTACCGGCTGTCTGTGCGTACCGCTTTGTGTCCACCATCGATCGCCCCTCCAATCAGCTGTTATCTCACACCTGCAACGGAGTTCTGCGTAGAATTACGTCACCGAGCTGTATAAGAAGACGTCGGAGCGTGAGGGCAGCACTTGCAGTCGGGCAGAGGTTGTGGCCGCGTTGGATCTTTGCCCACCGGCAAGTGCTATTCATCGACACAACAAATAAATATTAGTCATATAGCGGGTTTTTTTTAACTGAAAGAAGACTGATTAACGATTTAGAGGCATGAAGTGAATGATTTCACTTGAGGCACTGGAAACTACAGGTGTACAACGTTGGGAAAATATCAGATAGGGTTGTATACTGCTAGGAGCCGGCTGAGTCATTTGTTCCGTTCTGTAAAGGTTTCGATATCTTATAACTCTTTCGTGAATTAAAATTAACTTATTACGCGTGTGTCTGTTGCTATGGTCTTCATCGCCATTGGCCTTCTGCATATTGGAAAAGGACAGGTTAAGTTAGTCCTTTGCGGGATATCCCTCGGTCAAATATAATTGAATTTCGATTTCTTTAAGGAATAAGGTATTTGTTATTATTCGAGACGACAGTAAATAGGCGTCCAGCATTGTCGATCCGCGGACGGGTGCAAAACTTCAGTCCGAGTCTGGAAATCGACCGGGACCGAGTTTATCGGAGGTCGAAACTCGATGATCGTCGGCTCTGTTTGTTGGACAGGAAGGCGGGGAACGGATGTGACCGAGGTCGAAGCGGTGAAGCATCGGTGTCTTGCGAGAAACAATAAGAAGCAAAAAACTACAAGAAACAAAAACCATTTATTCGTCTGACCTTAATATCTCTCGTGATCTATAACCCCATCGACGTTGTTTAAAACGATCGTCGGAACTAACGGGAATTTTATTATTGGAGATTGTTGAACGAAGACATCCGCGAATCTGACCGAAGTTGTATCCTCTTGGAATTGCCTGTTGGACGCTGGGGGTTGTTCCGTCCTCGAAAATAATAAATAGTCGCAAAAGACGCCAGTAAACTACCCTCCTTAGTACGCACGGTTGTTAGTTGTTGGAATTCGCATTTTAAAAATCCGTATCTGCGTGCGTAATATTTAGCTTAGGACAAGTATAGGTTTTTTCGGATTAGGAGGGCCTCCTTCATACGGACAGTTGATTCCTTGTTGAATCTCCATCATTCAGTAAGAATAGGTACTGATTAATTGGAAATCGGGAGGGCAGATCGGCTGCCATTTTCGATCAGTCTGAGAGCACAAAACGAGCAGTTTGTGCAGCGGGCACGCGCTTTACTCGCGTTTCGACTAATTAACAGTCCGCGTTTGTGGGGCTTCTTTCTAACGGCGATAGTTGAACCAGGGTTCAGAAGAGCCATTTGCATCTCCGCTGAAACGGGCGAAGGAGCCGCCCGTCTCGACTCTACAGAAAAGTAACAAAACGAGAAACAATGGGGCAGAGAAAGAACATTTTTCGGAATAATTGATTTGCGAGCCTTTCACCGAATGTACAAGCGGCGTAAAAGACAAAGAGACACGCGCCTACGATATTGGTATTTCACCGTCGTCGTTGGAGTGAAACGTGCCTGTATTTCAGTCTAGCTGAAGCTAAAACAGAGAGGAAGAGGAAGAAGAACTAAAGTCTGAAAGTCTATAGAGCAGAGTGCGCGCACTGGGCCGGTGCGAGCTTGAATTCGGGGCGTGTTTTCGCCTTTGCCAGAGGGTCAGAAAGTTGCCGCCAGTTGCGCAACTCTGGTGGCGCAAAACGTCCCCGAAGTTTGAACAATACACAGAACAGAAAAGGAACTAACTCCTCGCCTTGATTTACGGATCGAAAAGAGGGCATAGGCAGGGCCTTGGGGGGCAGTTCCCCAGGCGCTCAACTTTGAACTTTTCTCTGACTTGAAACAAAAAACAATTAGAAGAAACAGAGAGATAATTATATAAGGCACGCGTCGCTGTCATCTTTCATCCATAACGAAACGACTGTTTGCATAATTCCTAAGGCAATTTAACATTATTGAGTGTAGGGCCTGAGAGGTTATTGTAAAATTATGAATGATATATAAAAATAGATAATGAAGTCCGTAATTCTTATAATTTTATAAAACTGTATGAATAATGACCCCGCTGAATGGCTAAACGAGCTCGCGTACTTAGCGTTTTTTAAAAATACTTTTTAAAATTAGTTTTTCAAGTCATTGTCGAGTCTATAAGCTCTGAATGAGGAAGAAATGTTCTGAACTTTAGCTCGGTTCCTATATTAATCGTAGCGATGAACTGTTATTCTTTTCAAGGGTTGGACAGAAACAAATGATTTAAAAATCGTACAAAGCTCCAGCTCGGTTACTTTTAATCGTAGCTCGCGCTGGGAGACAGTTTGACGGGTCTGGAAGTCGTGTACGCGATGAAAAATGTTTCAACCTTTCAGCCAATTTTTATGGGATAGTCAAATCATTAATGACGGAGTAAGAGAAAATATACATTGTATAAATACGTGGGTCGTATATCGGTTGGGGGTAGGAGCCGACCTCCTGGTGTTGTGTCAACGCACTGTATATATATATACAGCGTGGATAAAGTGACTAAACACACATTCTCGTACGGTAGGGGAATGTATCACGTCAGCGGGAGCCCACTCATACAGTCGGTTGGGACATATTATATTAATAGATTCGCGTCTAGACCGGAGTCGGCCCACACGCGGCGCCCAGGCGCCGGCTCCGTCTCATCCATGAAAAATTACATTCGAATTTTCACGCTTTATTTTTCTTCCCTCCACTCCGCAGAGTCGACACGCATTAATCACAGAATCGTGTTGAATGAATATAAAGCGATGGATGAGGTTTACATTGCCCAATCAAAAATTAGGTCTCCCCAAAAGATTAGGGCGGCGTGAGAATTAAGGGACGTCTATTCACAAAATACACTAACAAAACTTAGCTTTAAAACGGTGTAACTTTAATAATATTTCACAATAATATCCCCATACATTATTACACACGGATATGGTTTGTCCCAAAACATATAATGATAAAATAAAAAATTTTCTTTCCTATTAGTCATATAAACAAGCATAAAAAATAATTTTCTTTTGTTGCCTTTTACTTAAATGCCGATTAATAACTGTTATCTCAGTTATCAATCAAAGTTCATTGTAAATATGGAATACTTTTATAGTGTAGATTTCATGTGTTTCTGTTTCCTCTTGCTGGTTTGGTCCTTTGCTAGACCGGTTTCGGTTGCTCGCCATCTTCAGTAGCGGTGTTAGTCACTTTGGCACTTTGGATGTTATGTGGGCATCCTCGATGCACTGTCACTGTCACTTGTACTGCGATTTTGTTAATCGGCTCAAGTCTTTGTTGGACTATCGATCAAATATATATTTGATCACACAACTGGTCACAACTATTAGGTTCTGATTGAAAATTGATGGAATAAAATTTATTTTTAGTAATCACTTAATCTTAGGGCGCTAGTTAATCGGTTCGAGTGTACCCAACGAACTTTAGTTAAGTACATTTCCGCACCACACTCAGGGGGGCGCTAGTTTATCGGTGCATGTGCACTCAACGAACTTTAGTTAAGTACATTTCCGCACCACCCTCAAGGGGCGCTAGTTTATCGGTGCAAGTGTACCCAACGAACTTTAGTTAAGTACATTTCCGCACCACCCTCAGGGGGGCGCTAGTTTATCGGTGCATGTGCACTCAACGAACTTTAGTTAAGTACATTTCCGCACCACCCTCAAGGGGCGCTAGTTTATCGGTGCAAGTGTACCCAACGAACTTTAGTTAAGTACATTTCCGCACCACCCTCAAGGGGCGCTAGTTTATCGGTGCATGTGCACCCAACGAACTTTAGTTAAGTACATTTCCGCACCACCCTCAAGGGGCGCTAGTTTATCGGTGCATGTGCACTCAACGAACTTTAGTTAAGTACATTTCCGCACCACCCTCAAGGGGCGCTAGTTTATCGGTGCATGTGCACTCAACGAACTTTAGTTAAGTACATTTCCGCACCACCCTCAAGGGGCGCTAGTTTATCGGTGCAAGTGTACCCAACGAACTTTAGTTAAGTACATTTCCGCACCACCCTCAGGGGGCGCTAGTTTATCGGTGCAAGTGTACCCAACGAACTTTAGTTAAGTACATTTCCGCACCACCCTCAGGGGGGCGCTAGGTTATCTATATCTAATAATTTTTATTTTAAGAAAAAGCAAAACTCTCATAGGCAAATAAATACTTAATATCGTAAGGTAAAAATAAAATGGGATGTTATAAAAAATGTGCTTAACTGTGAAATATACTTAAATATAGTTGATTGGGTGCACTTGCACCTGGAGACTTCCAGGTGCTCCTCTAAGTGTAGAGCGCCTGTATAAACTTTTTTCAATAAATTTTGGATCAATAGGAAAACTTTTATTATCGTAAATACACAATACCAGATAGGTTTCCTGTCATATATTTGGAAGTCAAAACTCAATAATTTTGACCAGTTGTGTGATCAAATATATAGTTCATTGTAAATAAGAAATACTTTTAATACTTCAATTTTTACTGCGTCAAGGGTTAAGATGAAGTTGTAAATCCTGAAATATCGTTGTTATGCTTACCACCTTTATTTATCTTAATAATCATAGTTCAGCGTACATCAATTATTTCATCATTTATGTATAAAAAACAGATCCAAAGAAATTTAATCGAATCTAAAAGTTGAATAAACTGAAAATGATAACAGAGCTATTCACAAATCACCAATTATCTGAATTGATTTATTGAATAATATTCGAGCGATACAGCAATCTCAATTTTACTACCTCGTAACCGCTTTTATGATCAACCTCTTCGAACAACCAATCACTTCCATATTATATATAGTCGTCCCCGAGACTCTTCGTTAAACGACATTTCAGCTACTCACTGTTTACTGAATCATTAAGCTCCTGTTCTCTCGTCCATGTCCGCGTATAGCAAATCATCCATCACGTTCCATCAAATAACAAAACAAAATAAAACACCCTTTTTTAAATGATTCCCATTCAATGATCCATTGAATGACAATGGTCTTCTTCGCGTAAACCGGAAGTTGAATAACTAATTTTATTGTCCGTTTTTGAATTCGCATTATTGTGGAGCCAATTTGGCAGATTTTTTAATATATGAACTATAAATTGGGATGCGCGTACAATAATTTTCTAATATTTTAAAGAGAGACTAATGAAGTTCAGCCGCGAAGCTATATGTCTATTTTTTCGAATTTATCTCGTTTCGTCCACTTGTTAAAATTACAAACCACCCTAGTATTTGAGGCTCTAAGAAACGGTGGAGGGTACTCTGCCACCGAACAATCCCCGATTACCTTCCCCCCTTCGGGCGTAAATCCCCGCTCGGGCTCTCTGAAGATACGGCGCCATGAAAAGAACAATAAATGATAGGAAACCGGACCGCGGTGCCGCCTTAATCCCGGCCGAATACTCATCGATCCTCCTCCGCGCTCGCTGGATTTTGTTCCCCCGCCGGACCTCCACTCTGTTCCCTTTCCGAAAGTGCCGCTGGAACAAACCAATCGCCGCCTGTCACGAATTTAGACGCCTCCCACTACCACTATCACCACTACTGATGAAAATCCCCATCGGCAATTCCTTAAAATCCCACCGTTCCAAATTCTCTAAATTACACCGAAGAAACAGTGAGCCTAATCGCAAAACGAATTCTCTCTCGAAGGAACTCCAATAATATAAAATATTACTTGCTTGAAAAAGTAAGGATAACACCGATATTTATAATTCATATTTATATTCAGAAACTCCGGACTTTTCGGAAATGTTCAAAATACAATACTATTTAATTGTTTGTTAGGTATTATTGTATAATGATTCAGATTTTAATATGAGATCGTTGAACCATAGCGTAAATATTGCAGTCTTTCCCAACCGGACGATATTTTAAATACGACATAAATAGTTTTTTTAGACGGTATTCCAACGGGTATTCGAAACTATCGAAGTGGGTGCAAAAACTATTGCGTTTAGAATAATTAAAAAAGTGAAAGTTCGCCTAACTGAAGAAATTGGGGTGTAAAAAACTTCCCTTCCGTTTAACGCTTAACTGTACAGCGCAGTTGCGATAAGAAATCGGCGAAGCCTGTAAAGGTGCCAGTTACGTTCAAATGTGTAAAAATAAATCGCTGTAAATCGGCTTCAGTAACTCTTTATCAATTCTCCCGATAAACGCGGACACCGAAGCGCATTAATTGCGGCGTGACGTTGAATTAAAATTTAATTGCTTTCGATCTTTAATTTCATTGCCCATTAGTGTTTCCTCCAATCGGACACTCTGGACGAGTTTTGACAACTCGGAATGAGAATCGTTTTTCGATAATACCAGTAAATCTCGCAGAAAACCATATAAATAATTACAAACATTAGAGGCTGGGTATAGATTTTTGTTAGCGAATAAGTATGGCACTATGAAGGTAAATTAATGGGCAATCCGTTTCGACGATTCGAGATTTCTCGATTTTTGAGTTATAGGCCGGTCGCGGGAGTATTTTCGACAGCTCGTACTGATTCCTCGGTATTATTATGACGGCTGTTTGAAGGGAGAATGTCTGATATTCGGGTCGATTTGCCCAAGAGGACGCGGCTAACGGGACGGGAAACAGGAGCGGAACGGGAACGACGTGGCCCTGTACGGAATATATAGGTCCCCCCCATAGCCCACTTCCTACTGCTGATAACAACAGTCGGCCGACATGAATAGAGCGGGCCTCCCTATTTTCTAATGAACGATTTAATTGCTGACAAATCGTTTTCGATTCTAGTTACGATCTCAACTGAGACGCAGCCAATCGAAAATACAAGAATTAAATTTTATGACAAAAATTCCACAAGGTAACAGCTGCTTATATTTTAATGTTCTGTTTATATCCGTCTATAGGCTTGTTCATTACGTTTTCTTTCCAAATATCTTGGATGGTCCGACTCGTAACATAAAAAGCCTAAAAGGGACTGAATGTTGCCGCTTTGGTAATCTCTACTGAATTATTCAGAATTTTAAATATTAACCGACCTTACCGCGGACAGCGTGTTTGCGAGGGCGAGCCATAAGTCATAAGCCGGCTTACTGTGATTAATATATAGGACCCCTTTCGTGTTTCATAATGCCAGTATGTTCTAGTACAAGTACCGAAGACTAAACAGTAAATAGTTGTCTTCATATAACACTAACGTTCTCCTTCCTTTATTTTAAATATACTTTACTTTCAATATTCTTTTCACTGATGCTAGACCGGTTTTGATTTCGACGCTAGGAGTTGTCATCGTAAATCCATTAAATTCTTAAATTCAGTATCTAATAACGCGATTGATTAATGAGGCCAAAGAATGGTGTAGTTATCACAAATTCGTTAAAACAAAAATTAAGCGATTTTTTTCGCTCCAACAGGATGTTTTGAGGTTATCTTCCCCATTTCCTGTTTCACTCATTTCTGTCAACTTTATCGCTACTACCGCCCTACCTTTGATAACGTGGTATTGTGTTGTGTCACCGCTTGGAACCGGTCACCGAAGCGAAATTACGTTAATATAAATGAAGACGGTTGATTTTCTGTCATCAAGAGGTATTCTTGCAATCTTACGCGTCCACTCCTTGGTTCTGAGGTAGAACGGTTTCGTTTTCTCCATCGTCAATAGCTTTGCCAGAGTGGAGACTGGAGATCCCAGGAATGACGATGGAACAAACTTGTACGGTTTCTTACTTCTGTAATCGTCAAAACATGTTTTATCGCATTTATCGGATTGGGGCGAACGTCCCTCTACTAACTCCGCTGATTAAACAAATACCAATTTTTTTCTGTCTTCTCCAACGGGGGCCCGTTTTTATTTTCCTTCACAATTAAACGCTACACGTCTTTTTCGATCGGCCACGGCTCTAATTAATCGTGAAACTAGGCTCGACGCTTTCGGTGTTAATTAAAAGGAATCGGGGCGGAGGGTTAAAGGCCGGCCGATGGGACGGGCCACTTGTGTGCGATGGGGTTTGTGTTTGTGTGGAGGAGGGGTCGGTGGCTCTGTTGTGCTGCTCTATTGGTGTGTAGCGGCCCGTGTGTGCAGGTAGTGTGTAGTGTGTAGCGTGCGGCGTGTAGCGCCTCTGACAGGGGCCGGGGGCAGAGGCCCGCAATTTGTAGCCAACGGCGCTATCTCACTCCTTCAATTTACCTCTGTTTCATTCGGTGGCCCTCTTCCTTTCGCGGACGCTCCCGCTCGACAGGATCTCGATATTCCTGTCATCCACCCTAATGTCTTTATCCTGCGGCAGTCCTCCTATCGGGCAATTTTTAAAAAGCCCCATTTTTCTTCTGTCCTACGAAAATTAATTTCCCGTCGGCGGGAGGATGTTATCAAAAAATATTTGTCTAATTTATCATTTTTCTGGATATATAAATAAAGAAGGTCTAGAAGAAGGGCTTAATCACAGAATATTAAGACTAACATAGGCTTCGGAGCATTGATACTTACCAAGCAGCATTGAGAACAAAATGTCCTATCGGTATATGCAATGTAGAAAGAATCATTGCCATACGAACGCTACTAAAGACAGCATTTATTATATAACCCCCTCCTCGTTCCTTAAATTGGTCGGTGTTACATTAATGTAAGTCTCTCCTTTGGTTAAAATTGAAAATTTAGCCCTGTGCGTGTAATTCCGTAATTTTCTACGTATAATGTATGCGTTTCAAATCCCGCTGAAGAAGGAAAATATAACAGAGTGCTCGTCGGTTATATTGGGCCAATTTCAAATCGCGCCGCTACTGCCCTTTCAACGTTTGTCGTCACATTAATTTCACCCATCTTTCCGAGTAGTTTGCCGAATAAAGCCGGGCCCCGGGGGTCTTATCTCTGGCCGTTCCGTTACAATAATTTTTTATGGACGCACAATCGTCCATTGTCCATTGTCGGCGGGGGGGGGGGCGGTCGGGGCGATTGCGGGAGAGAAATGTCCCTGATGGAGGTCGCCGCCGCCTCCACCACCTCTGGGGCCGGCTATTGATTTTCTCCCGACCTAGAGTTGGGGGCCCTCGCGCTTCGCCGGCAAACACACTAACACGCACAAACAGTTTTTCAACACTATCGACCAACCTGAGGCGGCCGGTTTTGTTGTAAGCCCCCACCACCACCTACTCCGTATACAAGCTTAGCATTGTACTCGACTGTAAGTTCGAGCGTAAAGCCGACCTGTAATCGGCTGTGGTGGGAGGATAACGACTTATAATATCCGGGTTTTGTATCCCGGTTAGAAGCACTCGTTAATGACCCGGCCTACCCGCCCAAGCAAAACCGCTGAAATTAATTAGCAGCCCATTAGAACAAAAAATCGAAACAGTCGATAACACGCATAAACAGGTAGGTAAAGCAGGTGCTCAGGCTCCGGTAAATTTCATTGAAGATTATTATTTCGAACGATAAAAGTTAATTTGTTCGCGTTAACAGAACATTTCTGAGTGTCCCAAGTTCAAAACTTCGGGCAGCTACACACACTCTTCTTCATTTCATTATTTTCACCCTCGGTACTGTCGTTGATTGAATAATAAAGTGTGTTCCCCCGGGATAGTTCGGAGAAAAATAGAATTAGTGCCTTCGATAAATGAACTCTAATGGAGCAATAATTGGATACAACTTCGTTCTTTTACACCGCGCGAGTGAAATAACCTAAACAAAATGCCTATAATTATTACGTTATTTTATTGCTTCTTCCGCTTTACGCTAGATCCGGGTTCGGTTTCTCGGTCTAGGTTTATATTCTCGGTCTGCTGTTAATATAACGAACTTGAATTTCTCCGTATTTGTACAGGTCTCCAACTCTCTACTGTAGTCAAATGATCGATATCGGCGAATTTATAATTTCTCGGAAGAAATATGAGCATATTGGTCGCCGAATGGCATCCTATCTTATATAATAATATTGTTATGTTTTAAGTCATTTAAACAGTCCTTATTGATGTGGGTGCGTTTAAGGTATAATAGAAATGTTACTTTCGATTTCTATCCACGTACTGCAATAAATTAAAAAGAAATGCTCAAGTAGGAGCGGCCTTTATATAGTTTACGATATCGGGGACCAAACCAAACGAGTCCGAGGACATTTTGAAGTGGAATCGGCCGGAAGGAATAACACAGCCCCAATCCAAAGTCTGGCGGTAAAATATGGCGCGGCAAAAAAGTATTATCGCGGGGCACGATATTTGTTCGGTGTTGATTCTTAGTTTGGGAGCGAGAAAAGATGCTCGGCCGTAAATCATTTCCATCTGGTGTGCCGAGCAAATGGCCTAATTTGAGGCCGCAAAAACCCTCCGCTTGAGGGCGGGGTGTGGGGTGGTCCCGCCCGCTCTACCGTTGGAAAACAGAGCTCAGTCATCTCTGTCACATTTCTTGTTTTCCTTTTATTTTTCTTTCTACGGCGAAAGAACCATTTGGCGCCAAGAAAAACCATTTGGAAAAACCCCAGCCCAGCTGTTATAGTGTTGGGCCACCCCCATCCCTCACCACACGATTTCAAGGCGCACCCGCATAACAGGACACGGTCTAATGGACGGCGTATAGGAAAACAATTAGCAGCCGGTCGTCCGATCGCGACCGGATAGCCGCGATCTTCTCTTGTACGGTACAGGCGAAAATTACAATACCATTACTACGGGATTCTGGTGAAGAATTGGCCCCACTTCAATTGTACTAATACCTATTTGAAAATTGGGAATTTGGAAATCGGGAGTACAGGCAGACCGGTATCAAATATTGTTCAGAAAATTTATTTATTATTACAATAATATAATTTTAAAAATCGCAATAAGGAGGATTAAAATTCAGTAAAAATTCCAACTGATTTTATTAGGGAGAATAGTAGATCCCCCTATATTAATACCTCAAAATAATGAATAATAAAAATAAATAACAAAACCTGGTTTTTATTATACGCATTATGTTCTTTTAATAAAAACAAAACAACTTGAAATAGTTACAGAATTTTACAGACTGCGAATAGTTGAAATTACGTCCAAACACTGTATTCTTATTCACCGCCCAAGCCGCCATGAAATGTTGCTCCGAAACCCTCGGACTTATTATCCGTTCTATTTCGGGGACATTAGCACAGGCAATAAAGTTGCTAAGTAGGAGCAATTTAACGGCCGGTAGGCTGGTGGGCGGTCGGCTACATCGGGGTCCTCCATCCCTCCTACTCCCCCCCCCGTTGTTTTAGCTGTAATACCGGCCAACGAAATACGGTTTTGGGAAATGGCTTTAACGCGAATTGGAGAAAATTGCCCGTTTAGAACAGCTCGAACCACCCCCAGCAGCCCCGCACCAACCTCCCGCTGGCTGGCTCTCCATACATATATCTATATATATAAGGAGAGAACGCCCGGCATGATATACGGGCACTCCTCCATTCACGCTATTAACAACTCCATCCTTACCTTAATTCGGTTTTTATACCGTTAATCGCCCCCTACAAACTGCGCAGCGTTTCAATTGGATTACTGCTAATTTCAGCCAATCGTGAATTTGCCTTATCCACCTGTATTTTTCAATTTCACCAAACGACGAAATTTCCTTCAATTTCGCTTTTACGAATGTCGAGTGCCGATGAAGCATCCCGTCAACACTGTCGGTATGCGGTACAATAAGTGTTCAAGTACACGATGTTGTTTAATGTCTGTTGCCGGCCTTTTATTTTTTCGCTTATCCCTGATTGTTGCCGAACAGTGATTAGTACGTTTATCAAAATTTCACCGCAAAAGAAGCCGATATAAAAAAAAATAATGAAATTATTTTTAATGAAACACTTTCCTTTTGGGAAGAGCCCCATACGGAATATGAATATTAAACGGAAAATTAAACATGGCGCCGAAACGTTTACGGCCGCAACAGCCAAAATAAGAAATTCCGCGTTAAACTCGGAAGGGAATTTCATTATATTAGGCATTAGGAGAGCACCTGCTTTTAATAATAGTAATAATAATGAGGGTAAAGGTAACATAATACATTCGGGGAACTCTGCAAAATAATCTGCAATTTAAATTGGGCCTATTTAAAGCCCAGCCCACTTATACAATAAATTAGGTTTGCTAATAAAGGCTAGACGAATTCAATTAGCACTGCAGACAATATTGGTGGGGCAACTGCGGACTCCAAACTTACATTTGGATCACGTTCAAACTCGAACGATTTCAATCGTTTTAATGGCTTCGATTTCGTTTATATTCGTGGATTAAAACTGTTAATAAATTCTCGTTCGCCTAATCCGAACAATAAATAAATAAATAAATAAATAAATATATATATATATATATATATATATATATATGAAAATGTGCTTGTTTTATTGTGAAAATTAGATAATAATCAATAACGATATATTTCGTAAAAAGTATAAAATCGTGAATAGCCGTACACCGTACTGCCGTATAAAATACTGAAAATTATTGAATTGTGAGCCCGTTTTTGGTGTTTCACCGTCGTCAGTATCAACACCTTGCCGTACATCGAATGCCGAGGAAGCGATACTTTCAGCGCAAACACACAGTTCTGTTGCAAACTTAAACATGGTCGAATAGTTAAATGTTTAAACAGTGCCTTCATCCCCCAATCCGAATCGTCTGCTTAGTGGTCTGGAATATTAGTCCATCACAAAAATTCAACGCAGAAAACATTTTTTTCCAGATGCGATTAAACAGTTTGTTCGTCGGTGTATACCGGTTTAATATATTATTTCAAATCGCGTTAATAATTTATTTTATAAATGCACAAATCCAAACAGGATTTATGTATCATTGCTAACAGTTGAATCGCTACTCCCTGGAAAAGGTTTAATAATAATCTCACTGTAAATGAGGAAAACCATATTCCGGAAGATTTAAATTACCTATTAATTACAGATACTCTCTTAACATTAATTTCGGTGAACAGAGGGTTTGTTACGTTAGGAATTCCGGCAAAGACAAATCATAGTGTAGCGTGATTACTTTTTTCGAGTGTACATAACAACCCCTGAATTATTACAAGTTTCTGTTAATTTTTTTCCCCGTATCGATCTTTAATCCTGTTACAAAGGCCCGTCCTGGAAATAGACCGCATTAAATCCTGGTCCTGGACAGAGGCCGAAACGGGGGGGGCGGTAATTAAGCCGATGACAAAAAAGAAATGTTAAGCGCCGATACCGGGAGCGCAGGGGCCAATCTATTATCGGGCTTAGCTGAGGCCACTTTCCGAGCCCGGACCATTAGTGTTAATGTCCGGCGGCCACTTCGCCCAACAATCGATTGTTGTTTGACCGCAGGTCACGCCCTCCAATCGAGAAACACCGCCAATCAAATGGAATCGATTGTCCCGAGAGATCGATATTCCCTTTTCGACCCGGTAACATTGTGAAGAACAAAACTGGAAACAAAATTGTTTCCAAATTTTTTGTATCGCCAAATGGCGATATGATTAATAATAATCAGTGATTAGTGAAAGTATGTTTCTTCTTCAATTTCGTCGATAGTGATTTGCAAGTAATTAATGTAATGTCACTGGTCTGAAAGTGAAAGTGATACGTACTATACTGTAGGTCCGTGATGTTTCTGTCTCCTCTCGCTGGTCTGGTCTTTTGCCAGACCGTTTTCGGCCGCTCGCCATCTTCAGTAGCTGTGTTAGTCAGTGTTGGCACTTTGGATGTTTTTTGGGCATCCTCACTGCACTGTCACTTTCACTTGTACTGTCTTTCACAGTCTTTTATTCACTGTCTTTCACAGTAAATAAACAAACATCCAAAGTGCTAACAGTGACTAACACCGCTACTGAAGATGGCGAGTAGCCGAAACCGGTCTAGCAAACCAGCGAGAGGAGACAGAAACATCACGGACCTACAGTATTCCAACCCCTCGCAGACCACAAAACAAGTATATTAAACTAGATACGTACTATCCACCCTCAATCTGTTTTTTCATTGATATATATATATATATATATATATATATATATACTACATACGATTATGCCCGTATTGGAAAAATCTAATTGAAATCGACTGGAACTGGACGAAGGAATTCATCGTTTCACTTTTTATTTGCACGGTCACACTGTCACAGTTTTTTTCGTGGAAAAAACAAATTGATACGGTTATCTAGCTGTCCGTCAATCTATCGATCGTATCCCCCTCTGGACGGGCGGCCCCGATATGAGTTCGCGATATGGGGCCGTCTTCTGTCACCGGCCGGCCTGAAAAAATCGAATATAGGCGAAGTCAATTTAAATATCGATTTTTTATCCTTATCTGGACGTGGACGCACCTGTGTATTGCGGAAAAACCGTTATTCCAAAGCGAGGAATAGGGAGAACTTAGATTATAGGGACAGAGTTAATTGACGCGACAGTGTGAATGGACTAAAAAAGTAGAAATCAACTATTTATACTGGCCGAGGATGAATAGTTTTAATTCACCAAAATAGTAGTGGATATTCCTCTTACCAGTTTCATAGCACAGAATAGCCCAAGCAAGAACTAAAAGTAATCCTATTTCTGTATGGTACTCGATCGATTCCTGAAAATATGACCACAATATTCATTATACTCTACTTAGAACCCATTATTACTGGGGTCAAATATAACTCAGTTCACAACATATTTTATGTAAGGTTACAATGCATATGCGTTCATTGAAGTTTTACTTCAGCTAATGTGTGAATTTCTGAAAAATTCGATATTAAACCTTTATTTTAAAACCCTTCGAGTTCATTTTATACTATCGACTCTTCGAATAAAAACATTATCGATTCCTTTAATTATTTCAGGGCTAAGTGGATTGTGATTATTTTTCGGGATTATTCAACGGTGTATTTTATTTTTAAAATTTATTAGCGCGCGGGCTTTTGAGCAGTTGAAAACTGCAGCCAAGCTGTAGTGTTTGGGAGCTGAATGGAGGTTGAGCGGGAGGGGGAGGTTTTATGACGTCAGCCGCCGCCCCCAACCCCCCCCCCGCTATTGCGCTTCGCTAAATCCGACAATTTACTGAGAGGGTGGCGGGGAATAAAGGAGCGCAGGAGGGAAAAATAGAAGGAACAAAACGGAAGCTTAAATGACGCCTGTTGGTCCAGTCCCAGACCGGGATAAAACCTGCCATTTATTGATCCCCGCCCCCTGGTGGTCTGTAATTATTCCCAACTGAAAATTGACGTATCCATTGAGTCGTTCCGCTTTGTCGGTTGGCCCGGAGTTTCGCCCCAATCAATTATTCCTTTGCCCCGAAGCTATTGCCACTGTGTGTACAGGAGCGCGTCTCCCCCCTTGTACTCGATAGTACTTATAACTGGACTTCAGATGCGCGTCAGACTACTGAATTCCAATGACTATACTGCAGTTGGCGATCGATTCAAGTTAGTAATTGAGCGAATACGCTGAATACGAAACGAGTTGACAAATTTATACGGGGAAAGGAAACGAAACTACGTCGGCTTGTTTCGAAAAATTCGACTTTCTGTCAAGAACTGAAACGCCTCAGTCCTTAAATATACCACAGGGTCACAATATTTGGTCATCGAAAGACATACAAAACACAAAAGAACCGAAGTAAAAAGCTGTCCAGAAAACTCATTTGAAAAATATTGTGCTCTGTTGTTTACGAAAGAAATGTACTTAAACATAGAAACATCTGCCAGCCGGAATATCTACAACTATTATGTGTTGAATATATTATATTATATATATAAAAAATATATAAAATTAAAAAAAAATATTTTTAATTCCATAAAGTAATGATTACGGACAATCGGCGGTGTAAACGTATCGCCGCAGGGCCGAATCGAGGTATAATTTTATTACTAACATAATATGGGCAATAAATGACATAAGGATAATTATATATCTTTTGTTATGTCAGTTGGTTGGCATATTTAACCGATACCTTGTCAACAAGCCGGTGAGGGGGCGTTGACATCGAACGACCTAACGAGTTCACATACGACCGCTCCGATATTTTCAATACTTGACAAAGTACAGTCGAATGGGACAGTCGTTTATTTTATTGTCTTTGATTCTTTATAGAGAAAGGGAGAGAGAGTGACAGAGTGAGAGATAGATGGATAGAGAGAGAGAGTGCGAGAGACAAATAATTACGGCTATAAATCTGTGTAATGGGGTTAAAACAATGGTATTGTTATAGTGTGACCCGATGCCGAAGCTATCTAACGGCTGCGGGTAGGAACAGCCCGCATATTCGGTTTAGATTACCGCCAAGATACTCGTACTCTCTGTTTTGTTTCTTTTTTTTAATTAAACTGTTACAATACAAAATAAACATTTTGTTTACACTTATTCCCAGGATTATCTATATTTGACTGATATTTATATTTCATCACACAACTGGTCACAACTACTAGGTTCTCACTTCCAAATATATGACAGGAAACCTATCTGGTATCGTGTATTTACAATCATAAACGTTTTCCTGTTGATTGAAAATTTATTGAAAAAACTTTACTTATGGTAATCTAGTTAATCGGCGCAAGTGCCCCCAACGAACTTTAGTTAAGTACATTTCCACACCTCCCTCAGGGGGCGCTAGTTTATCGGTACCCAACGAACTTTAGTTAAGTACATTTCCGCACCACACTCAAGGGGGCGCTAGTTAATCGGTGCATGTGCACTCAACGAACTTTAGTTAAGTACATTTCCGCACCACCCTCAAGGGGCGCTAGTTTATCGGTGCAAGTGTACCCAACGAACTTTAGTTAAGTACATTTCCGCACCACCCTCAGGGGGCGCTAGTTTATCGGTGCAAGTGTACCCAACGAACTTTAGTTAAGTACATTTCCGCACCACCCTCAGGGGGCGCTAGTTTATCGGTGCAAGTGTACCCAACGAACTTTAGTTAAGTACATTTCCGCACCACCCTCAAGGGGCGCTAGTTTATCGGTGCAAGTGTACCCAACGAACTTTAGTTAAGTACATTTCCGCAACCACCCTCAAGGGGCGCTAGTTTATCGGTGCAAGTGTACCCAACGAACTTTAGTTAAGTACATTTCCGCACCACCCTCAAGGGGCGCTAGTTTATCGGTGCAAGTGTACCCAACGAACTTTAGTTAAGTACATTTCCGCACCACCCTCAATGGGGCGCTAGTTTATCGGTGCAAGTGTACCCAACGAACTTTAGTTAAGTACATTTCCGCACCACCCTCAGGGGGGAGCTAGTTAATCGGTGGAAGTGGCGCTGCTGATGCTAACCCGCACATCTGCCGAGCGTTCCACTGTAGTATCGCCCCGTTTACGGTAAATAATATTCCTGTAAATAATATCTATTGTATTTTCTTTTTGTTGGAACCACGATCAGGGGGCGGCGCTAGTTACTCGTTTATATATTTAAAAATTAAAAAAATATTTCACTGCCAAAGGACAAATAAAATGAAAATTGTGCATGGGCGTGAACTTGTACCTTTTCATATTAATGCCGTGCATTAGAAAAATATAGAGCGCGCCCCTAGGGGAGGAAACTCAAATGAGACTTTATCAATAGTGATAAGAGCCGTCAGTGTAGCCAACGGTATTGGCTCAATCGGCTTTATTTCTCCGCTGCCCGTTGTTTAATTTTCCTTCTTTATCTTTCCCGCAGGACGGGTAAGCTATTAGGTGATGTCTGGCGACTTTTTCCCGCTGTTATCTAAACGATTCGATTGTAGAATAATTATGGCTCTTAGATAAAAAAAAGGAAATTTTTCTTATCTTGTCAGCCCAGTTCTTAATTTGACAACAGAATGTGTACGGATTAATGTGTTCATGGAAATGTTAACGCGTTGTCCGGGGCGCCGATCTTTGCATTGTTGTAAGCGTAATGTCGATTGAAACAGTACCATTAAATTTATTAACGGTAACATGATTCTTAAATAAATAAGTATAGTAAGATCTAGCGGAGGAGCAATACGAGAATTGAGATTTCGTTGCCTTTTCCAGAAAGCGTGTTCAAGCCGCGTGACTTAATTTTTAATTTGGATTATTTTTAAACCCCCGTTTCTTATAGAAAGTTCCGTTTTATGGCGGGCGGTAAACACGTAGGGAACTGTCGCAGTTCGGAATGATCAGGTACCCCGATTTTTCCCTTGCAAGCCCGTTCCGAATTCATGACTTACAGGAAACGTTGCGGTTGGGTGGTCGCGCCGCCTATAAAGAAGCCCAACAATTATTCCCGACGACGGAAACAAACAGAGCTCGGAAAACTCCGAATATATGATGCGGTGGCTGGCGTTTTGTTTTTCCATTTGTGCTGGGGCACCCCAGTCCCCGCGTGGTACACAACAGACGGCCGTAACACGACAGTGTAAACACGCTCAGAATGGAGGAACGGCGAAAAATCTATACCCAGAGGCTTGAAGCTCAGTTGTTTGCTCCCTTTCCACTGGGTATTATTTATTTCACTTATCCGCCATGAAAGTTTACTTATAACATTGTTACGCGATTGACTGAAGGAAGATGCGTTAATGAGTATTACGATATCGATAAATTGTTCTTTACCCGATGGTACTTAAATACAGGGTTCTTATTAACGAGGCCGTAGCCTGACTCCTTTTGGTCTCAATATGAAACATTGCGAAGTTCAAACGTGTAATCATCAACAATGTAACAAATAGCGTGTAATGGAAGATCTTATGGAGAAGTTATGGAATACTAATTTATTTCTCTCGTATGATTAAATCATGTGGTCACATCCTTTTTAGTTGGGGTGTCATCAGGAGTAAGTAGGGTTAGGGCCGTTGCATTGGGATGTAATTTGTTGTATTTAGGTACAGAGCGAGGTCGCGGACAAACCGGACTTCAGGATCTGTGTCACTAGGATTAATCTTAATATATTTTACGAGACGTAAAATCAACTTTCATTGTAATTGGTTGTTGTTAAAAGCGAACCGATCCTCAGTGTTTAGGCGGGACGGGGCCTCGCTGCTAAGTGAATCGGGTAATAATGCCGGGGGCGGGGGTTCAGACGTAGAGTAGTGAACGGGTGGTGGGATGTAAATGGAGCCGAATAGATATGTGTGTGGTAATGCGTCTGTGTGTGACGCTCCGAGCGCGGCTTATGGCCGGCTTCAAAGCGACCCTCTGTACACTCCCCGCCTTATCAACGCCGAGCGCTGATAAGGCAGTGCGCGGCCGGTAATGGGCCTCTCCTGGTTAATTCTCGCCCGGTACGAAAGGTCAAGGAACGGCTTTGTTCAATTTCAGAAATTAGTTTGGGTCACGGCTCTCCAATGTATGCCACTTTGTCTTTTACAAACATTTGTACTATCTTAATATTGTAAAAATCAGTACATAACTGCAGGATCCGTCTGGAACGTATAGTTATCCACATTTCGTATTTAAGACGCATCCCGATGGAGATTTCTCTCAAGTTCTCGTGTTATTAATAATTCGTGCATTGCACAATAGCAAACTTCGAGTGCATTCATATCATCGCCTAAGTGGGTGAATGCTCCTTTGAAACTGCAAAACACCAATATATTTGGTATTGACAAACCAATTCCAGTTCTATTTATACAAACGAGCAATTGATATAATGCTAGCCGTATATAGAATGTACTGTCGGATTCAGCTATTCCATAGCAAGGTTATCGTTACTCTCTACAAGACACGTTATGGTATAAAAAACAATCAAAAAATACAATAGATTTTTCGTTTCGAATCCTGAATATTGGACCAACGTCTCTTATCACTGGTTATTTTTGAATTTTTAATCGATAGGATTCTGGTAGGCTTGTTGAATTCTGGCAGCAAGATCTATCAGAAAAATATACGTCGCAAAAGCTAATTAATTTTTAAATATAATATTATCCTATTTCAATATTTTTATTTATATTTTTTTATAAGTAAGATCATCCGAACGTAAGCAACGGAATGGGTTTCAAATCAAAACATTCGGCAATTTCGGTTTATTTATTTTACGCTATAAAATATCCTCTATCCTTCTTAATGTCGGTTCTGTGGAGACTGCGGCTGGTTGAATAAATTAGGGAGACTGGCTGTCTAGTGCAGGGTGAGACTCTGCAGAGGGATGCGACCCGTCACTCCGTGGAGGGGGGGGGTTTCTTTCGCATACAAAGGGACGGAAGAGAGAGAGAGAGAGGGAGGGAGCGAGGGAGTGAGTGAAATGTGCGGCCCGAGTGTCTGGGCCATCGAGTCACTTCGCCTCACACCCCTAAATCCCGTCTCTGTCTGAAGCCCCCACTTAGACTTGTCACTTCAGTCAAAACCCTCACCCGCTCGTCCCGGCTTTTATGTCCCAGGCTTCACGGGTATAGTAGAGATAAGAAAAAAAAACAACATCGTCGATAGCGATTTTGGAGACGATATCGGAAGAGGATGGCTCGCGGTTTAATCATCATAGTCCCGAGAGGAGTAGCGACATCCGACCTTCAGGCATATGCGGGAGTCGGTCGGACCTCGATGATGGCATCTGTAGAGGTTCCGAAACGTCAGAAAGAGACCACAAGGGGAAAAGGGCAGAAACCCTTCGACTGGAGCTCGCTCGGGTATTTCCCAGACGCTGAAAAAATCCCTAATATGTTTACGAGGGCGTCGGGATATGGAGCCATTACTAGAATTGATTTTCTCCTCTTTGATATTATTTTTTGTTATTTAAAATTTCAATCGTCGAATATATTTCCACCCGGCGGCGGATTAGTTCCATTTCAACATTATTTTCTCTGTGTATTTCTATTAAATGAAATGTATTCCATGAAATATACAATCTGTATAAATAGGAATTTTACAATTGAAATTGAACGATTGCTTTCAGTAAAATAAATTATTTTCATAGCGCTGTTCAGTACTGCCCTCCCGAGGTGGAGGACGTCAAAATTTAGTCGAAATTACATTTATTTCGCTCAATAGTTTTAGAACATTATGATATTAACCGAATTTAAACGAAATACTTCGACGCAAAAGTAATAACGTTCCAAAGGTATAAAGATAGAAAAATAAAGAATTGAATTGACGACAGCAATATTAGTCGGATTATGACGCTGAACATTCTCCATATTAACAACGGTCTTGACAAAGGCGTAATATTTACGAGCCGTTATGCCGAGTTTATAGCTTTTAATAAGTCAGGCGTTCCATTAAAGATTTCTTCATCCGGTCTATATTTGTGATAGCTGTCGTAAACGAACCGGAATGAAGGCGGTATACTCTCTTAGAATTGAAGAAGAAATGTCGGTTTCAGAATTTAACGCGCATTTTATTCTCATTAATTAATATTATCATTGTTTATTGTAAGTGCAACAATGAAATTATGATAACATAAGGTTGGTAAACCTGGTAATTTTATTATTTGTTTAATAATTTTATAATAATATCAATTATTATTTGTCTTCACTTTGTTGAATACGTATAAGACTAAGTATAAGACATGTGTCATCCAACTCGTAGGTAGTTGGTTTATCTCATAAGAAGAAACTTTTAATATTTTAAAACAGTACGTATGTTCTAAACCAATTCAAAGTTTGTCCAGGGATACAAATTCGTGTCTCTATAGCAGCTGGGTTTTTAATTCAATTGAGTGACTCGACAAGTTTGTTAAATTGTGAGGGAGTTAGAACAAAATTCGTTGCATAGACGTCATTAGGGATGCGGGCGAGGTTTAGGTTTGGTAAACACGGCCGTACAGGAATCACCGCTAAGCGAATTTCCCTGTACTCCGTCCAATTTAATAATTTCACCTGCGCCGGGGGCCCCCTGTCAATGCTGAACCCGCATTACACGTATGTATTGCGGGTCCGGCATTAGCGCCCGGCCAATATACGAACTCCCGACAACCCGACCCGGCCCTGTTGACGTCTCCTGTCTCCTGCAGTGAAAATTATGTCCCTACGCGGATTAATGCCGCAATTAATGATTATAGTCATCATTTTGTCATGATATTATTTAACCAAAAACGTGCACTCTGAATTCTCCCTACAGAAATCGCTCGTAGAATAAATAAACTAAAAAAAAATAGTATTTAAATTATTATATTGTAATTTTTGGACTAACGAGGCTTGGGGATGATTTCCGCTAAACTGTTCAGTGTATGTACTACTGACGGAATGCTACTGACGATGGCGAGAAACCGAAACGTTCTAGCTTAAGGAGGAATAATGAATCTAGGGTCTTGCCCCCAATTAAACATTTGGTTTGAATTAAAATAATGACGTTGTTCTGTAAGAATAAAATATTCAAATAATGGTTGACATGAAAAATAATAGATAAATTGATTTTAACCAAATCGGTGAATTAATTGAATAAATTAAAAATAAAAAAAACGAACCCGAACTAGAATTGACGATGCGGTGTTTAATTTGTTCAAGAATTTAATTTTGAAATGAGCGTTGAAAAGGACACCGTCGGCGCGCCTGTCCACAGTTTGGTCAGTCGAGGACAGCATCGAATTTTTTTCGAGGGACTTTTGTCCGGCGTCTATTTTTTAATCCCGCGGAGTGAAAACAACAAATGGCCTTTTCTGGATTTGACAGATAGACAGACCTGTTGGCGACCGCCGGAGCCCCGACAGCCTGCTTCGGCCACTAATCAATGCGGGCTACAGTCAACTACAGACCGGGCGGGGAGAAAAAAAAAGCGTTTTGCCGAAGAAACTTTAACATCGGTAAAAAAGGGAAAGAAGGAAACAGTGGAATTGGTAAAATATATTCACCGTTATGCGCGATTAGACTTTAAATTCAATTTAGCCGGGTGGGTTTCTAAATTAATATCGTGCATAAAAATCATTACCTATTGAATATTACACATTCTGCTGATTCTGCTGATGGTTTGCTGTTACCATGACATCACTGAGGGGGATGAAAATAGAATGAATTGGACGATCTCTCTCTCTCCTAATTGGAAGAACAGCGCCAGTGTCGTAATCATTCCTCTTTTTAAAGACCTGAATACAGAAATATTGAAAGGAAAAAATTAAAACAACTATAATTAAGAGACAGCTTTTTTCCCCGCGGGCTCTTATAATATTTCTCCGAAAACTGTAACAGTTGGAGGTACGATTTTACCGACTCCAGGCAACGTACTCGGAGGCTCCTCCGGTTGTACGTAACAACTTACTCGACGCTCACAGCTTACACAATACGCCTGCACGCAGTCTTGTGTACACGCAGTTCTTTGCGGACGACACGAGGCCATTATCCAGGCTTGCGTACTGCCGATCCTGCGGGCACATGATGGTTTCGACGGTACACCGGGGGGTTATCAAGCGCCTCGCCCCCGACTCGGGGGGCTTGAGCTCTCCCGAGAACAATTTCGAATTACATAATATATGCGCGAACATTTCACGGCGAATTAAATCGGGAGGAAACTATTCCCGACAGGGTCTACGAACGGCGTTTAAATGAGTCCTCATTCGGACTCCTAGAATTATCCTGCAGCTCCCCCCCTTGTAAGTCCCGGAGGGTGAAACCCCGAGACGGGATTTTCAGCTTGAGTGCTTGAATTAAATAAGAATTGGTGACCAACACAAAACGCTCGTACAATGTACAAGAAACAGGTTACGAAAGGATTAACATACTATCGTTTATCTTAAACTGTGCCCAACGACAACGGCATCCTGAATATAATTGATGACTATTGAATGATGCCTCCTTCCAGGATGTGAAATTATTACGTGTGGATCTGAAACCAGAATACTGCAGTGCGGGAAACTCAGCATAGTGTAGAATATGTTGTACATTAACACTTGAGATAAAACAACGCCCTTTGCTAAATTCGAAAGGAATATTTAAGAACATAAGCTTACAGCGTACTTGTATTTTATGGCTATATTTTTTATGGACTGGCTCAAGTCTGAAGTGCGGTGAATGAATTTAATACGTTGGGTCACTAGTGTTATTGCCGATGTCGCACTATTAAAGAGAGTTTGGTGAAACCGGTCTAGCGTGGGATTCCGGTTGTAAATTTAGAACGTAGATTATTTCGTCCGCTAAAGTCTCGCTCTCAATTCCCAGGAAGTAATTTAACGCGTGGCGTTAACGTATTGAAAATAAGCGTAATCGTCGTCGTGGGACCGTTTTCGGGGGGTGGCAATCTTCCTTCGATCGCGAGTCCGAATATGCGGAATTAAATCGGCGGAAACTATTCCCGAACCGCGCGCGTTCCGGATTAAACGCAGGGCCTTTGGGGGTTTCTCTGGAGTCCTGAATTAACCGGCGGCGGTGGAATTCGTGTCGGGGCCGGCGGGAGGCCGACAGGAAGTGAAACCTTTTAGCGGGTTCTTCCTTGGGGGGACTGGCTCGCCCCCGCCCTCATAAAAGAAACCAATTTACGCCGCTCCGAAAAACCTGCCGTTATACGGCTTCATCTCGCTCCCGCACACACGCTCCCGCTATCTCGCTCTTTCTCTCCGACTATAATACTTTTGGCTTCTCTTTCTTTTTCTTTTCTTTTTTTCCGAAACTCGTTTCTTCCACCGGTCTCTATACGAATCGATAGGAAGCTGTGGGTGTACACTATTAGAACCTGCTGATACTCGCAGTTCAATGGAAACATTTACCACGTCCTATTGTAGCACTGATGAGAACGTACTGGTTCGCAACGATGTACAACTATAATGATTAATATTTCAACGTATACATATAACCCGATAAAACGGTTAAGTTATTTAATTCAAATAACGAATGACCTTTGTGAAAGTGGAAAATTAAATTTTGCCCGGTGGAATCGATAGAGGAAAAGGACCGGTTAAAACCAAAACAATTTTTTAGAATCCTGAGAAAGTTTCACCGCAGTTCTGCCTCCCGAACGCATAATGGAGGCGATCAGATTACCGGGCAAATAGAATTAAGTAAATGGGCGATGTGAGACAAGTGGAAACGCAATTCGGGCGCGATTTGCATCGAACCGGCTCCGAAGGTGGGAAAGAGAGTGGAAAATTGGTTTGGAAAACGGGCGTAGGGGTGGGGAGGGGTTAAATAGCTTATAGCGAAGTGCTGTTAGCTACGGAACAACTCTACGACGAAAAAAAATAAATTTTCGCTAGCCCAAAATAAATTTCGGATATTACACTATAAAATTCTTATACCGCGCAATATTGTAATAAAATTGTATATATGAAATTTTTACCGGCAGAGGCGAAAGCGTCGTAGAACGTTCGGTGCAGTCGGATATTGCGTTTTTACGGGGCGGGCGAACTTTCCAGTTTCAGTTTTTTGAAAAGTGAGCGGCGTTTATTGTGATGAATTCAAGACCAAACTTTAACGGACTTTGGAGGCGAGATGAAATTTCTCTGCGGCCGTATTCAGATGACCTGAAAGTTAAAATTCCGTTGACGTTCGGGCCGGGATTTCTTAACCCGGGAGAAGTTTAACTGTCTCGACCCAAGTGTTTCCCGCGTTTTTTGTCTGCGCATATTTATGTAATATGGAAATAGTTTCTATATGTATATAAGAGCTGAGAACAGCTTCAGTATCAATCTTCAAGAATTTGGACTGGAGTTTCGCTCTCAGATATCGTTACAACTGGAATCACGTCTTACTTCACCTTGACTCTGTATGTCCTTCTGTATACATAATTTTATTCCCTTAGTATTTTTATCAGAACGCTAGAACATTTACTATTATATGTTGGACTTATTGAAGAAATCGTTTTTAATTTTTTCCCGTTTGGTAGTTGAGTGAATGGTCTAAACTTTTTTCGGAACACAGTTGCTGGAATTGGAGACGAGGGTTTGGCACGATCACGTGTTATTTTTCAATGATCGGTTGATAATCGATAATTGGCGATATTAAATGGGCGCGGTATTACGGTCGCATTAACACGCCGCTAGTGTACCAAAGTGGAGCCAGCCGTCTGCACGCATCCCACCGACACAAGTGAAATATATCCAAGTGGTACACAGCCGGATGTTCAGTAGATACAATTGTACACAGGGACGTATTTTCCGATTATCTTTTATTATCTGTTTATTTATTTGTAGTAGAAGTCGAGTGAAATTAA
Organism: Lethocerus indicus; assembly: GCA_019843655.1. Lineage (NCBI taxonomy): Eukaryota > Metazoa > Arthropoda > Insecta > Hemiptera > Belostomatidae > Lethocerus > Lethocerus indicus. The sequence continues at coordinate 22,449,184 of JACDQD010000007.1, forward strand.
AAAAAAAAAAAAACATTGCTTTAATAAATTGAAACGAAATACAACTGAAGGAGGTGTTGCTGCGCAGATTCATTTGCTTTCAGGGCGGGAGACAGGCAACAAGAGGGTCAGAGACAGAGACAGAGAGAGAGAGTGTCAGAGTGTGAGAGAGAGTGTCTCCTGAGAGAGAGAGACACACGGAGACTCCGAACCGATGAGGAGAGGACTCGACGTCCGGGGACATGGAGAGGGACATCACTGGGAGTGAACGGCCCGCCGTCGATGGAGGAACACACCACGCGACCCCCGCACCGCCCGCTTCCCCCCCACGAAACATACGTTAAAATATCAAATATGGAACAGTAGACTGCGAGTAGCATTAGAGAATGATGACGAGAAAGCGCTCGTGAACAGACACTAAACACTGGAAAGACCGTAATATAATAAAACGTAATAAGAAAAGTAACGTAATAAAAAAAGGAATCTCAAGATAATAAAAAATAATACTGGGATCGTTTTTCCGTTAAAGGATGTGCTAAACTTGAATTTGTGGCTTGGTGCACTCGGACTGTACAGTTATATTAGTTTTTTCTGCTGTAAATAATAAGCACGTTATCGTTAATTATAAGAATTGAAATATTTCACCGTGTTACTATTCTATTATTATTTACTTTGTCGATTCGATGTGAAAGGAATTCCCTCTGTATTGCCTTGAACGTAATCTTCAGTACCTAGCGCTTAGGGTTGAAACCGGTTGAAATTGACAGTAGTAGAATTAGCAGTCACTATTTTAGTTTTATGTGGGGAGTATCATCGCTCGTGAACGGTTTTGTGTCTCGACCCGCCTCTGTTCGGTCCGAAGTTAGACCGGTCACGGCTTCTCGCCATCGTTGGTAGAATTTCTGTTGTATCGAGGTACCTACCCGTGTCGTTCGACTCCCCGAGTGCAGTGACAGTGCTGACAGGACGCTCAATAAGGCGGCCGAACAACACGTGTAAGTACCTCGGTAGTAGCACATTATTGCATATGTTTGATGTTGCATCGTAGTGTTATTGCTTGAAATATAACAAGGTTGTGAGGGGATGAGCATATTGTTCGATAATTAATTGATGAAATCGATTAGGACACTTGGTCAGCGTTATTATATCAACCAGGCGTTAGTTAATTGCAAATATCGTCTGAAAAAGTTATTTGAATCGACCAAAATTATTTTCGTTATATTTGGATATACAGAGAGAATTTTCTTAATTTTTGATTATCCATTTTTTAATTAATGGACGTTTTATTGTAGTCACAATACAATATATAATTGACAGTTTGCACAAACTACTGAAAATTTGCAAAAAAGGACGGCATTACATTTCATATTCTTATAACTAAATCTGGCGGGGAAACAAATCTTGAGGTATATAATTATGTATGTATATATGCACAAGTAATATATGTATAGGAATGCAAAATACGGGTTATATTTCAATGTGCATGAAACAAAGTAATAAAAAGAATCAACTGGCTTTGTCTCGTCGTCATAGATTCCGGGTCGGCCGAATTTTTCATTCGCCCTAAAAACTAAGGAGGTCGGACTCGGGAAGAAAAGTTTGTACTGGAAGTAACTCTGTCTCTAAGTCCCCTCCCCCCGTCCCTTGAGAGGATAATCTAACATTTAGATGTTCCCCTGCAAGGCTGGCCCACGCCACTTGGCTCCAACTTGGCTTAGTTACACTTAACTCTGTCCGCTTCCACCCAACAAAGCCCCTTCCGCACACAAGAAACTACAAAGCTTTTGGTTCCCGAACATTGATCGGAGATCGGTCCCCTCAAAGTACGTTTACTTCTGATTTGACGCCCCTCTACCCTCCCCGCTTTGAAATATTGAGCAATGTTATGTCAGATATATTCCGGGTGCAAGCCATTCAGGGCAAATTGCTTTAACTCGAACTCGAAATTGACTTGTAACTTGTCGTAATTTTAACCCAATCAGATTCCTAATTATGTTGTATTCATAAACTGAGTTATTCTGGCTGAGGGGTATCCTTACTGTTGTGCAATGTAATTTTCGTATTCATTCCTCAATTCAACTTATCTTTCCCAGGGGCTAGATCGTTTTCCAGCGTATCGCCAACGCCATTAAATTATCGGTTTATTTACGTTTTATTATTACTTCCCGATTATATATCATAAATCAAATATGATGAAAAATATAAAATATAAATAGATTCACTCAATATGAAATAGCTGTTGGAAAAATAATAAGTAATATTCGTATTTGTTATCTGCATGATAAGGAGGTGATATAGATAGCTGATTTAGGATATTAAGTTCATACACCTTTGCAGATCGATATACGGTGTAAACTCGAATGGGGAAATTTTTGAGTTAAGCCCCTTTTGCAGAATATCGATAGCAATTTTCATAAGCCTGCACCGACCGATTAACGAATGCCACTGCAATAATTAAAAGGGACAATTGCGGATGATTTTCCATTAAAAACCTACTTGTGCTTGGCACTCTGTGCAGTATAACGTTTTGAGTTGGCATAGGACGGCAAATTTGTAAGCGATATCCGCCCTAGTACGTCCAAAAAGGCATGTCATTATACTCTAAAATAATGTTAATTTACGACGGTATAAGTAACGCTTGAGTGGGCGAACATCGCCGTTGCGGAGTAGGCGTAGATAAAATTCGGACCGTTGACCAACGTCATTTAGCGGCAATAATCCACTGTATTACAGTTAACTGCAATGTAAAGTTAAAAGTTAGGATTCCGGGAACAAAACCAACAAAGACCATTAGTAAATTGTATAGACTGTAAGCCATTATAATTATGCGGTTATCAGGAATTTCTCAACTAGCTGGAATTTCAGCGCTCCTCAATGCTTTGTCAGCAGTACCGAAAACTAATAATTTCGCCTACATAAACACCAACGGTATTACCGCGTATATTGTCTCCCCTCTGTGTCTCCCGCTCGGTCATGAACTAGACCGGTTTCGAATGAATGCAGTCCAAACATTTCGCAAAGTTTAATAACATTAGGAACTCAGTTGCCGCACATGACCGTCAACCTCTATGACGCCGATGGGTCTAAATTCAAATTAACAATCTCGCGGCTTCACAGCGGAAGCGTTGAATAAAGTTCAAAGGTTAATTAGTCACCGAGTTCAAAGGTTAGAAATCATATTATAATTTCGGTATTTTTGTGAATCGGGAAGCTACAAAAATTGTTCACGATTCATAACCTGGAATTCGAGGAAAAAAGGCTGGATTCGAGGATCGACTCCATCTTTTGCAGTAGTCAGTATTAGATTCAGTTATTATTATAATCGGTCTAGATTAGCATCAGATCTAGCGTTATGTTTATGCTTTATCTTAGTTTGAACTTATTTTCAGTTAGTTTCGGTGGTTCGTATCTTGAAATTGAAATTCTGTAGCTTTTGCAAATTTCAAAAGTTCGGAAACATTTCTGAACACTGTTATCACAATGAATTCCGTATAGGGTATTCTACAGTGGTTTGAAATCCATTTCAGTTCACTAAACCGGAACTGAACACTATAATATTTACATAAGTTCCTAAAGAAATATCCATATATAATAATTATTTTTAATAACATAATATATATTTATATAAAATGGCCAGGATATTGAGCGATTGATTGATGACAGGCTCTAGTTAACCCACACACTAAGAGGGCTTTGGGGGGTTCGTTACTCGGTGGCTGACAATTGCAAATATGAATTGATCTTCCCGTACAGCATTTAACCATTCTCACAACTGGAGAGAGTTTAAAAAATTCATTATGACAATTTAAAATAATATAGATCAACGTTTTTCGGGGATATACATTTACCACCCCGTTCCCAACAATCTGGCGTTCGGCCAGATCGCAAAGAAAGTATCTGTATCTGTTGTTTCGAATCTAACGCCCGGTTAGAATATAGGGTATCGATCGGAAAGTTTTAGGAGCCCAACTTCCCCAGTCGAAGTTTTCCTTTAGCGCTTCGGGGGGTTCGGATGAGGAAAGTAAATTTTCTTGAAGACTGGGCGCGGTTCTCGTACAGCGGAACGGGGAACGAAATTTATTTGCAAATTGATAAGAAATTTGCTGAAACGCCATAACCGCCGGGGAAACTCGTAAAACGGGAGAAGAGAGGGATTACACGGAGGGGAGCTCATGAATGCAAAGTGGGGGCAGCCTAACCCATCGGCCGTCCTGGAACCAATATTTTTCTACTTTTGTATTTCGATTAAACGTCGGACGCTGTTTCGAAACGTTGTACCGGGATAGCGTATATATATACATACATTTCTTATATATCTTTCAATTTAACTTTTCATATTAAGGCCCAACCAAAATTAACTCCTAAGTGTTTTTGCATACTGAAATTGAAGAAATAGATCGCGTTATGAATTTTTCTTGTCAGTAATCTACGTGAACGTGTTCTTGAGATAAACTGTGCCAGAACTGGTTGTTAAGAAACTTAACGAGATATTGTTAATATTTTCTATTAATCAAAGATAATTTCATTATGATTTCGACATTTATTATATAAAATAGTTTCGACTTGTGTTTTTATCTAGGATAAAAATATTCTTGGACCTGACTGGAATTTTTACTATGACTGAGGTCAAAACAGCAGTAGGGACTATAAAACGATGACTTGTCCATGACAATAATATCATATAATATTCTATATATTTGTGCATGAGATTTTGCACTCAATTCAATATTGGTGCATTGCGCTTTATTGTAACAATGATTGTGTATTTTATCACTGTTGTGTATTATTCCAAATCAATCACATTGAGTTCGAATAATCAGTTGTTACAAAACTATAAAATATTTGTATTTTTCTACTGTAAAGATTGCAGCGATATTTTATGAATCAGTAGATTGTGTTTGAATGTAAATTTACAACAAAGAATATATTATGTTAATTTTTCATATCGCATATTAGTTTTATTTAGTCCTAATTTCATGACCTCATTTTATCAACTTTAAGGGTAACATTTTTTCTTCTTTTTCTCTAAGTTCTTTAATTTTAAATAATTGAAATTCAAGCTCTAACCTGCATTTTTTTAAGCTGTCATTCAATTTTTCAGTGTGGAGAGAGGAAGGAAACAATTTGACGCAGGCGCTCATAAAAAAAGTTATTTTTAAATATTAGGATATTAGGTTAAATATCTCTTTAGCGGGTAAGAATAATATTTAAATAGTCAACAAGTAATAAATAAGTAAAACGAAACATAGATCAATAAATAAATGTTAGTCAAATTTGTACGTTTAATATTTCGTAATATTCTATTGCTTTAGTAATATTGGATGTGTTCTTATGTAATTGTGTGTGTGCGTTTGTCTGAGTGACTGAATGATTTTAATTTGCGAACTATTATTGAGAATGTTGTGCGTTTGTTGAAGCGTGGCATGAGTTTGCGTACCAAAATCCCTGCGCTTTACTTTAGCATTGTACATTAGAAGAAATAGGAATGAACGGTTCCTATAATGTGTGTGTGTGTGTGTCTCTGTGTGCGAGCTTTAATTCCGCCTACCTTTTCCCCCCCACGTTTTTTTTTGTCGGCAGAGTGCGCAGCTGGTTTATACGAGGGGGGGGAGCCCTTGGAGGACGCAGTTTATCCGTTTCCGGTTTATCTTGGTTTTGTCCCGGCTGCTCGGGGATAAAAGCCCAGGGGCGGGGTGGGGGAGAGGATTGAGGGAGGGAGGGATGGAGGGAGGGAGGGAGAGCGGCGGTATATAAAAGGGGTGTACGAGCTTACAAGTTCTGGCTGTGGGGCGGAGCGGGGGTTGTATGTCCCGGGCGGCCGGAGCTAAGAAATTATCTCAAGTGCTCCTCGTAAAGCTGCGTGCTCTGTGCTATGTGCTGTGGAGCTCCCGCTATGTGGAGGACGTACCTACCCGCTCCGATAACAACAGTTTTTTCCCCTTTCTACCCCCGCCCCCTCGAAGAGTTCCGAACCCCACTCCTGAGAATAATGTGCCCCACCTTATCTCTTTCCAGTCGACCATTGTCTTGAAAATCTTTGCCTTTACGGCCTTCATTTGTAATGAAATCCGTTGTGTATATGACAATAAACGGGTATTGTGCACTTCGCGCAAGGAAAGGCTCTTTTCAACAGCGATTTTGTAGCTGAAATAAAATGGCGAGGCATTTCAGCCTTTCTGTATCTAATTGTCTATCCGCTTCTCTTACGGCCGGCCCAATTATTTTTCATTGTTCCTCTCGGGTATCTTATATTTGAAATATCCCTACTTTGACACTATCTATCAAACTAAAGACGAGTTACGTGATTATCGAAGGTTGTCCGTCACCACCGGTTTCGGCGTAACGCCACCCTCAGTACCTAAATACAGAGGATAGTTAGGAAATTAAATAAAAGTGTACGCTTACCGGAGACGGCTGCATTCATGGCGGTAGCTAGTCGCAATTTAGTTTATGTAAGTGTTTTATACAGCGTATTTTATATGGTACGTTAAATGTTTTGTGAACGGCGGCATACCCGGTAAGCGTAAACTTTTATTTTATGTCCTGACTGAACCCTTGCGTCCGGGTGCTGACGACGGCTTTACGCCAATGGACCATAAACGCGAATGGTAACAGACAGTCGTCCCTTTGATAATCCGCTAACCCTCGTAGACCTCCGTATAACCCTTTAAAATATGTATATGCTTTATGCGACCGATAAAACGAAGTGATATGGGTAGATTTAATAACGGGTCCGCACTGGTTTTAATATACTTCACACGTACTATCTTCTGCCAAAGCTCTAGACCGGTTTCGGCTTTTCTCCACCGTCGGTAACATTGTGAGGACACCGTGTTCAGTGACTATGTTAATGAAGGCATGTTCTTGACGATGTCGTGAAGCCGAAACAGGTTTACTTAGGGCCAGATAAGCCACTGGAGACAGCGGGAGGTAGCAAGGGGTGATGTATATTATTATTATTATTATATTACTCTGTATCCCCAATATCAGTGAAATATAAAGGTTTTATGGACTCATGTCAGTAAATCATTTACATATAGAGGACTCAAAAAATGTTTTCACTCCCGGATTATCCGTTCCCATATCTAAAGCGACAACAATTCAATCGACCGTTCTTTTCAATCCCTTCTTTTCATTTCAACATAGAAAGTGGTAAGATTTGTAAGATTCAATAAATTCACTGCAGCATTATTTGTTCATGCAATTATTTTATCGGAACGATTGTTAAATCTAGAATTTGAAACCGGTGGCTAATTTCATGTAGGTTTGGCAGTGAAAACGCGATATACCTCGAGTGTAGGCAAAGGCCGGAAACGACACCCGAGGCAGTCGGGATGATTTTTCGACCAAGCAGCGTACGAAATACGAGTGAAGAGAGAAAATTTAACGGTTTCATTTAATTTAGACGCCGAATAAATCGCGGCAGCGAATTAAGGAGGCGCCGGGCTAATCTTTCGGCGGCTCATCGAGGCGTCGAAATGCCAGGCAGGGAGCTCCTCTCCGCTGAATTAAGTGGCAATTATAAACCGACGAGCCTTAATAACCGACGGGTCCCAGAAACCAGTAGTTTATCCTCCACCGTACTAAAAGGGTCACACTTCTGCCACCATCATAGAAATTAGTCCTCCTCAACCTCGCTTCCGTCTCCAGCCAAGGTTTTTCATTTCCAAAGAGTAATAATTCTCTATAGACGCTGACCTTTGTTTCGTCAGCGCAATCGCTCCTTTCGCCTCATTAGCGCTCGTTATTGTATTGTATTCTTCTTTATAATTGTGGAGATTTTTGGCTGGGCATGTAGGAACACGGCCTAAGGGCGAATGGTCTTAACCCGAGGGATAAGTCAGTTCCAAAAGTTATTCTTAACCAAAGGGGCTCTTATTTGAATCTACCATTGGCGGTAGATGGGTAACTACTTCCAGTTTTGGAGTCGTCAGTAGCATTCCGCCATTAAATTTACCGACGGTACCCGTTATATATACAGTCGGCCGTTGGATGTGGATCCTTCATTATTGATGGAAGAAGCACTGCTGCGATTTATGTCCCTCAATCATTGGAAATTTGAATTGATTACTGGCGGATCAATAAATAAACGGCAGAACACTCCACTTATAAACACCGCAAAAATTGTCCTGATGTCCTGATAAGACCATGATTACGGTCGTTAGATTCGTGATATAGGCGATGATTATTTTCACCTATTCTGTTTTTTCCATTAAATTTTAATCATTTTGAGTGGCTGCGTTGGACGTACAGATTGATTACGCTTAATGATTCAGGAAATGTATCCAGTTGAAAATATTACCAGATATTTACTGTATATTTCTATCGTAAAGTGTTATTTAAAGTGGTGCTCGAAGTGCGCCACTTTGACTTGTTGTATACGGCCGATTTGCGTGAGCGTTCCGAGTAGTATTTATTCGTCATTTTGTCCCGATTATATCGTGTGTAATTCCGCGTTTTTCTTCTTTTTTTTCGTGGGGAAAATCAGATTTGAATTATCGCCGCTAATTCCCGCTGGAAGGTTTCACGCTAGTAGCCCGTGAACACAGACACGATCCCCGTGTTCTGCGCGTATCAAGTCGGTCGGCACTAATGTAGGGCGCAATCAAGACAAGGTTTCCCTCTACGTTCAAATCCGCAGTAAAGCTTGTCAAGTGCACCGGAGCTTACTAAGTCTGCTCAATTCGTACACGATTAGAACGGTACATTATTTTACACCTGCCCTACCGCTTTTGTATATGTTTGTTTTCGGTAATTGATTTAATGTAGAAATGAAAATTACTTTCCACATATGGCAGTAACATGTCGAAAGTTGAATATTGGTAATATGGTTTAATAATATTTTTAAAATACAACCTTGTGATAATGTGGGTAAATATTTTTGCTGACAATAACTTTTGGCCTCCCGGAGAATTGTCGTTTCTCCTGAGGTACTAGTTGTACTGAATAAATATACATATATATATATATATATATATATATATATATATATATATATACTTGTTTATTTATAATGGATTTTATAACTGTAGTTCATCATCATAAAATGCATAGGCGGCAAGACAGATGTGTATCGACAGGGATAATTTATGTAAAAGAAAAAAAAAATTACCGACTCTAGATTGACACTTTCATATGAATTTCAATTTGTCGGAAGTAGCTGGAACGTTCGGCCTGATTGAGCTGCCAATCAATCACTGATGACCAAAACAAACATTTCACGATCAGTTTCAGACGGAAATATGACAATATCCGATCGGAATTGTGCCCGCAGGAAGCTAACATTATATTTTGTACAACTGGACATCTCTGTCTCTCTTCTCAATGAGTGATCACAATTAGCGATGTTTGACAACGGCTCCGAAATTGCTCCTCGGGTATGAATAAACGTATCTATTTTCACTAGCTGTGAAATTGCGAGTTAAAGTTTTACAACGAGTAATTTCAAAGCAGAGAGCCACAGGCAGTTATATTTTTACTATCGGACTGTGGGTTTGAAAATTGTGCATAGCGAGTTTAGTATAATACTTCATAATGGAGCACTTCATGCCTTCAGTTCACTTCTGCCCTCCGTATAAGTATGATTGCGATATAAGCACAGCCGCCGGAATAATAATAGAGTTGAGCGCAGTGCCATTATGTGCAAAGTTTTTTCCTGTTTCGGCAAGTTTGGACGGATATAGTTGTGGATGATATACGGTTTGGGTATCATTCGGTCGGAGGAGTCGATCGCTTGAATAATATTCCCATTCTGTTCGGAAGCCCACCCGAACTCCCACCCCTCGGATTTCTCGATTCCTCTCAAAAAATCCTTAGCTGGGTTATTTTCGGCCCATTTATCGCATTATATATCGGCCCTCTCTAATTGAATACGAAGCGCCCCATAAATCCACGCGGAGATCTGAGAGCGGCAAGTTCACGGCCCGAGCTATGGTCTCAACTGCAGCTGAATTTCTAATGCATTTCTGCAATAGGGTTTTCCCATTTTCCTTTTGCCAATGCCCGAATGTATTTTTACTTCGTTTTGCAATTCCCCAACATAAATTTCCTGTCGGGTTTTCACCGCAGGGTTGATCGATCCCGAATTACAAATTTGAATTATTTTTCCCACTAAAATTTAAAAGAAAATCACTATAATTCTCCGTTTTACTTTATTTGGTATATAAATTCTGATAATATCGTCATTATTTGATTTTCTTTCCCGTCGTAAAGTATATTAGCGGGGCATATTGTGTGGCCATAATCCGGGCTACCGCAAAACTCTCTGAAATGAAATACCTCTTTATGCTCCGCCTGCGAAACTATTCTACGAAACGCAAATCTTCTTCTTTGACTAAAACCTTTACTGCTTCGGCTTTATCTCAATTTCTTTGAATCAATTTTATTCTAGACGAGTGATCTCCTCGATTATTTGTATTCATTCAGAAGGGAATTATGGAGCCTAGAGCCCCGAGCGCCTGTTCATGTTTAGCCTTCGATGAAGTTCTAAGACCCGCCCACGCACAAGCGTTACTGTTTTAAGTAAATTGCATAAATAAAATCTTCGGAGTCTTATGCGGGACCCACGTACTTTATGCGTCAGAATTACATGACGTAATTAATGCTGCAATACCGTCAATGGCAATGCTGACAGGATGCTTAATCAGTATTCCAAATGTGTAGGCGCCTCTCTGAATTACGCCCGCCACCAGAAATTCATTCAAATCGAATATTTCAACCGCAAATTTGAATTGATTTCAGGCCGGAATAATTCCAGTATATTTATTAGTCAAATGATCCTGGCGACCGAAATGTGGACAGGGTAAATTAATTAAATTGTTTTAAAAATAATCTCTACAGATAACGGAGTGTGCATATTTACGACATCATTTAAAATTTATCTTCTACTTTTTAATAATTGTGTCCAATGGTCATAGTCGAAATAAATATCAGGAAAAGGGCATTTCTCTAAAAGATATGGATGTTCATGGTAGAATGTACATTTCCATAGATGAATGTGAACATCGCGTTAATCCTCCCGTATACACGGAGCCGGGCGGTAATGGGTCAAGGGAACCGCTGATCCCACCCAACCGAGCCATAAATTTAAGAGTTGGAGCCATTAAGCTCCTGTTTTTATATAAAAAAAAAATATTTTAACGGAAAACTCGAGAGCTAACTCAGTTTTGGATAGGGGCTGTGGTAAGCTTAGATAACAAGATAAGGGGGTTTGGCAGAGGTCACAATTCAAGGGGGAGTCGCTTAAAAGTGACACTAATCGTATTCAGAACGTCAAGCTGTTTAGATGGCCCGTCATAACAAGCCATGTTGTTGGCTCAATATCGAAAACATAGCGCTATAATTTTGGTCGCAAACAATAGGACGAAACCCGAAAATAATGTTATTTTATATATATAGGGCGCGGGTGATGCCGAGATCCGATTCGGCGAATTTATACGCATTCAGTGAACTGTACAATGCTCTTGTGCGATTCATAAAATACGCCCTTTTTTTACGGTTCACCTATTACGCAATAAATGTTCTGAGCGGTCCGAGCTCTGTGGGGGGAAATAATGGGTGTTCTTGAATTGTGCAATTCGGCGAACGTGCGAGCTATCGTGCGGTACATGAAAATTTTAATTCTTCGACCGTTCGAGCTTAACATAAATGTAGAAAATACGTTTAACTCATTCGACTGATAATGCTCTAATGAATACGCCGTTGGTGTCTTTTAATTAATGAGAAATTTTCATCGACTGAAACAGGACGTTAACATATAGATATTGCATTTAATGCATTAGGTTTGCCGTTATCACGTCGTTAATAATACCATTAGTGAGGCACATAAACATGTCGATTACAGGCATAATTTGAAGTTTTTTCATGTAATTTTAAAACAATAGTTAGGGCGTAAGTCATTGTGTTGTCGCAGAGAAGTGCGGATGCATTTACTCTACAAATTTCATACATACCGGACTATTCTATATTTTTTGCAGTATATCATTTTCATCAATCGTTGAATTTAATAAATAATAAATGAACAACGGTATTCGGTTCGTTACGATATTTTATTGCTGTGTACAACTAATCAGTAGGTGTTATGCTCGTACTCTACATACATACGTATACATAAATATTTGGCAGTAACGCCTGCGAATAACAATACCGGAACAGTAACAGGGGTATAGCCGTGTAGTGTTGAGAGCAATGGTCGGAACTTTCGACTAACTGGGTCACGCGGGACATTCGTTTGAGGAACAAAGCCGGCTGTACGGTGCTAAGGCAAAGCCGGCGGTAGTAACATTCCAAAGTGCCTACAAACGTCGACCTCTGTCAGCTTTACTGTCACTGCCACTCAACAGCCGTAAGTAGTCTACCGGACTCATGAGATTTTGAGACATGCTCGTTTTATCGAACGACATATCGTTTCTGGCTTTTTTCGCCTTAAATTCTAAATAAAAAAAAAGGGGTGAACTTTACCGACTTAATTGCTAGCTTATAAGCAGTGCTCTGTGTAACGTTTGTGTAATAGCAACAGAATGCTTAACTATATTATTATTATGCTACTGATGTTGACAAGAAAACGTTCTGGGGTAACGCTTATGGATGTATAGTATTTAATCTCAAAATTGATGCTAACTTGTTAATTCTCTCGATTCCAACAATTTGTCCCAAATTTATTCTTGTCTGTACCGTACCGAATGCAAATGTTGTCGAAAAGGGAACAAACAGAACTTCTGATATTAGGTTAAGGCTGTTGGTGATGTTTTACGAACTTATCCGAGGTCGAAGAGAGGATGACGGCCACCTCCAAGAAACGGTCTTTGGGCAAACAGCAGTTGAATGTCGGTTGGTGGGGTAGAACTAGGACAGGTCAGCGAACCGAGGGCGGCGACTCAAGTCAATAGCGATTGATCAAATGAGGAAAGAACAAAGACAGATGGGACCGGGGGAAATAGGGCCGCAAGTCGGAAAAGTGGAAATCTCGGTCGGTACATTAGTTTGAATTTTCCCCTCCCATTTCCACTCAGGCCCCGCCGACCAGTGCCAAGAACCAAAGGCGACCAATTAGTGTCAATTTTCCATCGCCGTCGGATTCAGTATACAGATATAGCTTAATATAAATTAAATTTCCCCCCTGAATTTTCTGAATTTCTTTCCTCCGCGATCCTTTCCGGAGAGCAATTTATTCTCAGTAATGGGCGGTAAAGGCCCCAATCGGGGACTTTGGCCGAGTTCTTTGGCGTCTCGGGCCTACTGCGGACTTAAAAAAAAAAAAAGAGTTCAAAGCTCCGGCCGCACAAAGTACCCCGGGTTCCTGTTAATTGTTACAATTCAACGGAGCTAAGCCCTCTGTGCCACCGCAACGCAAATGGGCGGCTCCCTCTGACCAGAGAGCGCTAATAACACTCGTTAGCTTTCTTTTACGCAACGAACATGAGATTAATATTAGGCGTGCAATTTAATATAAAAAGTATCAATAATATAATATTAGTATATAGTAAAATATATTATTCAGAATAAGTTATACTTTGTAATATTACTATAGTAATATATAGCGGACGTTTAGCGGGCGAGAAAATCATAACTAAAATAACATACTGACCGATAATAGTGTCCGGGATTCAAAATATGATGGAAAATGAATGGTTTTAGTTTTGAGTCTCTCTCATACTAATTTCAAGGCTATAAATATTCAATTTTTCTTTCGCGTTCTATTCGAATTAGTTATATGATACGAATTTTGTTGTTTTTTGCAACGTGACCCAGATCGCCGTGTCAATGACCCCCCCCCCAACGTTGCCCTTGTTTCCCGATAAAAAAATGTATTTCCTACTAAAATTTCCTTAAGAGGACCCGTCACGAGTGTCGTGGCCCGCGGCGTTTAAACTTGGCCGGGCTCCCATTGGACCGATTAACTCGGCCGATCTTTAGAAAATCGTGCTCGGCGTTCAACTATTTTCTCTTTTTATCTTTGATTCGGTTTCGAGTTCCGATATTTCGCCGGGGAACCAGAAAGGGTTGAGAATAAATTTATAATAAATATTAATAAACGAATGTATTAACCACCTCTCTCTAACACGACATTTCACCAAGATGAAACCGAATCTTTCCGGAACTGTGGATGAATTGGTAAAAGAACTATTGCCCCTATTATTAATAACTGGGCGTTATTATTAACGATTTCCATCCCGCGTATGTTGAATATGCAAACGTTAGCAGGTGCATGTCGGGCTTCGACGGTGACAAAGGTCGAGAGGACGATATCAAACTTTTATATCGAGTTATCCGGCTTCCCTTACAACCCAACTTGCAAATTTTCCCCAACTTCTTACTTTATACGCTAAGCTTCACTTCTAAGTCCTCTTCCTTCCGCCCGAGATCGTACATTATCAACTATTAATAGACAGTTTACAATCGGATCACGCGAATTATGTCTGATCTTATATATGGTTATAATTCAAAAGTTGCTGGCGTTTTTTTTCGTTTCATAATACGAAAAATGGTTCATTTTATGTTGAATTATATTTTTCTGTATAAGTGGACAGTTCTATTCGTTCATTTAGAAATGCTTGAATTTGTATGTGCTTTTACGTACATGCGGTTAGACATACTCCATGGTGCAAACATTCCTGTTCATTCAAAATGTATTGAAAAAAACTTTACTTTTAGTATTCTAGTTAGTCGGTGCACTCAACGAACTTTAGTTAAGTACATTTCCGCACCACCCTCAAGGGGCGCTAGTTTATCGGTGCAAGTGTACCCAACGAACTTTAGTTAAGTACATTTCCGCACCACCCTCAAGGGCGCTAGTTTATCGGTGCAAGTGTACCCAACGAACTTTAGTTAAGTACATTTCCGCACCACCCTCAAGGGCGCTAGTTTATCGGTGCAAGTGTACCCAACGAACTTTAGTTAAGTACATTTCCGCACCACCCTCAAGGGGCGCTAGTTTATCGGTGCAAGTGCACCCAACGAACTTTAGTTAAGTACATTTCCGCACCACCCTCAAGGGGCGCTAGTTTATCGGTGCAAGTGCACCGAACGAACTTTAGTTAAGTACATTTCCGCACCACCCTCAGGGGGCGCTAGTTTATCAGTTGCAGGTGCACTCGGAACGGAACTTTTAGTTAAGTACATTTCCGCACCACCCTCAGGGGGCGCTAGTTTATCGGTGCAAGTGCACCGAACGAACTTTAGTTAAGTACATTTCCGCACCACACTCAGGGGGGCGCTAGTTTATCGGTGCCAAGTGGTGCTGCCGATGCTAACCCGCACTACTTCCGAGCGTTCCGCTGTAGTATCGCCCCTTTTCGGTAAATATTCCTATAAAACGCAATAACAAGACGCATATATATAATATAAACACGACGAACAGACAACTACAACAGTACAAGTGACAGTGACAGTGCAGTGAGGATGCCCGAAAAACTTCCAAAATGGCAATGTAACTTTGGGCAGCCGAAACCGGTCTAGCAAAACCAGCGAGTGGAGACAGAAACACAGGAAATCTACGGAATTTCTTTTATACTTTCTTAAAATTTACGCTGTAACCGGTTCGAATATTCATTGTTCAGCTGGTTAGCTGGTTGGTTGTTATTAGATTTGGCTAGGGTAATTTCGGAGGGGGCGGGGGCAAATTTTAGCACGGTTTCTGAGAAAGCCAAACGTTTATCTTGGACGGAACACCTGCAGTGTATTCCTGCCCGCTTGTTACGCACCTAGTTCGTGTTTAGTGCCGCTTAATACCCCCCCCCCCTTCCTCCCTCCGCTTCACCCACCGCCCCTATTTAACTATAACCGGGCGGTTCATCATCGTCGTCATCGTCATCGCCATCATCATCATCATCATCATAATCATGACGGCGGCGGCACAAACGGCAGGTGGGCTCTGCTCTCCTATCATTCATACTCGAGTTACTGAGTTATTGAACTCAATTATCATTAACATTAGTAATGCGGCCATCAATTCATCGCCCGCCGCCAACCGCCCGCACTATCTAATATTCGTGGAGGCGTACCCGGTTATAAACTCATATCTCCCACTATAATTTAACTCCGCGGGCCTATCTCCGCTCCCATATTTTAAGATCGCGTTTTACCAACCGAAATTTGTTAGGTCGGGGGCGTTTCACAAGAAAGACCCGAATTTCAACGTTTTAAACTGAAATACAAAATCATAAGGTCATCAAAGTCAATCGAGGCTTTTCCCATACAGTTCGTATAAATGTTACGTTTACGTGAGACATCTATTTGAATTATTTCCAAACAATAAATATGTTTAGATATTGGGGTTAAAAATTGGCTTATTAATAAAAATCGAATTGAAAAACCCTACCATGATAATATTAGCCTTCATGAAACTAACGCCTGTCTTATCTTGAAATGTATGGAATTAAACTTAATTTATTATGAATATAAGTTTAGAACTCTCGAGGAATATATAAATAGTAAATAACAGTATTGTGTCATTCAGGTTTAATGCTATGCGAAATGGTACGTCTCTCACTTATTCAACTTGCAATATTTCTACAATAATTAAAGAGTATCTGTTTCCACTCCTACATATGTAAACAGTTGATGTTGTGCAACTTACCTTTTCAATTTCTGTATTAAGTAACTCGGTCCGAACGTGTAAAAGGTTTCGCGGCGTTTAGCAGTCGCTGAAGTTAAATGTCGAAATGTTGATACCTTGGTGCCCACGCCTAGCCTTGCGGTATGATATCGATTTACTTCTGGGAGGGTAATCGATTAATTTAGAGTCGGCGGGCGGCCCGTCGATTGGGTTACTCCCAATCTAATCCCAGTGGCATCCACACGATACGTATATCGTATCTTTGAAATTGCATCGCCCGACGGGCTGCCTGATATAGGGTGAAGCCTTCCTAATATTCCCCATTCCCCAGCCCCCGGTAAAAGTTAATTTCCGCGAAACAATTTTCCGAGGGCTCAGGACGTCGAATCAAATTCTACCGTACCTGAAAAAAGGGGCATAGTAACGTGGTTAAAGGTACAAGATCAACTAAGTCACTTACGAGGCTTAATTCTATTGGAATGTTAAGATTATTAACATTTTTTGAGGAGCAATTGTTTCAATTTAAGTTGAACGCGTTGAATTTTATTTAATGAAAATAAAACGCGCGGGAGAATGCCTTTATGATAGATATTGGGATGACGAGTAAAGTTAGTATCTGCCCAAGTCCTAGAAGGTTCTAGTTCAGAACTTACATCCATATAAGGTCAGTAGAATAACACTGGGTTGATAGGAAATGTCCCAGATAGTTACGTTACCCGGGCTAGAATTCTGTGCACAGGCTTGAGTTTTGTTTACTACAGGATTCTTTATTAGTTTGATCGATTGAATTTTACATTGAGCATACGTATAATTTATGGTTTCAAAATATTGTACACTTGAACAAACGGCAGAATACATTTCCGAAAACTTGACTATGAATGTCTAAGTCGACACTCTCGAGCGTGTTTCGAGTTTTCGAAATAAACAACTTTATTACGAACAACTTTATGTAAATATTAATGAAATAAATCACTGGTCGGGACTAATAGCTGTCGGAGGCAGGCTGTACGGAGAAAAGTGTCGCGAGTAGACGTCGCCGGGAGCCAATAACAAATCCCTTCCCCCGCAGTCCCTGAATTAATAACAAAGGGCAAAAAGAAGGAAGTTAACCATGCAGTGGAAACGGGGGCGCGGGGTGGAGGATAGCGAGCAAAAAACCATTAAAAAGTTGACTAGAGATCTGCTCATCCAATTTATCAATTTTTAAAAACCCGACCAAGTTAACGACGTCGTAAAAACGGTGGGCCCAACAGGCACCAGGCCTCGAACACTCATTACAAAAGCCTATATTTCAGGCAAAGTTTAATAATTACATTTTGAATTAAAGGTCGGCCTGTTATTTAGGGTTATATAACGGCAGAGGGCGGCTTTCCCCCGCCAAATCCCCCATTTCCTCCAGAAGCGTCGCGTTCCACTTTACTTGCAATTCAGACGGCGTAACTTAATTTGTAGGCGCAAAAACAGTCAATAAAGAAGGGACAACTCTGCGACTCGCTTCCTGCAGTCTGCCAAGTACCTAGTGGGGAGAAAATTTCAAGAATGTACAACGGAATAACGTGGCACTGTTAGTTGCGAATACCTAATTCGCCGCTTAAAGTGAAAGGTATACTGAACCCGCACTGTTCTTATGTATTGCGGGTTGAGCGTCAGCGCCGGACCAATTTTCTAGCTCAGACCTCACCGACTTACATTATTATGTATTAATTAATATTAATTTCAATATGAAACTATTTAAAATATAAGTTGTGAACGGTATATGTAATGAATTCCTCCGTAGTAACCGTAGTGTTCGCCACTCCAATTTTTAGCATCGTCAGTATCATTCAGCCCTTCTCTATACGCTACCCGAAAAAGGTATATCTTGGTATCAGATAATAATCCAAATCTGGTAAATCAACAACGCAATGTTTGGACATTCGACGAATTTATTATAATTCAGTATAATTGCTTTAGACCTGTCGAACTTTGAAAAAGCCCCAATCTCAGGAAAGAACATTAGTTACTTCCTTTGCATTGAGTGTATCGGAATTGTTGGTTGGCGTCTACAACAACTATTAATTAATATTATATCTATATCTATTAATTAATATTAATTTCAATATGAAACTATTTAAAATATAAGTTGTGAACGGTATATGTAATGAATTCCTCCGTAGTAACCGTAGTGTTCGCCACTCCAATTTTTAGCATCGTCAGTATCATTCAGCCCTTCTCTATACGCTACCCGAAAAAGGTATATCTTGGTATCAGATAATAATCGAAATCTGGTAAATCAACAACGCAATGTTTGGACATTCGACGAATTTATTATAATTCAGTATAATTGCTTTAGACCTGTCGAACTTTGAAAAAGCCCCAATCTCAGGAAAGAACATTAGTTACTTCCTTTGCATTGAGTGTATCGGAATTGTTGGTTGGCGTCTACAACAACTATTAATTAATATTATATCTATATCTATTAATTAATATTAATTTCAATATGAAACTATTTAAAATATAAGTTGTGAACGGTATATGTAATGAATTCCTCCGTAGTAACCGTAGTGTTCGCCACTCCAATTTTTACCATCGTCAGTATCATTCAGCCCTTCTCTATATGCTACCCGAAAAAGGTATATCTTGGTATCAGATAATAATCGAAATCTGGTAAATCAACAACGCAATGTTTGGACATTCGACGAATTTATTATAATTCAGTATAATTGCTTTAGACCTGTCGAACTTTGAAAAAGCCCCAATCTCAGGAAAGGACATTAGTTACTTCCTTTGCATTGAGTGTATCGGAATTGTTGGTTGGCGTCTACAACAACTATTAATTAATATTATATCTATATCTATTAATTAATATTAATTTCAATATGAAACTATTTAAAATATAAGTTGTGAACGGTATATGTAATGAATTCCTCCGTAGTAACCGTAGTGTTCGCCACTCCAATTTTTAGCATCGTCAGTATCATTCAGCCCTTCTCTATACGCTACCCGAAAAAGGTATATCTTGGTATCAGATAATAATCCAAATCTGGTAAATCAACAACGCAATGTTTGGACATTCGACGAATTTATTATAATTCAGTATAAAAGCCCCAATCTCAGGAAAGAACAAGCGACATTAGTTACTTCCTTTGCATTGAGTGTATCGGAATTGTTGGTTGGCGTCTACAACAACAACGCCGATTTACTGGCGAATATAGCGGTTTAAATTGAACAACTTCGGGATGGGGGGGGGGGACAGGTGTAAATCACTTGGATTGACTATTAGCCAAGCTGGATGTGGGCGGCGGGTGGGATCGATCCGTCCGGTTACAATCGGGCAAATTGTCCGTCCCCTGTCCGCTCTCTCTCTCTCACCGATCCTAGAATATATATCGAGAGTGGCCGAAGCGACAACAGTCCGCCACTCGCTACGGGACGGATATCGACCGGTAGAATCGAACTCGCAGGGCGTAAATCGCCGAGTCGATTCCGAGGGCAGATCGATGCCGCAAAAAGTGCAGATGAGAAACCGCGGCTATCAATTGCGCCGGGGAAACTAGGACAGAGGTAAGTTAAAACAATATTCGGTCAGCCCGAGAAAATTTCCGAGTATATGTATAAGTAGAAACAGTTACGATTGCGAGGTGATCGGGGAAGAAAGTAAAAGTAGCGGCTGAAAATCTCCACGAACGCACAGGTAGACACACCCTCACACATATAATTAGTACACTCCAGTAGTCTGTTTTAATAATTACAATTTTGCATTTTAAAGAAAATTCTCTATTGTACGAAAATTCTAAATTGATCAGTTCGGAACGCCGGAAGCGTTATTCTTGTCAATATCATCATCGGGACAGTAAAATAAGAATTTATATTATTGGAATTAAGGCTAAGGTTACGGGTAATTTATTTTTTAAATTGAAATTGTATTTTATACTTGCTAACTTATTTAATATGTAAAACGGTATCAGTCTGTAATTTACATTTACGAATTACGTCACATAAAACAAAACTATATTCGTATAATTAATAAACTGTAGGGGAGAGTGCTGACGTGACAAGTTTCCGATCCTCCATTTAGTCACGCATGTTTTTTTTCGAATGAAACGTAAACTCGTCTCTTTACCTTGTTAAAAATTCCAGTAATTGAAGTAATACCCTAGAACTCTAATTCTCCAATTTTCCTCCTTACAAATACTATAATACGCTTTGCAGTCTGACCTTATTTGTTAAAGTATAATTTTGTAGGATATTCTGCTCAAACGTAAGGGAAATTTTCCTCGAAATTTCGAAGTTGTCTATTATACTATACGTAGTATATGCAAATTTCGATATATAGGCTCGGATACGCTCATAATAGTCATAACCGATCCCCCTCCGCCCCCGGCCCCTTTCCACCCGAAACTTGGTTGGCGAACAACAGCGATTTTAATGTTAATGAGGAATTACCTGAAGTTGTATGGAGCGGCGCAACTCAGTTTGCCTAAGTCCCGGAGGCTTAATGCTTCACGTAACTGAACGGGTTTCAGAGCCTGCGCCCTCAAAGCCCGAACCGAACATTTTTTTGGAGAATTTTTTTTTAATTTCTCATCAATGGGCTTTTTTAGGCCGAGTGTGGGCTGCGCATTAAAATGTCGGAGTAAAAAATGTAATATAAATAACACACCTTCCTCACCTCTGTGTAAGGTGAAGTTCACAGGGAAAGTTCTAAATATTTTGTCTTGAATGATGACTGAAAGATTTTTTGCTTTTGAAAAATGTATAGGTAAATTAAACAATATAATGAAAAATAAATAATGTAAGGTACCAACATAGAAGAAATAGAAGTTCAGGAGATGGACTTGAAGCATTAGTACGCTAACCTTTTGTCGCGAGTATTGTTTTACTAACCCGTTTTAATGTACATTACGTTACATTTTAAATTACATTTCGCTAACTCCCGGATCAAAATTTATAGATAACAGAAGTTGCGGGAAAAGTTGGCCCTATTTCGGTGTCAACTGAAACCGCCATTTTAGCATTCATCCCGCGGGGACTCAGTCTGGGTAAAATATCCTCTAGAAAGTAATATTTCTCCGAGGAGTTACTTCTTCTTCCTCTTTCCTTTTTTTTTGTCGTCCGTGTAACTTAGTTCATCAGCGGGTGACGCCGTCGGGTGATCGGGGAGGGGGGTTGGGGCGGGGTCGGCTTTGACATCGTGGGCCTTCCGTAATTGAGAGCGCCCCCTACTGCACCTGAGCTTTTCCGCAGAAACTTTAGGCCCATTAATCACGCCCCATCATAACCGCCTTCCTCCCTCCCCCCCTCCCCATTCACTGATCGCCGGGTTAAAATTGACACCGGGGCAAGAACGAAGCTCAAGTCCGGGTCAAGTTTATGTTTCGATCCATTAGAAAGTTCAGAGCTTTTTATGCCAGTCAGTCGAGCGTAAACTATTTCTTCACCGGTATAATATCTGGGACCAACGCAACTTTCGCAGTTCCTACCGTAGTAGTGGACAACCACAACCCCTAGCTAACCACACGGGTATTATTAACTACCATGTTTATTTTCATTTATTATATTTCCCCCCAGTATAACGAAACTTACATAATCCATGAACAATACGGAAACGCATATTCCATGAATTGTATCATCGATTTTTCACAATTATGGAATTGTACTCACACATAGTGATCACACAAAAACAGATGTTTCGATGTCGCGGACGGGACCCGGAATCCAAATCCGTGGTAGGGCGGAACTCCCCGAGGAATAATTTCCAAGGGAAATTCACACAAGTTGCGTACGTGACCGTGAGTAAGGAAGTGGGGGAGTGACTTACACTGTACGGCGCCCGCTCTTTAATGACGGTATTCAATCGACGAAACCTGTACATTCACACGTCTCCTAGCGGAATAAAATTTCTTCAATTCCTACGTATTGTATACTAAAACTGTGTAAATTTATTACACTAAATATTATCGTGTAAATGCCATACGACCGATCTGATCACAAGGAAAATTGATTGGAATATTCAGTCGAGTCGGAAGTGACGCGACATAATTTCGTTAGTTTACATAATGTTGATGTTTTGCCTTGTATTTTTATAATAAAAAAATCATGAATTTAATGATGTGTATTGCTTTAATATGTTAAGTATATAGTCTAGATTTTTTACTCACGTGTGGAATATTCCATCAAGTCGGAAGTGACGCAAGGACATTTATTTATTTATAGTTTTATTGAAAATACAGACAAGACGTGCGTTACTATTTCATACAGCGTTCCTCTACGCCACTACCATTTATTGAGTCATTTATTTTCAGGAGAGTGGGGGGTATGTCACTATGAATTTGGTATAGTGTAGTATGATTCTAAATGAGGGGCGCCCCCATTGAACATCGGAGGGCCGAACTCCTGATTCCCACTGTCGTCGCCGGCCGGTAATCCGATCTGGAGTTGGGAAATTCGGGTCGACGCGGCCCCGTCCCCGACCGCCGTCATCCCTTCTCAGCCACTTAGCAAATCCCTTGTCCCCCATTCAGCCCGAACCCCGCCGGCTCCCACGCCCCCGGCAAAACCGACCCGGGTCTCTGATCTCGGTCGGGGTGCAAGTTTATGTACCGCCGCCTAGGATATAGAGACGCCCCCCCCCCCACTGACCCGGCTTAGGCCATCCATAAATAACGTTGCTGGCGCGAATTTTGTTCACTAAAAATTTGAACGGATAAATGACCAGATGAAGAGTTGTATTAGAGGTCTTATTCTGTTTGTGTTTTCCCCCAGTTGAATTTCATGTTGTATTAGCGATTGAAAGATACAGAATACGGGGAAATTATCGCGGATTTTTACTTAAGTTCTAAAATTTACAGTTCTTTGTGCCGGTCTAGCTTAAAACAATATAGATGATAGTGACGACGGAGGAAATGACTATGCCAAACACTCGCAGGTCCCCCAATAAATATTTTAAATCTAAAAAAATATATTTGTAGTAAAATATATTAGTATTAATTTCAAGAAGTAACTTCAACACCAGTCGGCTGTTATTTAATCTTAATTTAATATTAAAAACATTTATCGGCTTGCGGAGAAAAGGCCTCGAAATGTTGTGACCATATAACTGCACGTTATAACCGCTTTTTGTTTACAAATTACCGTTTTATTCAAATATCGGTCTTGTGGTTTTTTTTCTACCGTTTCAGTTAACGGCTGTCGTCATAAGCATTCGGTAATGTAGGCGGGCCAAATGGCTACCGTCGACTGTAAAGCTGTAACCGCTCTAGCTTGGGACCGGGCTAGTGGGAACCGGACGAGGGATGATGGGAAAAAAAACATTTTTTTTTCATATAAACGGTTTGTTTGAAAGTGGTTGAGTGGAAAGTGGAAAATATAAATGCGTCTACATTAATAAATTCCGTAATAAGCGGTCTTATTTTATTCCATTCATGAATGATTATCGATATTCGATCTGATGTTCGGTTCTGCGAAATTCCCTCGCTGAAAATCGTTATACTGACGAGAGCGCCCCCGCATTTCGGGCTATCTGGGAGCCGAGGGTTGTAATGGAATGTAGGGTAGGATAGAGTGAGTGGAAGGGATGAGTTGCTCGGCTTATTATTGATCTAACTAGCCCCGCGGCCACCACCCCTCAACCCTGCACTCACCCCCTCGGGCACTCGGCCTCCCTTTCTTATCATATCTCCTACAATAATTAGCACTTTATCTAGTCCTGGCCAGTAGAGGGTGGCCCGACGACCCGCTCGGCTCATACTAAATTATCTCTTTCTAACATACAATTACGATAAGGCTAGCCGCACCCCCTCCGCCCACCCCGTCGACCGGCCAGCCTACTTTAGTTCTATTATGACAAGCCGAAAATAACTGTCCCGCGTATCTCATCGCCGCATAACTCCCCAAGAGCCTATTATCAAAAACTATTTATACTTCTCTCGGCCCATAAAAAGTAACGGCCCCGTACATAATAAAGCGAAAGATAATTTTTTTGGCGATCGGGATAGCGGTAAGTTTAGATTTGAAAGTTCCGGGGCGTACGATAGCTAGAGGGACATAAATAATTAAATTAGGATGCGGCCAATGTTAGGCTAATAATTTCAACCAATTTGTCATGTTATTGCGAAAGCATTTAGTACGCTGTTATGTACATACACATACGAGTGTGTATCGGTTTTTTGCTCAGTTTTCTCAAATTAGGTTAATAAATTATTCACAACTATTTTCCGATATGTGTAATTGTAACTTTACGAAAATTACGATTCCTCTATTGTTTCCGTTATTATTTCCCGAAATTCTGTGACTTCGAATTTAACCTATAAAATATTACAAGCGCACTTTCTTCGCAAGAGATCCTATCTTTGATGTCGTGAAATTTTCACCCGACAACGTTGTATATAACAGGGGCGCTATGATATAATGGAAAATTATATAACTGGAATGGAATCATTTAGGGGTGATAGGGCGCCCAGGGATGTCGCTCCGAATCATCTCCCGGGCGTTCGATATGGAAATTTACATAAATTCCATTAATATTAAAGGAGGCCGGGGATGATGACCACTCGAGTCGGTCAGCCGACCCGGCCTCCCTTGACAATTAAGACGTTACCTCAGAGGGCTGAGTGGTACCCCTTTCCACCACCCCTCTCCGCCCTATCTATTCATCTCTCATTAATTGAGATAACTTTCCCGGCTCGTCCCGCCGGTATATTACGAATTGCCAGTCCAATTCCCAGTAATTTGCTTATGATTTAACGTCTAATTTCGCGGCAACTAATTTCCCAACGCCGGTTAACTTGTATCGCGGCCAGATAAATCTTTGAAGCGCCGCTAACGGCCTCGTAATAAACGAGCCCACACCAAACTTGACAGCCCGCTCTCCTGAAATTTACAATGCTTATTGAGAAATATAAACCGTCCCATTATATCCGGAAATCGCTCAACTGACGGTAGCCGATGATCAAGCAATATATAGTTAAAATATTTAAGTAATATGTAGTTAATTAATTCGTGAATTACTTAGTATTAAAATAAGAGACAATACAACAAAATGAAGTTAGTGAGATGTTTAAAATTTGTTTTATTCATCGATATTTGGTTCGATGGAAGTAGTTGCAATCCTCAGAGAGTTCTCGAGTAAGTCCGGAATGAAGTAGTTACGCATGAGTAGTTGAAATTTTGAATAAATATAATTTTTCGAGAATATATATGAATACCTCATTGCTAAAAACGTTTTAAATTAAAAAATTGCTTATTAATTAACGGCTATGTTAAAATTGTATTTCTATTATTTTTAATTAATTAATCAATTATTTGGGGCGCTGGTTGGACAGCCCGGTGTAGTGGGTGGTTATTGAACGGCGCTGGTATATACTAGCACAGCAATACCTACGTGCATTCCGGGCTTTGCATTAGACCGCCGTCTTACATCGAGAGAGGGGCAATATTTCATAAATCAATTCGTATTAAAAATCGATTTATAGTTAAAATAAACTATAAATATAACTATATTATACTAAAACTTGTTTGTTTAAATGTATATCATTTTCTTTTAAATAATCTTATATAATCTTCTTTTCAGATATATTATTGAACGAAATAATGTAATGTGTACTACTTGAGGAAAGATATATTTCATATTTTGTTTAATTAATAAAACGGTGCAATAACATACTTATATTAAGGGAGGGGGATGATGTCCAGGACTCGTGTTGAAACTCCTGTCCATGCCTCAGGTTATGTCCTAACTAGATCTATCAGTTTATCGGTTTCATGCGGGGCTTTAGGTGCGGTCCGTGGGTTGGAGAACTAAGCCCGAGAGAAATTTCCTCACAGAGTTGAGCGAATCCAGAAGTGAAATAGGAACACGTATCCAATCAGGAGTTCGTCTAGGAGAGAGAGAGAGAGAGAGAGAGGGATCAGGAAGCGGGGAAGGGAGGGAGAAAGGAAGAGGGAAAGAGGGAGAGGGAGTGAGCGGGCTAATACTATTTCAAATAGAAACTATCTAGTTTGCGTAGAAACAAGCCGGTTTGTAGAGCTCTGGGTCTAATGAAGTGTACAGTGGACATCTGCAGAATCCCAATAAAGGGGTGGGGGTTCTAGATGAGCTAAACCTAAAAGTGATGCCTCAAGGATCATTGGAACGTATTTCAAAATACTTACAGATATCAAACTACTGTCGATGGCGAGAAACTGCTGTGTCTGACGAGAGTGAGGGTATTGAAAACTCTTGCATTCCTCCAAATAATTACTTTAAATTAATAAAAATGTTCAGGCAGTTTTAGACAAATGTTACGTAAGTATACTAGTTACACTATAAGTAATGAAATTACATATGATCTCAAACTATTACATATTAGTCAAAAGCCGAAGTTAGTGGTGACACTATCCTCATAATATGAATGTAAATGCTATTCCTCATTTAATTGTCCTAACATTCTATAATTTAAATGTTTGTTTTCTAAAATAGGTTCAAATCGTAAATTGAACTCCCAGAGTTATTTAGAGAACCCATGAAATCAATTAATATTACGCGCTTATGTAAATATGTATTTACTACTAATGAAAACAGTAGCATTTCATTAATTTAATTTAAATTACATTCATTTTTCGAGTGTGTTGGGAATCATTATACGGAATATACATTTACATTACTTATAATCAACTATATAGAGATATTAATAAAACAGATATTCGTTAAGATGAACCGGAAACGGCTCCAAAAATGTTTTTAATAATTAAATTCAAGAAAGCCAAGAGGCAAATTATGCAAACAACGTAACAGAAATTCTACGGCTGATTAAACCTTACTGTAGTTTCCCCTCAGGCCCCCTTATCACTGGCAATTTTACCCACGAGGTGAATCGCGTTCCTATTTTAATAGTCACAAAAATTATAGTGTCTTCCCAAATAACTTTCTAAGTTCATTCTCTAGGGATGTAGGGAGTCTTGGGGCAGTTTTGAGTGGAGGAATAGTCGACATTTTTTTACTCGTTTTATTCGTTAAATAAACTAGTTCGAAATAGTACCACCAAGTCTTAGTATTCTCCGTCTCTACTTATTTACTAACGCTTTAGAGGCATCATGTAAACACTGCTACAATTAGACTAAATAAATAGTCATAGTGCAGTGAATGTTATATCTAGGTTGCTTCATAGGTAGTACACTGCTACCTGTTATTCGAGTGGATCAAAAGTTAATCCTTATTATTATATACAATATTTAATTAAGTAAATTAATGGAATGTATATTACCTGCAATTGAAACCTTTCATTCCAACTCATGGAAACATACCATGGGTCGTCTTAACCATGACTGTACTTTTGAACATCTGGATTGTTTTTATATTCAAACGCTTATTTGACCAATCTGCGCGCCCGTTCAATTATCGTCCTGCAAATCGTTTATTCCCTGTAACAGAATTCAGTGTCGAAATTTAAGATGGAGGTCGGGGCTTTTTCGGTCGGAGCGAGCGATAGAGCCGAGTTTAGAGCCAGCCGGAAAAAAGAAAAAAAAGTTGTTTCCCCTGCCGCTTGTATTGACACCGTCAAAGGCTTTCACGATTGGACGAGTAATCAGTCAGAAGTTCGGCTGAACTTGCCAGCACCAAGCGGATTATCATGTCAAAGCTCAAACTGGATTAAGAAGTACGAACATTACAATTTCCAGTAAATAACAATTTATTCGACTCGCTCACATATTACTTTTAAATGTATCAATCAATACGCAATGCATAATTGAATATTTTTATTGATCATATAAATTTCCTGTCAGGATTTTCAATGAAAATATATACAGAAATAAATAATAATTGGCATGAAAAACCCATTTGTGTCGTAGTTTTGTTTTTTAATACACTGCTATCGACTGGTACACAATAAATAATAAACGCTTTTTAATAGCTCTCTGTACCTAGGCAGAATTATTAATAATTTTTTAAGATGGTTAAAATGCATAATACTATCAGAAACTTACAGTCACATCAACTGTGGATGATGTTATGCTGTATGCAAAGAATGTATTACAGATCAAGTGCGCCGTTAATTAGACTGGGCCTCACACAAAAAGGAATGCACAGGTAATTTTGCATGATGTTATTCAGTATTAGGGTGAACACTTTCGACGAACTTGTCGACATATTGCGTAATCGGAATAGTGAGTGCACTCTTGTCTTAGCGCTTTGTCCGTCCCTAAGGCCCGTTGCAAGTTTGTTCTCTTGCCTTTTAGTAGGCTATGTAATTACATATTGTAGACTGGACTAGGTGCCATTGTCGCTTCAGTGGTTGGGTGGTGGGAGGGGTCGAATTGTTGCGGATGAAAAGAAACTTGCGGGGGTTGGGGTGTGCGCCCTTAATGGGGCAATATCACCCTCAGGGATATTTATAACTGAATTCAGAACTAGGCCCAGTGCCCGCCTCCGAAAAGAGCCACCCTCTACAGGTTACATTTTTAATAAAATGATACCCGAGCCGCACCAAAAATAAAAAAAAAAAAATGGGACGATATACGAAAGTACGATTTTGCCGAAAATCCATATAGAGGGAAAAATGCCTTCAGGGACGGGGAATTAATTAGAGAAACACAGCCCGACGAATCGGGCGTTCGACGTTTTCCGGTAATTACCGCAGAGGAAGAAACTTTAATTTAGTGGGGCAAAATCAGGGTTGACAGACTGATATATATCGGGTTTTTCGGCGTGTGACCCTAATTTTCGTGTCGCCACTGAGGACGGGGCTGTCGGAAGAAATAAATGTATTCCGGCTGTATCAAATGGGCATTCAAAGAAACAATTCACATATAGGATGATCTCCTCAGTATATATACGTGGTGTGGCAAATTAGTTTTTAAGCGTTGACTGGTTAGTACAAAAATTTACTTGTCAGACTCAGCGTTATTATGTTGACAAATTTAATTCCAAACCAAAAATATCTTATTTCGGATAGTTTTATACTTAATATATTTGCAACGTGGCAACTGCCGGCAATAAGTATATGGATTCGATTTAATAGAAGAAATTTAAAACCCGGTCTAATAAACCTAAATTTTGAGTTTAAATTATATCAACTTTGGTCCGTGTACTTATAACAGAACAATTAAAAATTTAATTTTCTAGGAGAGACGCAACAACGGGAGAACAACCTCCACCGCCTTCAATGAACAGGACAGAGTCAAAAGAACCTAAAATCAATTAAATTCTTAGTAAACTAAGATTAATTAAGATTCTGGAGTTATTTGAGTTCCAGTCATGATCGAATCAAATCCTTAATTAATTGAAAAACTTCAAATTTTCAGACGGGAATCGGGGGCTCCTATTGTCTTCACGATGCCAAATTTAAACTTTTATTATTACAGTATACTTTAGTAGGTTAAGATAGCTATAACATCAGGAAGTTCTTCGTTGTTTTATATAAAAGAATATTGTGAGCTTAGATACACATTTCACTTGAAATAACTCAGACATTACATATTATTTATTACATTATTTTTGGACCTTCTATCATTATATCTTGTCTTTATTGAATTGAATTGATTACGATTTGAATCTGAAATTACTGCAGGAAATTAATATAAAAATAAATAATCCTTTAATTGTTTCGGGCCGCGTTGAAAATGTATTCCTTTAATATGCAGTTAACGCCCTAATGTACGGTAATTACAACCGGCGGTCGCCAAAGTAAACGCGCCTGTGGATTTTAAACGAACTCCTCCGAGAAATTAGAAGGGCGATAGTTCCACGTCCGGCATTTGTCTAATTTTTCTTTCCCCCCAAGTAGTATTTCACTCCGGAGTTATTTTCAAAACGTTTATCAAGTAAAGGGGTCGTTGGGAAGGGGGCGGGAGCGGGGGTTGGCGGCTAATGAGCGGCCCCATTCTGGTTCTAGTCCATAAATCCGGGCGTATTCTGCCGGCTCGATTTTTTGTACATAATTGGATCTGGAGCGGTCCGAGGCCCAAGGAGCGCTGACCGCACCCCCTACAGAGAAAAACCAAAACTGCCGGCGGCGTTTTAACTTTTAAACAGAGACAGAATGACAGAGTAGCATACCCCCGGCCCCTACCTAAACACCGCCGGCCCCCTTGTCCAGCCAAACTCCACCGGCTTCGAATTACCGGGAAAAGTTTTTCTCCGGAGCCGGGAGGTCTACTTATTTAATGAGACACTGGAAGTGAAAACACGACTCGCCCCCATCTCTGAAATTCTGCCCCCTGTCCCGCTCCAACCCCCCTCCCTCCACCCCCTCTCTCCTCTCTCTCTCTCTCTACCCTCTTCTTGAATAATCGTTTGTACATTGAATACAATTTCGGTGGGAAATTAAAATTCCCTCGGCCCTCTAACGCGAAACGAAAACGCCCCGAATACTGAAATGTACTGAAATATTCGCCCCGCCGTTGAAGAAATTCCACAGTTTCGAACCGAAAGTATTTCCGCCGGAGAACGTCCATGGAGAGTACAACGAAAAAAATGGAACAGATTTTCAATTCGAAATATAAATAGTCGCTTTCGTAAAAGTGTAAATTTTTTGAACTACGTCTTCAATACTCCTGTTAATTAGAGTATTAAACTCTATTCTGTGTCAATAGAATAAGTATGAAATGAAACTTACTACTAGTACAGCTCAGTATAACCCATAGAGAACGAAGAGCTTAATAACAATGTGAAGGGTCTATCCTGTCCTGTCGGGGGGCCCTAACGGAGTGGTTTTTGTTCGCCACCGTCCATTACATTTGTAATGCGGCGAGATATCATCTATCTTCCGTCGATGAAACGTCCTGCCAGCTGCGTCACTCCTCTTCCGATAAAATGTATTCAACGTTGAACACAAGTTTACATGTTGGTGACGGTGAATTTACATTTGCCAATTAATTATGTTATTTAGTTCTAACGCATTAACAATATTCACTCCTTATTTAGAAAAAAACTGCATACATAATGCAATATATGGGGCGAATACTATTCCAGTACTTATATTCATGAACCGAACTGAACTATTGGATTTAGTGAATTTTCATTTTGTAACTGATGGAAAAGCCAGTCCATCATATACTTTTATATATATATATATATATATATATATATATATATATATATATAAACACTGAATATCTAGTTCCATTTATTGCCTTTTTCGCTCCATCTATATGTTCTTCGCCCCTCCCTCTGGATTACATTTCTTCGGCAAGTATATTGCTTTCTTCATTCAACTTGTATGTCCTTTCCGAACTTCTTTATCCCCCGGGGTCTATTGTTAACTCAACACTGCACAACACCGTCAATCCTTGTCCACTCGCAGTGGGCCCAATATATATTTCGCGATAAATATATTTATTTGCGATTGGCGATGAAATTTATCGCATTTATGATACACCGCAGGCCTTCTCAGTAATCGCAATGCATTTCAACTTTTAATAAAAGCAATTAATATGGCCAGCATATAGTCATTTGAGCCATTTGATTGCGCATGTATTTTACAGCTTTAAGGAATGCTCCAGGAACAATTTCCATCGGGTGAGGAAGTATTTTTTCCGTCTGACGTCACGAGCGACGTTAATTAACGGCCGCCCAGATGCTAATATTTGCAGCGAGATATTGGAAGGGAAATGCATACCATTTCAACAACGGTTCGGAATCAGACATAATTAAAAAACAGCGGTGTTCGATTAAAAAAAAACGATTTCCCAGTCGGGGAAATAGGTTTTCCTAATCACTTATTTCGTCGGTAGTGAAGAGTGACTATCGTTAAGTGCCACTGTGACTTTATTACGTTCAGAGTCCAGCCCGAATTCTTTCACATTTCCCGAATTTTGACATCCCGGACATCTGTCACAATTTCTCCGAGATGAATATGACCCTGGCCATATTTTGAAGCATATTATTATAATAATAAGTCCGAACTACGGTTTCAATAGTTCCTTGCCTATCGAAAACTACTTGCATATTAAGTAGTCTGTCCGAAAAATATTTATTTTATCACCCTTCTACAGAAGCTATTTGCTGGTTTCGTCAGTCTCATGCATTCATCTCGTTGCATTACGTTTAGTAACACAATTAGTTATGTAAATATATTGGGTGCTGATGATACATGCCTTCGACACTATCAGTCTAGCGTTAATAACATTTTGCAGCCAGTTCTGTGCCATATTTCTTGTTTTAGCATAATCTGTTTTTCCATGTACGATTCTTATATTGATTTCAATTATGAATCGTATTTTCTTTTATCAATACACATTATTCTCGAGTTGAATAGGGTTTTGCATTTTCTGATAGGCTTTATCCAGGAGGTTTAATACTCTTAGTTATGTATTGGCCGTCGGTCGGTGGCCCTGTTTAAATTGGGCACAATCTGAAACAGAAGGGTGAAGTGGACCGGAACGGTGCCGCCATATTGCCGATATCGCACGATTTGGTTTAATTATTCCGTCGTCTCCGATTGAACTGTACCTGGACACACCCGGTCTGTTTGTACCCCCCGGTGCAGGGAACACGGGGTTAATAATTAATAAATTGTTGTACACTACTTACTATAATCTAACTGCTGCGATGTCAGTATCCATAAAAGTGTTTAAAATATATTTCGATTCCCTTAAAAATGTTATAGTACATATTTCCGATGAATTACGACATAACTATAACCTAATACTAAAGGCCGGTCTGTTCCCTCGAATGTGTAGAGGATACACTGCTCTTAATAATTAAAATAAACCGAGAGATTTTGAACTTTTGAACAGTCATCCAGCCTTGTTTTAATTGCGCGGTCTCCTGCTGGAAGTTGCACAATTTGCCGCAAACTAATACGGCAGTGGACTCTCTGACGACGCGCGGGGTTAAACCGTACAATAGGGTGAAGAATCGATCTTGGTATCATTGGTCGAATTCAATGACCGAAAACGAATCGCCAATAAGTAATTTTCTCCGGGCGGAATAATCGGATAAAAGCCGACGGACTACAGTTTCTGCAGCTGTCGGCAAATTGAAAGTGCAATTAGTCGGTAGTAACGTTTGGGTCCGCACTGAAAAGGGGAGATATTACACAGACACTCTTACGACTAACAGAAAAAGATAATGCATGCATAAAATAATTTATTGAAATAAAGTTTAAGTAAAGCTGGTGGATGGAGCAGCGTAGCGTTACTACCTCAACGGGCGGCGTTTCCCGTCCCATTTCAAATTTAAATTTATTACGAAGGGCGCTCAAATAATAACATTATTTTTTAAATGTATTGCCTAAAATTAAAAACGACGGTCGGACTGCCCCAGCAAGTTATTTGCCTTCGGTTTGCATCATGAGCTGGAAACGCGTTAAAGGCTAAAATTATATTGAGGCTCCTGTTTCGCTTATGTTAATAAACGCGGCCCATATCGCGGCAGATAGGGCGAACGCCGTTCTATATAATATTATTGGTGGACGACGCGGCTGTCCACCGGGCAAATAGATTGAATAGGTGTCGAGCCCACAGTTTAAATTAGTTTGGAGCCGGTCCAGAGGTTTTAAACGCTGGGGGGGGGGGTTTGAACCCCCTCAAGTTGGGGGTGTAGCAGTAACACGGGCCCGACGGCCCGGGGCTGGACGGAGTTCGACCCATTATTCGGCCCGCGGTTTTATTCATACCGCCCCCGCTACCATATTTTATACGCCCAACGGGAGATTACAACCAAGTATATCATTTGTTTGTGGCCCCGGAATGGAATAATAACTTTATTAATAAAATATGACTCGGAGGCCGTTCAACACAGCTGTCCCGGCGAAGATTACATCTCGAATTTACACACTTGTTACACTGGAAAAGATAAAAAGGACACCATTTTTTTAGTTTCCTGACATTTAATTCTCTTTTTTTTATTGGAAATGGAGCGGGAATATGTCTTGAATAGTCTCGTATTAAAATATGGCTTCCGGTGTCGTCATCGGATAAAAAATGTATGGATCTGTTATTTTTGTTATGTTATGGTATTTTTGCATGGTTGGCAACCCTGAGTTTTGTGGTAGAAAAAATTAAAAGGCGACTATTATGACAAGTCACTTATAAGAAATTAGGATATTTATACTATACCATAATAACATGCTTGACAATCTACTTAATTCAAATAGAAATTACTGGCTATAAAAATTGGAAATTTAAGTTCTAGAAATTTGGTCTGTTAAAATAAAATTGAAATTTGCCATCAAACGAAGAATCAACGACTGGTCGTGTTATTGAACTCCGGTTCACACAGGATAGAAAACCTATTCATCGTCGATCTTCTTTTTCAGTCAAAGTTAATTGTGTAAATAATTTACACAATTTAGAATAGACTTCGTTCCGCGAACGGAATAACTAAAAACCGTTTAAATCTTGGGGAATCGATGGACAGAGAGGATGCTGACTAGCCGAATTGGGGAGCCAAATCGTTTACAGCTATCCCCGGCGGAACCTCTAATCCACTCTCGAGAGTTATGTTCCCCGGGGAACTAACAATAGATGGAATTCGTTTTATCACAATTAATTTGGGGGAGCCAGTCCCCCGTCTAAAGCGTGCTCCGGCTCGCTCTCTCCCACTCCCTCTCTCCCTCTCCCTGTCTCACTCTCGCTCTCTCTCTCTCTGGCTCTGTGAAAGCAGATTAATTGTTATAATTAGGGGAGGAGAGGGCGGGTAAAAGCAATTAGCGAGGGGAAGGGGCGTGGGTGGAGGGGTGCTCCAACCCCAAATTATGTCCCACAACCAATAATAACCGAACGGGGGATGAAGAGCACAAATCCCGGCCGACGATGAAAACAATTTTCAAATAAATAAACGCACGCACCCCCATCCACGGGTAATAATTTATTCGCCGGTGAAATAGAGTTTTACAGTCGGCAGTGGCTGTGGCTGTGGCCGCGGCTGCGGCTGCGACTGGGACTGCGGCGCGGTTAACGAAGCGGCAAAAGACATCATCCGGGCTGAATTATTTTATGGCCGTATAATTTAGGAATCGATAAATTCAATCTTCCTGGAAATTGATGCATCTACGCTAGAGATGTTTGTAGCGGTCCTAGTCGAGTGATAGGGCCGACAGCAGGGGCCGTATTTATGGATACTGCCGAATATAAATTGGAATCAGTCGCGATTACCCAGAGTTCGTTGGGTGCACTTGCACCGATAAACTAGCGCCCCCTGAGGGTGGTGCGGAAATGTACTTAACTAAAGTTCGTTGGGTGCACTTGCACCGATAAACTAGCGCCCCCCTGAGGGTGGTGCGGAAATGTACTTAACTAAAGTTCGTTGGGTGCACTTGCACCGATAAACTAGCGCCCCCCTGAGGGTGGTGCGGAAATGTACTTAACTAAAGTTCGTTGGGTGCACTTGCACCGATAAACTAGCGCCCCCTGAGGGTGGTGCGGAAATGTACTTAACTAAAGTTCGTTGGGTGCACTTTCACCGATAAACTAGCGCCCCCTGAGGGTGGTGCGGAAATGTACTTAACTAAAGTTCGTTGGGTGCACTTGCACCGATAAACTAGCGCCCCCTGAGGGTGGTGCGGAAATGTACTTAACTAAAGTTCGTTGGGTGCACTTGCACCGATAAACTAGCGCCCCCTGAGGGTGGTGCGGAAATGTACTTAACTAAAGTTCATTGGGTGCACTTGCACCGATAAACTAGCGCCCCTGATAGTGGTGCGGAAATGTACTAAACTTTTTTCAATAAATTTTGGATCAACAGGAAAACCTTTATGATCGTAAATACACAATACCAGATAGGTTTCCTGTCATATATTTGGAAGTCAGAACATCACACAGTTGTGTGTTCAAATATATATTTGACCGATAATGTGACAAAGAGGTATGCCGATTAACGAAATCCATCCTAACCCAAATAAGACAAATAACATCCCCCAAAATGTTATTTAGTAATTACACTTTTCCAAACACTCTGCGCGGAAAATAATAACCGATTATTTATCGGCATCGCGCAAGGCTCCCCCTCTATATTCATTTTTGATGAGGGTCTACTCGACAGTTATTTTTCAGAGGGGAGGCGACAATATTTTCGGCGTGGAGGGTAAACGCTTTATCGTTTCTGGAGACTAAAAACTTTGATAAACAGGGATTTAAAATGGGGCGGTGGATGACTGGGAGGGAAGCGGCCCCCTCACGCCCCATTAAAACCCCGTCCACATTTTCGAAAATGCAATTTCGCCGGCATAATTCGCCCCAGCGGCGGCCCCACCCCCCCTTTAATTAATCGATCGATCGAACCGCCCCTGACCGTGCCTTCGCCAAAAATAGTTGAGTCCTCATTTAAATTATCGAAAGCCGATAGGACGTCCGTCGGAATTCCAATCGACTTACTCCCCCATTGTTTTTTTTTACCTTTCGCAAGCCCGAAAATCAGAGGCGGGGGGAAAATTCCAACGCTCTGGTGATGTGAGGGCGTGGAATAGGACCTTAGGGAAATCGGAATGAGAAGCTGGGGAAAAATGTGAATCATTACTTCGTTTTTGCGGAATATTACCTTTTTCCTCGATTCTACCTTTCTACTCAGTGCTCGATCGGATTACTCGAAAAAAAAGTAAAATTGTTATATATATCCCTCTCTCTTTTTTTCTTTTCGATAATAAAAAAAGTGAATTTTCATCAGGACAATGCTTTGCCCTCCGTCCTAATAACTCATTCTCGCAACCTATACTAACAAGTTACGTTATGCAAATATTATCCGCTTGCGTAATATTTTTGTCCGATGATTATAACAGCTCATAAATTATAAGCAGTATACAATCTCTTTATACATATATATAATCCAATTAAACTGATGGCATCCTATTACGGGTTATACAGATAAGCGTGAAACTGTAGCCGACGAATCCACCAATTTTTACAATAAAGCTGCTCGGACACAAATTGTTCGGGCATGTCACGGTTTTTCATAGTGTCATCAGTTGATATTAAAAAGCCAGCCCTTTTCACATACTAATCCGGACGTGTAGGCCGGCTGACAGAGACTGAGAGAGAGAGAGAGAGAGGGAGGGAGGGAGGGAGGGAGGATGAGAGAGAGAGAGAGTGTGTCATGGGGGGATAGGGCTTTGATCTCGCGGCCCCGTTGATGTCCGATCGATCCACATCAGTCTTGGAGCGGTGTTAATTAGGCGGGCGCCGCTAAAACCTGGCCAACTTTCGAGCGAAACTCACGTGTCGGCCGGAACAGACGGAGGTTTCGGTATCCCGAAACAAACAGGGTCCCGATCCAACCCGATATCAAACGTACCGCCTTCCCACCCACAGCACCATTTATCTGGTAATCCGTATTGTACCCTCCACCTTTCAGTTTCGTCCCGCACAATTTACAAATCGATGTGCCTAGATTTTTGTCTACGTCACAGAAGACTTTTCTCTCAACTCTCAATTTTAGAATGTAAAAATTGAAGGACTGCACTCCCGTATTTCGGTGTTTCCGCCGATATTTTTTTGGGCAAAATTCAGTTTTACCTCGGACTGCGAAAAATCAGAGATACCCCGGTTCGCCTCGACGGTATTGGGGAAATCGCGGAGCTCGGGTCTATGCGCCGTGAGGTTTAACGAAGCGACGACGGGTAGAACCGCCCTCCCTCCCTCCCACCCTCCGACCCACCTATCCGCTGTGTACCGAATCGACAATTTCGGGCCGGTCGGAGATCCCGCGGGATGACACGGAGGGCCCTCGGAATCGATCGAGGCAGAGCTCCGGCCGCAAAATAACAGCCGGGATTATGCCAACCCGACCCCGGCACATTTATCATAGTCCCGTCGGACAACTGGATTTCGGCTTGCACACTCGCCGGTGGACACACGCGCGCACCCTCGTAGGGGACAAGAGAGAGAGAGAGAGCGAGCGAGAGAGAGAGAAATGAGGTCCCATTACCATTAGGGCGGGGTACGTTACAAGCCTAGTGTACATGTTCCACGGCTGACTATATAATTAATGCCAGTATTAAACCCGATAATGTATCTCGTTTTAGAACATTATACGGTTCAGCTACCGACAATCAATTAGGCGGGGACTTCCGAATTTGTATAAATATATAATATATGTATATATTTGTCCGCTCGACCACACTCCTAATGGCCTACGGGTCAGTCAAGCAATTAGAATTGTCAAAATTTCCCAGGAAGCAATAAATTTAACGTGAATTCAAACATTGCTGCCCTTTCGGCAACAGTGGCGTTTATGGAAAGCCAGTATAAATATTGGTATAATTACTTAAGACGGAGTTCCGAGGGGCACGAACCGGCACACAAATTCAGAGTCTGAGGAGAAACTAATATTCATAAAAGACAGGAGGTTGACAGCGTCATGGGCCCACCACTTCACATCCTGTATATTATTATTATTTCTTTAAATAGCGGATCTATCTACAGGTAATTCCTTATATGATATTTAAAACTGTAGACACTTCATTAATAGAAACAGAATCGTCCCCAACCTTACTCCCAGAAAAGAAAATATTACAGTTTTCCTCCTTTCTCAAACCGG
This sequence comes from Lethocerus indicus, assembly GCA_019843655.1. Classification (NCBI taxonomy): domain Eukaryota; kingdom Metazoa; phylum Arthropoda; class Insecta; order Hemiptera; family Belostomatidae; genus Lethocerus; species Lethocerus indicus. The sequence goes on from JACDQD010000007.1 coordinate 22,488,150, forward strand.
CTACTGGAAATAATGCCACTATAATCCGGCGAAACGGCTTCGGAGGAAGAATAAAATTAAAGATAACATTTCTATCTCCGAAAATAACACTCGGGGTTTTATCCTCGCTCCGATCCCAATTATAAGCTCATGGCTGGCTTCCTCCGATAATTATCTGCCTCATCTCGGTCGTCATACCCTTAATTTTTCTTCCGCTTAACGAAGGGCTCACGCCAGCCGATAGGCAAGGTAAGAATTACTGTCGGGGAGGAGAGTTTTTTCTTTACTGAGTTATTTAAAAAAAAGAGAATTAACTCGAGGATTTTAATTCTGAAAGGGTTTCGGCTGTAACGCGTTTAACCACCTAGATGGGGCGTTGAAATCCCCTTCCAATTACGCATAATCCGTTTTTAGCCGGAATAATCGAAATAGGATTCAATCGACGTTTAAAAGTGCCCAACTTGTTCTTTTAACATCCTCCGCTTTAAATAAGTTCCCTCTATGATCAATTCGCCCTGTAGTTATCTTACATGCGATGGCCACTATTATTCACCTGGGCGATATTATTGGTGTATTAAAGAACTTTATTTTAAAATTTGTGACTACAATTCATAATTAAACTTCCATTCAAATTTGCAGTGTGAATAGAGGCTTTTGGGAATTTATAGGAATTTATCTTCTTTATTAGTGCTATTATCACTTTTTCCGTATATTTAAAAACAAACTATTTACAGTTCTGAATTTGATTGATAAGCACAGTGGATGGAATGGAATGAAATGAATGTTAATTAGAATAATTTATTTACAACAATGATATTCTATACTAAAACCCCTTTCTGAAATATTGGTATTGGGGACAAGCCATTAATTTCAAAGAGTAATTAATTAATTGCTTAACACAGCAATAATGGTAATATGTAACCGGAACAGAATTCCTGTCAGTTCGGGACATTTAGCAGTTCGCATAATTGCGCATAATGGTATGGTATGAATAGTTGTCATAGTATTGGGTAAATGCCAATACGGATCCGTCCCTATTGTGTATGGAGACCAAGCGTATAGTCGGACAAGAATAAACCTGAGAGGGAACGAGAAGAGGGAGTTATTGACGTACGAATCGCACCTGAGTGAGGCCTTGGAGGAGTAAAGTGGGTAAAGTAGGATGAAGCTAGGGCGGAGGGGAAGAAAAGAAGAAGAGTTTAGGGGTGGGGGGTTGGTAGTGAGCAGGGGCTGGCGTTACGACAACACAATCACAATTTAACATATGAAAGCGTAAATTCTCCCCCAGGGGAATCAACAACTGTTTTCCCATATTGTATTCTGTTTTTGTTTTATCCGACATCCTTCAATTAAGCGGTAAATGGGAGAGCTTCAACCTTTTTCTCCTATGTCTTTTCAAAAATCGTGCATTCCCTCGTTATAACGAGGGAATTTATTCTAACAAATTCGTTTTTGTAGTATCGATTTGTTAAAAACAATAATTTCATAACAACAATAAATTTCATAATTTAAGAACAAACAAAGTAAAATAAACGAAAAAATAAATTCCCAAAGTGATGCTATATTCGCCCACTAATACAATTAAATAAAAGACAAATATTTAATAAACGACAAAGACATAAGCCCATTAACAAAATCCCTCCCACCCCAAAGAAGACAAACAACATCCCGAAAAACACAATAACAAGACACATATATATATATACACAACAAACAGAAAACCACCATAGTACAAGTGACAGTGACAGTGCAGTGAGGATGCCCAAAACACATCCAAAGTGCCAAAGTGACTAACACCGCTTCTGAAGATGGCGAGCAGCCGAAACCGGTCTAGCAAATGACCAAACCAGCGAGAGGAGACAGAAACACAAGAAATCTATGGAATTTCTTCGGATATTTTGAAATTGAATCTTCAAGTTCTGACCAATTTTATGTCGGCGAGCGGCAGCTGGACTGCACGCGACTTTGGGACCTATTTTCGCCAATTGGGGAACCTAAATATAACCCCGGTAGGCAAAATACCGTAATGCGAGAATCTAACAAGTGGCCTGATAGTAGGACACAGCTTGTTTTTCCCAAACAATATGAAACTACTCGAAGGTATTGATGCGATACCCCTGCGGTTCGGACAGAAAGGGCGATGGGATATTTCCGTTCTTGAGGTTTCGAGACCCGAAAACCTGACCTTAATTGTATTTTCGTGCAAAGCTAAAGAAACACGCGATGCCTCCTTTCCGACTGGAACGAATCCCGCGGGGGATGGCAGGGGGGGGTTGAGTTGAATTCCCGGGAAACGTGAATATTAGGAAAATTCATTTCTCTTTTCCCTCTAATTGGTATGTAAATTTAATTTTCCATTCCATGTAGGAAGTCGAAATGAAAGCCGGCGAGGGCTCCAATCGTGGTCATTTAAAGTAACAATATTTTTGCGTACGTCTCTCAATTTTCGAGATAATTCATTTAACGTTTTCATCATCAAACAATTCCGGCGTATAATTAGAATAGTTTGTTGGGGAACGGTCGTCGGTCGAAACTAGTTTATTAACGTGTCGAGTGACTTATGCAATCGCCCTCTTTCTCTTTTTTTATTCACACACATCACTTTTATTAAACAGGTTAAAAACGCGGCCCACGAAAAAAATTTATAGGTCGCATAAACAGGTCATGGCTGTCGAAGTTCCTACATTTTATTTGTCGTCCCTCATTTCACTCAAAAATAAAGTGGTATCCATTCTTGATGTGGTTTTTCAGTCTGAGGTTCGCGAGACAGGACCTACAAAATCAGCTTCTACCGAAATAAGTTTACCGAATTAAATTTAGAGTAGGTGCACAGTACGGAATTAATATTTTCCACCCATTAATATTAATGTATTATACGCACTATATAATATTTTATTATATGCAATTAACGAATTAAAACTGTATTATGTAAATCAGGTAGGGCTTACCATTTAAGAAAGTGGGTTGGTTACCTGCGCTTCGGACTGGTTAATTTCTGTTGGGGAAAGTGGTTGGTGTATTATTGGGGGATATTATGTGCGGGGTCGGAATTGGGCCCTCGTCCCGCTAATAAAAACCTTGCAGGTTGTTTTTTCTTTTGGCCCCCCCCCCACTCCGGTTTTAAAATTGTAATGACCGAGAAAAAAACCGCACGACTCGAGCCGGCTCCGATAATGAACTTTTCCGGCGAATCGTAGCCCGTCTCATTTGCCAACTGTTTACCTTTCTTCGAAAGTAATTTTTTTTTTTACCAATTCCGACATCGCATCCGAGAGCTATTGGCAGCCGTTAATTGAAATTGCGCCCGATAATTGGAGTGCTCGTTTGCGTAACGCTGCAATTCGTTCTTAAATATTTGATACAATCGAAAAACGCCTTCTTTAATATTTGTACACAAGTAGTAAGTTCGATAAAATGAAAATGAATAAAGTTTTCTTTTCGAACTGCACCCAAATGATACAGTGTTGGAACAAACTAATACCAATGTTGGGTATTCTTGAAGGTATTCCTGGTGTACAGACAATATTTGTTTACACTTTATAGATTGTATTGTAACAATTAAAAACACAGTCGGTTTACGGCTGAGAACCAAATCTTTGAGTCTGGTACCGAATGGATAATTTATCCGGCGGCGTGATATTTAAGTAAACTCCCATTTGGGAATTTTACGCCCGTGAATACAGCGGACTTTTCGCGGCATTTAAGGGTGGAAATAACAGCCTGGAAGACGAGCTAAGTGCTGGAAGCGAGATCCCACCGACGGACACGGCTATTATTATAGGGGTTGGCATCCATTATCTTTTATGCCAAGGAGGAGCTTAGACCAGTAGAGGAAAACAGTTTTGAAACCACCCCCAATAGCAGTGCTTATAATCGACACAACCACAAAAATGAAACTTTATCAATAATACAAACATTATAAAGAATATACATAATTTTTAGGTATATAAAAATGATTTTATGGACATGTGAATTTATCTAGGCTTTCCAGGTAGGGTTTCCTTTGCGTCTAGACGGTATTAACGACGGTGTCATTAAATTCGAAACGCATAAAACGTTTTGCTTGTTGTTTTGTGTTTTTAATAGTGCATAAACACAAATAAAACTGACGAAGATTATTTATTATTTCAATATACCAATTGAGGGTCCACGGTTTGGCATATCAATAATTTCGGTTCCCACTCGTCGGTTTGGTCTTCCCGGTTTTGGCATTTCACGCCATTGTTAGGATCATATATGACAGTTACTGTAATTACATCACGTCACCGTCACTCTGTAACAGTGCTGACGGGCTGCTCCATCGTGTTCAAGGCGGGACTAATTTAATGTCGAGAGCGAGTAGCCTGTTCGGCAAACATCGAGACTGATCGGAATATTATCGCACGGTAATATTATCCGTTCTAATTACTCTTTTGAACGATTTCAGTTTAGATGTGTTTTATATTAACGCCATATACAAGTTGTCCGTCCGCTCGAGTACATCGACTGTACATCGTCTCATTAATATATAGCCTGGGCGCCGATAGCGGTATTTCGATTAACGGCCAACTGTCAGTCCCGGCAACGGGCATCTATCAAAGTTGGGTTTACGAGCTTCACAAATGTTTATACACCGCTTATCCTATTGGCTTAAGGCGACAACAACAGGTGTTGCAACCTCGAAAGACGTCTCGGAGGAACGATGTATCGAGAACACATGTGTAGGCGACGGAACGCCATCAATCAGTGACATCCTGCAGTAAAGTAGAATCCTCAATCAATATAAATGGTGCTGTTCATCTGTAAAGCACACTCGGATCTCATGAAAAACGTGTGAATGATGTAAAAACATTTGTTTCTGTGAGAGACGCATCGCTTGAGGGGTTTTAATTACGCTGAAGGGGCGATAGCATGTTCGTCACGTTGCATATTGGGTTGCATATTCCGCCAGTACAATATAACGTTTATCCGAGCGTGAAATGTCTTGTCTATCCGGCATTGTCCGCCCCCTGTTCCTCTTCATATTCGGGTACTGAAAAGCACCGAGAATTCAGACCGGTGGGGGAATATATTACTTTGATGTTCGCATCGGTCGGGGGTTTTTCTTTACCCCCGGAATGGAATTTGTTCTACGGGACAGAAACGTATAGTTGCTCGCACATGTATATGGGGCGAATTCGGTGAATATTCTCCGTTCGCCTCCGTCGTATATTTTACGTGGCGGAGTAAATAATTATGTATAGCGCGTATAAGATTTATTGTTAAATTTATATTAAACTTTGAGAATGGATGGGGACGGAGTTTAATTCGATATTTGGTCCTGGGAGAAATCAGCAAGGAGAATATCGCAAGATTCCAAACCACTGCGGACCCCCAAATTTCTCTTTTTTGAATATGGCCGTGAAGGTCAGATTTCTCTAGTTTTGATAATATTTGACAGAAAGTGTGAGCAAATGAACGAACGTCCGAATTCAGCAAATTGGCCAGTGACCTGAAAAATATATTTCATATATATATATATATATATATATATATATATATATATATATATATAGTGTATGAGAGAGGGAGAGATTGGGAGGGACGTTAGCGAATCAATCGCCATCGTATAAATTCAATATATTTATTGCATTCCCGGGAAGGAATAGTGGAATGTCGTCCCTCCGAGGAATCGGCCGGCGACCAACTTCAGGTCTATTGCAACGAACTAAAATTTAATTTGTCGAGAGAAATTAGTTCGGAAACAGGACGAAACTATTTATCGATACGTCATGCCACCATTTTCCGTTCTGTATGGAATTTTCTCGCCCGTCCCTTCGGCCGAATTCTTTCCCTCGCCCTCGTTCCCGAGGGATATTTCATTGCGCCACCAACGTTATATATAAAAACCTTCTGTGTAAATTAAACGATGCACCGATGGAATAATTTTCAATATTTGCCCCTGTAATGCGGTGGCCCTCATCCCCTTTCCTCTTATTCGGATTCTTACCCTTATACGGCCTTTAACATTATATTACGGGAAATAACAATAATAAAGTGTTTTACACTTTATTCACGTACTTATTTTAGACTTTGTAGAGTTCATTATACCATGCCACTTGAGTATAAATGCGAAGCCTATGCGTTACAGGAAATTGTGCAATAAAAGTGATGGATCGTTTTAAATTTTGCAACTTTGACAAGGAATTATGATTATATTTCAATTTCACATTGGTGAAAGTATTAAATTTACTTTTTAACTGCAATTATTATGTCATCAATTTAAGGTATTTTATCTCGAGAATATGTATTTTTTTATTGTTTCTTAGCTCGAGCCATCAATGATTGCTGCGTATATTTCATAGTTTTTATTTGCAGTTTTCCGTGTAAATTTATACCTCATTATTATATCTCTTTTTCAATGCAGACAGCACGTAAGGGAGATTCAATGATTTCCATTCGGTACGGTACAATTTCTAAACTGACGACACTAATTTTTGTATAAACTTGAATATTTTAATTTGGTATAAGCTCAGGAGAGGAGGAGGAGGAGGAGGTGGACAATGTACGGTTATTCTTTTTTTCCCCGTCGAGTGCTTGTCAGGATCACTCGATAAAATTCGCTGACACAGGAACGCCTTCTCTAATCCGGAGAAGGTTTCGAGGGTTTATTGATTTTGGGAGGGATCGCCGCATCTTTCGACAACTTAATATAACTTAATTCCGCACATGTGCAAATTTGAAAATGATATTAGACCAGGGGGGCTAACTTCACGTCCGAGTTCTCCCATCATAATACATAAAACCCGATAGTAACAATTTCGGATTTCCTTGTAGCTGGCCAATAAAAATACAAAAGAAAGATAATTTTGTTGTACAATCAACCTCAATGGTTATTGGTAAAATTGCGGAATGTTCTTATGTTCCGATAAAGAGGCCACTTTTTTGACCGAGGAGATCTCTATGCGGATGGGTGATGGAGGAGGTTCAACGAGTGAATTAGGATGAAGAGTGAGACGGTGATGAAACTTCGTTAGGTCGCGGTAATTGGAAACATACCACGGGTCATTAAGTATGGTCGGAAGGACTTGCGATCTGAAACTCGAACGATGTTGGACGTTTTCGAAGCCCACAGTTCAATACCGTATGTCCACGATGTTTTTAATGTCTTCGGTAGTTCGTCAGTTAAGTTCCATGTCCGTTTAAGTAATGACTTCCCGATTCTTTTGAGTCCTGTAGGATTCCAGGGAGACGGTAAAGGAAAAGACTAGACTGGGATGGGCTGGGAATTATGTTGTACGTGTTGAATATCTGGAAACACTTGAAATGCCTGCGGGTTTATATATATATACAAGGCGAAACCGAGTTATTATAGGAGGGTTGAAGTCTCCCGGGGGACCCGAATTCTTGGTGACCCGACAACTCTCTGCGCCCCGACCGCATCCGGAGTTTAACAAACGGGAACCAGCGGGGTCGGAGGGTGGTCGCTCCCTACGCCAAACTTAACGACTAGAGAATTAGGCTAAAGGATTCTATACCGTCCCGGCATTTCGCCACCGCTACCAGCGGCCCAACTAATAACCGCCATGTTTCGTCTGCCCCCAACCCCCGGGAGACCCCTTGTTTTTGGTCCATCCTCTCGACAAAGTTCAGATAACACTACTGAAATCTCCGCCGTGGGGTTTCGGTTTCGGAAATTTATTGTACGCTTAAAAACACACGGCCTAATGCTTAAAATTTCCATCACAAATTGGATTTAATGCACGTTTAAAAGGCTTTACTTGTATGTCCATTTTCATATTTTGGATATTGTAAAAATAATTTTATCTTAAAAATTAAATTATTAGATATAGCAGAACTATTGTACCTTTTGGAATTAATTATACCGTGGATTTTATTCTTTATAAATATTGATATTTTCGTCGCTCTTGGGTTATTCTACACTCGTCCTAAACTGGAGAGTTTGTATTTATTTTTATCCAGTGATACCTCTAGATATCGATATGTAGCTAGCAGAAAGCATCCTGTCGGTACTGTAACTGCGGACCTTGAAACCGTTCTGGTTTAGGACCAAATAGGCGAACGGAATGAGAAAATGGCGTGGGTGACTTCTCTATCACGTTTCATATTAGCCTTCAGCCATCGTACCATCTCGATCGATTGTTATTCGTAAGCGGTGTCGAATTCAGTATAGGAGAAAAAAACAAAGGTAATCGTGAAACGTTACGACGTATCGGACGCCATAAAACTAGAGTTTTTTTGCCAACAAAATTTGCATACTCCAATTTCATTTTGCATTTCCCATTTTATATTCCGGACGCGGAGAGCATTGGTATATTAGATTTTTCGTAAAATAACTACGACTCGGAAAAAAATTGGATTTAATATGGTTGGTTCGCCTGAAAATTAAAAGGCGTTACAACCTTATTTTTATGGTAATCGGAAAACCCAGACTAAAGTAAATTGCTGACTATGCATGGGTATTTTTAATGCGCGAATAGGCATCCGAAATTTGCGTTTAACAATTTGTTTCACAATAGCCAGATTGCAACCGAAATATAACTGATTTAAATCCATTAAAATTTATTTTGATTGGGCCCTACGTGTTTATATTCCCGACTCCTTCCCTAATAGTGAGATTGGCCGCGAAACTCTCCGATAACTTTGTACTGAATGGCCATTGTATCGAATTGTATAGTGATTGGATTGGGGCCGCTGCATCTGTGCCAACAATGCCCGGCATAATTATCCGAAATGGCGCAATTGTCTACAATATTGACTGTAAACGAATCCGGTCTACGTTTAGATTCGTTTTATAATTTAGATACAAAATAAAATCGTATGCTCAAGAATCAGTGAATAGTTTCATGAAAATTTTCGAGAAGATGTATTTAGCTTCGAAGGCAACATTATATATAAAATCTGCGTAGCGATATCATTCACATCAGTGAAACAAAAACCATAAATTAGGTTTATCTAATGTAGGTTAACTTGTTAAAGCCGGACTACTATGACCAATAACTATTTGCATGTATTTCATTTTTATTTTTAATATTTATGTTAGTCAAATTTTCAATATATTTTTAACCTAATGTAGAAGAATAGGATAAGAAAGGTATCCTCACAAGCACGCATGTCTCTATACCGGCCTTAGATATAAGGTCAGGCAGTATTGAGAGCACAACTTTCACACGTGCCACCCAGAAAAGAGAATGAACTACAAAAAAATTGCAATCCGATTGGGAGAGATGAGTTTACTGAAAGTCTCAAGAGACAAAGCCCGGGTGTACTCGGAATTATACTTAAACCGAGTCGGTCTAATTCGGCAGGATTCTGTCTGGAAAAATCTAATTAAACTTTCAAGACATTTTTTTTTTAATACTTGTATGAAGAAGTCCGCAGGCTGAAAAAGCGGCGTGTACAGAGAAAGAGAGAGAGAGAGAAAGAGAGAGAGAGAGAGAGAGAGAGAGAGAGAGAGAGAGAGAGAGAGAGAGAGAGAGAGAGAGAGAGAGAGAGAGAGAGAGAGAGAGAGAGAGAGAGAGAGAGAGAGAGAGAGTGTGAGAGGGCGGTCGACTGTTCAACTTTTTAAACGAATAATTAGGCCATCACTTATAAAGCGGCCGGGCTCCCTCTCAAAGAAATTTACTTTCCCCTCGGTTCCCCTTTGCCTAATACGCAATTTGAAGACTCGCCTTTTTTGTGCAAAAGTTTGCCGCAAACCGCAGAGAGTCAAATTTAAAAGGAATAATGAGACCAGCCGGCGGGTGGGACCGCGTATAGGACAAAATGCGGGAAGCGCGAACAATTTTGAAATAAAAAAATGTTTAACATTGTTCCACGCGACTCGTAACTCGTGGACTTCATTTAACGGGAGATTATAGAATTCCGTTACTGCGGTTAGACTGAAAGCCGCGACATTTATAACTAAAATCGCGCTGCCGCTTACATTTAAAAGTGGGAGGAAAATTTTTGTCAGATGGGAACGTTTTTTCCTAGAATCTATCGTTTGTTAATATGCTTATAATTATTCGCGGAATTATCGACAGCGAAAGGCAGCAATCTATATCATACGGCGTGTTAAGAGTTCCGCGTGGGTATCTGCCTCCGTGCGTTTGTTAAGGTGATGTAATTAAATATTATGCATGGTTCCGGTTTAATGGAAAAAATGTTTGTTGTGCACCAGGAGATGACGATTGGTCTGCGGTTGAGGCAGAAGAAGACCGGCTGATGGAGAGATTGGTCGCTCATCACCGCTCCGTGGATTTGCCATCTGCCGCTCAGGCAACTGCCAGACTAAGAGAAGGTAAGCCCAGTCTAAATATACTCTCAATATACTCTCGATATACTCTCGATATACTCTCGATATACTCTCGATATACTCTCGATATACTCTCGATATACTCTCGATATACTCTCGATATACTCTCGATATACTCTCGATATACTCGATATACTCGATATACTCGATATACTCTCGATATACTCGATATACTCGATATACTCGATATACTCGATCGATATACTCGATATACTCGATATACTCGATATACTCTCGATATACTCTCGATATACTCTCGATATACTCTCGATATACTCTCGATATACTCTCGATATACTCTCGATATACTCTCGATATACTCTCGATATACTCTCGATATACTCTCGATATACTCTCGAAATACTCGAAATACTCGATATACTCTCGATATACTCGATATACTCTCGATATACTCGATATACTCGATATACTCGATATACTCGATATACTCTCGATATACTCGATATACTCTCGATATACTCGATATACTCGATATACTCGATATATCGATATACTCGATATACTCGAATATATATACTCGAAATACTCTCGAAATACTCGAATATACTCGAAATACTCTCGAAATACTCTCGAAATACTCTCGAAATACTCTCGAAATACTCTCGAAATACTCTCGAAATACTCTCGAAATACTCTCGAAATACTCTCGAAATACTCTCGAAATACTCTCGAAATACTCTCGAAATACTCTCGAAATACTCTCGAAATACTCTCGAAATACTCTCGAAATACTCTCGAAATACTCTCGAAATACTCTCGAAATACTCTCGAAATACTCTCGAAATACTCTCGAAATACTCTCGAAATACTCTCGAAAACTCGAAACGCTCTCGAAGTACTTTCAATATAGAGTCTCCCAACAGACGGAAATTACGCGCTCACACTTATGACATCACGTTTAATTAATTGGAAGACGTGGCTGAGCATTATCCGTCTTTTGTTCCGCTAGAACGGCTCCGTCAGTAATCTACACTGAGTTAACACTGAAGCATTCTGTCGGGGCGATAGCATCGATTAGTTGGATACGGCAAGTGTGGGGGCGGGGTTGGCAGAAGATCACGAGAGTAATGATATTCCAAACCCTTGCCGTTCAACCAAACGCAGCGCGACTTTATCTTTAGTGGAGCTGGATAAACGGTTGGGACTGCGTAAATTGCGGAATCACTTTCCTAAAGCACCCCTTAAGTCCCACACACAGCTTATATACGGGTCGCCTCGCGGGCAGATAAATTTGCAATTGTTTTATTCATATTTGCCAGAGATTAATGTCCCCTTAACAAATTACAACAGTTGCTATTCTATTTTGTAAACAGTGATTTTTTAATGTAGAATACATATTCGAAAATTCATATTCCAAATTAGTTCAGCGGTAACCTTCTACAATAAATTGTATTAAAAAATATCCCTGCAAATTCTATGGACCGATTCCGGGGTCAAATAACTCTACAGTTTTGTTGTCTTTATTCTCTTTTTCAAGCTATTGAATTTTTTAATTCGAGGGAATATAAATTCCTATTAACACCTGTAACGCGTGGGTAGATTTTTCTATTTGAGACAATATAATATAGAACACAATTAAACGTTTATTGAATTAGAAAAGGGTAAGTCGGTCATTAGTTTTGTGCGGCGTTTAATTGAGAATAAGGAGGACAAGAGGGATGCGAACTGCCTCCCCTCAGCCTACGAGCTTTACTTGGCTGGGGCACACTTTAATAAGGCTAAATCCTGCAATGACCTTAATGGTTTCAATGAAATAGGCTCTAATAACTCTAATAACGGCCGTAGCGTATCGGGGTTCTGGAGAATGGCAGGGAATGAGCCCAGATTATTAATCAGGACAATATATTTTTTTCAAGCCTATATTTGGTATGGGTAACGTGGGTATAAAACTCGATTAGAAAGAAAGAAGTGTTTACAGAAGAAAATGTTTTGTTTGGTGACTATTCTATGCCATATAGCAACCGTTATGTATATTTATATATAAAAAAAATTTTAGTATCATAAAAAAAACCACCATTCTTGCGATCTTCAAGCAGGCTGAAGTACATAGGTAAATAGCTTCAAAACAGGACACCACCAACCACCCACTTACGCGCCCCTCACTTATTTACTGACGGAATACCACTTAAGATGGGGGAAGCCGAAACCGGATAGGACTAAATGAGGAGATAGAGAGAAAAGAACACAAGGAAGCCGATTATCAAAAACCTCACTGACTCCTAGAGGACGTCTTAAGATAATAAATAAATGTATAACCATTACATAGTGTACCGCGCTTTGAAGATTCTGAAATGATTTCAATTCAAATGAAATATGTAAATAATGGCATCGTTAAGGAAATCGTGTAAAAAACGATATTTCCTTTTATGCCGCAAATGGATAGAAACGTCAATGGGACGACTGTCAGGCGGGAATAGTCGGAGAGCGGGCAGGAATTTTTTTCAGCCCCCCTCCCAAGAGGATTGTTGCACTGATGTATCGCCGAATGAGAATGGCTTTTTCCCTCCTGCGGTTGTAGCTGTAGCCCCGACCAATAAATAACGAGGAGGAAGAATGCCGCTATATACACACAGATGCCGGGAGTGCCCAGGTGGTTTTTTTCACTCCCGGCTATCCAGGATTTAAGGACTGACAGATAAGACTGGGAGGACTGTTTGCCCCGCTCGCAACAATTAATAAGGAGCCCTACTGCTACCGGATCGGAACTAGAGGTGGACCCTGCGAGAGGCGGACGATACAACTGATTGGAATAAATAAATTAAATGTAGATTTAAAAAATCTTTTCCAATGTTCATTTTGTCCTGTGCTAGGCCAAATTTCGGCCTTTCAGCACCGCAAATTGAAGTAACACCTATTTACTCTCCATTTACTGTTATAATAGCTAGCTAAAATACTAATTTTTCTGTTTAATATATAAATTACATTTTCAAAATGGATTGTTAAATTGGCTGGAATATCGTGTTGACATTCAATGGGGGAAAAAGTCCCGTGTTAACGCGTTATGTTGTGGGGGGAAATGAAGTACAATTTATTATTGGAAAACCGTGGGGGGGGGGAGAGTGGCCAGAGCGACAGCTGGAAGTGTGTTGAGACACATTATCGACGTCCGAAGTCGATATCTCAGAAGGCTGCTAATGGGCCGACACTTGTGTTAAATGGCGTTTCGGCGGTAGGGCTGCGACAACAGTCCTCTATTTCCTTTTGGAGCCGTGAGGCCCACCGGGGTCGGGGGCGGAGGGTAGAATGTTTTCTGCCGGGATATAAAGGACAGGACAGGAGGGTGGTTTTTACGAGGAAGAATATCGACTGGGGCCCTAAGTCGCTTCAGGAGGGGTTTTCCCCCCGCCCACCCTTCGGGACTCTCTTTAGTTTTTTCAGGTCCACTGCCCTTTAGTAAACTTCTGCACGCCCCGGGATATTCTCAACTTCAATTTCATACACACGAGTACATCCTATAGTGTATCACAAGAGCTACACATCCAGTATATTTTTAAAAATCTTCTCTCCGAACTAATATAAGAGATTACGAAATGAAATATTACGTAGCAGACTTTCTTATATTAAGAATTATCATATATTAAGATATGATTATTCCTGAGGCTACGGAGATATCGAAACAGGCCCAGGACGAAACGAGGAAGTGAACTATTCGATTAATTAATTTCTGCGTGGATGTCCTGTACATTAAGGTTCTGCACGGCGCTCTTAATACTAGGCCCTCAACACACAGCAGTTTTGCTTGCCTAGTATTTGCCCGCCCCGTTTAATAAAATACGCTTCGGACTAAACCGCTTATTGGCTTAAAAAACAAACAAAAATTGGATAAATATAGAGGTCATTATTGTCGATCATGTTCGCTATGTCTTATACTATATGAAGGTGCTTCACCTATCGTTTCCTATGAATAATTTTCAATTTCCGCTACATTATTAATGGCATTGAACACGTCGATATTCCGGTATTAAAACTACACACGGAGATATGTAGAAACATTTCGGTTGAGGAATTCCATCAGCACCCTCAGGTTGGAAATTTAATGAAAGTTCCAACATGCTTCAAGTACTAACTCGGCGACAATGAGAACAAAATTACAATTAATCTCACATACCGTAGATTTGTTGTGTTTGTGTCTCCTCTCGCTGGTTTGGTCTTTTGCTAGTCTTTTGCTGGCACAGTACAAGTGATAGTGACAGTGCAGTGAGGATGGCCGAAAAACATCCAAAGTGCCAATAGTGACTAACACCGCTACTGAAGACGGCGAGCAAAAGACCAAACCAGCGAGAGGAGACAGAAACACAAAAATCTACGGTATTCCAACCCCTCGCAGACCACAAAACGGGTATGTTAAAGTAATTACACACATATCCTATCCATTAATACATCAATTAATAACGTCTAATTTAATATCAGCCGATTTATCTGTCCTTGAAACAAATATAAATATAATATTTGTAATATTCATTTTCGCAGAATTGCGAAAACGATCGACGTGACGTCAGGCTGACGTCATCAAAGATGGCGGAGATAAGATGAATCGCTCCCGAAATCCCGCACTTTTATTTTATCGATTTCGTTAACGATGGTAGTCGAACGGCCGCCATCGAATATCGCCATCGAAGTGAAAATAACATATTTTCCAAAAAAACGTTTACATCCGGTGCTCCAAACGCGCCGGATACGCGACAGACGTTTATAGACACAATAGACCTAATTGGTCCGACGTAAATTCACATTAGAAACTGTGTCTAACTAAAACTGGTCTAACTAAACCTTCCGACTACTCTAGAAGTTATTAATATGTAAATGAATGTTAGTTTAGAGAGCGAAATTTATCATAAACTTCACTAAAATCAGAACATCACCCCCTTTATAATAGTAATAAAATAGATGGAAAAAATCGGTTAATTCATTTTCTTAATATTATCTATCCCATTGATTTATCAATGGAAAATAAAGACTCTGTTTTAATCTTCTGAAATGTTCATTATCTCCAATTAAATTCTTACAACCTACCATATAGTTTAAGTAAATAGATTTATTAAAGTCAAGCAGTTTTCTCTCCTTGTACTCTTTGAATAAAGGAAATTACACAAAACTTCAGCTTCCATCAGTTCTATTCAAAATACTTGTAGTGTTAATGAGCCCTTTGAAAAACAAGAGAGAGTTAACGTTACATGTTCGTGTCCATTAAATCAGTATTTTTTTCCTGGCTGTAAACTCCAGACTGAAGTTTAATTACCACAGCGGCTCCACTCTGTATAAAAGAATCCCAGCAGGTCCTTGTTCAGCCTTCAACCGGAAAGGTTTGAACATTATTAACATCGCATTATTAACATTAATTAAAATTGCAGAGGTTTCAATAGTATCTCTGGATTGTTCCCTTTTATCGAGGATAATAATTACGAAGGAAGCCATATTACAATTTTTATAATTCTTTAATATAATTAATTCTTATATAATGATCTACATATAAAACAAAGCGAAATGTGTGGTTAGCGATATGTACTCGTATCGTGATAATCGTATATAATTAACTCCTATCGATCCTATCGATTTCTAACGATCAGATGATAATAAGAGGAGATGGATTATGATAATTAATCAATGCCAGATAAATTACTGGAAGAAAATTACTGGAGTAATCCTACTCATAATTAAAAGAAGCAAAATCTAGCCTAGCTTAGGGCTTAATAATATTTTCTGATTGGTGGAAGTACTTATGATAAATATAATGTTCTGTGTATTTTTACTTTAGAATTAATAACAGTATAATCGAAATTGCAAATGTCATGTCTCACACCTTAAGCTACTTCTTGGCACCTGAACAGATGATTTATTAGCGAAAAAATCGGTCACAATATTGCTTCAGTAATGAGGCCAATAAATAATAGTGTAAACTAATATGGTTTCGATCCTGTTACATGTACGATAATAATTGTACTAAATTTTATGGCATTATGTGACATGCTCTCTGATGAGATATATATAATACAAAATGCCCATAATCCAGTGCGCTGTGGTCCACCGATGCGACAGGAAAAGTGAATATATTTAAACCGAATTCGGTCGAATAATAGCAGAAGCTGTAGTGACTCGTGTTGTTCACGGAACCAATTCAACGGGGGTTTGTAGAGACCGGTTTCGGTGTGGACACAAGCCGTGCCGCGTCAACCGCCCTTTCCTGTACACGGCATTCCCATCGGATCGGTTCGAACGCTGTCCGAATTTGAGCAACAATCTCGACAAGGGGCGCTAAACGGAATCAGGCTGAAAATTATCCCGGACAATACAGGAATTAATTAATGAGACGGAGCCACATTGAGCTACATTGAAAACTTCGCCCCCTCCACCAGCCGTCTAAAATTAACCCTATTGTAAATACTGCGGACACTGTGAAAATCACGCCATCTCTCAATATATTCTCATTATTGATTTAGTGTACAAATTAGGTGTTTTTCGACGGAGAATGCTGAAAGCTGACAGTACTACAGAGTGAGAAAATTAACCGGATGACGGATGTACTGTATACCGGCGCTCTGTACGGCGCTCTGATACTAAACCCTCAACACTCCGCAGTATCGCTTCCATAGTATCTGTCAGCCCCGTTTAATAAAATAATCCTTCAGACCAGAAGGCCAGAATAATAAAATGGCCAGAATGGTTAATATATTCAATAATTATAGTCCGAAATTTTATTTTCCGCTGTGGATAAGAAGCATACGTGGTATAATTAATATAAATATTCAATTATGGCCTAGTTTTCTCCTTTGGCGAGACCGGCAATCATCTTATGTTTTTGGACGGCTAATTTTCATTTCACGTAATGTTGCGCAAGCCGTTTCGGGAATACTCGAGGAAGTATAATTACATGCACCAGCTCTGCCATTAACTGTGCCTCTTACGTCGGCTCCCCGGCGTTATAAACTTTCACGACTCGGCGGGGGCCGCGCTCTGCGCCGTCGGTGCGGGTTTAAAAGTTATCACATCCGGGAATAACAGCGGGCCGGCGAGAAGGGGGAGCGTTTATAAAAGCTAATGTCGCGGCCTGGAAGGGGTGGGAGGGGGTTGGGGTTACGACGTTTTGAACAAAGAAGAAAATACGAGCTACCCCCGTCGTCGTAGCGTTTTACCTGAGCGGCAAAAAGAGGCTCTCACTATAAATCCTGCTGGGAGTTTCGAGCCGGGCTCAACGCCCCCGTTTTCTTCCCCCAAACACAATTTTCCCAGAGAGGAAAAGGGGACCAGCCCCTCCCATCGGACTTTTCGCATTTTCCCCAGATTTATTTCCCCGCCTCAATGAAGAACAGTGTCCGATAAAGGCTGTCCGAGTGGCCCGATTCATCCGCTCATTTCCTTCAGAATTCTCCTACAATTATATATCCGCCAACTTCAGTTTATTTACAATACAGCACATACCGGGTCTATATACATCCCCATTAGATATAAACAAACACGTGCCGAAAGCAAATAATCGTTAGCGAAGCCATTTGGCGCGTAGTAATTAATAAAACATACAAAGCCCAAACAACATTCCAAATATTAGCATAACGTTTCATTACTATGGTACAATATTTTTACTGGCCCCATCCAAATAATAACTACGGTTTTGTAAACATTTGTTTGACATCAGTGTATTCACTGACAATATGAGTATTAATTTTTTTATTGTTACACCTATTATTGAACTGCTGTTCACAATATTAAATTTGATACTTAAGACACATTGCGCTATGTAAATAAAACTCCTGTACAGTCATCAGAACAAGAACATCGTCAAGAAAGAAATATTCGATGTATTGTTTACGCATCACGTGGAAAATAATATATTTGGAATAATTTTAAAGCAGAGCATTTTTGCAAAGTACAGCATTAAATAAGTTAAAAAATTTGTTGTATTTTTTCAAACGAATTTTAGAACTAATGTCTTTTACTCTTTACTGTCAAAAAATTTAGGAGGATAATGTTTCACGAAGTTGAAATTAACTCGAGGGATGTCCTTGACCTATATGGAAAAAAATGCGTGACGATCCGTCGGTTTTTGGCAACGGAGCCTGAGTTATATATTGGGCCGGCATTATATAACGCTCACGTTTTTGGTCCGTCGCTTGACAAGTTTTGGCTTCCGACACTATCGGTACTTCAAGAGCAGATTTACAGCTATCTCGTTTATACGTTTGGAGAGTTTTAAAAGCTAGGATTATATTTTTTTCACAAATTCCTCGTGTGACTCTGAGGACGGTCATCTGCCCCTGCTCAGGAATTTACTACCGTTAACAGCTGATATAGTTTATCTACGAACCTGCGGTCGGTCTTGTCACAGAACTTCACAGAAATATTATTTTCACGGATCATTGATAATTTATAATCGCCATTTTATTTTATAAATTTTAATGCTAGAATATTTTCTCAACCTATCTAGACCGCCTGAAGAGGTGGCAATTATCAGAAGGTAAACATCAATCGCTGGCAATATCCGGACAACCGTAAATTAAAATGAATCAGCCCATAAAAGATACGCTGAACGTGACAAAACGTCACGTGTTTCGAATGTTTCTCACGCGACGTTCGGATAACGGGCGGCTCCTAACAGACAGAGCATTGTTGGTTTTATTCCCGTTGTTAGTTATCCGCTATTATCTGGTGCACACCTGTCTGGTTATGAATGCCGAATAAGGTAAATTCGCTCCTATTAACCATGCCGGATCATACTCTCATTTTGTGATGACTTCAGACAATTATTTAACCCTCTGTAATATATATATATATATATATATATATATAGGGATGCTTCAGCGATATTCTGAATATTATCCTCAGTATATTACCTCATTTAGACCGGTCTACAGGATCGTTGGATTCAGCAGGAGTGTTGGAAGCAATATAACGGCGGTTTATTGTCGGAGGAAGCGTTATCCCATATGATAACCGTGAAATATTTTTTTCTCGGCCCACACAAAGTCTAATCCTTAATTTATGGTCGTGATGAGTTGGACATTACCGGTGGGCGTGCCCCGAATCCAGACGGCGTAATAACGATAAATATACAGCAAACGTCGATTCGGCCCTAGTAAGTAGCACGGCGTTGAATTCAAACTAAAATTTATTTATTTTTTGCTACAGGGTTCTTATTAGCGTTCTATTTCTTTCTTGCGCCATAGTAAAACGATAGTGATAGGCATCAAATGACCGACCGGACACGAATACATACATTAGTAACCCCCTAAAACAAATAAATCAGGACTATCAGGGAACACTAATGATCGTGGCGAAAAGCCGAAACCCGTCCAACATTGTAACAAACGAATTTCCTGCCACCCGACTGTACTGTTTTAAAATACCAATTGATACTAGAAAATGACCAAGTTCGGACGGTCACTACTTTTCAAACTTTAAATTAACGTTTCCCCTTTTCACGCGGCAAACTCAATACGGGGCCTGTGAATAGATTTAATTAAATTATTCAATGGCTCGGCAACACAAACGGCAATTAACGGAGTTTTCCCGGGACCGTTTTCCGGTCGGGACGAATTTTCCCGAACCCGGGTTTTTCGGAAAACTCGCGACCGTCGGACGCGTTTGTTCCGGTCACTTATCAAATTCGAGGCCGGGCCCGCTTTTAAAAGCCCCAATCGAATCTCGCTGAATGGCAGAGACAAAATGTCAATATGCCGCCTGCCCGATGCGGGAGCATCGAATAATATGCGATGCGGGAGCATCGAATAATATGCGATGCGGGAGCATCGAATAATATGCGATGCGACGACTGCGTTACAAAGTCGTTTCAACTACCGCCCGGCCACCGCTGATAATGGCGTTTAATTAATCATTCAATTTCGTACCGTCCGATGGCAAATTATCGCCGTATGGAAAAATATATACCGCAACAATTTATGATAAATGATATCACGATAGCTTTTATGACACATTCATTTACCACCAGTCTATATATATCTCTCCCTTCACATCGGTCACATTATCGGTTGGTTATTAATTATTTTTATTTATTTATTTATTATAAGTGTTCGTATTGAACCTTGTAGTAGTAGACACGAGTAGACACGAACCTGTAGACCTGTGACCTGAAGTATGAGTAAAATGAAAAGAAGTATTTTTATTTTTTTATTTGTAGGCATTACAGCGATATTTCTGAGGGTTTAGGAAATGTCGCATAACGGGCATCCAAACATTGGCCCGTATATTTTATGAATTTAAAGACGCAAGTCGGGCACCGGGTACAATATGAAAGCATTGTAAATCCTTTCAGAATATAAATACAAAAAAAATTAAATTCCTCCCGCCTATAGGCAACCCACCGGGGTTTTGAAAAAAACTTTCCCTTATGGGTTATAAACGCGTGTTGACGCGCTCAATAAATTAGCGCCGGTTGGGGAGAAGTGAGCGGTCTGGAGGCGGACCTGCGTAAATCATCGGCTTTTATTCAAACCCAGCTCCGACAACGGATGTTATTGTTCTTCCGCCCCTCCCCCAATAGGCGGCCCGCAGAGGCACCATCTAATATTAATAGAAGAAACGCAAATAATAGATTACAGCGAAATAAAAAAAAAACCGGCTTGTAAACGGGACAAAATCGGCTTGTACTACAGGCAATAAAGCGGAAAACCCCCGGTTAGTTTCAACAATGCATTTGCGTGGGCTTTGCTAGCGGGAATTATTGAGGAAAACTCGCATTTATGGGTCCGATGGGGCTGAATTTCCAGTGCAGGATTAGAATCAGAAATACGAGATCTTGAAAATCCCCCTATTGGTCACGGAAAGAGCCTGTTTTATATATACACATACACCCTTTCCTCAATACCCGAGTTATTTTTAATACAATGTTTTCGATGCCCCGATTTTCTCTCTCCCCCAACTTTTTAGCGACCTGGGCTAGATCAGTTAGATAAAAATAGAAAAATAGTAATAAAAATAGTATGTATAACAGTACGACCGAACAAGTGGAATTTTGCAATGACTTTCAAATGAGCAGAAACAAACATTTCTTAAATGAGAGCAGGTTCCCGCGACCGGAACATGAATTATCACTAACTTCCGGTACTGTGGTGTAATACAGCGAGAAGAACTTGAGTTAGCAGTCGGTGACCCCTGCCAGTACGGGATATTTCCTATGTCCGGTAACCACCGGAGCGAGCTCCAGCGAATGTGCTTTTGCCCTTTTCTCCCCGGGGACCTCCCGGTCGTTGCCTGCTTCCGACGGCTTCCCGGTTCGGTCGGGTCATGTCAAAACACGGGAAAAATTCCGGACCTGCCGTAATCACTGTATTAAACCCGGAAGTTAGTTACAGGTTGAACGTTTCTGCGAGTTTAACGAACGGAGGAAGAAGGAAATGATGGCAGAGAATACAATTTAAGATTTCGCGCAGTCGCACCAGCACAATACTTTAGGTTTTGGGTGCAGGTTTTAACCCTTTGCACTCCGTTGTCCCCTCTCGTGGGACATCGTAATTCCAGCCTATCACTCCGATGTCCCCTCTGAGGGGACATTAAAATTTATTAGCGATTACGGGGAATTAAGTTATTTCTGCGCAACTTTTGAGACGTGCATGTTTTGCCCGATGTTTTCTCTTGAAATGTGGCGCGAGACATCGAATCAAAATATAGTAAAATTACTAAGATATATAATGTCATCGAGTTTTGAGTTTCAAAGCTGAGCTCAGTCCGGTTTGAAGCGTCGAGCGGTATAGACAGATCTAACGAGTGAAAAAATCGGAAGTGATTCTTCTCTCGGTAAATAAGTTCTTTCGGTAAATATCATTTTTTAACAGATTTAGTAATAACAATTAGAAATTTTCAACCCACGGATTTATTAATTTTTTTTATTAGAACAATGGGAAAACGTTCAAACAGGATTGAGTCTCATGATACGAGTAGTAGTGAAGATGAGCTCCGGATAGACGTTTATACGGATACGTTAGAAAGACTAAATCTAGACCGAAACGATAGCAGTGACAGTGACATCGGCCGACC
Source organism: Lethocerus indicus (assembly GCA_019843655.1). NCBI lineage: Eukaryota > Metazoa > Arthropoda > Insecta > Hemiptera > Belostomatidae > Lethocerus > Lethocerus indicus. The sequence goes on from JACDQD010000007.1 coordinate 22,510,411, forward strand.
ACCGAGGAGTAGCTGGTAGCCAACATCCAGATCAGGTCCCGAGAGCACAGGGTTAATGTTCATGGGAGTTGGGGGCGTTTATATTATTAGTCCGGCTAATGGGCTAATGGGGCACCTGTATTTTTGGTCACGCATCGTCAATAAATCAAGGGGCCATTACAAAGTGATAACAGGACGGGGGGGGGGGGCGGCGGGGCGGACTGATGGACTCCTGATATATGCCCGGCTTTGTATTCAGTGTCGGTCGGGACCCGGACCGCCTTCCGGAATACTAATGCCCGCCTTCCTGCCAATAATGTCACTCTCCGCCCCCGACTTATTTAACTCCTCGTTTCAGATATTGAAAAGATAACCCGACTCGGTCGGCCCGACTGCCTTTTGACCGCTACAAAACGCGAACGTTAAGCCGAACCATTTTCCTTTATCGTAAAACGATTCTGCTGTACACATATTGCCGAGAGAAGACATGACACTTCCAAAGAAGAAATTTACCATCATCACTCATGCGACAATACTGATTTATTTTGATAAATTAGTTATAATGATCTCATTTTTTCCTTAACTGGTTGATATCATTGTGAGTTGTGTGCTGTCAATGCTACCCGGTTATTAAAAATTAAGTGCCTAATTTGTTAATTTATTTCCTCTTCATCTTCTAATCAGTAAGCGGACGTACATACTATCCTGTTGAAAAAGCTCGGATCCAATCCTCGAGTTGGTGACGAATAGAAACATATTTTGCGCATAAAATTACACAAAGTACTACAATTTTTGACCTCGAATCTCAGTATTATCCGCTTTGCCGTACTCGAAGTACAAAATACAAATAATTCCTCAGTTTTCATTGACGTCACTACGGCCACACCAAAAAAAAGTAGAATGATCATTAACTTAATTACTGTGCGTTAATTTGATTTAATTAGTGCCTAATTAAAATCGGAGCCCCGAAGCATTCCGCAAATTAAATGCGGGATAACGACCAACTCACACAATACCCGCATTGCATTACTCAGATAACGGAAATTGAAATTCGGAATTAACAATTTCCGCTCGTTGATTAGCGTTATAGTCGAGGTTATTATGAGCTTGTGTAAAATACAGCAGAACATGATATTGAAGGTTAGAGATGATATTTGAGCCTGGAAAGAGGGGGTTGTCTACGGGTTCATCGACTAGCTTGTGTTATCTAACTCCTATTATCTAGCTTGTATCCATCCAACTTGTATTAACAAGTTTTGCGCTCTTGTCGGTCTGCGGTTCGACCGGCAAATTAGCAACGTTCAAAACAAATATAATCAGGCCACCGTCATTTTGTACGTTATTCCTCCTCCTCAATCCGGGAAAACATGAAATAATCGCGATTTACTCCGCATCAAAATTGAGTATGTAATCACCGTTTCTGAAACGTAGTATGCGTTTAGAAAACACTTTTAAATTATCATCCTAAATGATGATAATTTCTCGCACAAGCTCGCTGTTAAAAAATCAGTTTTAAAAGTACGATGGCGTATAAAACTTAAAATTGGGTTCTCTTTATTTCAATATTATTTAATTACCCGTTGAGAAGATCTCAATTTTTATGTCCCGAGGTGGTTCGTGTTTCCTCTGCCTTCAGTTTTCGTGGCGCTGTGCCATTATTTTTCAGGTTTCCGTTTAAGGAGGCAGGAGAGTATTTTATTTAAGATTCGAGAACAATTTGCCCGGCGGCGGAGTCGTGACATTTCGGGCCATTCTCCCCTTGCGTCAGCCGGGACTTGTTAACAGATCCCAAAGGTGTGCGTATAATGATCTGACTTTGACTTCGGAGCAAAACATCGGGAGTGGGCGGAATTCGGTGCGACACTCTAACGATGTTTTTCTTTCCCCCTCCCCCTCCCTCCGCCACGATGTCCTCTCGGGAAGCTGAAGTGAAGACGGAAAAAGAAATTCCAGGAAAGTGTAGATGGGAAAACACGAGTTGTGTGTCTCGACCGAACGGAAAACAAGACCGCTTCAACTAACCCCCCCCGCTCTCCTCCCTCTCTCTCTCTCTCGTTTTTCTCTTGTTTTGCCTTTTTTTCTTTTTATTTTTTTCTCCTTTTTTTCGGGAGGAAAACTAGCAGGCGGACGGACTGGTTTTCCGGCTTTGATCCGGCGCTCTGAAAATACGCCGACAACAATACGGGAAAAAATACGGGCGCTTCCCGCCCGCGAATAAAACCTTCCGGGCTCCTCGAGTTCGCAATAAAACAGCCCATATTCGAGATTACCCTCGGACTTCTATTGGACGGCACGTTTAAGAGGCCCCCTTCCCTCCACCCGACGCGAGACCCCCACATTATACCGCACATAAACTTTTGACAGTAAACTCGAACAAGAATAGAGGACCGGATATGTCCACCTTTTAAATTTTAAATACAGTGTTGCATTATGTGACCAAGTGACACGATTGTGCACTCTACCGATAAAAACCTATCTGTCATTCTGCGACAGAGATCTACACACGTATGACCGACTGGGTTGAAATAATTTATCAGAAATCTTAATACGAAAAAAATTATGCAAAATGAAATAAATTACTTGGTGAAAATGAAAGAGCATAAATCTTGAATTTTTTTCTCATTATTCTGTAGGAGCGCTAGTGGTACCTCTCACCTTTCGCAACGATCTGGAATCATTAGCTAATGGGAAACGTTAAATTTTAAATCCGAGCATCTGTAATCCTGAATAAATGATGCTCGCGGCACTTCCCTCGGCATTACTAATTAATGATACTGATGACGGTAGTGCGAAAGTCGTAGGGAAGGACAGGCGCAAGAAGAAGTGTGACAGTCGCGATCGATCTATGAAAAGATTCATCACCTCTTAAATCCGATTGTTTGTACATCGTACCGCCACCGTATAATTTCCTTTTCAATGCTAAATATCGACAAGGCAACTATGTTATCGACAGCGTAACTGAATTTGCACAAGAATAAATACATTGGCATTAACGTGTGGACTGCTGCCGGGGACTCTGAATTAGTCGATTGCAGAAATGTCACTGCAGCAAATACAATTCTGAAAATATTGACCTACACTATGACGATATTTTATATCCTTCCGAATTTCAAGTTTTAGATAAACGTCGCCTCGAACTCTCATTTGGCCTTTGCGTTTGTCATTGGTTATGAAAGTAGAAACTGTTACCCCGGGCAACAGGAGTTGGTTTCCTTCTTGGGGGTGGGCCCCTCCCCCCTCTCTTTTAAACTCAATGTGTAATTTAAATCAGAGTTATTAAATGCTCGATATTAAAGAGGGAGCCAGCGCCTATGCCATGCCCCGAGCGCTTTCCCTTTATGAAAGTGATATTAAGGATTCAAACAGAGAAACTCCAATCCCGGCCTGTTTACACTCTGGCTGCCTTCAAAGCCACCCTCCCACCACACCCAACCCCGGTTATTAACTCGACGTTTAACAGCTTTCTTTATACTTCTCCCCACAGGGATATTTCGTTTAGTACGGACAATTAAAATATCTAAGGATAAATCCCACAGTATAAAATAGATAGAATCTCCCTATCTTTCTGTAAATATAGAGCTGTGGTAATATTGCAATATTCGACATCGTTCTTTCTGTTTTTAAATAAAATTCGTCTGTTCTAAAGCAAAGTAAATAAATCTAAAAAGTCGTACTGGAGGATTAGATCCTAAAACAAATTGGGACCTGTTTCAATTATTTTTTTCAATCAAGACTGATATTGTTTTCTCTTCCGTAATATCATAGAATAATAACTTTTAATATTTGAGAATAATATAAACATTAAAATTATTGTTTGGAGATCGTCCACGGATTGCGATGCGCCTTGCAATCTTCAACCTCCCCTCGCTTATTTCATCCTACTTTAAACCGATTTCGTCTCCTCAAAATGACAAAATAATCTAAGCTACTTGAGCCAGGATAGTATGATCAAATTGTGACCCAAAGAGAAATTTTAAAAATACAATAAGAGCTTATTCAAACATGTGCTCGTCAATACCTAAACTTAAACAAAAAATAAAAATTGATTCCTGATTCAGCCTGTCAGCGGAGTAGGAGGATTTTAACAGGTTAAGAAAATTAAACGTTTTGTCGAAATTGGAAAGCTGATTTAAATCAAAATTTAATTAGCTATATTGATCAACGCATAGACAGTTCAAATAATCAGGTGGTGGTAAAATCAGATAGAATGACCGGGAAAACCAGGAAAATAGCCTCACTAAAATATAAGAAGCTTAGCCAGGGATCGAAACTGGCCATTCTTAATATAATTATCCGACCGTAATAAAGTAGCAAAAACGGATGCATTAAAGCACCTGGGTTCCAACCCGGAGGCGGATCGACTTTTCCTTCAAATGTAAATTCGAATCAACTTTATGCTCTTCCAGGTGTATAGAGACGTATTCCAGTGTGTTGCCGGGGGATATTTGACTCTGGCGGCCCTAAAGTAAATACGCGAGTGACTCTTCTGCGTCCCATTCCCCGAGAAGGGAATAAATCCCGGCGTATAAATCGAGAACAGCTAGCCAACTGCCAAATGGCGGTCAAAATTTATACCTAATGTTATTCATATTCTTATTTGGGCCACGGGATCGGCCGAAGGCGAAGAGAACTGAAGCCGCCCCATAAAACAAAGGTCCGGCGTACATATATAGATCAGACCAACGTATATGTGTGGTCGTGTGTGTGTCTGTGTGTGTGTGTGTGTGCGCTGTAGAAAATAAATAAACCGCGCAGGAGGCCGGCTAAACTTTTCTCATATCTTTGCTGCAATAACAGAAAGACCCGACAACTCCAGTCCGTAAATTTTGTCCTCCCCAAACTATTGCCACTGTCCCGCAACTAGGCAAGTAGACTTTTATGATGAAAGCAATAATGTCTTCTTCCTTATTATTTAATTGGACAATAGCCCCATGGCCGTGGGAAATATTTTACGCGCTGCTTTTTCACAAATGAAACGTTTAATAAGCGTATATAGTCTTTGCCTTCTGCTAGTATGAATGGCTAGTATGTTGGCTATTTTTGCGGTTAGTAATCGCGGCGTTTTTGAAAGCTTTTCAATTTTCAAATAATCTGTATGCACCTTAACAATGAAATTGTTCAAATTAAAAAATGTGATTGCAAAAAATCGGGTCGTTACCTAATAATTCTGTAGTTTCGCATTAATACGAAATATCACTGATAGGATCATCATTTGATCGAATTCCTGCCTACAGTTAGGCTGACAAAGGATCCTGTCAGCACTATCATTACTATGTTCCTGTCAACAATGTAGATACTACTGGACTAGCCAATTAACCAATCGAGACAGCCGTCTTAAGTACTCCAGACAAGAGGACAGGCAACACGATTGTCGATCAAGCATCCTCCCAGTACTAATCGCCCCAGTGTTACATGCTAATTACCTCAATCAATTTGTATCGGGCTAAATATTATTGACGAGTTCAAACGAGTGCACTGGAGTTTATACGTGTTCCTCGAGTAATACGAATTCGAAGTAAAATTCGGTCCTCCACCGGGTGGTGTAACTTGCCGATAACTAACAATGAAAAATTCATAAACTGTAATTCAAGGTTTATTGAGCAGAGTGTACATTGCGCCGGAGAATGGAGGGGGCAAAAATACAAACCTAAATATAAAAATTCATGTCGTCACGTCGAACAGAGTTCGATTGGCAAGGGGTATCCGCCGAGCACAAAGGGCCGTCTATAAAGACGGCGGAATATTCTCTCAAAATGTGCTTAGCCGAGAGAAAATTCCTGACGACTACAATACCTCCTCCTCCCCGTCCGACCGGAGGGTCGTCCCTAATCTGCAATATCGAATGCGAAAGATTTTGCATTGTTGTCGACTTCTTCAAATAAACTTGGGACCGTTCCGAGTCCCTCTCTGAATTATAAAATCGAGTTCTGCGATGGGGGGACCGACGCCGTTTCGATATCCGGAGAACGCGATATGGATTGTATCAACCGTTGGGCCGAGGTAAATTTCATGCCCTTCATAACTCAATACCCCGACAAATATGCCGTCCACCTTGTGGATTTTTATGGCGTTTCTCTTCGAAAAGGTTATATATTTATCGGTGCCATTTTCAAAATCGCATTTTCAACAGTTCAAATAACGTTCGGGATTGGAAGAAATCGTTTTTGGAATCCTTCTACTCGTGGGCTCCTGTCATCCGAAAGCCGGATTGCAATATGAAATGAACCAGTAGAGGGGGAATAGTACGAGCCAATAAACGAATGAAAATTCCATCCACTTTATTTGCCAATTCCGAACATCCAGACATTTGTGTCGCTATATCCAGTCGACAATTAACTAACGGTAATTGGTTTTTGCTGCATTTTTCCGAATTGTTTGACTCAATGTTTAATAGCTTTTTATTTACTTTTCCTACAACGCCTCTTACAGAGATCTGTGAAAAGGGAAGTGGTCTGTTTTTCAACCGGATTGTACCCAGGGAATTTATTTTAGGTTTCTATTATCAGAATTTTCCCGGTAAAATTCAACGCATCGTCTACCTAGTTCATAGCTCATAACCTAATATCACAGACAAGGATTTCTTTCTCCAACCAGGTTTAGCTGAAGTTATTTGTCGTAAACATCCCCTTGACGCTTGTTTAAAATTCAGTCCCCGGCTCTATTGTGGGTCAATTTTTCCTATAAATAGGATACGTCTGGAAATATGAATGTTTCGTCTATTTTAAAACCCCTGGTTGTGACATGCTTTCTATTCTATTCTAACAATAAAATATAAAAGGCAGCGGGATTATTATTTATTGCAGACGGGGTGATACTACAGTGAAACGCTCGGAAGTCGTGCGGGTTAGCATCGGCAGTGCCGTCTCGATGCAGTTCTGTCGGTCGGTTTTAAAATCCAGCAGCGTCGACGCGGCGCCGCTGATGTTAACCCGCACAACTTTCAAGCGTTTCAGTGTAGTATCGCCCCGTTTGCAATAAATAATCCGTATCTAGTTTTTTTTGTTCCTACATTTTATTGCTGGAAACAACTTGATTGTAGATTAAAGTAGGAAATAGACCACACAGTGGAGACGAGATTAGAGTATTACGCAACAGATTGTATAATTAATAATTAATTTGGAGTTGTTTTCAGTCATCGCTTCACAGAATTTACTGTCGCCGTTTCCAGTTCACGCTCGATTCTACGATGTCGACTCTATAAAAGAAATTTACATTCCAAATTCCGCGTAACAAAATCCCACCGCCCATATCGGGTTTTAGACTATTCCGTTTGTTTTTCACCCGCGTCAATTGGCGTGAAAAAAAAGTTTCTCTCCCTCCCCCTCCCGGTATGATTTCAGCGAAAATCAAATATTCAAAAGGCGGGGCCATGCACGGGGTGAAGGGCGGCAGGGGGGATAGACAGGGTCTATTCACAGATCCTAGGGCGTAAAGGGCATAAAAAGAAAGGACAGAGAGCCCATTTAAACATGGATGTTGTGCCAATGTTGCGGGGCACGATCGGCAATTCAGGTCGGCGCGAATTCTAGGCCAACTCACCAGACGACTTGAGACTTCAAATATTTTTCATTATTTTCCCACTGCACTTTTCACCGAAGCTTTTCGCTCAAAATGGCGAGCGGATAATAACAATAATTTAAAATGTTACAACCAATAATTTATTTTATTGGCGACGCGTTGGAACAATTTTCGGTGATATTTGTCCGCCGGAAACAAAAAATAAATCTTTAATTTACCTAACCCTGGGAGATGAACCCTTTTCAAGATCCGTTGCCCTGATTTTCCCTTATCTTCAATATAACTTATCCCATAGGGGATAATTCGTTGCCGGAGGCTCCACTGTATATAATATGACGCTGAACGCCTTTATAGGTGAAATACTGGAAGGATATTCCTGTTCGAGGAAGGGTACAACTCCGAGTTAGGTTCTGTTAGGTGAAATACTTTCTCCCTTTCTTTAATCCGATCGATTTATCCTCTTGCCGAATCCACCCCTTCTTGAAATAATGCTCGGGTATTCGAGAATTATGCCGCGATCGGAGCGATATAGGAAGGGGAGCTCTGTGCGTGTGTGTTAAGAATGGCCGTAGAGACAAAAGAGGTGGAGGGCCCCGTTATCTGTATCTTGCGAGGGGCCGGCAGACCGTCGACCTCCCGGAATTTAAATTCGGGCCCTTTAGGGGAAAATTTATGTGGAAATGGGCCGGGGGCATCACTGAGCAGAAGATAAGGGGATGTGCACGAGACCTCCTCAGTCGATAATTTAACAGCCAGCCTTCTATCTTCTCCTGTTTCTACACTGTTTCTAGACGTTTGTTTATCTCTTGTGAACGCATCCGGCCGTTAGGATACCTATTGTGCATATTATTTCTGAAGAAAAAAATATTTTCTATAATTCGTACGTTTATCATCCTAATTTATTTTATATTGAAAGCCTCGTAAATGTGAACGGACTCTCCATTAGGTTTACTAAGGTTATAATAATGTTTACTTACTGTTGATGCAGAGTTTTTCGGTGCTTCTATATAGATAATTATGTGTAGGTTGGCCATGATAATAATTAAAATGTAATAGTAAACTTTCATAAATACGAAGGAACGAAGAAACTTCGAAAAAATCGGTGCTCCTCTACCTCAGAACCTTGATGTAACGTTTCTTGGAATAATCAAGAGAATTAGGTTCGCAGAATATACAAGAAACGATTTTTCCAATCTCACGGTCCGGTGTACCCGATTAGAAAGTCAAAGGACTTTCGCCTGACATTCTGCCCGATTGAAATTTTTTGAATTTAAAAGTCCTAACTGTACAAAGTTAGCCGGGGACGTCAAACTCCATCCAAATCTCCCTTCTTCCTCCCTCTTAAGATTATGAGTTTTTTGGCTGCGAGTTGCTCGCCGCGTCCTTCCCTATTAGTGTCTCCCCGGAGCCGGCGTCAAAATAATTTCGGGCCTAATTTCTGTCGGGGCGGGTTCTCCAAAGTTTTTAAACGAGGCTTCTCTCTCTCTCTCTCTCTCTCTCCTCTCTCGGTAACTTACACGAGTTGCAGTCTGCCCCCGAAAGTTCATTACTTTCAGGAGCTCCGATCCTCCGCCTCCTCCTCCATTCCTGGAACAAAAAGCACCTGGGTGGGTGTTAATTCCCTACTTGGTCTTGAGACTGACGTCTTCAGCGTACCCCCCCCCCCCAGCGGGCCCTATCTCGAACACTGGCCGCCTCCACGTGGCAGGACAGCGACATGGCGCTTTTCTTCGGAAACGAGATAACTGTTGGAAATATTACTAACACTTGGATTAAAGGTAACGCTAAATAGTGACCTCAGTACAATGCGACACTGTAGCGTGCTCCACCTGTAGCGGTGATGCGTATGTACCTGCTATCGAAAATGGCCGATAAAGTGCAGGAGCCAAACAGATTCATTCATGAAAAATGTTAGATCTGAGAAAGGGAGGGCGGTAAAACTACTACAAAATAACGCGTAACATATATCGCTAATATCGCTCTACTATTTTTCTCTTTATATTCCTACCATCTCACTCTTTGTTAACGGAATTTATTTTTCAAAAACAACTATATAAATATAAGCCAGGCAAATGACTACAGATGTAGGTTAATCTAAGCTCAGTGTAGGGCTTAAGGGCCTGACTGGAGGCGCTTCATCTAAATTATTAAATTAAAATGCGCAAGAATAATAATACGAAATAAAAAATGGTAAATTTGTAATAAATAAGACGTGGAATCTTAGAAATATAGGTGTATACTTTGAATGTATCTTGATAAAAAATTCAATCTAATTTATCTTCAGAGCTCTCAGTGGTTTTTAGTGGTCCCTAGATGCTTGCTTCCTTGAAATTAGTATTTACCGAGAGATCGCTTAAAATAATCTCTCTCAATTCTATAACGATAATTGAATAGCTAAATCGGCCGATTTAAATCTAGAACTCGGTAAAAACTCAAGTGAGCGGATCGGAAAACAGAATGGCCGTCGGAAGCCCGAAGTTTTAGGATGGGCGCCCGGTCGGGTACCTTGCCAAACTTGGGCATGCTAACTTTTCCTGCAGTGGAAAGATAGTGGACTCTGTGTGCGAGGGTCAAACGGAGGAAATTCACTTCCGAATTTTCTCGAATATTCCCAACGATTTCCTTAGGCGTATCTTTATTTTTTTTTTTTTTTTTTTTTTTTTTTTTTTTTTTTTTTTTTTTTTTATGATTCGAATCCAATTAGACTGAGGCTGTGGATTGTTGTTGGCGCCCTGAAAATATTTAATTTGTAGCGGAGTATTTTGTGCTGAACTCTAACTTGAGGACGTACTAGACTAGAGAAATTGAAACAAGTAATTATGTTTTTTAATTATTTAGACCTATTGCGGCAAATGAATGGCGTTTAATGTTTTGTTTTATTGACGGGATGCAGTTGATTAAATTAGTCAGATACTTGTTCCTTGTTCATAATGACATCCTTGTTAATGTTCATATATTCTTGTACCGAGAAATTATATTTTTAATTATTAGGTCAGTTATTTATCTACAGTTGTGAAAATCTCCAAAATAAAATTATTATCTATGTAGACATATCTTCGATAAAATTCAGGTCGCATTGAAGATCACATTACTTTCAGGAACGCTAAATCCCCTACGGTGAACAAAAAGCTTTAGCACGGCGTTAATTGCCAGCTCGGTGGAAACCCAACATGCTCAGCCAGCATGCGGGTCATAGCCCTATCCCCATTCCGTGTGTGTGTGTGTATGTGAGTGGTGAGTAGATGGGCTCCACCTATGCAAGAGAGAGAGAGTGAGAGAGAGAGACCGACCGCGTCCGTTGGTTTTAACACCTGGACAAATGCAAAATAGACGGGCCAACACCTTCACCCTGGGCCCTGGCAAAGTAGACAAAGTGAGGAGAGAGAGAGAGAGAGAGAGAGAGAGAGACATAATCCTTTGTGTGTTAGGAGGAGGTGAGTTGGCGAGCATGTGTGTACACAGCGATCTTATTAGAAGCGGAGAGATCCCAGACACCGCCCAAGTCCTCCAACACCGGCACCACATCTTAACATTATACAGCGGGGACACAATATATATTTATGCAGTGCGGTGGCTCTCACAACGTGTGAATGTGTGGCCTCACAGACCTCCCGGGGGTGGGGACAAATGTTTGTACTGAGGTCTAATATCATGAAACGAGAGTTGAATTTAAATAATTTAATAGTCGGGGTCGTGAACTTAAGGTTAGATGGAATATAACGCTTACTCTGGCAGAGTGCGGATATACGGATTACTGTGTACTGTATAAATGTAATAGTGAACATTCTCCAAAGATAGTCATTGTAGCTGAAAATGTGTACTGTTCACAAAACATGAACAAATATGTGGACTACCGTGTTGTTTTGTAATATAAAACCGCTACAACTATTTGCGATGCAAGGACTACGCTTTCGTTATTCGGAATTTATTTATTTAGTTTACGGAATATGCCAGTTGAAAATATCGTCGAGATATTGATACATCACTCGAGCTGTATATACTGTACGCACTCTTAAAAATTTATTAATAATAAATTGTTTATTATTATTACACTCGTACGTATTATAAATTATTTTACTGTACGGGGCCGCGCATATACTAGGCAGGGAATACCGGAGTGTATTGAGGGCTTAGTATTAGAGCGCCGTCCAATGTGTACAGAACAAGCGCCTGTTTCATTTAATTTCAATTTTATATAAAGTACATTGTTGAATGCAGCTAACGGGAAAAAATTTTAAAATATTAATTATCGTAATTCTATTCATTAAACGTTAAATTTAGTAATTAAATGATTTAAAGCATGAATGATTACGTTAAAGATGCACACAAAAAAGGGTAAATATACTGTTCGGTATTTATTTGTTTAATATGCCGGCACATTCGTATATATTCGGTAATTCAAATATTTAAAATTCGCGAAAATACTCTTGAAAGTTCTGTTTGTATTACACAATCGCCGGACTGTATAAATGAAAATTGTTACATTAGCGTGTTGTTTCTGCGAGTGGAATGGCGAATAAGGCTTTGTAAACTCTCCCCCACGCCTCCGGGTTATGTGGGATGCGCTTGGTACGAAATTCGGGGACTGGGACAAAATCTGATAATAGGGACCGCCCTTACTCCTCCTCCTCCTCCTCCTCCTCCTTAAGCCGGCCCAGATTTTATAAAAGTTATGTTTGTGCAAGAGACAGCCACGCCGGGGGCACACCACACACACGCACATATCGGGACTAATTTAAAATAGAATGAAAACAACCCAAGTGAGCGAAGCTTCGTACGCCGCTTCAACCCGGTTATTTGGCCGGCTCTCTTATCCCTTTTCCAAACACTAAGCCAGAAACAATGTCTTCTCTCCGATAATAAATACCCCAAAGCTAATTCTGTCAGGGATTACGTTTAAATAATTTTACTTTTTAACATTCGGGCTTATTCCCAATCGACATTATATTCCAGCTTTTATTTGAAATTAAAATTCTCTACTATAGAAAATGTATTTCATTGAAAATATCGGTAAATTTAAATTTGGACAATAATTTCGACGGTTTAAAATATGTCGCCCGTATAATGAATAATTTTGATCCAACAAATTAATTTTCAAAGTAAAATGTCGTGTAGAAGTAATTATGATAAACATTCAAATGTTTATCATAAACATTATAACATGATTAGGCTTTGCCATTTACATTCCACATAGATTAATGGGCCTTTTCTTCTACACGTTTAAACTGTGTAGGGCAAAGCAGTTGACATTAATCATCGCGACACAGAAATAACACTTTATATGTTGTGCGCGGGACGAAATGTAGAATTGGATATGGGCTGAAAGTGGGCAACGAGTATTACAGTAAGAGTGTGGGCGCTCTGGAAAAGGTTACCGGAAATTTCATAATGAAAATTATCAATGTACCTCTGTTCAAATTAGTTGGTAAACATTTTGCTAATCTCCATCCAGCCAGTTATTGTTTTTAATTAGAGTAGAAAGAAACATTTTACTGGGAGGTAGAACGTATTCATGGTGAATTATTGAATGGTCATGCGTTCGCGACTCACTGCATCACTTCCTTTCAAATTATTTTCCTTATTTTCTAACTGAAGGTCCAGCATATTCGTTTTCAATTTCTTTTCCTATCTGCAATTACATAATTGAATTAACACAAAGGAAGGTTTAGAGCTGCGAACCCTCAATTGGAATATAGACTAAATTCACTCATTCATATATTTTCATACAGTCGTACGCCTTTTGTTATGTTTTTATGGCTTCAGCTTGACTGAAAATGATTATAATAAAGAGAAACAATTCGGTGGAATATTCTTCTCCCATAAATTGCTGGCGCTGCGTGAAAAATTTCATTTTCAGGTTTTGTTTGCCCTTTATTAAAATTTTTGCAATCTTCAAACTTTATCCGGCCGGCGGAACGGCGGCAGAGGCGTATAGCGGAGAGGGCGCCAGCCGAATATAGGCTTCTTGTAGGTAAACAGAATAGTCGTAAAAACTAGATATAAGTCTAGCCTCTGTTAAGATTATCATCGATCCGGGACGGTGGTATGTTGCGTGATGTGTCCCCCGGCAAAAATGAAGCACTTCGCATGAATCCAGATAAACTTTTCCGACGGCTAAAAAATGGAAAGTCACGGAGGCCGTCACCTGCAATAGCTACAATTTATGAAAACTACTACTAGTTAATTTTATTTTTCACATCAAACCTGTGCGATCCCTACACTTTTTTAGTTTCCTCTATAAAATCTGTAGTTTCAGTAAATTTATTGGCGTTTATTTTTCAATTCGGTATACATTCTGTAGGTAAATATGAGGTTAGGACGGGGATCCACCAACTCCTCGATATAAAACATTACTCTCGAAATATGGAAATTTGCGATGCGCTACCAAAGATAGTATGAAAGTTGTTTGATTAATTTATTGGACACATTTAAAAAGAAAAAACATGAAAATTTACTGATTCACGTCGGTAGCATTACGTCAATATTATTTAGGCTCCCTCTCTTGGTTTCTCAACCTAATTCTGATGAAATGAAAAAGGGAAATCCATCATCTACTATCCGGACAAACAGTTTAAAATACAAATATGGTGAAATAGGCCAACGTCATCACGACTTTCATTCCAATATATTGGCTCGGCGGCCAAAAACTTCTTAAGCTCCTGACAGCCTTTTAAAAATTGCTGCCATTTTCCGGACTCTCGCCTAGTAAATAACTGTTCCTGAAGTATCGCGTGGTGTAGGAATTACTAAGAGGGAATATCGACGAAGTGCTGCACCATTTTTTTTAATAAAATTTATATCAGTAACTTCACGTCTCAACTTCGCTCCAGAAAAATACGGTCCATAGAATAACGTTGAAATGAGTCCAGGAATAAATGACAAGTATTGATGAGGCCATTGAAGCTACAGTTGGATTTACATGCAAGAAAATACCTTCTTTGAACCACTAATAAAATAGCTTGCAGAACGTTAGCACGATGAATACACAGGAATAACCACTAATTGAAACATTTTGTTCGTTGAACCTTCTTCGTATAATAATGTCATAAAATCAAGCTCCAGAATGGGACAAGCGGTCCGCGATGACGTCCAGCACACCGAAGTCATTCAGAGGTGGATTGACATGCAAAAAGATATTTTCTTTGAACAACGAATAAAAATGCCTCATAGAACGATTTAGTGAAATGTTCCGAAGTACATAGAATTTATGTAAATCATCTCCAGTTTATATTTTAACCTCGATTATATAAAAATAAGTCTATGGATGAGACTACACGGTTCTATTAGGGTGCTGCGAGATATAAATATCGAAGTTTCAAAAATTATCGATTCATATATTCAGAAAAATTATCGTTTAAATTTATATAATATAATATATACGGGTATATATACATTTTGATATAATGCAGAAATGATGAAGCGGCACGAGGAAATTCAAATGGAACTCGGTTAAAGCTGGGTTTCATTTAATTGAGGTAGAAGGTCAGGTCGGGGCAGAGGTAGGGGACAAGGGTATAGGGTAGTATGCAGTGAATTGTGTGTGTCATCCGGGCTTTTCCTGGCCAAAGGGAGATATGTAGAGGGGGAGAGGAGAGGAGGGGGAGAGGAGAGGGAGAGGGAGAGGGAGAGGGAGAGGGAGAGGGAGAGGGAGAGGGAGAGGGAGAGGGAGAGGAGAGGGAGAGAGCTCGGGGTGTTATTACCGCTATGCAATAACCGAGGAAACCCGGGGTCCCACGCCTCCACCATTTCCTCGGATCTGGGTCGAGCTACAAGTCAAATCTCCGCCCACTTATATCCCCATACACCCCCACCCCCCACCGGTCTATTATAGACCGGCCGGAGATCGAACACCTCCTACCACCTGAGCATCATCGGGTTGCTTTTAGGCTTGGAGAAAACAGGTCTGCGGAATTGAATGCGTAAGACGAATAATTGACGTAGATTTCGTCTGTTTCTGTCTCCTCTCGCCGGTTTCGTCTTTTGCTAGACCGGTCGATTTTGCAGACCGGTCTTTAATAGTCCGACAAAGACTTGAGCCAATTAACAAAATTCCAGTACAACTGACAGTGACAGTGCAGTGAGGATGCCCAAAAAGCATCCGCCAAGTGCCAAAGTGACTATCGCCGCTACTGAAGTTAGCGAGCAGCCGAAACCGGTCTATGAAAAGACCAAACCAGCGAGAGGAGACAGAAACACAAAAAATCTACGGTATTCCAACCCCTCGCAGACCACAAAACAGCTATTCTAAACGAATAATTAAGCCTCGGCGGTCATAAAAAGTATAACTGACATAATAATATTAGTTTTAAATAGTAGTTAATTGTTTTAATTCCTGCACGTAATTTCCGCTGAACTCCGCCCGATTCCACGACCGACACAAACACGAACTCGACGCAAGCCTAATCGAGCTTCATATCTTTCGAGGCACGTCCAGAAAAAAACGGTTTCTGCCAACATGAGAGTTCAATTACCCTGACTTCAGATTATACAGTAAAAAACCGCTCATAACCCCGATTGTGCCATGAATTTCGGACCTCATTTCAGTGTCGGTCAGCCGGTAATATTTCTGCCTGCTTATTTAGTAAATAATTAATATCAATAGGAAATGTCGAATTGCCTGAATTCTGTCAGATTGGGCTAATAAATTCGCCCTGTAACTTACAGATGAAAATCTGATCACCCATCATACTTCTTCGAAACCTCGATCCATCAAATCTGTACAATGGGACTGGATTGCGTGCAAAAAATCTGTCGTACATTAATGCAATCAAACCGGCAGTTTTAACCCGTTATGCTAAACGGGAAGATGTTTTCATTCCGAAAATATCAGTGAATAAAGCACAGGGACAATTACTAGCCGGTATTCATATAGAAATTCATTGAATACGACGGGGCACCGAATGGGAGACGTTGAAATATACTCTGCATCTCAACTCACGGCCCCTCACTGCGGTCTCCTATTCCCCTTTGTTTATTATACCGCCACTTTATATTGTTACAACTAAATAGCGGGTAGAGGGACATGGCTGTACTCAGGTATGCGACTCAGGTATCTGGTAATACTCTGTTTTCTCTGCCCTGTCGCCCCTATTGACCCGGTTAGGCCCCAGTTCCAGGTACACGTCCCAACCGTCATCTATGCTCTTCCTTTGCCCCTTTATCGGCACTGACGCTACCTTATATATATATATATATATATATATATATATATATATATATATATATACACACAGTGGAAATTGTATAACATGAAACCATGGGGAAGGAAATATTTTTCATATTAAACGATACATGCAAAATTATCATCCAATATTTTCGAATTAATAACAGAGTTTATTTGAAAATTTATACTCGCAGGTACATTGGCAGCCTAAACATTTTTACAAACTATAGTCTCAATACTTATAGCCTTAATAGATTCAAATAATACTCGCAAAAGCTTTTTTGTAAAGAAAATTCAAAAAGTTCAAAAAAAAGGGGTTGATGAACTCCCCGGTACCCGAATGACTATTTCATCAGGACTTAAGGTTGTGTAAACTTTTTATTATTCATGTTCGACACGGATCGCATCGTGCGCATATTCCCTGCCCGGAAATTCAGCTTCGAATCTGCTGGTAAACATCAGCATTTTACGAACGGATTCTCACGTACACGAATGTAAAGGCACGAAAAAATATCATCATTTTATTCCGGGTAGCGTGCTTGATGCTACGGTAAATCTGATTTTTAACATACAGGGGACCGTTGTATATAATGAATACAATTAAAATTATACAAACAGTAGATATTATTTTTAGGAATATTATTTACCGTAAACTGGGCGATACTACATTGTAACGCTCGGAAGTCGTGCGGGTTAGCATCGGCAGCGCCACTTGCACCGATTAACTAGCGCCCCCCTCAGTGTGGTGCGGAAATGTACTTAACTAAAGTTCGTTTAGTACACTTGCACCGATTAACTAGCGCCCCCCTGAGTGTGGTGCGGAAATGTACTTAACTAAAGTTCGTTTAGTACACTTGCACCGATTAACTAGCGCCCCCCTGAGTGTGGTGCGGAAATGTACTTAACTAAAGTTCGTTGGGTACACTTGCAACGTAAAACCAGCGCCCCACTAAGTGTGGTGCGGAAATGTACTTAACTAAAGTTCGTTGGATGCACTTACAACGATAAACTAGCGCCCCCTGAGGGTGGTGCGGAAATGTACTTAACTAAAGTTCGTTTAGTACACTTGCACCGATTAACTAGCGCCCCCCTGAGTGTGGTGCGGAAATGTACTTAACTAAAGTTCGTTTAGTACACTTGCACCGATAAACTAGCGCTCCCCTGAGGGTGGTGCGGAAATGTACTTAACTAAAGTTCGTTGGGTACACTTGCACCGATAAACTAGCGCCCCTTGAGGGTGGTGCGGAAATGTACTTAACTAAAGTTCGTTTAGTGCACTTACAACGATAAACTAGCGCCCCCCTGAGTGTGGTGCGGAAATGTACTTAACTAATGTTCGTTGGGTACACTTGCACAGATTAACTAGATTACTAATAATAATACAGCAAACAATACATTTTGGATCAACAGGAAACTTAAATTAGTAGTTAAATTATTAGTTAGTACTGAAGTAAAATTATTT
This sequence comes from Lethocerus indicus, assembly GCA_019843655.1. Classification (NCBI taxonomy): domain Eukaryota; kingdom Metazoa; phylum Arthropoda; class Insecta; order Hemiptera; family Belostomatidae; genus Lethocerus; species Lethocerus indicus. The sequence goes on from JACDQD010000007.1 coordinate 22,528,533, forward strand.
AGTTCGGAAATCAAAGTTAAAAAAGACGTAGGACGTGTAAATAATTATCGCGTATCGTGTACAAATAAACAGAAATGTTTTTGCCTTTGTACTTAACAAACCGGCGCCCCTTTGTCACGATGTGCACAAGTTTACTCATTGAGCATGCTTAATCCCTAGGATTAAGTTCTAGGATTTATAAGCTCAAGTTTCTTGTGCAGAACTTATTTGATAAGAGTAGTTGAGCAAACTCGCAAATGGCAATAAAACACGACTAACATGAAATTTGGTGATAATGCCATTTAAGTGCTTCCTTTTGATAGGGACTAATGCGTGGATATACTGTACGAAGAATCTTTCAGGAGCCAAATCTGATTCAAGTTTCAATTTATTATAAAACTCTTTTAAAAATATCCAGTGTGTGAATTTATAAATTACGCTAGGTTGTTTGTGAAGAAGTTTAGTATAGTTCTGAAAAGATGTTCTATAAATTACGAGTTATTATAACAGGGCGAAGCCTTAAAAAGTTCTTTTATCGGAAGGGTCTTGAAAAATTGAGATTAATGACTTTTTCGATTGTACTGGAGAAGCGGACTAAATACTTGTAAAGAGATCAATGAATAGACCGAAAAACGAGATTATAAACTCCTCGAATCAACTGCACGGAAGCCTATTGACGTCATCAATCTAATTCTGGAATTATCTAAATTCCAATCAATAGCGCTGTATTGGAAATTGCGCCCTGGAAAATTAAATGGAAATCAGATGACTAGATTGGCTTGAAATATCGAAGTGGCACCCGACAGAAATTTTAAAGGCGTCAGATTGGACTTAAACGGCATTTAATGGTATTTCAAATTGGCAGACTCTGGTAAAGGCTCATTTGCATGCCGGTTTCAAATGGGTGTCCACTGTTGTTCAGGACATTTATTGCTCGGGTAGGACGAAAATAATCACACCAAGTAATAAACCTGTTTGTGTTTTAATAAAAAAATGTTAACATTCCATGAAGTCGACAAAAACCTGCCGTAAGGTAAGACTATAAAGAAGGATTTTCCTGTGAGAGGGCGTGAAAGAGCCTATATTGATACCAAAAATTGGGGTCAACAAAAAACCTTTAGTTATAGTATAGAAAAGTATTGTTTGATTATAAATTTATTTCTTGACTAATATATTGAAACCTAAACATAAATTAAGGAAACGGAATTGCGTTTTGTCAACGCTATCCACTCCACCGAGTGTGTTCTACAATCGCCAAAGCTGCTATTGTCTACATATACATACTCAGAAGCGCTGTTTGATTCGTTTCCAACCACCATACACGATACGGGGACTGATTATCGCGAAATTACATTGGACGCACTCCGTATTATAGTCCGGGTTAATGGGAATTCTAGCGTAGGCGTTATTACAGCTTTTAGAATTCGAAGGTACACAATGTCCTCAAGGGTGTAAGCGAAGTTACGGCTTCCGTCCCTGGTGTCGATACCGGAAAGCCGGACGGATTCTCGATCCATCCGGTAAAGCCCAATATTAGGGTCGAATCACAAACGGTCTCTAGTCGAAAATTTATTCTGATAACATTATAATCAGGTTAAAGGACCCCCCCCCCCGACTGACATTTGGTCCTTAATAATAAAGCTAATGCCGAAATTGTGCTAACCCGAGAGCGGGGCGATGTGTTGAGTTGGCCAGAATTTCAAAAGCCCGAATTACACGGCCAAAGCAATTTAACCAACGACTCAGCCCTATTCCACTGTTTCTTATCGCTCTGCTTCCCCCAGTCTCAACAATATTCCAGTCGTGCAATTATAGATATTTAGTTATATAGCGACTTATTGTTGTGGAGCCCCTTATTTCCTATACCAAAATTGCCGTTCTCACTCAGTCAGTAAACTGAAAGGGAGGCGCGTTTATAAATTTTCAAATATAACCCACAAATCAGTATCGAAAAAATCATTCGTTGATTCCAATACACTAAGCAAAGCGTAGATAATTTTTACTTGTTATATGATTTATACCATCGCCACGCCCAAATAATGAAATAAATATTGAGTATATATTGGTGACTTATTCGAGGGAATTTAAAAATCGTATTTAATACATTGCCACATTTATCTTGGTACCGGAAATCGACTTATGTGGTAAACCATTAAGAATTAGTATGTATTTTTATTACACGATAGTTGGGACAAAATTGTAAGCTATAAATGAAATACGATTGAACACACCACCAAAAAACTAGTTATACGTTTCTTAACAATGTAATTTATTTTACATTCTATCCATTTTGTTCGCTATAACTGAAACCAGTAAAAAGAACAAAATACGTAGTATAACTAGATTCCTCGTGCGTTACTTGTAATGAGTGGCACACAAAAAGCCGCAGAGCCGCATCGGGATAATTGATTTAGAGTGTAATGGAATAAATGAATGCCTCTCTCGCCCCGCCTGAACATCCATTTAGAATTTATGGAACGTTTCCAGGCGAAAAAAAAATCCCCTCCCGATAAAAAGTTAGGTGGGGTTTGCCAACTGTTTAAGAACCGAATACTTATCCCGGACCTGGTGCTGGCAAAATTGGTCCACACTTACGACCTACATATTGTACTTTTTTTTGTTGGTAAAAAAAAAATTGACAGCGGTGTTAGAATGAAGTAATGAATATTCAGTTGTGTCCAGTGATCAATATTCGGGACGAAACAGAAGCTGTGCGAAACCTGAGCATTCGAAACCTCAGCAATTTGAAGGCGGAACTGAAAGCAGCGTTGTCACTATTGTTTCTGTCGAAATACGGTTTTTGTTTTATAGCGGGCGGCTTATCAATATTCAAAGGGCGCGCGTAAACAAAAAGAGAAAATATTTTTCACTTCGTCATGGCCGTTTCTGTCGTACATTCTGGAGGTGTACATTTTGGTATTACCGCCGACGGGCCCACTTCATTTCCGTCCCGGAACGAGCCCTGGTGGTCGGGGACTCCTCTTCTGACCGCTTCTCAATCTTTTACGCTAGGCTTAACACCGACAGAGCGGTCCGCACATGTCCTCCTACCGTCCGAAGAGCATGCCATATTTTGAATTCGAAATTGAATCTGTTTTAACGTCCGGATAGACTTGCGGACACTGTAGACGTCTTTTTATAGGCGACGCGACAGTTAATTTCCAGCGGTATGAAAGCAGGAATGTTTATCGAGCAGTCGCCTCTTACTCTCCACTTATTTCAACCCGCTTGCAGCCAATTTTTTTTTTCTGAAAAATCACGATCATAAAATACATTCCCGTTAATTGGCTGCAAGTTAAACATTGCCAGTAACTGTGTTTATGGGAATTTATAATGGACCACTTTTCCCTCTGTCTCGTTTACTTTGCTGTCGGGATTCAATTTAAGTAATTCGACGGGGTTGTTTATTCGAAAACTAAAAAAAATTGCTTTCAGTAGACACTAATTATAAGTTATTAACAGCCTTAGGTTGTGCTAATGCAGTATCTTAGTATTCGAAAGTATATTATTTACGGAATGTTGCAGAACATGACATGTTCTGTACTTGTACCACTCGCGAGCTGCCTAATAGGTGTTTTAACTGACTGATGAGGTGCGAACAGTATTCGAATTGTTACTAACTTGAGGTAAGATCGGGTAATAGTGTTGGGGCGACCTCTGGCACCAGGTGTTCAACCCCCGTTTTTGCAGCATAGTTGGGCCGGTTCCAGTAGGAAGGTTTTATTCCCTCCCCCGGGCGTAATCCCCCCGCCGACGTTTCGGAACTCCTACCGGATGTTCCACCGGGGTCCTACCTGAACAGTACCTAAGAGGATTAGGCGACACTCCACAACTTGGTATAGCAGAGTTGCATTCACTCTTCAGTCGGGCCCCGAACGTGAAACCGGGAACGGAATACCGTAAGACAGTAATTACCCCGTCCTCCTCAAGCGCGTTATTTATTATTACCGTAATTTTTAAAACGATTTATCGGTAGCGTTGTCGAGCGGACTAATAGACGTTGCGACTAGCGCTCTCTCCGTGCACAAAAGACCTCTCTCCCCCACCCCCGCAACGCCGCCCTTCAACCTCGCGAAGTGTTTCCTTTTCAGAAAATGCACTTTCTTTCGTATTTCTATTTCGGGAGGGCGTAAATCGGGTGATAAAAGCCACCCCCCGGTCGCTCGAAGGCAGCGGCACACTTTGCGGAATTAAATATTGATCTTTTCCCCTCCCTCGCACCCCACTTCTTCGTATGACTGGAACATTGTGAATACCACCCACCCCCCCACCCCCGCTCACCTACAATAACCCGTTCAAAAATGCTAGGATATGCGAAGAAAATATATTGTAACGGCCGTCCCCGCTTATTCTGTTTTATTCCTGCGTTCTTTTGTGACGCTAAGTTCTGGGGGTACCGAGCGGTCGCGGATTCCGTGAGGAGAGAGGCGGTCGACTGCCGCGCATTTTTCGGACTGTAAATCGCTTCTGACAATCCTTTTCCCTTTGTCCGGGACAATATAACGTCGTCCTCCTCCCTTTCGGAGACAACATCGTTTACGCCGGCGAAATAACTGTCTTGTCGAAATTTAAAAGAGAAAAAATCCTTTCCTTAAGGCAATAACGTTCTTGGGGGTGTTTTGCCCGACGGAATGATCGAGTTGACAACACTCAAGTGGTTTACAAAAGCGACATTTTTCCATTGTGGTTATTGTGATATCATGCTTTTATGTGGATTATACTTTGATGTCCGTTAAATTTTGCATTAAACTTTGAAAGCCGTTACGTTCGTTTCGTTTTTTCACGTGAAGTGTTCTACAAAAATTGGGATGTTTCAACAATTGTAATTTATCCTATTTTCCCTCTCTTTATTTTTGTATTTTCCTTTTTATATTTTAATGAATAACGGACTCGAATAATTAAAACTATAAATCGAGTATTGATAAGAATTGATTCATAGAGTATTGGCCGTTCTTGACGGCGTTCTAATGCAACACCCGCACTACACTTTAGCATTGCTGTCCTAGTATACACCAGCGCCGTTTAATAGCATCACCGTTAGAGTCTATTTTTTTCCTATCCTTTTCACTCCACACTTTTCACTCTTTTATAATACATACGTGTTAACTAATTTTATGTATATAATGTTAAAGGGTTTAGCATTTTTTCATCCACCAGAAATTCCTAAAATTATACTTAGAAACTGTGTCTTCGAATCCTGGAGGTAAATCGAATGTTCTTTGAACTGATCAAAAGAGAGCTATTTTCCAGTATATACTATTATTTTCCTAAGTTATTTTCCTAAGTATTATTTCCTAAGTCCTCTTAACACCAGTTTTGATGTGGGGCGGCTATGGCCTCCTTGAAAATGGTATCGGTGCGTCAAAAGTTACGCTCCCATCGATCGCTCGTATAAATAATTCCATAAGAACACAATATCTCCCATCTTCTCGAATGGATGGGGCGGCAAACACTGCATTGTTCATGAAACGAAGTGGCCATTTCTATCCGGAGCTATCGGTCTTAACCGCACACGGTGGGGTGGTCGGGTGGAAGCTTAAGATGGATGGTTCTATCTCCGAGTCCGCTTCCGAATCGCCGCTGACAGTTTTATAACCGCTTACTCACGGCCCATCCTTCAGATTATTGACATCTACCCTTATTTATGAAGATATTCCACCGTAATATCCACAGGATATACATAATGTCATGATTCGTTCATGAACATCGAGTTGGAGGTCGTGAAAGTTTTACTACCGGAGTTTTCCACTTTCCCCACCACCGGCGCGTAATAGAAAAATAGCACTCAAAATTCAAATGCTAAGTAGGCTTTCAGTGATTGCTGCCAAACTTAAAATAGAAAATCTTGGGCTTAACAATAAATGTCGTTATATCTAGTTAATTTCGGCGGGAAAAAATTTCGATTGATCGTGTTTTATCGATCGATCGATTGTACAAACATTGGAGGTATTCTGATTTTATTCATATAAAGCGGAAATCAACTTAATGAAGGAATAAGGGAGACACAAAAATACATTATGGAATGACGTAGCCAAACCTCTTTGGCTTATGTTTCAATTTTCAATTTTTTTTTCAATTCCAATTATAATGTAATATATTTATAATAAATTTAATAATATATTTAAACCGTCTTTTACAAGCTTGGCTCGCGAGTAAATCTAATATGACCGCTGTTTGAATCCTGAAACTTTTGCAACTCAAACTGCGGGATTATAAATATCGGTAATTACGGTTGAAGGTTCGATACACCTGTTAACACAGTGATTGGTTTTTTGCATGGTTAACCACATCACGGTACAGAGATTCGCACCGGTCACGATAGATCGAACCGAAACGAGGTAATTCGGCACGATCATGAACGCTATTCGGTTTTACGGGGAATAAAATTCTCCCCGTTCTTTAATTAGTTTCGTTAGCGCCATTCGCTGTTCATACACTGCGGGCCGTTTGCGCCAGGCGCAATTTCATTGGCGAAGAAAAAGTCGATTTGCCTAAGTGGTGAGAGCTCTAGGGCCCGACCCCCTCCCGCCACCCGCTGGCTAACAAGGGAAACCTCTCAGGGGGAACAGGAAGACGAAGGGAAGTCCTGGCTCGAATTACTAAATAATAATGACACGGACCCGGATATAGCCCCGGTCTCATTCAACATACAACGGGCCCTCTCGAGTTCGCATTAAAAGTTTATAGAAGTTTTTAATTCTTCAGTAACGAGGGCCTCGGAAAGTTAGCTTTGGGTTCAAAGAATAGCACCCCGAGGGAAGCGGGGGTGGGGTGGCGATGAGGGGGGAAAGGGGTGTAAAGGAAGAATTGAATTGCAACAAGTCCTTCTTAGCAGTGTTTCACCTCCTCCTCCTCCTATTCCTCAAGATGAAATGGCAGGCTTTCAAATCGTCAATCCTACAGTTCAGCAGAGCCGTAGACAACACTTAAAAGTGTTTTTATTTGTATACGACAATTTAGTCAATCCTTTATTCATCGCAATAACTTAAATGCGCGAATTTTCGATATCACGCGTCACGAATACAGTGGAGTTGGCGGAGGAGACTCTCTTTTCACATATTCAACTTGATGAATAACTGTTATACCTAATTAGTGTACTGAAGTTGGAATATCTGTTATGTGGTCTGTCAGGAATACCGTAGGTCTCCTAACCTCCTCTCGCCGGTTTTGTCTTTAGCTAAGCTGGTTTCGGCTGCTCGCCATCTACAGTAGATGGCATGTTGGTTGGTATTGGGGCGTCCTGCCTGCCCTTGACGTTTACTGCGCGTTTAAAAACTGAACTTACACTGTTTTACTAGACAAATTGTGAAATTTATTTTTATCGGAGGGAGTGCAGTGATGGACGGACGGCTGAAATCATAGCCGGTTGACTGTTTGGTCCGCGGTGAAATTATAGTGGGGTGCCCCAGTGTCGCCGGCGGTTGATGGGAGGGGATGGGGAATGGGGTAGTAATGAAGATAAACGAGGCCGGCCGGCTATTCCCTCCTGTTTTGTGCCTTCTTCCGACGGGCCGAATGAGAAAATGTAGAAGTGTTTAGCGGAGGCCGCTGCCCAATAAGTAGACCTCGTTATCGCCATTGCCACGACAGGCTACCGGCTCCAATCCCGTCAATCCGCAAATACCGAACCCAAAACATTTCCAGATCTATCGATCGAAACAAAATTGCAAAACATACTTTTTTATAATTGAGTGTTCTACTTTTTGAAACGTATGAATTACAGATACCGCTTTCAAATAATTCAAATAATTTGTGTCCACTGTGACTTATTTTGAATTATCGTGGGTCAGTTTTCAAAATGTCACATGTTTTCATAACGACTTCAATTTTTTTTTATATTAAATCGTCTGTTATGAACGATGATAAGAATGTTTTTTAAAATATCTCTGCAAATAATATTCCCTAAAAATTTAGTCTCGTTTAGTCCCGCCGTGAAATCGAATCCACAAAGCGACGGGATTGAAAAACACGAGAATATCGATCGTCCCTATTTCTTTCTTATTTATATTAACTATAACGCAAGTTTTAAGTTCATCGACCCTACACGAAGTACGCTGTATGTCTGATGCGGGGGATTGCATTAATTAATGTTTTTTAAGTGGAAGTTTTGTATAGCGCATGTAAGGCGCAATACGATTTTTATCGCTGTCATTTCCTTCCTATTATACCGGGTAATCGTTATTCACCCTGCCCTCTAATGGGTGGGTGGTGAAGGCTGATCAAAGCCAAGAAACCTTAGTTGGGCACTAACAGCCGTCCAGAGAGCCTTTGTTCTGCGGTAACTCAAAATACCGTTTCGATCGCACACTCGGTCATTCCATTCTGCCTCAATATAGAATCGTTTGTGTCAGGCGCAGGACAAAGTCCCTCCCGGAGAACACGACCACGGTCAAGGGGCTTACACGGCCCGTCGTTTGTCAGCGAAGACGGCCGCCCCAACCTTAGTCAAGTACACTTTACTCGTAGGCTCACTCGATTCTTCCCCCCAAATTAGTTTTAAAGTTTGTTTATTCCCGCGAATATTAGTCCTCATATTAATTTTAATTACTTACCATTCCATTTGACCTTTTATACATACACCATTTCAATAAATATGTAATAAGGCACACAGGAAAAAACCTTATTGCCACACTACCGGAAGAGTTTTATTCGAATGATGTTTTTCTAATTATATATTTTCAACTACAATTTTGATAAGTGATTTCGTTGAATACGACACAAGAATGTATAATAATAACACGTTTATTGTGTATAATGTTAGGAGTATACGACTCTCGAATTTCATATTTTAAACCGCAAATAAACCTCCTCGGCCAGTTATAACATCCAGCCGCATTTGAAATTATACCTTTGCGATATTTACAAAGTCGGTTCAAACTACTTCAAAGGTGTCGCGTCGGATGACTATGCCTTTTACGCGACCGAGAAAATTCAAATCGTAAACAACTTCCCCGGTCCCAGTTACTACGCCGCCTACTGTGTAAACGCTGGGACGGAAGTAAATAGATTCGATAGGAAACTAATAGAAATCGAGGAAACGTCTAGTGCACGGGTTCGATGAAATATGTGTGTGTACAGGAGCGGCGGCCGCCGCCTCCTACCACCGGGGCCTGTGTGTACATCAGGGAGTTGGATTAAATTTACAGATGAAAACCTCTCGGGAGCCGGAAGAGGATAGAGAGAGAGAGAGATGGGGAGTTGAAGAGGGAGCTAGAAAGAGGGAGAGAGGGAGGAGGGAGAAAGAGAGAGTGAGATGGGTAGGTCGGGCAATCGATTTGGCTGCCATATTGGAGGTTGGACCAGGACCCTACCCGGCTTTTTATTCCTCTACCTTTTCTCTAGTTCGGACCAACGGGGAGAAAATAGTGGATGGAAAGAAGATAAATTCCCTGACACGAATATGTATATATATATATATATATATATATATATATATATATATACACATTTATATATAAATGGGCAGGGCACCCAAAAAACCCGGTGTTTTTTGGCAGGCACCGAATCGATCTACCTCTCTCGAAATATTTTTGGAACGAAAAATTCTTTAACTGACCAATTGCGAATTTTTCTGGCGTACAAGTATGAGACCACTGTAACGGTCGTATACTTTAGAATAACTCTCGGTAATATTGATAATTCTTGGTTACTTTAAGGTATACTGTCCATTTTTGAACTTTTTTGAATAATATTTTCCGATACGGCCTACCTGTTTCCCGAGTTGTTTTCGTGCCGGTGAATTAGCAGCATTCCAATCATTGGATATTCGAATTTCACCGACTGTTTTTCCACCATCTCTGATAGTAAGCAAAAATCAACTATGACGCCGAAAGACATGTTTTTATTAATATTTGTTTCACGGCTATATCAGATGCTACCGATAAACAGCCTTTCGGTTAGGACTTATGTTATCAGAATTCGTGCCTACTTTCCTAGAGGAATTAGTATCGAAAGTTGTCTATTTTCTCGTCATATTCAGCAGCAAAGCCAAACCAGTCGATTAAAATGTACGAAGATTACTACCTTACAATAAATATGTCCTACAGTCCCTTTCGTTGTGTCATCCCTTTTCCTAATTTCCGCTCTTAAGCCGTTTCCTGAGTGGAAATAACCCCCAAGAAATTTACGACTAATAAAATACGACCAAGTTTCGAATAATGGCCGAAGTCAATTACGAATAATGGCTGTACACGTTTAAATGCGTCGTACATTCTAAGGCCCCAACTGTTCAATGTTTCTATTCAATTCGCATGCTGGCAATTACCATAAATCCGGACGGGCGTTTATAAATTCGCAATTTATAACCCGACAGCCGTGTTAAGTCGAATCGACGCGCGGAAATGTACGCGTCGAAGTTCGAAACATTATTTCGAGGCGTCGTCGAACGCCTCTAATTGGATACGGTGGCGTAATGCGTTTTAATTGGGCGGTGAATTCGAAAGGGAAGCGATTAACCGGTCAAGTGGGAGGCCGGCGGAATGATCAACTATGAATGGTGTAGCGGTTTATGGAAGTGGACGGCCCCGCCGGTATGGGTTTACGATGAGAGACAGGGGCCGGCTTTACGGCCCGCCGGCTCCGATCATTCAACACTGATGTTTATAGCGCGGTTAAAACTGCTTAAAACCGCTCCTCGAACGGTTTACTGCCGGCCGTAAACTCGAATTTCCTACCCGGAGGTCTCTCGAAAAACCCCGAGCCGAAGGCAACCGCCACAGAGTCCCGGCCGAGTCAGTACAGAACCGGTAACCATACCTGTGCCAAACCTACATTTTATTCCTTTCCCCTTCGTTTTATGGCGTTTCGCTCCCATAAACCAATATTTTAATCTATTATATTACTCGATACTAGCGTAATCCATTATCCGATTACACCATAGAATCCTTCGGTGTTGAACTATTTCAACACCGGAATAGGTGACATAGAAGGAATAATAAAGAGACGAGTTAATTCGTACTGACAATGTTCTGAATCAATGTTGTCACTCTATGATTTGAAATTGTGTTAAGGTGAGTGAATGCGTTTTTCAACCGATGTCGGCTGCAGTGCTGCGGCTACGCGCTTCTCAGCTAGCCTCAATTTCCCGGCGTATCTGATCCAACGAAATGGTCTACTTTGCCTGTGGCGCCTGCCTCCGGCGTCGCCCGTGTTCCTGAAATCTATCAATTACCCGGCCAAATTGACATGGATACACCCGCCCTGGTAATTGGCTACCGGAGGCGGAGCGGAATTGAGGCCACCCCGGGTTAGATGGGGAGGAGGGTCACCCTTTATACGATTATAAACAGGACAATGATTCATGAATTGACGCTATCTTGAATGAGTCGAACCGGCCCCGCCTGTAATTACATCGGCGCTGGCTACACACTAGCTCCACCCTCACCGACCCCCAAACAACCCTCTCCAGTCACCTCCACATATCTGTTAACCTTCGAGTCTTAATGCGGTTAGATATTTCCTTTAAATTGCGAACCCTGTTAACAGCTCGTCGTTGAGGCTAAATCTAAATATACGAAATTAACTAAATTTAGGTCTGGAAGTATAAAATGTTTTTCTTGAGCTGCACACGACTACTGGGAGAACGACAATAAGAACCAGTTTGCGCATTGTATGGGGTATAGAAAACAAAGTTATACCAAAACGAAAGTACGCTGTTTCTGCCATGCTGTACACAGCTCCGGTCAAAACCGTAGCATTTTTTCCTTCGTTGCATATTTCTTTATTGCTCACTGCTTAAAAGATGCTAGTGGGAAGGCGATAAGGGCGAATTTTTATTTGAGGGAAGATTTTATTAGGCGTTTATGAACTCGTTTATATACGAGTATAAAACATGGTGTATATCTATAAATCGTATGAAGTTTCGCAGTTTTCGGGAATATAATCTTTTTTGGCCTAAAATCCCGCCCGCTTTCTTTCCTCGGCTCGAGTAAAAAATGCCTCGAGTAGATCTCGAAGACGGAGAAGTCTTGAAATTAAGGCCTCCTTGTGGTAGAGGGTGAGTTTAGGGGGAGGCTGTCGGGGCGGCGGTGAAGCGTAATGGGCTAGGGGATGTGACGTGCGACCCACATTCCAGGAAATGGGGTCCCCCCAGATTGCTACAAACCTATTATTACACAGAGGCAATAACTTGGACTTTTCTCCCCCTCCCTCTCCCACATTCTACAGGTTTTTGTCGACATTTATTTATATAAAATCGTGAATTATCATTTCCACCGATATTGAGTTTATTTCCGGTTCCTGAATGCCTGAATTCTGTTCCGTAGACAATTGAAACTCACAGTAAATTAATACTCAGTTTATATTTAGTTAATTGTTTCCTATGATAACTTACGATTCTTATTTTAATTTATTTTCCCCCCTTCGAAGGACCTAACCTACCCGAAGGACGGATTTTTGGAGTCCAATTCTAACCACCAACTTCTCCAAATTTTAAGTGATAAATATTTAAATATGGGGTCCGGAATATTTTAAAGATTTAAGGAAACAGTGACAAATGAGCTCCCGGGCAAACTAACGATCCGATTCACTGAAATGGGCGTTAGCTCTATATATTGCAAAGACTCTTTTAGCCATACTTTTCTATTCATATTAATAGAAAATAGTAACGGCGCATGTACCTTTGTTAATTGAACAATACTACCGAATATATCTCGAATAACATTATAAATAATTGAAACTATGAATCTATCTCAATAACGTTGCTGTCTCTTTTGTACAAGCGGGTTCATTTGTAAACACATAGAGGTTTACGGGGAGTACGATTGTAATTTTCTAAAGAGTTACTGGTGAGAATAAAATGTTCTGTTAACCTCGGCCTCCCAGAGTGGTCTGGAGTACACTCGTGGACGGACTAAGCGAATTGAGACCGTTATACAAGAGAAAAGAAATCAATTTATGATGGGAACAGGTCTATAAAATAAATATAGACGATATTGACAAAGCGGGGAAGGCGAGAGGGCGACTCGTATGGCGAATATGTAAATGGTGTAATCGCAACGATTGTGTTGCAAATGTATATCACTTTCCAACAAGCTGTCCAGTGCACGCTACTTTTCAGTTGAGTGCTTTCCGACTCCATTATATATTGACAACGCAGTGGGGTGGCGGCCTATAATAAATCACAATACATGTTTTATTCGGGCGACAATGAATATGAACATTTAAAATAGGAATACGTAGAGATATTCAATGTGGCCTTATACTATTCTTATGTCATAATAGATGTTTTAATGAAACTATGGCCAATAGAAAATAAGTGGTGGCTCATCGGGAACGAGGCGGGAAGGCGAACAACCCCCGACTCTCTAGTTAAATAATTGACCGTACAATTAAATAAGATTAGTCTGGGGGAGTTTTCTTAACGAATCGCGGCGTTAATAATGGACTTGGGAATGACTTGGTCCAATTGAATAATTAAAGTAAAGTTGTGTAGTGTGGGTTCACCTGGTCGAAACTGTGTTTGTGTGTGTGTGTTTGTTTTGTGTGTGTGTGTGTGTGTCCCGGGCGGCGAAACGTTTATCTTACCCGAATTTCGGGATCCGCCCCCACCCCGCTAAGTTTCGCCCGAAGTCTCGGCTCAGATCCCGCGCTAAATTTGTTATTGGGGGTAGGATTTTGGAATATTATCGACCTCGTCAGGACGCCGAGTAACTAACACCCGTGGTGGGGCGGCAGTGAGGAGGGGTCGAACGAAACTCAAGTCGCACCTGGCATAATCTCACGACATTAATTTGAAATTCAGTTATGCAATTATGCAATGAGAATCCGCATATCGGTTAATTTCAAGGCGCCGACACTTCTTAATACGCCACTATCCGCGGGATTATTCCGCAGAGAATATCCAATTCTACAGACACGAAAACTGAAGCTTGTACGCGCCAGAGTGAAACCATATATCAGGCCATCAATATCGGTGTTTTTATACCCAAGAAAAACAAAAACTGGAAAAGGAGGAGAAAAAAAAGTAATGTCCTCGGAGAATAGTAGGGGATGTTGGAATTTATAGAAAAGACTTGGACCCAACAATTCTCTTTCGCTGTGTAAACATCAATCACCCACCGATTTAGGACAGTCCCGCTTTTCGGCGCCCCAAAGAAATATCACTGTAATTCTCAGGGCACACAAAAGAATTCGATCGATATTTTTGTCTACCGCTCTACTCCCGTGACATAGTGTTCTATAATGTAATTTCGTTTCGTAATGAAAACCGTCGTTTAGGGTTCGGAAATACGTTCGATATTCTGAACAATCCGCAACGTCGACTCTCACAAAAACCCCATTCGACTTTAATTTAAAAAAAGCGAAAACAAAATCGCGGGCTCTAAAAATATAAAAACGGGGCTAAAGCTCGAACCGAACAACGGAAAAGGCTGTCAAACAATGGCGAAAACAATACGAGTCGAAAGTGAGAAAATGCTTTCTGGTTTGGGGAGGAAATTGTTGAAAGTTTTAATACCGGCGTTGAACAGCGGCCTTACTGAAATAATTCCCGCTGAAGCTTTTCGGTTCCCAACTTTTTCTTTTCGCTCGAGATTTACTTTATTTCAGATTGGGTCTGTGAAATTGAAGATTGCCAATGCTGAGCGCGCTCTATATTTTTAGCTACATGTTTCATTATTCTTGTCTATACGCCTGTTACAATGGTAATAGTCAAAGAACTATTACCATTTCACCATAAATATTATATCATAAGAAAAAAAAATAATATTTAACATAAAGGATCGACTCTTATAAAGTAAATAAAATGTTCATACGATACTGTAATAAAATACAGTCGTTAAGGATTATTATTTATCGTAAACGGGGCGATACTACACTGAAACGCTCGGAAGTTGTGCGGGTTAACATCGGTAGCGCCGTGCAGCGCTTTTTAATTGATACCCGCATATTCCGTAAATGTTGGCTGTTTGTTTTTTATCGAGGCTAGCAAAATGGCCCATTCCTATTCTTTTAATTTCTTTCTAAATTCTGTAGGCGTTTGCGGGATTGTGTTTTCATCAGTTCGTATCAGCGCACATCGTTTATATCAGTATCCTTGTGCAATTTATGTTGTCCGTACGATTTTTTCTTTTTTTATATTATAAGACGGTTTTCTAATATCGCTTTAGAGTCTGTTTCATATTATGCGTTCATTAGCTTGATTAGTGTCGTATGGACGAGACAGTATTCTCGAGGATTCTCTGAAATTATTCGGAAACAGAATTCTCAGATATGAGAACGTATCATACATTATATAGAATCAGGAGTCTTTAGAGCGAAAGGCTAGAGATCGGAAAGCTTTTTTTTCCGCGTGACATCACATGAAGAAACCGTTCCACCGCCGATGAAGTTTTTTTTTTAGCAAAAAGACATTGAGAAAAACTTTATCTCGATACTTCGGATAACTCGTGCAGATAAGTCTGCTCAAACACAGAATCTGTCCGACCTGACGGCTGTGGTCAAAGATAAGCCTTATCAAAACCCTCAAAATTCAACGATCTACATATAACGCTTCGGAGTTTGTATCCGACCGTATAATTCGCGTAGACCTTTCGCGCTTTCCCTTTCATCATCCCGCTCCGACGGAATCCAAAATTCCTATTCCCTGCCCTCTCATGTAGAATCCATCCTCGCTAACACGGCCCCCAATCTACCTAACTCACCTATTGAAGACCCCCCCTTTGATCCCCGCTAATACCTAATATAAACTCACTCCAGGATGTGTTAACGAGCATTTGTCAAACCACTAATTAGTCGCCGTATTGTGTCGTGAAACGAAACTTATCTTCTGCATCTACAAACAATGCATTTTCACGATATAATATATATTCGATGTACAAATTTAAATTCTAAGCATCATCATCAAATTTTCGTACATCCAGAATGTGATAACTTTAACAAAGAGAGGGTTTTATTTTTTTTTTTAAGGTAAGACATATTTTAATGATTATCTTTGTATTACTGAAACATTTAATACGTTCAACTTATTCCTAAATTATTAAACGTTAAGTTTTACTTTTGAATATATTTTGTGAAAAATATAAAAATGAAAATTCTCTGCCATTTAATTTTCCTATTCTAATTGGGTATACTTGGGTATACATTGAACGCCTGGCCTTCTTATTTTTAAAATTACTCTTCCAATTTTACTCGCGCATTTAATTCATTTACTACTTTTATGTTAAGATAGACTTAATCTTCTCTGCATTGTAAGTAGCTTTCTGTCACTAATATACATAAAATAAATAAACGTATTTTTGGTATTCTTGCCGTTATTATCTTATTTATACGTGCGCATATGGAAGCTAATTAGCTTGACCGGGCTCTGTAAAAGATCCTGTAAACAAGAATGCGATAACGTATTTAAATATTAATTTGCGGCGTACCCCTGTTCCGGAAGAGGGGGCGGTAATAGAATTTAAATTATTTAAAGTATTTATAGGCTTTTGCTTACGTGGAATCCCCATACCCTACTCAAAAGAATCGAGTTAAACTGCAAATATGGAATTCTAACACCATTACTAAAACGGACATCAAAATTGACCTTAAGTAACAAAGCCATATTAAAACCGATATGGACATACGATATAGAACTATGGGGTTCCACCGAAACATCCAACATCGCTCGCATCCAGAGATACCAATCGAAAGTTAATCCTTAATGCTACCTGGTATGTTTCAAATCACACAATCCATAATGAACTAATAATCCTATTACCCATCCATTATCCCAGCCACGACGTCTTAAACGCCACTGGCCCAGAGATCACCTCGGACAGTAGTTAATTCATGTCAAAAATTGCCATTATCGGGTGATTTCTTTATCGAGACAAACAATTGAAAAATATACATGTGTCAATTGTACTTATAACTGTAAAATTTATTGTGCAAAAATAAACGGACAAAAGAATAGGCCCTTGCATCGATTTAATGCCCGCGGTTTGTTTCAAAACAGTGGGTTGGAGTGGGCTATCGCGATTATTGTTAAACAGGTTAGTGCCGCCGGGGGCATATGTCATGAATCAGATGAACTGGTGAAGTGGGGGGCGGCGGGGGCGGACAGGGTTTATTCATTGAGGAGTAACGTCATGGAGGGAACACCGGTCGATACAACAGGCAGGCTCGCACCCCCTACCTTTATAGAGCAAGGTCACACCGCCTCCCTTATCTAACAACCCCCCTCCCCCCACCTTAGACAAACAACCTGTCTACACCACCACCACAATAGAACCGAACACATACACACGGGAACCACTATACTTATCAATAGACCACTTGTTAACTCCCATGGGCCAAAGGGTGGTTATTAGCTTCCCCACGCTCCTGTAGGACATAGTTACTGAGATATGAATAAATTACATTTGAATTCCAGCATTGACCTATATGTCCCTTTTGTTTACTTTCTTCATTTTAACATTAGGCAGGGTCGTGGCTATGTCTGACTATATATGTTAATATATTCAAATTATATATTTATATATTTTATAATACACACACGAACATACCACATAAAATATTTCTCTTTAATTTCTCAGAGTACGCGAAGTAATCTGATTCTGAATACGGGGCGACTAATACTACCCCGCAATACACTCTGGCTGTGCCGGTTAGTATCGTCAGTGCCGTGTAAGTTTATTTTCGTCCAGTGCCCTCCTAAAATATTTAACCACGAACAACTCGTGGTTAAATTTAATAATAAATTAAATAATAATCGACTTCATAATAAATGAGCAATAAAGGATATAAAGAAAAATAGAAATTGAATTCTCGGTATCCTCTGTTTCCATCCGTGAGAGAAAAACCTCCACGTATGTGTGGCTATGTGGTTGAGAATTTCTGTGACTTTTAAATGTCTATTTTAGCCCTCCCAAGTTGCAATTAAAATTCACCGCCAGGTTAATTAGAACCGGAAAACTATTTAAAAAATAATTAAATAATATTCGGAGTTTTATGAGTGTCCACAATCGTGCTCATGATTGCGGTCAACTCCACAGAATTCCGGTCGAATCGAAATCACGCAACAATAAAAAAATATGCATAAAAATAAAATGCAGAAATTGAATTGATATGAAAATTCCGCAATTCGTACATTGCCGGGGGGTGGGGGTTAATTAGGTCACATTTGGCGGGCGCTCAGCTGGCTCCAATTAATAAATGAAGCGGAAGATAAAAAATATTTTGGATCGGGTTATTTTGGCACAGGTCGAGAGGGAGAGAGGGTGAGAGAGAGAGAGAGGGGTGAGGGTGAGAGGGTGGGAGATTGGGTTCGACGTGGAGGATGGCAGATAGCAGCACTTTGCTGCAATCAAACCCGGCACGTACAATCGATAATTCAATCTGATGCCGACGCGAGGGACGCAATTAACCTGACGAAATTTAGTAACCCTCCCGTCCCGACGTTGAATACGGCCCCTAATAAGATTAGGATATTGGTTCCCGGTCTAAAATGTGGAAGGGGCGACGTTTTACGGGGCGGCACAAAATTCGAAATACGTTTTACGCCGTCGACGTTCGCCGTGTACATTATCGTTTGTCGCCCGTGGGAGCAGATTAGAAATATATGAAAAGAAAACTTAACGCAGGTTTTATTCTCCTTTTAACGGAAACAATATAACGTTTTCGGTGAGCACCCAAACACTATAGGATTCAGGGTGGTGGTTAATCACCTAATATCTCAATCCCGAGATAATACAAAGCAGAGAGTAATTGAACGAATAATGTTGCGATAAATACATTTTTAATTCTATAATAATGAAAAATTTGATTAAGCGGTCTTCACTTCTAAAATGTACTGGAAATGGCACATAATGAGGTGTCGTACTAAATCATAACCCGAATACCGACGATGTGTTTTTCAGGCAATAAAGGGACAATGCATCTAACTTTCAGGAAACAAGTCGTAACCTTTAGGAAACTTTTTCATTTTAAAAATAATTTTAAATTATTCTTACTTGCAGTCAGTGTCAAGTAATTTTATGCAAAATAGCGACCCAACAGTCTGAAATCAGAAAGGAAACAAAAGAAATGGCTATTTATACAAATTTCCCTAGTTTCAATACGCCCGAATACGTAAAATCTTGTTTCTATTGTTTCGCCTACTTCAGGTTTGCTGGAAACTTATCTTTCGATTAAACTTTTGTTGAACTACCGTTGGCCGCTTTCCCATTTCTTTATATGGAACTATATTCACTGAAATAATGAAATTTTAGTTCCACTTTTGTTAAAAAGCGGGTACAGAGCCAGGGCCCTTTCACGTTTAATAAAGAAGCGGCAGTTTTATACAGTCAATGCAATGTTAAAACGAAATTGGCTTTACACAATTTACGATTGAGATTTACGATAAGGACTACAAATTGTGGTTGCCTGCTATAAAGTAGCATCACTCGTGAATTCTGTATTGCACTCGGACTACAATTCTCGGGCGGTGGACCGAATTTCGCTTCGATTCTAAAATCTCAACTGATTGGGATAATGTTATTGGAAAATCGTCGGCATACAACCCGGGTTGAATAAGTATAAGGCATTGTACCAATCTCATTGGATTCTATAAAAAAGGGGGATATTAAGGTAAAGCGAAACGCGAGGAACCGCGCCATTTTCAAGTCCGAAAATTCCGTTTGAAGCGATAAACCTTTAATTCGAGGGGTTTCCAATAATTGCTAATTAGCCCGAGGAAATATTAGCGCCGACGTCTCGTCTGATCTCCCCTCGCAATCCAAATCTCTTTTTCATTAATGACCGAGGCCCGCTCTTCGTTTCATAGCCCTTAATTACTTTTTGAGCGTCCTCCTTCCTCCCCCATTGCTGCGGGGGCGGGGGGCCTTCCCCCTTGGGGCAGTTGTTCCCTGTAACGGAAACAAACGGAAACTAATGGCGCGTCAAATGCGGAGATCCACTTAGAGGGCCTGACGAAATAAAGAAAGATATTCCGCTCTCTCCGCGAAGAAACATTTCAGTCCAATTAAAACGGGGACAAAACGCGTTCTGGAAACACGAGCTGAAAAACAAGTACAAGCTCCGGTTGAATCGATTAGCCTCGTACTTGGACTGGGGCCAGGGCTCCGCATTATAAAACGGAATATTTCCGAAGTAGGAGTTACACAGAGTTCCGTTCAAAAATACAAGCTCCGTTATCACCGATGTCTTTTTGTCTCGAAATTCTAGTCGAGTAAACTTACTTCAATTTCGGTCTCGGTTTCTGTTTATTCAACATTTCGTCTGCCGACAAAGCGCCCTGTCAGCACTGAAGCTCCAGACCAAATGGGCGAATTTTATTTGTATATTTATAATGTTTTATATTATTATTATAACATTCTTATACTCACGTGGAACCCCCAAACGCGACTCAAAAGAACAGACCTCAACCGCAAATTTGGACTGCTGAGACCTCTATTGAAAAAGACATCAAAACTGATAGTAGACAACAAACTTAAAATATACAAAACCATTTTAAAACCGACATGGACTTACGGAATAGAGCTATGGGGTTCCGCTAAGAAATCCAGCATCCAGAGATTCCAATCAAAAGTCCTTCGTACCATCGTTAATGCTCCCTGGTATGTTTCTAACCGAACGATCCATAATGACCTCAACATACCGACAGTCGACGAAGTCGCAAAATCAAGCTTCCTTAAATTCAATTCCCGCCTCTCTCCACATCCAAATCCACTCGTTCAGTCCCTTTCCTCTGTTTCCCATCCATTATCTCCCCCGCGTCGGCTCAAACGCCACTGGCCCAGAGATCTTCTTAGCCCGAAGCCATAAACTGTTCATGTGGAAAAAGTGCCATCATTGGGTGGTCTCTTTTATCGAGACATTCATGTGAAAAGAAAACACTCATCAGTTGTACCCATAACTATACGTAGTTGATTGTACAAAAAAAAAATGGTTAAAAAAAACATTATTATAAATTCGTTGCGGCCAATCACGAAAAAAAATAGTAGCGCGAAAAATTAATTAAACGAAATGAGAGGAAAAATTGACGGGACAGAAGCCGCGCTCTCCCAATATTCGGTTGTCACTGAGAAGTCAGGCTAATGGTGACCGAGCGGCATCATCGGTCTAACAAGTTCCTCGGTGGACAACGTGATTTCGGCAGAAATATAATTAGTCGAATTCAAACAAAGTTATGAAACAGAAATCGAAAATAGTTCTTCCTATTGATTTTTGTAGGGTTTTTTTAGGTTTTCTCATAGCTTAAACGTTTAGTTGTGACAATACTTTAGAGCTTTTATTTTTTGTTCCGTCCAATTATATTCATTCTGACAATTCTCCTCCTTTTCGAAGTGTCCCGGAGCGTCGCGCCTGCTCCAATGAAACACCGATAGCATTCGAAGATAAAACGTAAAGAAAACAAAATTCGATATATGATAATGAAAATGTTATCTTTCGGCTATAGTATAACGAGGGACTGGAAATAAATTAAAAGATCTATTAAAGAGGTAAAAAGTAATATAAGTGGAGGGCGGCGTAAATTACTGTGGGAAGTGGATGTCGATCGGCGGCCTAGATCAAGGGGGAGGAGGGCGTAGATTTACGAGTTCCGCTTCCACACTTTCGCACCTGCCTTCTAGACGGAGAAACTTTTCCAATTTTATTGCGAACTAACCGTTTCCAGAACGGGTCGTTGAAATGAGCCGTTCCGCTCGACCGGTTCGTGTCTCTCTTCGTTGAACTGGCGAAAAAGAGGTCCATTAAATTATAAATTGCAGCTCGTAACCAGCCCCCGGTCATATCCTGTAACATCAACTGTCCTGTAAACGATTAATTAATCGAATTTTATTTTTACAGATTTTCCTGCGGTTGAAGAAGACCCTTACGAGTACTCGTGGCGGAATAAAGGTTGGTTGATTCAATTTCAGTAGCACAACTGCATGATTCTTATACAGCTGTATATCCGGACGAAAACAGTGGGGTGGGTAATTCAACGCGGCTAGGTGTCGGGCTTTCAATTATCGCTAATAATACCGTTCGGGAAAATTACTTCCCGTTGAAAATTGTTAATCAGATACCACCGTCGGGCCTAATCAATATTCATAACTGCCTGACACGGTCAATAGCAGTTCATTAGCCCTCCGATTATACCGCACACCAAATTATACTTAGCGTCGGATCGCTTTCAACGTACATTGGGTTATTTAAAACCGGCCTGAAATCATACATTTTGAGACCTGACATAATGTAATTTAATTTGAAAGCGAAATTGTACGAAAATACGTTGACCGGGATTTAGTTTTTTAATAGCACTGTCTAAACCGATCTATGAGTTTATTTAATAGAATAGGGTCGGCGGCCCCAGTTTCGCTGAGCCAGTCTACACGTTCCGACCGTAGCCTCAAACCGTCGCGGGATGTAAATAATTTATTATATAAATTTACCCTTCGCCCGCTCTGATTAACGTAATATATTCATTTAGTATAATGGCTGCTTCGTACTACTTGCTGATATGCATTCACTGTCAGCGTTGGGCTTTCAAAGCGCTGAATATTAATCAAATGTATAAGCCGAAGCTGGCAGAGTATTCGGTATATATATTTTCGATAGTAGTTTGACAACAATGTTCTAAATCCCGGTCGTTTGTTCCTTCCATCGTCGGTCAGCTAATAATAAATTCACAATGCTTTATAACAATGTAGTAGTCGATGTAATGCGTTCTAATAACGTCTATGATAATAATACATATCGTTGTTTGACTTTTAACTCAATCTGTTATTTAAAAATTTATGATTTTAATGGTATGATTTTCTGATATGAAATGTTAACGTTTTTGATAATCACAATCCTTCGCTATCTCCAGATCAGTATTCAGAGTCTGTCCCAGCTAATAGTTTTAACCGACCTTTTTAATAGAAATGATTAAAATAAAAGTGGAATTTCGCCCAGTTTGGTCCTAAGCTACAGCTATATTGTTCCATCAGTTAACGCAGTGCATAGGTATAGTGCTCCGGACTGCACTGGCACTATAGTAACATAAAACAATCATAAAAAGATTTTTACAAAACCTTTTCGTATTCGGAATGCTACTGCCTATGCCAGTAGTCGGAGAGCGGTTTAACATCGAGCGATCGGTAGTGGAAAATCGTAATTTAATTTCATTCATAAGAAGTCCATGTAATAAGATGAGAGAAGAGATTGGCCGTACTGATTTTGTTTTTCAGCCCGGATCAATTCCCAGTTACGATTCGGATGGGGGTTTTTTTTTCCCAATACCGATAACGTTTAGAGCGCCCATTTCCGAGAGGATATCGAAGTATCTCAGTTCAGGCAGTAACGAGGGTATTCCTATCACATATGCCAAGCTATCGCGACGATAAATAAAAAATTTAGGACTATTCCAGAATTTTTTTTCCAGTCTAGTTTATCCTCGGGATTCAGCGTAACCTTATATTATTTTGCGTGTTTCGGCTGTTGCACCCATACCCGCTCAAAAGAATCGACTTAAACCGAAAATTTGGACTTTTAAGACTATTACTAAAATGGACATCAAAATTGACCTTAAGTAACAAACTCACAATGTACAAAGCCATATTAAAACCGATATGGACATATGGGATAGAACTATGGGGTTTCAAGACATCCAACATCGCTCGCATCCAGAGATTCCAGTCAAAAGTCCTTCGTACCATCCTTAATGCTCCCCCTGGTATGTTTCTAACCGAACAATCCACCATGACCTCAACATACCGACAGTCGACGAAGTCGCGAAATCCCGGTTCCTGAAGTTCCACTCCCGCCTTTCTCCTCATCCTAATCCACTCGTTCAGTCCCTTTCCTCTCTTACCCATCCATTATCCACCCCGCGTCGGCTTAAACGCCGCTGGCCTAGAGATCTTCTTGGCCCTTAGACCATAATTGTTCTTGTGTCAAAAGTGCCATCATCGGATGGTTTCTTTTGTCACGATATGAATTTTGAAAAAGAAACGGCTGTTGCAGAAACAAGGATACAGGACTTCTTCAGGATGCTGACCGCCAGGCGACAGGAGGGCCTCGAGCTGGGCATACCGCCGCCGAGGCACAGGCCCTACAAGCCGTTCGGCTTCTCGCCCCCGGAAGCCAACCCCGCCTCCTCGTTCGCCTTCTCACCGCCTCAGAACAACCCGGCTAATTCGTTCGCCGTACCGCCATCGGACGAGAGATTTTACCAGTCGCCGAATACCCTCTACGGTAAGAACACGGATAGTATAACATACCTGTTTTGTGGTCCGCGGGGCTGGAATACCGTAGATTTCGTGTGTTTATTTCTCCTCTCGCTGGTTTGGCCTTCTCCTAGACCGGTTTCGGCTGCTCGCCATCTTCAGTAGCGGTGTTAGTCACTTTTGATGCAAAGTGGCAACCGTGCTTTCGGGCATCCAAAGTGCCAAAAGTGACTAACACCGCTACTGAAGATGGCGAAGCAGCCGGTCTAGCAAAAGACCAAACCAGCGAGAGGAGACAGAAACACACGAAATCTACGGATAGTATAGCTCAGAGCCTATAAGAGCGAAATTCATCCCCTTAAAGGGAATCACAGTTGGATGATTAAAATTTTATTTTTTTTAAATACATGCATTTTGCAGGAAATAAGTAAAACAAATTACAGAAAAACAATCATCTTGTTACCAGAACTCTTAACATTCCCATCACATTACAATTGATTTTATTAACAACGTAAAAAGCGATTTAAAATGGAAGAAATTGTAAAGTTTGATTTTAAAAATACAGCATTTTATTACGGTCTTACGATTTGTTTCAAAGACTATTTCGGTAATTTTTTAAAATTCTTTATTTAAAACCTTAACCATGGCGCTAGTCATATCGCCAGATATTTATGCAGTTTGATCTTTGGTAAGGAAAAATTTTCCTGATGTAAAATACAGTAGATTAGGATCAATTGTTGTTGGTGTAAACGGAAACAATGAAATACCCCGTCGATTTAACGTGGATTTAACGATAGTCCAATAGAACTGCATCTGCACGGCGCTACCGATGCTAACCCGCACCACATCCGAGCGTTTCATTGAGTATCTTCGCCCCGTTTACATTAAATATTTCGCTATATTTTACAATTTATTGTTAGAATCAAGTAGGAATGTAGTTTCCACACCGTGCGGACCTCCAGTGGGAATAAACTTGTCCAGGGCTCAATTATTCTCCAAAAATAGGAAGAATCTGGGACATATTCGACACCTGCTACTCGAGGTTAATCCCAACAGTTTCACGCAATTTTACGGGAAGTTAGATAGTAATAATCCCAACCCATCTGTTTTGTTGATTTCAAGTAATTTGAGCCTGAGCCCTTCTTCAAAAACCGTCCTTATTAAAGACTTCATTCAAGGGCTTATTAAAGAACGCCTTGAAAAAGTCATCTGGGTCTTCTCTACTAGATGAAGTGTCGACGCTGTCAGTCCAATATACGATGAGTTGGACGGTCCTATTACTCTTCCAGAAAATATAGCTCAAGACAAAGGCTCAGCCGTTGGCGCAAAAAGTGAAGTTGAATGTCTTTTACCGCCCGTTTTTAAATTTAATTTTCTTACCCTACTTCAACGTACTCGCGGCTTCATGCGGTGGAAAAATCGTTTAGAAGATAATTTTCTGGGAGCGCCTCATGATTTGGAATCACAGGAAAAGGTATTTAATTCCTCCATAAATGAGAAAAGTTTCGAAGGAAATAGATTTGCATTGAATCCGAAATTACTCGAGTTAATGAAAGGTATCACTGATAGACTCCTGATGGAACTTCAAAACCGATTTCAACGGTCGAACCAGTAAATCCTTATGCAAAAGACGAATGGCAATATCATTCTGGAAGTATTTTTCTATAAGGAAAATTTTATAACACCGATATTAATACGGAAGATTCGAAAACGGTATCGAAAACAGCAGAATGCTCTCGTCAAAATTAGAATTTCATAACTTTATTATAAAATTTCGATTTATATATTTCCCAAGTTAAGAACTGCTGTTTAAATACTATTAGCAAATATTATTCAAATACTTTTGTTTGTTTTATTGCGCAATTTAATGTTTTACGACCTGTTATCCCATGTGGATTAATTTTGATGATTTATTATTATAATAACATATTAATAGTAATTAGTGCAATGACTTGTATTGAAAAAAATAAGGTATTTACTGGAATGAAATTCTTCCTTAGTCTAGAACAAATTATTAAGAAAAAAGAAAGAAACAAAATGAACAATTTGTTACTTCTTTCCCTTAAGCCGATTACGATAATTCCCAGATAACTGGGAGAAGAAGTGAAGGAAGGAGAAAAAAGTTGTTAAGATTCCTTTTGCTTCAGGAGTTTTCAATTATGCGTTTATTAATTTAGAAGAATAAAACTCATTAATCTTAACGAAAATCGTTATTTTTTTTCATTCTTAAACCTAAAATATATTTTTCTTTCAAAATGTCGTAATTACGAAGCGGGCACTCCCGTTTTAATGAATGTACAGTAAGGAATTCAAAAGTATTTAGTGTAATTTTATATTCAATTTGGGATTTTTCATGATTTATAAAAACAATCGATTGAATGGCGAATCAGAAATAGAATGTCTGGTAATAATAATCTTAAAACTTAGTTCGTGATTTAATTATTAAAATATTCTCGCAGCCAACGAAGCATCCTGTTATAATTTCACTGTGAGGATCTGGAGTTCGATTCTCCGATGATGGACAGAATTTTCATTCATTTGGAAAAATTTGAATTCATAAAAAGGACTTCCGTAAAAACTGGTGGCCGTTATTTTTCCGTAACAAGAGAGTGCGCAGAGGTATGCAAATATGAATTATTGTTGTTTTGTTCAATCAGGCGAAAAAGTTTTGGACAACGTGGAGAACGGTCAAGAGACGGAATCAACAACGCTGACAAATGCGCAAGTTGTGACTCCGCAGGCGGCCGATTCACTCACTGCTGAATTTCAAGCTGATGAAGCTTCATCCCCCCAAGTATTCAAGACACCCCTCATTGATTTCAACGCCACCAAAGAGGACATTATATTCGTTGGTAAGAATAATGCCCGACAAGAGGAATTTTAAAATCAATTAAAACTGAACTAATGCAATAAGATATTAGCTAAACTGGTTAGCAAATAATAAAACGAATGCCCCAATATAAATATCTACTAATTATGGGTAGCATATTTTGAACTTTGTATTAATAAATTACTGAATCAAAAAACATACTAATAAAAGTAACAATTATAATTACAATGTAAATGCTGGAACCTCTATTTGTAGTGAACAAGATAAGATGCAACAATATGAAGTCATTAAAAACAGTTATTACAATTTTTTAAATCAGGACTTTTAGTTCAAATAATTTTAGAAATGCTACCTTCAGAAAAAGATTAAACTTAATGGTCAACAAATTAATGCTATTCCATACAAACTGATATTATTCAATTTGGTGAAATTGGCCTGTGTGTCAATTTTTAACCTTCAGTTATTTAAAAAATTTTTATAAGTCCACCTATACACACCGTGGGACCCTTCTGTTACTGAAAATTTAATCATAAGTATGTGGATTCGTAAATATTTAATTTCAATCGAGTATAGAATGATAGAAAAATTAATGTTTCCAATGCCAAAGCTTTATAGAGCGACAATAAAATATTTTTGCATAAATCTCACTTAATGTTTGTGTTAAATTATATTTCTTTTTATTCAATCTTACAGTTCAACTTTATTTATCTTATAAAATGTATTTGCTCCCTTTTATTTCAAGCAGTTTTGCCATAGTCATTGCTTTTATCCTGTTCTGAACAATTAATGAAATGGCACAAATATTAACTCATAAAATGGAATTAACATTAAAATTAATTCGTAGCATAGAATCACCAGTGTCATATTCAATTGTGAAAGTTGTATTGTTTTAGTGTCTAACCTAGAAAAAAATTCTTTTACAATTCAAACATTTTCAATTCTTTTTGTAAAAAGTATAATATTTGTGTTCACAGCTGTTGTAGCTGGAAGCAGTGCAGCTGTTGTAGTTGGAGTAGCTCTCCTTGGATATGGATGGTACAGGTAATCATTAACTGATTTTATAGCTTTGAATGATTTTTTTATTAAATTTAAAATATTTGCCAGATAATTTACTAACTGACATATATCAGCTGATGAAAATTCACCTGTCTGTTTCATGCTAAAAATAATATTAAGATATATAAAATTCATAAACTTAGGAAGCCTATAATATGAAATTTTAGAGACCTATATTTAGGTTTTTTGACCCATATAATATTTATCTATTAAAACAGGTGTATTGCTGGTACATCTGATTGTATTGCTTGATACTAATTAATTATTATAATTCATTATATAATAATTAATTTTTAAAGTGTTGTATTCATCAAGTCAGGAAAACTATAATATGAACTGAATTCAAATATAAAATAAAATGAAATATATTTTAATATTTTATGTATCTGAATACACAAACTAAATTGCCTTGTAAATATTCTGGTCTGAATTTAGAAATGGAATCAACTTTAGAATGTACTTGGCATTGTTTGTGGTACAAATATGTGGTATATATTTTCATCATTCAAAATGACCTTTCCAAAATTTACTGACCTTTTGTGAGGCCACAACTCTGCATATGCAAATGATGTGCCCTGCATTTTCCCTGTTTTCAGAATAAACCCCAATAACAACCGATCAATACCAGTTCTGTATTGGTATATTAATACTCTAAAAATTTGACAAATTATACTCTAAAAAATGTCAATTACTGGTGGAGCTGTACCTATTACAATTTCTGATCCTTACCTGCAAATTAAACATAATTTTCAACTTTATCAATTGAGAAAAGGTATTTACAGATTTTTTAATATCATTAACAAATTAAGTAAGACTAATAAATAATAGCTTACAAAATATTCATGTCCTGCATTCCAATTACTTCATGCATACATAAAAATATCAGGAGTTGGCCAGCATTGATTGACATTTTGTTTTATTATAACATTTTTATTTATAACATTCTATTCCTAATAATACCCAGAATTCAGAAATGTCTTGTAAATTAATCACATGTCCCATCTAAATATTAAAAAGAATGTCAGTTTAAGCTTCATTCTTGATTTGCTTAAATTTTAAAAATATTAATTCCTTCAGCTAAATTAAAATATTCATTTTCATATAACTATGAAATATATTATAGAATATATATATAGCATTAAAAAAATTCAATTAAAAGCCATAATGTAAAATATTAATCATATATTTTATTATGATTAAATATTAAAAGTTATACTCCAACAATCTATTTTTAAGAAGCATATTAAAATATTTTTGTATTTATTTTAAAGTGGAAAAAGATCATTAGAAATCTATAGATAAAATAATTTCTCTATAGAAATTGTTTTAATTCCCACCCACACCATAATACAGGAGACTGGTCCTATAAAGTTTTCCATGTAGTTTTCTACAAATTTGCATATTTTAAAATGCATGGATGCTGAAGTATTATATATTTCAGTATTGATATTCTCTTTTTCTATCTTCAAAATAAAAACAAAACATCATGTCAGTACAGGAATCACCTATTTAATTTTTAATGAAGATGACATTAACTTTTTAAATAGGTTGGTTAAAAATAGTAAGGACACCTGAATGAAAGTATATTGTGCCACCCCATTAATGTTGAAATCCACTAACCTTCACCTTCCTTATCTTTGTTATTAAAATCATGTCTTTGAATTTAAAATGAAGATAATAAAGCTAGGTGAATTATATTTTAAAGCCGCCTTATGAAAAGCACATGGAAATTTCCAGCTCTAAAATTGTATATGTCTGGGATTATTGGGGAAATTCATTCAGCATAAATTGTTAATATTAAATTACAGTTTAATATTTTTTTAATCACATTTTTTTATTTGTTTGAGTATAAGTCGAAAATATTTTAAATAATCTTTAATGTGAGCAACTATTCTTTTTGTGGTGGTCCAAGACAATTGATAATTGTTTGAATAACCTCAATATTCTTTCTTTGTTAAATATGGAGACTGAATAAGAGGGTCAAATATTACATTTCAAGAAGATGAAAGCAGAATGAGAACAAAATCATATTTGAAATTAAACCAATATTTAATATATTTTACCATGTTGTATAACTCTCTATTCCTAAACAAAAATATTTATTATTGCAATGATATTTAGTCATTTAATCATTTGTTAGCAAGAAAATAAAGTTATGAAACTTCGGGATCAACTAATTCTGTCAGGTTTGAGGCTTTAATTCTTAAAACTACATATTATAAAAAATTACATATTAACTTGTAACAGAAACAGGAAGAAGGGCTTTTGTCTGACCAACCGTTTTTATATCAATTCTTTCTGATTCAGATTCAAATTCTTTCGTATTTATGCACAAAGATAAAAGTGAATTGTGTATAAACCGCGCCCTGTTTATTCATGAAGGTTCAATGCGTTTATTCATAAACACCCCGTTGCGGGAGCTTGGGTTAAATGCAGGGCCCATTTGTATTCCGCTGAAGTGGAGGAAGAATGGTGGTCCGCCGAGCGTCTTTCCCTTTTCTTTTCGGGGCGCACTCCTTCCCGTCCGGCAGTTTAAGATGTACTCTCGGGATTAGATTGTCCCCTTCCTCCCTCTCTCCATCCCTCCCTCCCTCCCTCCCTCCATACCTGGTGGGGTCTCCATCCCCTGGTCCCGGCCAAAAGAGGGCTTTGCGTTTGATGAAAGTCTATTTCATGTTCGTTGCACCTCCCGCACCGCCAGTGCCAGTGTCCCGACCATACCGTCTGGCTCCACCCAAGCCTCGTGTATTATTCATGAACAGGAGTAAATCTAGAACCGCCGCCCAGCAGAGAGTCTAGCCCTTTCCGCTCGCTCTGCCCCACTTTTTATTGCACCGCAGCTCTCGTAAAGTTGGGCAAAGTGTTTCGGGACGAATTTAGCGCGCCATTTTAAATTCAACGACAGCGGACATAAAGAAACCGATCCGGCGGCATTATCTCTCGGCGCCTGAATAATACCCGTTTTAAACCCGTTTGAAAACGGTTCGAGGTATGCTGTGCGCTCTCGGCGAGGGCTTGGAAAAGCACCCCTAGCGCTAGTGGCGGTCCCACATCGCCCATTTTGTATTAAGCTAGTCCGTTTTCGACATCTCAGTTTGCCAAATGCAGAGACATACAATTGTTAATTTGCATAATAGTATAAATTTTAAATATGAGGTTGTAATGATTAGTATATTAAATCACACGATCTTAATAGACCAAGTTTAATTCATATGTTCGTGCGCACTGTAACATAATACTAAACTCCCCAATTTACACCAATATATATTTCTTGGGCCTATTCTTCTAGGTTTGCATTTTTCTCCCAGATATACGATTGAAGGCAAATATTGATTTTATTAATTTATTAATAATATTTCATTGGGCGTATGAAAATTTCCCCTTTATTGGATCATTACTTTGATTATCTGATCGTTTACTTATGGTTTTACAAAGCTCAACACAATGAAAATAAGTTAACTGAAACCATTTGCTCGCCAATGGCTATTGACAGGATCTTCATCAAGCCGATAGAATATAATCACGTTTTTATTTGTTTTATTTGATAATCGTTCTTTAAGTTCTTCGAGCATTACGGAATTGATTCTAAAATTCGATTATATATTTCGCCTTTGATGTTGCTCAACGAATTTAGGAATTTACGCTTCGGATTTCGTTCATCAGTGAACTTCAACACGGGGTCTTCTTGGAGGAGTCGAAAACTGGGTCACGTTATGAAGTGGTCCCTTCATTTCGCCCCGGTCCGGGAGACGTTTAGGTATCTGGAGGTTGTGTAGAAGCGGCTGGAGGGATGGTTAGGTAGGGGGGGGCATTGTGTAGGCAACGCGGGGTCACTTCAATCCGCACTCAATAATGGGACTTCATTCAATAAAGCTTCCACCGAGCCGTTGTCAAGCACGCCCACGCCTAAGTCCCTGGAGGTTCTCAACTTCAATGCCTGTCGGGAAGGTCAAATTCTTATTCAATCGAATTTTCATCTCGGCCCTTCCCCCACACACATCTACATATGGCGTCCCCATTCCTAAATCCGACATACGACGCGGGCGCTCAATCCGAGTTTATCGAAATTTTCCGGCTGGTTCAATCGCGCATAATATTATGAGCCCGTGCAAAGCACTAACCGAATTCCTGTTATTCGATATATATATATATATATATATATATATATATATATATATATATATATATATATATGAGACGATTCTCAAAAGTGTGACTCACAACAGAATCATCAATCGGACAAGTCACGTGACCTGCGATGATCGGAAAAAGTTATGATCAATGATGTAATCCTAATGATTTATGCGAAGTGGTACGAATTCATTGAGAACTCGTTTTTTTCAGCATGATTTGCGTAATCAATCTCCGTTCTTGCTTCTCTTGGACACCTGAAACTGAATAAAATAGCCTGAGGTCTCAGTCGAATGACTAATAATTAGCTACGATGATGAACTCTATAGTACCGACACTTCTGGCGCAGAATGGTGACCCATTATATGAAATATAAGTTGTGGGGGTCGTTAAGAAAGAACCTACAGGCTACAGGGGATAAACGAGTGAGGGGAGACAACTTCCCTGAAAGTTGGCGCTAAGCGCCCAAGTTGGTTGGTACCGCCAGGTTCGTGGCCGGAACGGGCCGTGTTCGGGATGGTTCGGGTGGCAAAAGGATGGCTCGTTAGGGGAGGCGCCCCGAGAGAAGTGTGTGCTGTACTACTGTAAGCGCAAATGGGGGCTTAAATTGAGCCCGCGGTGTAGTTTCCAGTAATTACTGGGCGACACAAACAACTAGGTTGTCGCCTACAGTCTTCTTACCCGGGGAATTGGAGAACGTCTAACACAATTCAGAAATGTAATCAGACGTTCGATTATACTCCGAGCCGCCTTACTTTAGATTAAACGCGAAATATTCCCCAATCCAGGAGCTGGATTACGTAGAAACGGACCAAAATTGTCATTAAATTAACAAAGCGGTGAAGGATTATTACCCCGAATACAATTCTAGTTATTGGTGAGGATAAAGGAAGTTACCTGTTTACAATGCGATCATTACAAACTCCACATTACTGACTGAATTATAGGATCAGTTAATGTTAGTTGAAATATTAACGAAGAGTCCAGTGCTATAATAAATAATTGACTTTATTTTAATAGGTATTTTAAGATTGTAAAATCGTACATTAAACGATTGATTAAATTATTCGTGAAACATCAAAAATATTGTTTGATCAAACATACTATGTTTACGTTAAAATATATTTCTGTATTTAAACAATATGTTAATGTTATTGTTAATGTGATAATTTATACTGTTTATTTCTGATAAGTCTATACTTTTAGAAGGCAAAGCACTGGAAAAAATTGTTTCTTAGCTCGGAGGTGTCGTACTCAATGTTGGGAAAATAAGATTCATTTGCGTTGAGGGAACAAATCAACTATACCGGTTCGAATCGCAGTTGGTAGTTTCCGTTGTAAATTGGGGTTAGGCGGGGTAGAGTGAGCTATATCGGCAGTTTGCACCTCGGCCAAGAAACCACCGACCCTGTGTGTGTACTTAGTCGAACTTGGTCCGCGCTAACTTCGCCTGGCGCTTAACACAACCGCACCGGCCTTATACCGCACTTCGAACCCCAGCGCCCCCTCCACCACTCGCAATTTCACTCCAGTTCCAACTGTGTCTTGAGCTTGAGCCCAGAAATGAATTTACGGCCGACTGTTAACCACGATCATGATACTTTCTTGTAGTTGCCTTATACCACCATACTGTGCAAGTTGGACAGTACTTGTGGATATAACTGTGGAAATAAATAATCAGCGATTGCAATATATTCATCCTGGTGATAAATGAGACCTCTATTAATTATTGGTTATAATAATTTTCTTTATTCTGGGTATTCCTCATTGCGTTATCATCCGTCTGCCTTTACTCCTTTTATTAATAATTTGTTTTATTTATTTTTGAATTGAATAGCTAGATTATTGCTT
The DNA here is from genome assembly GCA_019843655.1 of Lethocerus indicus. Classification (NCBI taxonomy): domain Eukaryota; kingdom Metazoa; phylum Arthropoda; class Insecta; order Hemiptera; family Belostomatidae; genus Lethocerus; species Lethocerus indicus. The sequence continues at coordinate 22,562,493 of JACDQD010000007.1, forward strand.
GTTCTTTGGCTTGTTCAGGAGAAGCGTAGTAGTAACTAACTGACCTGTTTGCGGGCTTTGACCTGTCTTTGACGAGTGGCAGAGTTGAAGTAGTACTCTTTATTGAGGTCACAGACTACTTAGGGCCTCATCCACCCTCACCACCCACCATCCACTTTCAATGACCTCTTAAAATGCAACCGGGCTCAAGTTCACCCTATCCCGTTACCTTTCTTTTCCATTACTACACGAACAACAACTTCCAACAATGAAACAGTGTTTGTTCGCCCCGGCTTAACTTCCAACATTCTGTTTACGAATCATGCTCACCAGCCCCCCTCCTTTTTTTAATTCTCTGGTCCATCGTTATTTGGCGTTTAGTATAGGTCTAATCAATCAATAATCTTAAATTATAAATAATCTTAACCTAACGCCTTCCGGTATCAATTATACTATCCTTCAGTACACCGAACGCCTTCCGCTTTCAAGTTATACTATCCTTCAGTACACCGAACGCCTTCCGCTTTCAAGTTATACTATTCTTCAATACACCGAACGCCTTCCGCTTTCAAGTTATACTATTCCTCAATACACCGAACGCCTTCCGTTTTCAAGTTATACTATTCCTCAATACACCGAACGCCTTCCGTTTTCAAGTTATACTATTCCTCAATACACCGAACGCCTTCCGTTTTCAAGTTATACTATTCCTCAATACACTGAACGCCCTCTATTTTCATGTTCTGTTGGCCCCGGAGCCAAACTTTCATACATGACATTCAGACAAGAGTGAATCTTGTGTAGAAAGATGAGAAGTATCTTAAAGGAGAAAAATATTTTCTACCATTTAAGATAGGGTACGTTATATAAGTACGCACAATTTAAATTCCTCTGCTATTGCTCAACTCCCGCGTTACGCCCCGAATAGAACGTCGTTGTGAACCGGCAATTATAAAGGGAGAGGCTGCGAGGTTTAGGTTTTGATCTCGGGGTTTGGGTTTGATGATTATGCATACGGACCCTCCTTCCCGGCGCGCGTATTCAATACCTTTGCCTACTTGAGCCCACCGCAAACGGAGAGGCCCATTCGGTTAAACAGAGCCACATCAGAGGAACTTGGCCGGCAGAGGGGAACTTTGACGCCGGCTGTGTTATTATACCCGCCTTCATTTCACACCACGTGTTACGAACCTCGTTTTGAATAGGGCCCAGAGCGTTTACAGTGTACGTACATCCAGGTTATTGTTGTTACTTGACGGGCGCTCGTAAAGCCCAGAAACGTATTTGTTATATGTCTGCAATTACGTCGGATTAAAAGCGTGTTTAGAAAGTTCGGAATGCGAGGCATATTTTAAGTGGAGTTTCGGCGAGCAAAGTTGGTTAAATTAGGCAATTAAGAATCTCTGAACTTTTGGAGATTTCCTTTAACAATTAGAACTTTGTGAGTCATCACTTGATCATTAATCCCCTTTTACATCACTGCTTTTCATATTTATACAGCTTTTTATTATTATACCAATATTGGAAGCGGAATTCAGCAAAATAAAGAAAAATTGAAATAAGAAAAATTGATCTAACGTTGATTAGTTTATTAAAACTATGAATAGCCGGATGTTAAAAACGAAACAATTGGATTATTATGATGAAACCTAATATATTTTTTCTAAATATTGTAATTTAGATGGCCCGACCTTGCTTCGGTTATATTTTTCAATAATGCCTAATGACCGAGACCACGGCCGCCAATGTTTGAATGAGGTCGAGTGCCTGAAAGAGTGGACTAATAATGAAATACGCTACTTCAGATTCCTTGTTTCTCGGAAAGGAAAGAAAAAATATAAAAAGAAATGTAAACTTAAAGAAAATGAAATATCTCCCGCTTCAAACTTTTCAACTCATCTCTTGCAAATCTTAATTGGCAGATCAATTGAAGTGGAAATCAACATCAGGCGTAATTGCCTTCGTTCGTTCGCCGTTTCTGATAGCTCGGTTGAAATTCTTTTTATTTCGCTTTTTTATACAGTTTAATGAAAAAAAAACGGAAAGTGGTCGCCTATAAATTAATAACAGGTCCTTTCGGACAAAAGGTCGTATATTTCCTGCGTTAAATGAGAAGTGAAATTGGCCGACTACGAAAGCTGATAATTAAAGGTGATAACTTATTTGAAACTGCTATCTACAAGTTTCAGATATCATGAACAGGGTTATTGTTTAAGACTCTGCTGTAGGACCTGTCACGAATTGAAACCAGTGAATTTTCCCGTATCGATTGGCCTCAGGATATGGCAGGAATAATTGGCGTATTTGGGCGCGTTAGTACTCTTTACTCAGTTTAAGCAGAGAGGAGGAATAAAATAGATTATTTCTGCGGTGAATTACGAGGACTGTTTTTTGGAACGTGCAATTGGTATAACTGCGGGACGTTTTCGGAAACTGGGCAACTTGAATTTCCGTTCAGGTTTCTCGTGTTATCAGTATTCCTTATCAGTTGTAGCGGGGTATTGTAATCTGGATAAAATGTGTGGGTGGGCGTCGGGAAAGACTCCGTAATTGAAAGGGGCGGCATTTCCCAAATGGGCGGTTGCTCGCCAAACTGGATTGAGGTCTGGCGTTGATACAGAAGGGGCGGACTTCCTCCGGGGAGGAGCACCCACCCCCCTCCCCAACCACCGCCCCACAATCCCCAGGACTTTGTCCTTTGTCCCGTCTGAACTTAAAAAGTACCGTCCTCAGCCGCCCGGGGGAAAAGGGAGTGAGTGGGAGCTTAACCGACCGTCAAATCCATTCCGATTGGATCGGGCTTTGCGCCCTCTCCCTCCCCCCCTTTTTTTGTTTCCACCCTAACGTTCATTCACCGAGCTGAACACTGCCCGCATTTAGTTTTTGCTTTCCTCCAGTCCGAAATATGTAAATTTCCTGATAGTTATGCCTTAATATAGACACCCACACAGGCTATAGATCGAGCTTCCAATTCTTGATCATTCCAAGGTTCGAAGAAAATGACTAGAATTTCAAGTTTTATTCAATGTTATATTCAATGCATGGGAGTTGCCTGGAATTGAATTATAACTGTAAGAAATATACAACATACTCTGTAGTTTATGAAACATACAGCATGCCCGACTCCACCTCCAATCGATCGTTATCCCGAATCTATTATCATCGCTCCGGTAGGAAATAGCGGCTTTATATTGGCGCTTTTATCGGGAAACTTAATATTGTTCCTGAATACTGAATATGCCCTACTTTTTTCGGACTGGACATCCAATTAAACTCGCGTTTATAAAACAATTTGAGTCTGTGTTGCTGTTGGAAGAGTTCGTATAAAAAATAAATAATTTTTATTATTTTTTGTACGTAAAATTTTTATGGTTTTAAATATCTGACTGTTTCTTCGCCCGAATTACGCATTACGCTCGAGTATAATGGCGCACGATATTACCCAAAGTGGTAAATGTTTACAAGGGGGAGAACAGGTTGGGAGTTATATGGCGAGTGTGTGCGATATGAATGAGGATGATGTCGAGCACTTAGGGGATTACCGCAGGACCATTAAACCTGGTCATGTGCCACTGTTACATACCTCGTAGTTGTATCTCAAGCTCCTGAGGTATCCGCCCAGTACTGTCCCTGTTCTCTGTGTGGGTGTTCGAAATGTGTTACTATTTAGAATGCTACTGACGTCGGCGGTAGCATACTTTTGCCACCCCTCCAGCAGTAACGAACAATTTTATTTCATTTTTATTCTCTAATAAATTATGTACTACACATACTTCGTTCGTTCCTACTTTTGTTGTTTTATTGGCATCAAGACTTTATAGGAAACTGGATTCAGAATACGTTGATAGAACCCGCAGGAAAGAAAATACTCACAAATTCGATTTTGTTTCGGTCCTCTGGGGTAAACGACGATTGTCGGTGCCCGCATTCACTGAACATGTTATCAGTAGAAGCCCGATAAGAGGCCGCCTTTACTCCCTTTCACACAGCAAACCCTATTCTCCTATATCGCCGATCCCTTAGACCATTGCCCTCCGTAGTGAAAAACATAGGTATATATAAATTATACATTATATGTATTCATGTTGAATACATAAATTGTTAAATTAAATAACAACAATAAAATGTAAAATACTGCAGGTAAGAACGGGGTGATACTACACGGAAACGCTCGGAAGTTGTGCGGGTTAACATCGGCAGCGCCGTGTGTATGCAACGGTACTGGCCATGTTAAACAACAGTATAGACACGGCGCTGCCGATGTTAACCCGCACAACGTCCGAGCGTTTCAGTTTAGTATCACCCCGTTTAAAATGCAATAAATAATAATCTTAATCTACTGTATTTTACATTCTGTTGTTGAGCTCCAGTGGGGGAGGAGATAAACATTTCTGCTGGAAATGAGGAAGAATCTTTCCCACAGTAATAGGATTCTTCGTCGATTCTGTCCCACTGAACGACTGAAGTCCTGAATATACGCGCGGAAAGTGAAAACATTGGATGGTTCGCCAAATTAATTACGTTCGATCTGCACTTTCAATAAAGTCCACCTGGGACCGGTATTCGCTTCGCTGCCGCCTGTAAAACTTTACGGCTAATTGTTGTACGCTCGGCATGTGTTTTTGGGTCATGTCCACAAGCACATAACCGGCAACAGTGACGGCTGCACTTAAACGGCCGCCGGCTCCTTTCACCCGCGGCTAACTGCCTCCGCTTACACGCCAAACCAGACCGCAATGTAACTGAATCCCAATGAGGCCCCGACAATGAATAAACCGCCAGCCACAATACCCAATCGTTTACCTTTATTCGGTATTACCGCACGAGAGACTTTCATCCGAGCGTCACGTGCGTGCTATTGCCCACATACAGATGAATAACGTGAACGTGTGCACTACTGTACTCGGTAATGGAGAGTTCAAATAATTTCCGCCTCTGTAAGTTGTACTGTTTTCAAATTAAAGTACGACACCTATTACGACTACCCCGTAAAAACAACTTGTGTAATACTGTAGGTTCGTGATGTTTCTGTCTCCTCTCGCTGGTTTGGTCTTTTGCTATTTGGTCTTAGCAAAAGACCAAACCAGCGAGAGGAGACAGAAACATCACGAACCTACAGTATCCCAACCCCTCGCAGACCACAAAACAGGTATATCAAATAACTTGTGTAATAATACATTTTTGGTTCACTACACAATGTCACAACGTGGAATGAATATATTTTCATTAGTCCTCATACCGAGAAACTGTTCACTTCCAATCATACACTGTCGCAGCGCTATATATTGATTAGCATTGATTCAAGCAGAGGTATAGTCCAAAACCTGGATTCGTAATTAACTCGAAATTTACAGCAACTAGAAATATTTGTTTTCATTAAATATTCGGTTCAGGGATAAGAACTAATCGATATTCGAATAAAAGTTCGATGCTCCGATCGCGGTCTGAATTTTCCTCAATATAGAACAACACTGAAATGCTACCTAATAAAGACTCGGAATGTTGTTGTAGGTAATATTTAAACTAAATATTCTGTTCACAAACGCCATTCGTCTATAAAACAGCAAACTTCAGTTGTGCGCGATTGTTCGTATTTCTAGCCGAAATATTCTTTTAAAAGTTTTGAAATTATTAAATTAACGAGGCCTCAACAGCGGTCCGTTTGAAGAGTCGACGAAATTACTAAACTTCTGCCGGCCGTTTTCCAGAATGCTTGACGACGGCGTAGAGAGATTTTATATTCTGACAAGAAAACTCCGGGCGATTGCTATTTCCAAACTTCGTTGCCGGCCTGTATAGAGTGTCCGAGCGGAACTCGTTCAACTTTGTCCGTTTCGGTGAACTCTGGTACAAAGATAACGTTAACGGGATTACATCTTAATTGTATATCTCTAACGGCCTCCAGTACCCACCCCGGCACCAATTAGATCAACTGTAATAGATATTATTGTACCCTGTTCAAAGTGAAAACCGGCCAGCTTGGTTGGTATCGTTGCCGGCTTAAACCGGCAGAAAATTATATTAGATCTGTTAAAGGACTTTCTGTTATTCGTCTCGCGCTTTATTCAATTTGCGATAACACGATTTGATTCATCATAATCGGTTTCAGCGCCGCGCTTAAGCGATAAAAATATTGTTAACCTAATTGAAGCAATACTTGGTGCGCCATCATGGCAGTTAAATACCATTTACTAGAAATTACTAGTAAAAAGTTAACTTCTAAATTTTCTATGTGATATTTGCACTTACCAATTAATGCTAATGTTATAAGGATTTCAAGTTACTACATTTCACAATATAAGCTCAAAGTTGAGCTTTTCTGAATTCGTTCTAGCCACGGTTGACATAGCAGTAAAATAGATGTACAAAAAACATTTGATAATGCGTATTAGCCAAGTTTTAAATTTTTAATTGACGAAATCAGATTTCAGTATGAGACAGCCGAATAAAATAATGTCCAGGCGACAGTAATTTGTTGCAAAAAATGTGTATAATGTCATAATATAACACTTAATGGAGGAAATAATATTCTCGTAAAGCGCAAGTTTAGGTTTACTGAGTGAAATTAGTCTACCCATTATATGTAATAACAGAAATAGCTGGTTTTAGCCGCCATTCAATTTCGATTATTAGCATTAAGCCAAAGCGTAGCTGAATCAGCTGATTCGTGGAAAGCCATTGAAATGTAGCGGTTGACAAGTTGAATTTGTGTATACAATTTCGTACAGTGGAATGCTTCATTGGGCCGTAAATGGAAAATTTAGCCGAGTAATAGGATTAGGCGCTCGCTGAAATCATCCTTTCTGGGGGGGATATGGAATTTCAGCCCTCTGACCGACTCCAGATTGGTATTAAGCCGGAATTAAAGAGCCATCCATTACGGAGCTGTAAACTTCCGCTCGCAACACATTCATAACTTTATCCCGATTTGAACTGCAGCAATAACGGCCGTATAAAGCATGTTCCGTTCAATTAAAACAAACATTTCGTTTATATAAAGTTACGTCATATAATAATGTTTTTATTGCCATAAATACTTGGAAATATTTAATTGTTACTATTAAAAATATAATAATATACAGAGCACTATTATTGTGGTAGTTTTTTAATATTGATAGTTCATTAACAGATGTGCAATATTTTTGGAGGGGGGGAAATAAATTTGGTCGACACTTCCTTGTTGAATCCAACGTTTCGGAAGTTTTTCGGTTTTCAAATTGTACGCATTATGAATTACTGATAAATTTAAGATATATTTTTTTGGTTTATCACCTTACTCTCGGTTCTGAAAAGACCGAACGGGCGAGAGGACTTCAGTAAAATCTGACCTTGTAATATTTGTGTTACTAAATTTTTGTTTGTTTATTTTTCGAAAGGTGTAATCTCATTCTCGCCGTAAATAACTTGTAAATGTTGGACGGTATTACGCGTTGTATAATATATTTTGTGAAGCCGGCTGTGACGTTCCATGACGTCATATTTTCTCAGTAATGAAACGGCGATCGAAACCTCTTCCTCGGAAAAGCGTTACACGGCGTTTTCCTCGGTCCCGAGTTCGCCCCGCGAATCGGTGAATATAACCCGAAAATTTGGGTCGAACCACCGAACCGTTCAAAGTACACTGAAAGTGTTTAGTCACCTTTTGATGTTTACATGGACACACCTCAAAGCGAGACCGATTTCCTCGGAAAATTTATTTACTCGATGTCCTGTTCGTTGCTTTATTATAAAAGGTCCTTGTAGATATATATAAACTGCATCAAGTAATATGGTACGATTACTACGTAATATTTACGATTAAAAGAGGTGCAGTTACGCGTCCTGCTCTTATAAGGTCGCCCCTTCAAATCGTGCCCCATGAGGAATCATATTTTTCTGTTTTTTTTTATTTTGTCCATTAACCGTTTAATTTTATCCGCCTGTGCGGTGGCTCTCTCAGTTGGCTGCACCGCTTTTTATCGTGGAGACTTCCAATTGAAGACGCCGAGAAGATTGAAGGGGCCGTTGTCCCACTAATTAAAACTAGTTCTATTTCAAACGCTATCTATACAATACGCGAGAGAATGACATGTAGAAGACCGATAGAGCTTTTAACAATGGAAGTTTATTGAGTTCGAATACCAGAATCTTTATTATTATTGAGTACCAGTAAAAATTAATTCAGGGCGTATGAGTAACCACGATAAATTCTGCAGTACGGAATTTTTTTCTTCTTTACAGCTCTGTTTTATTACCTTCGAATGGCGTACTTGGGAAGGGTGTAGAGTCGATGTGAAATTTAGTTAGCCGATGATATTGGTGAGGGGGTGAGCGGAATTAATTTTGAATGGCCCGGGGGGTTTGCACCGAGCTATGCGTTGTATTATCGAATGGGTTGTCTTCCAAGCTGACCCCAATATGTCTACCTGTCAGGTACTCTTATGCAGGTGCATCAGGGAAAAGTTTACAGGGAGAAATTCTGCATTTTTTTGCTTGCAGCGTCAGAAAGTTTCGATGACAGTATTGCGAAGTTTTTAATCGACGCGCGGGCAGCATAGAAAGAATGAAACGACGATATCGGTTATTTACAGAACATTTAGGGTATCTGTTTTAAAATATATATGTGTGTGAATAGATATGCGAATATTCACATAGGTAGAGGCCTTTCCCAAAGGGAAGAGCCTGTTGTTGGATAAATATCAGAAGTTCAAGTTCGTTCGATGTATTGATCAAACCCGGTATTAGGCGTTTGTCTAATGCTAAACCCGCAATGCAATAAAGTAATGCTGTCCTAGTATATACCGGCACCGTTTATTATCCCGCTATTCGGGTAAATAGGTACCGTCTCTTCTTTTCGCAGTGTGAAACGGTTTTTCGAAATAACGGATGTTTGTCTTACATTTTGCGGCATTGTCTTCGAACGCTGTTATATACATATTGTTCCCTCCGTTCCCGGGGCCCGCACACGGTATTAAATCTCATATTCAGGTAGAACAGTTCACGCTCCTCAACCGGAAACTGTTCATTATTTCAGACACCAATTGGTTTTCGAATGCGGGTTCGGCGAAACGTGAAAACAGAAATACATATTTCGGGCCAATTTCTTGAAAACAACAAGAGAAAGGGGGGAAATCGGAGTTCGCCTCTTCATAGTTCGCTCGATCGAGTTGATTGAAAGGGCAATAAAAAGCGGTAGCAGTTCACGCAATTGAAATATTAATGGTTGTGGGGCAGGGGAGAACGGAGAAATGGAGAAATTTCTCTTCATATTGCGATTTTATAAATGTCTACCTTTACTGAGAATACTAAGACAAACAAAACTTGTTTTCCAAACTTTTCAATCCCAACCAAAACAAAAATTAATACTCATTTTGATGAGAGTATTACTTTTTTGGGTTCATTTGTGGGAGTACTCTACACTTATTATTTGAAATTTTTTTATTGCAAGCATTTTGATAAAATTGAATATTTTATTTTGAAAATTAAAACAAAATATTCTCCGAAATGTGTTCGTACATTCTGAAATTTAAGTCTTGTACACGCTGTCAATACAACCTTATTTCTGCGCTAAGAATTTATAATATACAATAAACTTTAGTTCTGATACTTATGATGCACAACCGATTACGTAATAGTGAAAAATACACTACTGTACAAATTATTCGAATTGACATTGCCAAGGTTGGATTAATAAACGAACGACATTCCTAAAAGTCGTGATAAATAGAAATTAGGGGGAAAAACTGAAGAGTAAAAAGGGAACTCAGGGTCCATGAGGGCAAGTACTAAAACTCACGCAAACATTCACTTTTGTACATTTAATAATTACTTATTTTTAGAACTGTTCGATATAATTGTCTTACTTATAATTTTCATCTTTTAGGCCCTTCCAAGTTATTTTTGAGTTATTCTTCCAATTAGCCTCTGTTTCTTAGCCATCCATTGGAACGAAGCCAACAGAGAAATTTATTTGTTCCAACAAACATTTCCAGGGTTCCATATATATATATTTTTTTTTTGGTGCAGTAACCTCGATACAGCGAATTCTATATTCTTGAAACCAACTTGAATTTATGCGAATTTATATCTGTAATATTTATTATAACATATACAGTGGTTTGCGTTCGGGGGAAAACGCCGTCACGAAAGTTTTATGCACATAACTACAACTTTTACTACAGCCTAAACAGTAATGCTAAAAAAAGAACAGAAACAACACAAACAACAGAGAGTTAAAACAGGTGTAACGCGATATTTCATTCGGCTCTCATAATTATTTTAAAGCAGGCCCAACTTTTATGTTTGGCACTGGCCCCCACCTTAACCTTTCCCTCAACTGAAGGAGCTTTTTACCGGTTTTATTCGTTGGTTTCCGCCCGAATTCCTTCGGCAGTATAAAGCCTCCCAACAGTTAGTAATTGCAGTAATTCACATTTCGACTTTTTCTAAGCGCAGTGGGGGAACTCCCATTACAGCCCACAGCATTTTTATTATAGTGAGCGTAAATTTAATTTTTTTTACTCACGGCTTTCTGCATTTTTTTTAACCTTTTTCTATTTTGTACAATCAAAATTGAATGTTATAAGTACAAGTGCTGATTTTTGTTTCACATTTATTTCGTCATAAAAGGAATAGTGAAAGATGGCACTTTTCACACAAGAACAATTATGGTCTAAGGGCTAAGAAGATCTCTAGGCCAGCAGCGTTTAAGCCGACGCGGGGTGGATAATGGGTGGGTAAGAGAGGAAAGGGACTGAACGAGTGGATTAAGTTGAGGACAAAGGCCGGAATGGAACTTCAGGAACCGGGATTTCGCGACTTCGTCGACTGTCGGTATGTTGAGGTCATGGTGGATTGTGTGGTTAGAAACATACCAGGGAGGATTAAGGATGGTACGAAGGACTTTTGACTGGAATCTCTGGATGCGAGCGATGTTGGATGTCTTGGTGGAACCCCATAGTTCTAGCTGCATTTATATTATATATGCGATTTTTTTGTAATTCCTCATACATCACCCCTACCTTAATGGTATGAACATCGCAAAGTTTTGACTGTAAGAATATTATATTGATGAAAGAAAATCTTGCTGATAACTCCTCCACAACAGATCACCACTATCACTGACGAACAAATCATAAATTCACAACTGTCCTTTGAAACCCCCTTGAAACATGCACCTCCACCGGGTTTGACTCTTTATGTACGTCGATTGTATTGAAATGCATGTCAAGGGCATGATTTTCGCCCATCAAGTGTTAATGGGACACTTTTTTCTCTTGTCCGAACGAGGACTTTACATCATATTATGTAAAGTATCCTTGCAGCCCCTATAGAAATAACTATCTGCGGATGAGCTGACCGAAGGTTGGATTCGGATACAGTGGGGGTGTGTTTGGTGTTGCGCAGTTTGGGGGTGTGTTGATGGTGGCAGGAGAGAGAGAGAGAGAGCGAGAGGGAGGGAGGGATGGGAGAGAGGGAGGGAGGGAGGGGGCCGCCCGCCACCAGACCGACCCTCCAGTCATGACCACCCCGCCAACAGAGTCATGTTCACCTCCGCTAAGCTGTACGTCGAAACTTTGTAAGTCACAACACAGAATAACAACTCCGACACTTGTGTAACACTAGCCGATCCCTAGACCAACTTAACGCGAGGTTAAATCCGATACTGCACAAAAAAAAAATAATTCAAACATTGAACTGCGTGAGCGGAATAAACTGTTACGAAGTTGAAAATTTGATAAAAGTGAATTATGAGTTTAAGCATGTTGCCGCCAGTTAGTTTACAAACCGGTTTCGACATCTGACTATTGTAACTTTCAGTTCACTACCATAATACTTGTGACATCTATTCGCTCGTTCTGTCCTACGCCAGATCGGTTTCGGCCTCTCGCCACCTGCGGTAGCATTCCCTCGGTACATTGCCTGTCTTCCCATGCCCGTTTGCAATGTCACTGCACAGTATCAGTTGTACAAAACCCTAGCAGACCACCTAATAGTTACATGAAAGGCCAGGTTAACATAAGGTTAGTTACAGTTACAGTATAACATGCGATACTTACCTCTGTTGAGTGGCAGGATTCTTCGATAAAGAAAATACATATGCGTCACACGTTACAACAGTCATGAATGTAATGTATTTGCCATAATGAGTGATGAAAAATTCAAATTATTGGAAGATACATTTCAATAGAGATATTACGTTCATTACCTTACTTAAGCCCAGCGTTTGTCGCTTGTGTTTTATTTAGTTCGTAGTTAAGTTTTTGTAAAATACTGTTATTCCGGCTAACGACAATAAACGCTGTGCGGAGAAAAGTTCCTGCATCTTTATTAAAATAACTACACATTTTGTTGAGACATCAGCTTTGTTGATGCTTAATTATTTTAGCTCATTCTCTCTTCTAATTGGCATGTGTGAAAGTTTTGCTCCCGCTGTTGCCTGGCAACTTGTTCTTTATTCATTTAATTCTTAATTCATCACTTCACTTAATTCATTAATTCATCAATAATGCAAGAATCGATTCAAAATGTAATCGCTGATATTGCTATTTGATTCACCTCGGCCTAATTAGCGCCGATTTCACGGTTACGAGCGTTTCGCGTTCAATAATGGAGCGATCGGAAAGAGAATCTAAGTCCTTCATATTGCCCTATCAATCAACTGTCAAGAAGTTTTCTACACTGTCGTATACAAATTCACTGCAATACAGTATCGAATTATGTTATATAATGTAAACAGTGTTTTAGAAACTGTCAATGTTGTCCGATCATTCGAAACAATTTCAGTGCCAGAGAATTATAAAAATCAACAACAATATTGTGTTTAAAAATTTCACCGATGAAGTTTGACTGTCAATTTAAAATAATTATACGCATTCAATTTGGCGACCGAGATTTTATCCATTAGATTCTGCAATCAGTGAAATGAGGTCATGACTAGTGGTGTTGCTTAGGACAAACGAGGGACTCCTGGCTTTGAACTGGGCAGGTTTCCCTGTGAAAATTCTTTGACTTTTTTTTTATCAAACTTTGTCCAAATTACTACGTAACGTGACTTAATTAATTTGTCTCGGCTCAGATTTATCCATATATATATATATATATATATATATATATATATATATATATATATATATATTTCCGACTGTCGTTATCTATTTGATTTCAATAAAAATGAAAATGATCAATTGATCAGAATAAAGATAGGGGAGAGTTTAGTACAATAATCATTCTCAAGAATTAAATTATGCAATAATAATTTCCATTTAATTTAGGCCTCAGGCTGAATGATGATGAGTGGCGTAAAGACACGTTAATATTCCGACCCGGCTCCGAAGGAATATCTTCTCCCCTTCAGGATTCCAGGCTCTTCGAGAACAGTGCCCTTTTAAGATTGGGACGACCGTTTGCGGTGTTTGTGAAGCGCGGTACGGTCATTTCATACGTCATATTCTTACGTCAGGGAAAAAACAGGACAACACGCGTTCTGTCAACTCGCGACGCATTTAATATCCTTCCTTTGACGCGGTCCCTTATCAACATTATTGTCCGAGTTCTGTATTCGGGAAGTAAACCGAGTTAAAACTGTTTTAAATAAGCCGGATATATTTATAAAGGAATGTTATATTTCCGTTATTACGCGGAAGGAGACGCATCCTTCAAATATCGACAATTCCTATGTCATCCATAAACTCGGCGCGCGTATAAAAATAATTAATTTTATGAATTTCATTGTTTACAGTATACTAATACTATAGGCTGTATTAAACAATGATTCGTAAGGAATACACAATGTATTACATATGTAAGTTAAACAACTTGTATTTAAATCACGAATGTATTCTTTGAGTTGTATCTAAGGAGGTTTTAGAGTTTTTGGGCCAACTGGGAGAGTGTTAATCGGTTTCGGCGTTTCGCCAACTCATTCGCACTGAGGTAATTACTGTTGGCCATCACTGATACTCTTTATTGACAGGTATGCTACTGAAGAAGGCGAGAAGGCGAAAACGGCGCGACGTACGATCGAATCGCAAGAATTTCACTACTAAATTAATCTCACGGACCACCTTTTTTCTCACCGAAATAGTCTGTTATTTCAGTTTCTAAAAATCAGCTTCTAGCTACAATCGCATGTATAATTAGCCACAGACGGAAAATAACTATCGTTTCCATTATTTATGTCCGGCCGACAAGATAAACGCATTTAACTGCAAGCACGATAAAAACGCATAAGTGTGCGTCCCGCAATTACTCTAGTCTATGTTACTGAGTTAACATCAGTTGTTTCCTTGCTATCATAGAGTTACAGCCTTACCACACCAAATTAAACTCTTGATCGTCGTTCCGAATACAGAATCAATAATATTATTTACTATACAAAAAAGGAGGTTCCAATTAAGCTAGGACTGATTGATATTAAACTGAGACAAGGATATTTAAAAAATTAAAAATAAATTTACGCCCGTATTCTTTAATATTTTAGCTACCATACCCGTAAATTTCATTACATTGTACTATTATTGGACTCAAAAATATTGGTACAAATTTTATCGGCAGACTCTTGGCTTGGAAGACGGTATATTTGAACTTAGTTCTTGACAATTAAATTGATCATATGAAAGGGGTTGGGGGTAGTTTCGTTGAATGTACGACTGGGCACGATGATGATATTGCTCAGCATTTCGCCGGCCTTTTATTGAAATTCCTCCAGGGGAAGCCGCATCACGTTCGGCCCCATTCGAGCCCCCGTTCCAACGACCGCATCCATTCCCCGCCCCACTATCCCCAAACAACACTTCAATTTAATATTTAAATTATTTAAAATATTCCCGATATCTATTATGTAGAGGACCGATGCCGGCGTATTATAAGTTCCGTTTGTAGCCTTAGTTTAGTTTCCGTTTGTTGTTAGCACTGGTGTAGTACTGCTGTTTTTCGTAGTCAGGCTATAACATCCGAATCCGGTTTCCTACTGATCTCGAAAATGAAATAGAGCACAGTAACAATGCGTTGAAAGATAGGCACACCGAGAAAGGTGGGTAGCAAAGAGAGAGTGATCTACAGCTCATATATGATATGTATATATATATATATATATATATATATATATATATATATATATATATATAAGCAGAAAGAGAGAGATAAATGGGAATAAAGTAGTAGAATTTAAGTTTAAGAATTGATCAAGTACCGGTTGGACAAAGTCCGAGACTCAGGAACATCCCCCCGGGTATTTTATTAGATTAAGCCCTCGGGGCTAGCCGTCCGCCCAAAGCTAAAGATAGGGCGGTGAAAATAAATTTTTTATTACCGAGTCCGCTCGGCAGGCTGGTATCTCGCTGCGGACGTTACAAACAGAATGGGCTTTGCCGCTCGGTCTCGCCGATAAGCCGAGCTCCCGCCGGGCTTAAAAACCAAAAAAAAAATTAAATAGGGACTTCGTAACTGCGAAGACGGAATTTAGCTGGCCCTGAAAGTTATGTGGCCCCGTAAAACATCTAACGCCGAACAAACGCAGTGCTCCGTTTTTTTCTATTTCACAACTATCTTGCATGTTGCAGGTTCAGTTTTTTTTTATAAAGAAATCACCTAGTGGTGACTCGTTCTTGACCGCTAGGACCAGTGGAGGAGATCTCTGGGCAAGTGACTGCTTATGACTGTCCTTATGTTGAGGTCATGGTGAAAACTGTGATCGGAAACAAACAAAGGAGCATTTTGTATGGTTCGAAGCTTGTTTAGATTGGAATACCTCACAAATACAGGAGCGCTATGCGTTACATTCGAAAGTGTGTTAGATTACATACCGTCCATCCTCCGTTATTATCCTCGCCCCCAGGAAATACGTTGAATTATCTTGCGCCGTTTAGGAATATGGATACTTCATTAAGGAAAACTTAAGGATGTAATCTCGAGCCGGGAAACTGCGATACGCTTTGGGTCGACTAATTTTCATGTACGAATCATTTTGATAGAATCGATGAGGTAATTTGATGAGTATAAAAAATAAATTATACCGTAGATTTCGAGTGTTTCTGCCTCCTCTCGCTGGTTTGTCTTTTGCTAGACCGGTTTCGGCTGCTCGCCATCTTCAGAAGCGGCGTTAGTCACTTTTGGTACTTTGGATTTTTTTGGACATCCTCACTGCATTGTCACTGTCACTTGTACTGGAACTTTGTTAATCGGATTAAGTCTTTGTCGTACTATCGTCAAATATATATTTAATCACACAACTGGTCATGACTATTAGGTTCTGCCTTCCAAATATATGACAGGAAACCTATTTGGTATCGTGTATTTACGATTGTAAAAGTCTTCCTGTTAATCCAAAATTTATTGAAAAAAGTTTATTTTTAGAAATCTAGTCAATCTGTGCAAGTATACCCAACGTACTTTAGTTAAGTACATGTCCCTACCACACTCAGAGGGGCGCTAGTTTATCGGTGCAAGTGCAGCCAACGAACTTTAGTTAAGTATATGTCCGCACCACCCTCAACGGCGCTAGTTTATCGGTACAAGTGTACCCAACGAACTTTAGTTAAGTACATTTCCGCACCACCCTCAGGGGGCGCTAGTTTATCGTTGCAAGTGCACCAAACGAACTTTAGTTAAGTACATTTCCGCACCACCCTCAACGGGGCGCTAGTTTATCGGTGCAAGTGCACCTAACGAACTTTAGTTAAGTACATTTCCGCACCACCCTCAGGGGGCGCTAGTTTATCGGTGCAAGTGCACCCAACGAACTTTAGTTAAGTACATTTCCGCACCACCCTCAACGGGGCGCTAGTTTATCGGTGCAAGTGTACCCAACGAACTTTAGTTAAGTACATTTCCGCACCACCCTCAGGGGGCGCTAGTTTATCGTTGCAAGTGCACCAAACGAACTTTAGTTAAGTACATTTCCGCACCACCCTCAACGGGGCGCTAGTTTATCGGTGCAAGTGCACCAAACGAACTTTAGTTAAGTACATTTCCGCACCACCCTCAACGGGGCGCTAGTTTATCGTTGCAAGTGCACCAAACGAACTTTAGTTAAGTACATTTCCGCACCACCCTCAACGGGGCGCTAGTTTATCGTTGCAGTGTACCCAACGAACTTTAGTTAAGTACATTTCCGCACCACCCTCAACGGGGCGCTAGTTTATCGTTGCAAATGCACCAAACGAACTTTAGTTAAGTACATTTCCGCACCACCCTCAACGGGGCGCTAGTTTATCGTTGCAAGTGCACCAAACGAACTTTAGTTAAGTACATTTCCGCACCACCCTCAACGGGGCGCTAGTTTATCGGTGCAAGTGTACCCAACGAACTTTAGTTCAGTACATTTCCGCACCACCCTCAGGGGGCGCTAGTTTATCGTTGCAAGTGCACATTTGTATTAAAAATAAATTAATTGTAAATTGTATTAAAAATACAAATTTGTTTGTATCTTAGAGATGGCTATAGGGCTAAGCATTCCGTTATTGTGCTGAACGCGACTTCGGAACAACCTGGAAACTCCAGGTGCGACCACAAACAAATGCCCAATATTCAATACATCGTATGATTCTGCAATTGATTCATAGTGGCATTAAATTGGTTTCTAAGAAAAATTAAACTGTTCTCTAACATAATTTCATAACATACGTATCATGCGTATTTTATATTTTATAAATAACTGTAGTACTTTTCCAGACTTATATGGGTGGTAGTATTACCACAATACATTAAACAAAAGCAGTCAACAATAGGGCAAGATGAATATTACATTTCGCGTTCATTGCTTCAACACGTTTACAATCGACAACCCTTGCGTTGTTTTAATTACAACAAAGTAATTGAAATACTAATTATTGGCTAAAATATACTGACGTTTAGAAATTTCGTCTGTGGGCGTCGTATTTCATTCGAGGGGCTTCCAATCAGACAGAGTGGACTTTTCGAAAGATGACTTTATTATCGCGTTGTTCCCTTTTTTCCCTTTCCGGTTTCTGGTGACTGAGAACTTCAATTTCAATTTGAAGCTAGTGCAGAGAGGCAAGAAGCCAATATTGTATTGGAAAAGCGGGGTTTACTTCCTGCGCCCAAGAAGTGTTTGAGGTACAGCCTCCATTACTGCAGTCCCCCCTACAAAGTCTATTGCTTTGTCTACAGTCCATTTGCGACTAGAAAACAAAATAGCTGTTTTTTTATGTTTCTTTTTCACTTCGGCGGGAAACTCCTGTCTTAATTTTTTATCGCGGAGTTGAACATTAAAAACTTCAAAAGCATTATTGTTTCAATTTCCTCTGAAAATTGTGAGACATAAAAGACGAATGTTTGTTCGACATGTTTGATTAATTAATTCGAGGTAGCTTTATGTGGCACCTAAGTATTATGAAAATATTGTTTACAGTATATATTGTGTAGATGCTAAATTCTTTATAATAATTCTATTCTAACAGTTAGGTATATTTTGATGACAAAATCAACACCCGCATTCGGGCGGTTGTGGTTGGAACAGATCGGTCGCTTCACAACATATGACAATTGAGAATTGAGCGTCGTTATTCCGAATTGTTTTTAATGCGTTTAATGCGCTTTTAATTACGTTTTCCGAGCGGAAAATGAACCGCCAGATGTTCATTATATATTAAATATTTTTTTTGTTCGCCCAAAGATAACGATCGGTAATCCTAATAGAAATCCTAAAACATAGTTCTAACAGAGTGTTCGCAGGTTTTCCAAATACTTGGTTGGAAGGGGGGGGGAGAGAGTGGGCTTATTAGGAAAAGTGCACGTCTGAGGAATGAATTTAATGGAATTTATCGCGTTCCGATAAAGCTCACTGAGTCATTTCTTGCGCGAACGACGGGAGCCCAGTCTGAGTGTGACACGGCCGGCGGTGACATGTTCAGAAAACCGTTCAGGAAGATCAGGAAAAAGCTCGGGTACTTACGATTTTTTAATTTTATTCAGCTCGTTATCGGGAATAATTTAACCTGTAAAACGTTCGCCACGTTAAGTGCTCACAAATTGCACTGTAGTCTTCTGTCACTCTATAGACGGTAAATATTAGTTTAGGGGAAAAAATTTAATTCCGGATCCACCTGTGAATTATTCGATGAGTGCGTTGGTTTTCAGTGCAGAAGTTTTTTTTTCTTATGCGCAATTCGCTGTTTTCACGAAAGAAATTTATTTATTAATCACTACTGAACAGTGGTTTCCTCGTTTTTGTGCGCATTTCCTGGCATGTTGAACGGAGAGGAAATGTCGGAGAATTGCAGGGGAAGGGAGGGAGAGAGGGAGGGAGGGAGGGAGGGAGGGAGGGAGGGAGGGAGGGAGAGAGGGAGACAGGTGAGTGAGAGTGGCGTTGACTGACTTGAACAAGTCGTGCATAACAAATGCGCCGGGACTTGATCCAGCCATTTTCTCGACCGCAGACGCAATTCCGACAAAAACTCGGACCGCCTATTAACTTTTCCACTGACTTTTCCACTTTCTCGTCATCAGCAATTTCCGAATTTTCCGAGGACAGCCCGTTCATATTTCATGACGGGAGCAATTCCAAAATTAACCCAGAATTTGTCCTAACTTGAGTATTACTCTGCCGCCTTGGATACTGTAGAATGTATTTAGTGGAAAATAATTTAATTTAACCAAGTTATCTCAGTATTATTTTTTAGATTCATATCCAGTGGTATGATCAGGCCCATAGTGTTATGATAACATAAAATATATGTTGATATATGCTGTCACATCATTATTATAACATAATCATTACATATATGTAGAAAGGCTGTGTGTTCTACCCGTGTATATGGCAATTAATATTTTATTTTCACCCAGTGCTGCAAGCCTGCGTGATTGTTGTCTGTGAATCATCGCTTTGAAATGTTTTTTTTTAACTGTTTTATTTTTGCACAATCAACTTGTACAGTTATGGGTGCAATTGATACATGTATTTATTTCCGCGTGATAGTCTTGAAAAATGTGGAGAGAGGCGGGAGTGGAATTTAAGGAAGCGTGATTTGCGACTTTGTCGACTGTCGGTATGTTGAGGTCATTATGGATTGTTCGGTTAGAAACCATACCAGGGAGCATTAAGGATGGTACGAAGGAATTTTGATTGGAATCTCTGGATGCGGGCGATGTTGGATTTCTTTGCGGAACCGCATGGCTCTATTCCGTAAGTCCATGTCGGTTTTAAAATGGTTTTGTATATTGTAAGTTTGTTGTCTACTGTCAGTTTTGATGTATTTTTCAATAGAGGTCTCAGCAGTCCAAATTTGCGGTTGAGGTCTGTTCTTTTGAGTCGCGTATAGGGGTTCCACGTGAGTATAAGAATGTTATAATAATAATATAAAACATTATAAACATACAAATAAAATTCGCCTATTTGGTCTGGAGCTTCAGTGCTGACAGGGCGCTTTGTCGGCAGACGAAATGTTGAATAAACAGAAACCGAGACCGAAATTGAAGTAAGTTTACTCGACTAGAATTTCGAGACAAAAAGACATCGGTGATAACGGAGCTTGTAGAGTCCCAGGTAGCGAGCCTGCTGTTGGTTGGGAATAGGAGCATTGTTGAACTGAACAGGAGGGCAAGGCTGTGGCCGTAGTGTGAAGGTGAAGCAGAGTAGACGCTTTGAAATGTATAATTAAGACATGATAAACATGAAAACATGTTGAATAGTCGAAATTCGACTGGTCGCAAGATACCCACTTCTTTTTATATAAAGTGGGAAGCGGTTCGCTTGACCTCCTCCCCGTCGTGCCCGGCTAACAGCATAGCGTATCCTTCATGCAAAATTAACCTTTAAGTTCGCTTCGTTTGACGCCTGTCGGTTTCGAAAGGGCCTCCCCGTCCCCCCTTTTGGATAAGGTCATCGGGTAGTTCAGCCTAACGTACCGGGAACTTAGAACCCCTCCCCCGAGTACTATGGATAAAGTGCCCATATCCGCTCGACCGTAAACGACCGCGAAAATATCAGATACAGTTGGCGCTGCGTATTTCGCCCTCTGTACCCGACTTCTGTGAAAAATATCGACTGGCTCGGTGCAGCAGTCTCTATCAATTTTCATACCAGAAATAAAAAAACCTTATTGGACATTTTACAGAACCTTCTAAAAATAGAGCCCCCTACATCTAATTTCCTTCCCTTCCCCTTTGTTTATTTTTCTTTGAATTTTATTTACTTGAAAATTTAATTAAACTTCTTTTCCATTCGATTAAATTCCCCTGCTGGATATAGCGGGGCTTTTCAGTTCTTATTAATAATGTGAACCGTTAAAAAGCGCGTAAATTAATCCTGGTCAGTAATTATGGTTTTCATTATTGCAGAGAAAATTCAATACACGAGTTTCCTCTATCGACAAGGGCGAGATGGTGGGGTAATTTCATTGTTGAGGAATTATTATTGCTATTTTGAATTTATAATATTTACGAAATTAAGTCCGCTGGTGACGTTCAAAAAGTTTCTGATTTGGTCCAAAGAGTGGTTTTATGTGGTGCATCCTCACCTTGAAAATCTATGATATTCTTAATGCTTTCGCGTGCTAAAGATGTTAACGATAGTGCCAGTTAATAATCAGTATAGCGTTTTGTGTTTACAAATGACGGGTATGTTACAGAATTTCAGTTTTCAGTCGTTACAGTTTTATCAGGCGTTTTCACGTTTATAACGATAAAAGTTAGTACATTACCGATTCGCACTATTTTCCGCATTCTGGCCGTACAACTTTAAACTTTCGGTTTAGCTCGCTTGTGCCGAAACTAGCTGAAGTTCGGCGAGCTGTAATACTGTTGTTATCGGGCGGTGTTTGCAAGTTTGGGCTCGGCGCTTCCATCAGTGGCATTCATAATGCCGCCGTCGGCCTGTCCCCTATAGTTAGCGACGCGGTGAAGTGCAACAAGCCTCGAAGACGCGCCAGCTAGACCGATACAACGTTATCATCTAGCGTGTTCTATCGCTGCCCAACATGTGTGTGTGCGCATGCGCCCGGAGGCAAATGGTTGTCGGCAATAAAAGTTTATTGCCCCGTCGCGTTCAACTGGACAATTACAAATTAATAATGGGATAACTATTGAAGAAAATTTCGAAACAAGGTTTACAAATTTCCGCCGCGAATCCATATAATGCTGCAGTGCCTCGCGTCTTGTTGAGGAAACTCACTGCATCATGGTTTCGTTCGAACCTTTTCATATGTATGAATACCCGAATCGAAACCTGAAATTCGAAATTTGTATACAGGAGAGGGCGGTCGTTTACAACGTTAATGCCAACACACTCCGAAGAAAAATGAATCTCGATTCTCGGATCGGGTTTTCGGAATAAAATATGTAGAATATTCATGTTTCTGTAATGCAGTCATGAAAATTTCAAACGGAGAAAGAACAATGGAAATATTTGAACTTCATCGCGTATTCAGCGTCTTAAAGGTACGTTGAGATTGTCATAGAAGCGTTATAATTTATATAACATAGTTAATGGAAGTATTTATGAACGATTTTACGTTCATTCGTCCTACATAATCAGAAGTATCTCCCGATTTTTGGAATAAGGTTTCCACCACCTTCAGTAGTCAATGGGAACGCTTCCATTGGGATAGGGCGCTTTGCTGTTAAGATTTAACGTTTAGCGTAAAATTTGTTTTCTCAATGTTCATTTTCTGTGGGGGGAAAAGAGCTCGCGAGCTTTAAGTCGGGGCTTTAAGTAAAAAATTTAAATCGGCCCGCCGGAAGAGCTTACCGACCCGACCGGAATTCGTTGACTACTTGAGGTAGAATTCAGCAGTTCGGGAAGTCGTTAAAATGCGCCGTCGAGAATTAAATGGGCCCGAGTTTTCACTTTGAGGGCGGATATATAATTGTTTGAGAATGAGAAAGACTCGCGAGAAGAAAGTTAAGCCGACACCGGGAGCCCCCGCTACCCCTTCAACTTTAATTGCGAAAAGGACTCGGGGGTAAGGGGGGGAGGACTTTTATTTGACTGACCAAGGCTCCCCCCTAAGTCCTCCCTTAAATGAGACAATACTCTTAAAAGACCGGTATTTCACCGGATTAGCGGAGGCGATATAAAGTCAAGAGCTCCGAAATAACATAAATGGGAGCGAGTTGAATTCACCCCCCTTGAAAAGGACGAGAGATCTCACAGCTTCAAATAACTCAAATGAAAAAAAAAGATTAATTCATTTTTATGATTTTATATACATAAAAATCTGTGCACCAGTGTATAGAGACCGTGTGTAGAGAGAATTTATTAATTCTCCTCGCTATTTTGGGACTAACTCCATACAAATTGAGTTTTAACGTTTTAATAATTCATAATATGTTCTTACATGATGTTCTTTTATTCTATTACCTTCTCGTTCAATTGTACCGGACAACTATACAAATTTTCGTTATTTTCTTTATAATTGGGGATATGGTGCTGCTAAGAATATCGGGATGTTCTTACTGATGAGAATTATTAGCGAGCCCTCGTATAATTGGTTTGAAGTGCACTTTGTAAAGTGTCGTCTGAAGGTAAATTATAAGCGGGGGAGTGGGGGGTTGGCGCTTTAATACGTCAATTATGTATTGTCTCAGTTTCAGCGAAGAGCTGAGTAACGTATTTTCGCCGAGAGAAATTTCGAGTGAATTTCGCCGGAGACTCGACCACTTTAACGAATCATGTTCTGTGTCGAAAAGCGTTATTGACCCGCAGAACTGGTGTTTTGAATGGTCAGTTCGGTTGGTCCGCGTCCGTCTCCTATTTTCAAACACTTTTCGGATCAGTGCCATTGAAAGACAAACAACCGTAAAATAAACGGACAATTCAACGATAGGAAGCAATCGCTATTATCCCTCAATGTCATGTCCTTCAATCACACGAATCTAATATTATTACTATTAAATATACCGAATTTTTCGCTCATTTTGTAGTTCCTGTCTTTTAATCCAGGAAAAATGAACGCTTATGTTGTAGCCATGTAGGAATGTACTGCCAAACACGCTCGTATTTGATATTTTTATATATATATAATGTGTGAAAGGAACTGACAAAGTCTTAAATTTAAAGTCTTGACACTTATTTGTATTTATTTATCAATGACGACATCGTATCTCCTGTTCCTCGGACTGCTTCTTTTCGATTTGAGTGCCGAAATATTCGCGAAACTTAAATAAAATATGTTATTTGGGTCCATAAATCTAAACGAAAGGGTTAATAGCAACATAACAGTGAATAGCGAGTTATTAACTACCGCTGGAGTTGAACATCATCACCTGCACAATATCAATACAACTTAGTTGGTAATAAAGCGCCTATTCGGACAGAACTTTCCGCTCGGCCATGACAAACAGCCGAACAGCAGTTTGAGCCGTTTAAACTTGTTCGAACTGATATTTCTGCAGTATCAGCAGGCCGGTCGGTTTAACCGCACCAAATAGTGAATTATAAAGGGGATCAATAAAATCTGGGATAAATAATTTAGAATTTCTCAACGAATATTTTGGGACAAACTCTTCAAGGCGTTCCGAGACTGCAGAAGTTTTGGATCGCGAACAAATGCGAACTCGAAAAGTTAAGAACTTCAGGGAGAATTTCTGAAATACCACGTTTCTCGCTATTTTCCGTTTCCACTACTGAAGGTATCTCTAGAACACGAAACCCATATAGCACAAGACAAAATCGGCGAATGGAGATGTGGTAGGAATTACGGTATTCCAAAACAAATATACAGCTGCAACATTGTAGACAAGATAGATACTTTCTGAACCCTCGTCATCAGAAGTCATTCCACAGGAAATTCAGAATTTATCAAATTTATCGAGTTGGTTAATTAAACTCCGGGAAAATTGGAATTAAAAAATAAATCTCCAACAAGCGTTATAGGGTCATCATCCCGAAACTCTGTCCATTTCATTAAAGTTGGAGGTCCTCTCTCTGGATTCAAAAAAATTCCAGGTTAATTCCAGTTATTTATTGCACCTAAGGGAACGGTATATTTTGCAGCTCCCCTAGATCCCGACGGGTCCCCCCCCTCCTACTAAATTACTATTTATTGTATAAATCAATAACTTTATTGTATAATCAATACGGCGCCCTGGGAAATCACGCCAACCCCTAATCCAGCGTCGATGACTCATTTTTTTTGCGTCCCCGCCCCCATTTTATATTGATAGCCGAAGGTGGGGGGGGGGGCGGGCTTTCGTGTCAAATTAAAAGCTCATTAGCGTTTGAGATATAAATAGGTAAACGGAGTTCATATTTACGGCCCCGATAAATAAACGCCGCCAAGAGGAGGACTATTTTCGCAATGGCCGGTGGTTTACTGTCGGGGGTGACGTGAACGTTCATTTTCGTGGCCCCCCCTCCCTTTATCGGGTACAATTTATACGGCCCTCCCGACCTGAAATTTTTTTACGATTATATGCGCTTTTTATGTGTCTCTGCGGGTTCAAAGAACCGGCACGCCGATGTCATTAAATCTAGAACAATCGAGGGCACTTCTTTCCTATAATATACCGAAAATATTTCTTTACACCATACAATATATATATATATATATATATATATATATATATATATATATATATAAGAAAAATAAATCTTTAATAGTTTTTCCCTCCGATCGTAATATTGATACCGTTGGGGTTTAGAATAACATCACGCTCTCGATGTGAATTACTTTCACATGCAAGTACTGACGATGTAAGGCTTCGTGTTATTATATTACGAGTGTATTATTCGTTGGACATTTTTAATTTGATGGACAATTCGGTGTACTGGAATTCGGGCCCCGAGTTCGCCGCTCTATTCCCCGATAGCCCGTGACTTAGGAATTTCAGTTTAATTATTCCATTTGCCCGAACCTGTTCTCATCTCGCCACTTGTATTGGAGAGCGGCAGCACTTTAGATTTGGAAAAAGCTGACAGGGAACAAACTACCGGGGACTGAATTCTAGCGGGAATACAAGAGATTATGGGGTCATCTCCTTTAAATTTGTAATTTCGAAATCGCCGTCGATTGGGGTCCAGCATAGCTTAGTTATTACAGTCGAACGGCGCATAGAACCGGATTCGCACTCACTAGAATGTTTATAAATAAATGAATAAATAGAAAATAATAAAACAATGAACAAAAAAATTAACTTAAATAAATAAAAAGTTATTAGCTTAATATTAAAATATATAAGCCGGTCGAAATAATAGAGTTCCGAAACTAGGTTTATTTTATTTATTTCCAGATTATTTAGCTGGTGTAGCTTAAAAATCGACTTTATTTTTTATTTATTAATACTAGCAATGAAATATAAAATGAATTGATATGGATTTATTATTTACTGTAAACGAAACGGGGCGATACTAAATGAAACACTCGGAAGTCGTGCGGGTTAGCATCGGTAGCGCCGTGTCAATAATATAAAATTAGTTATAATTGTAATTTCTACATCAGCTGGTATATATTTATTTCTATTTTTAAACTTCATTTTTATATGCGCTTTTAATATATTATTATTATTGTTGCGCTAAATAGTATTTATTTATCGTACTTCTTATTTATTTATTTAAGTAATCATGTAGCTTTCCCTTATATTCCTTGTCCCCTCAAGTACCCTCTGCCGACCGCATTCCCCATTCCGACTTTCTCCTCTCCGATTAGGGTAGATTTATTATTATGTTATTATATAATTATTATTGATGCTGTGTGCGATGCCGTTCCAATAAATGAGACTGATTGAAAACTTTCTTATTGTTGTCTGTTGTTGAGGTTGCACAAGAGCAGTAAGGCGGCGGCCGATGTGGATTACCCGGCGTACGGTGTGACGGGGCCGACGGGTTGCGGCGTTGGCGGGGGCGGCGGGGGCGGCGGAGGCGGTGGGGGCGGTGTCGGGGGCGGTGCCGGCGGGGCCACCCCGACCTCGGCCGCCGACCGGAGGTTGGCCCACTCCGCACAGATGTACCACTACCAGCTCACCAAGCAGCAGATCATTGCTATGGAGAGGTACCACCTGAGACCATCCTTCTTTTCATACTGCCCCACACTCTTATGTCCGTTAGTTACACTACCAATATTATTATTGTAGTTATTATTATTTTATTTTTTAATTTGAGTTACTCGCTTTACCGATTGCCGGTATGGTGTGCGTTTACGTGTGCGTGCCTCTGTTTTATTGAATGGGCGGTATGAATGTGTAGTGCTCTGGCCGGAGGTGGATAGCGCCTAGATGAGTCCTCTACAAAGAAATACGAGGAAAGTTCAATAATTCACGCGTTCGGCGCCGCGTCACCCATATTTGGGTGACGGGTATGCTTCCGTGGGGGCCCCGTCACCCATATATGGGTGACGCTTTTCTTGTTGAAGTTAAATAAGATTTTCAGTTGCATTTTTAAAAGAAATTTAATAGAACAAGCACTCAAGTATAAATATAGAATATGCAGGATAAAAATATCAAAAGTATACATATAATACTCTACTTTTTATTATTAATTTATATGTAGGATAAAATATTGCATTATCTACGTCGGATGATATTCATTGAAACAGTCCAGGCACATCTGTGGCAATTTTGGGCAATTCAAACAATACGTTGTCGTTTTTTTAACGTTTTTCCTCGCTTGTTGGCGTCCGACAGTTTCCCTCTTCTTTCGGTAACACAGGATATGACGCACATTATTTCTTACAGGTTTGTCCTTCCTGTAGATTCTTGCGAACCTCCAAGTGGTGGTGGGACACTATCCTCCTTCTGTGTCTATTAGTGTCGGGCGCACAGTATTTTCTAAGGACAACCAATCTGTGACTAAAACTTCGCGGAATTTTCTTATCTCCATTTTTTTTTGTTTACCAAATACCCCCGACAGTCGGATTTGGGGGGCCCCGACGAGAAACTCAACCGAATCACGTTGGGCGCCGAACGTGTTAAAGACAGGTCGAACAGTCGGTAAGAACGTCATTATGGTGTGGTACGCGAAGATTTGTATTACCGTAGTTTTCTAGATTTTCCACCTCTAGGCGAGTCACTTTGGCAGTTTACGCATTTCCCGCGCAGTGACTCACCGTCACAATGTCGATCCGCTGTTCGGTATTGTTTTGTAACCTCAAGATCTTATTTTACGGCCGTGGGACCTCTCAAAGCTCGCCAATTCTTCGGACATCGTGCGAAGGCGAAAGACCAGTTATAACATCGCCGTTCTGGAATGCCATCGATTATTTCTTTTCAGCCGGCATAATTATGCTCAATTTCGATGGAAATTGTGCTGAAAGGCGCAAAATGAAATTTCCCGTCGAATAAATAAATAGACCGTTTCGGCTGCGGAGCAATTTGCGTCTTTAATTATTGAATGGTCCTCGCACTATAAGATCGGATTTCGCTAGCCAAGGACAGGAGGGGCGTTTAGCACTTGGGAGAATTGAACACGTCCGGGCGTAGAGAACACGTCTGAACAGAGCTGAGGGGCTCTGAAGTAGGTAGGATGAAATGTATATATATATATGAAATGTATATATATAATGTATAGGAGGAACAGATATATGGGATCGTGATCAATCAATACATACCTCGATGGCATTCGTTTGCAAGGACATGCGTTCTTGAAAGCCAGAAGAAGCCCCCGACATTTCACTTATTACATTGTTATAAACACTCGACGAGATCGAAAATGCTTTAATTTTGGTATTTTTCGTGCAGAAAACAAGATGAGGCTTTGAATTAGTCGAAAATAATTTAAGGTGGATCAAGTTCCATTCAGCCTAGGAAAGTGCGGCGGATAGAGGCGAGACGAAGAGCTAATGTATAATATTCGTATGAATTATAATCCAATAATATATATAAATTTATTTATTTAATAATTTATAATTCGAAATGGACGTCAAGATTTTGCTAAAATGGCAATCTCCGCCAGTAGCTGTAAATAAACGACTCATTACTCTTAAGTGATCATTTATATTCAGTTGACAACACTTTCTACTTAGAATCAAGTTCGCGTCAATTTTATTCACATTTTTATTTGATATCTAATTAAATTTTATTTAATCTGCCTTAAAATTTCGCGGAACACAAAATTAATTAAAAAAATGTCAACACGTAATTCATAAAATATCAACGACATCAGCGCTCCCCATTTCAGGATAATGAGCCCATTTCTTCGTGAAAAGTTCTAAACGCTTTTGTCCTGTATTGGTAAGACAAGATGTAATGGAATATAATTTACGAAATAAATCGCCGACCGAATAAAGACAAGTGCGCAACATTTTTTTTCTGAATTTTATTAACCTCTTGGGCCTGAGTGTGAGTGTGTCCGAGCGCTTTTGTGTGTGTAAGCGATATGTGTTATAATTGTACTGTCGGTAAAACAATTCAATATATATCTGTATATGAAATTTGAACAGTTTAAAAATTTGGATGTTTAAATGTTTAAAAAAAAACAATCAAATTCAAAAATGTTTCATTCAGTTCAGGATGCGAGAAAAAACCCCGATTCGAAAAAATATAAATTGGATACTGGAAAAAAAACAGGAGAGGTATAATTTAAAATCGAAATTAATTTTGAGTTTGGCAACAGTTTCTCTTTTTGTTTATTTCCTTTTAAAACCGCGCGCTCTTGCCGATGGAAACTTTCTGACTGTGTTTTTCCTTAGCTTAGTAGAAAATGTAGTTCTAGCGATATGCGATGGAAACGGAAAATGCGTTTGAATGGCGTTGACGCGAGACTGTGGAAAACGCTGTGTGTACAGTGTTTTCTTTTTGTCTTGTTTTGCATGTCTAGTTCTGTAAGTATTGAGAGCCTTCACGAAAATTAAATCGCACCCGCAGACGAGTACGGTGCATATACGACAGTTGCGTATTACAAAGCTTAATCTGTCTTGGTGAATGTGGACGTAAAAAATGGCAACTTTCACTTTCCTTTATTTTCTAACGAAATAACAGGCCTACTAATCTATATCTTCGCTTCTTGCAGCAGAACTCGATTATGCCAGACAGGTAACGGGGAAGTAGATAAACCACAAATTTAAAAAATGAAACTTTTTTCATAAAAGCATAAAAGTTACACATAAATAACACACTAACAAAGATAAAAATTTCATAACGCTCTGTTAAAATATTTTAATACGCGTTCAAGACAATCATTCTATTTTGTATAATAAGATCAACATCTAAAAATGTTACAAATCGATCAATGAAAGGATTAAATACACCGATGAATAATGTTTAGACGTCGTTAGGCTTTCGAATCTTGGTACACTATAAAGAAAGGAAGATAACGGAATATTCCAAATTGGAGGTTTGTACTGGTTGGGTAATTGAACTTCTTATTTTCAAAATTCTGTAATGTTTTTTGGTATCGCTTCTTTTCCTTTTAGTATTTGGCAAAATTTAAAGCGCCCAAACTCCTCCCCTAGCCCAAAGTAGAAAACAGAATACAACCTTAATTAGCGAGCATTTTGAAAATTATTATAGAGTTTGCAAGAATGCCTTTAGAAGAATTATAAAGTCAGTAGGATATACTTAGAATTCCTTACCTTTCCCCTCAAACCCAATTCAAGTTATTACAACAACTTTATATGTATATAAAATTTAGTTTATTCGACCACTGCAGAGAGAACCTAAATCTGTACTTATTGTAATTTGGATATTATTAAACTTTATTAAAGGATAGTTATGCCGTAATTAATTTGTGGTACTGATTCTGCCGATTTGCATACATGAACTTTCAATATTTGCTCATTCACAGATTAATCAACAGGCATTTAGGTTTAAATTTTTATGTTGAAATATTCTAAATATAAAGTGTACAGTATTAAACTGTTAATATTACCCGCTTTAATCTTCTGTACAAATTTGTTTCATATTTAATACGAATATAAATAAAGCAAGTTATTTACGCATAAATGAAGCGGTTCATTAAAAGATATTGTGTTTAAATGTTTGCCTCGAGTAAATTAAAAATGTATAAAATAAAATTACTCTTTCAGAATTAATCTTTTTAGTCTAACTAATTGGATCTTTGTGGACCAAGGAATGATTTATAATACACGAAATAAAATAATGACTTCGAATACTGCACAAAACGTTGCAATTTTATGAACTTCAAATAATACTAGGAACTTTTCGAATTGCCAGGTCTTCCTAGTGATCCATTAATTAGTTCAATTGTAATTTAATGGGGGATAAATATCATTTTAGTTGGTAATATTAATGCAACAATGGTCTGTTTTAAATTCAGACTAACTAATATGTTTTATTTATGTAATATTAATAATTTTCCAGCACCTGATCGACTACAACGGTGGACCATATGTAACTATAGAAGCAGTGAATCTGCTCGTGTGTGGCCCTCGTTCAACGCATAATTATAATTAAATTATTGAATTGAAATTAATTAAATTAAAGTATCGATTTTACTAGATGGATGAACAGTGGAAACTAAACAGTGCAAACCGTAAGGTAAATGTAATTTCCCTTCGAGAGTTGCTAGCCACTCTGGACGAAAATGTCCTGAAGACATGCGTTGAACGGGGGCCGTCGCTAACAGAGTGCTTTTTTTTGTTCCGCCTGTCTATCGCACTGTCTACTGTCTATTTATTTTCTGTCTTGCAACTGGCTATTGAATTGAAACTAATTCGGTGTTTGGCGCGTGATTGGGTTTAGTAACCGCGGAAGTGGCGAAAGGAGGGGATCACTCTCCGAGGCTGACAGCGACGACGAGAACGAAGAGGGAGATTACACGGTCTACGAATGTCCAGGACTTGCACCGGTAAGTTCAATTTTATGTGACTTCCCAAGTAGGGGACATATCAAAGTTTCGCGTCCAAAAAATCCGCAGAAAGTAGTAGCGGAATTTCGCCAATCGCCGTTTTTTTTCTTTATACAGACACAACTCATGGAAGAGATACGGTTACCGAAACACGTATTTTAACAGATCGGACAAATATTTGTATATAAATCGCTTCAAAGACGCACCCGATTATTACCCGAAGTGAAAGAATTCACCTCGGGCAAGAATCTTCCTCTAAGAGAGCTCCCCTGAGTGTGGCCTGCTTACAATTTGATTCCAACAAAAAGAAAATACATTAGATATTATAGGAATATAATACCGACTTGGGATAGATTCAGACCCGATCACTGAATTTTCTAGAGTTAGGTTTGGATTTAACCCAAGTCAATATTTCTACGCTCTAATCCAACTCTTCCAGCTTAGGTTCTAACCCAAGTCCATTTTCTTAGCTATTATCTACTCCTATAAATATATATACATATATTGTTAATATAATTATATATTTAATTTTATTATATTACTTATATATATATTCATCCAAATCCAAATTCGTGTGTTGTGACAAGATCACTCTCCTATTTAATTTTTTTCGAGAACCGAGTCGAGATAGGTATTTACAGTTAGATAACGTACAAATTCTATGTTAATAATGAATGGTACAAGAAGCGACTTTAATAATTACAGGTTTCCTGTCATGTATAATATTTGGAAGTAGAGAACCTAATAGTTATTTGTCATAGAAGTGTTTAAAAGCGTATTTTCTTATTTGTCCAGACAGGGGAAATGGAAGTGAAGAATCCGCTGTTCGATGATGAACCGACACCGGGAGGTGTTGGTGTTAATGAGGGGGCGACAGCCTCTGGGCCAGCGACCACTCTCATCTCTGCGGCGGCGCACACTTTACAGCAAAACAAATAAACAGGCAAAACAAATACATGACAACTACCGAGGACGAACGGCCCCCACCCATCTATTATTCCGAAAATGATAACTTAATAAATTATTGCAAATCCAGTCTCGATCACATTATTATTTTTCGATTGGTTTAAAACGAGAAAGTAAAAATTATCTCTTCCCCGACCCCCTCGTAGAAGATTGTATTGTGTGTGAGTTGAAATGTTGATGAAATGCGAGTAAAATTCTCTGGGAGGAATATTGGAGTCTACTTTAGAAATATACATCTTCTATTTCTGTTGGCTTGAAAACGAAAGGAGTACTTTTAAATTTCCCCGTATTCTTACAGTTGATTTCGAAAAAAAAATATTGCCAAATTTTATATGCTCACGGTACAAGTGTGCATTCACAATGCAGTGATCAAAGTGAACTGGGATGGTATACAAAATTTGCCATCTTTTCAACCATTTTCTTTAAAAATTCTTTGGCCGTCCGATAATTAAAAAAAAAATAAACAGAAATCTAAAAGTATATTCGAAAATTACTGCATTTTTAAAGTTTGTGTTTATATTTTTAAGGGGTCATCAACAATAACTACTATAAATTCATAGTGGAGCACATAAATCAAATGTTATCGTATATTGTTTGGCTAAAGAAAGAAATATTTCTGAATGAATCCCTCCAGAATATTAGTATTGTTAAAATGATTTAAACATTTGTTTCTTTAAATTAAATTCAAATTGAAAAATTGCAGGCATAAATATTGGGTAATGATTACATGTTTACACTTTCTTTTATTTCAATTTCAATGCATATCACAATCATTTTCATGGTTTGCTTTCATCCTACACACATTTTCCTCAGTTTTAAAAAGACAAACAGTATATACATAAATATGTATATATATACCTAATATATTATCTACAGGGAATCATCTACCTATTTCAAATTAAGTACCTTTTATTCTGAATTCAAATTGAAAATGCAAAACTACACTAATGTTTTCAACATTTACGATGTATGCTACTACTTTTAACAATGATTTGAGTTTCTATCTTCACCAGTATGTTTTAAAATAAGAGTGGTCATGATTCAATCAATATTCAGAAACAGATCTGAATGGGTAATGCTTCAAGGAAAGTATGTTCAAGTATTTTCAGTTAGTTTCATTACCGAATAATTGTTATTGAAATTTCAGTTTTTTAAAAAGTAATTTATTTGGAATACAGCATAGATAATGCCATCCTTGTCTGTAGCAAGGAAAAATATTTCCGTTACTTTAAAAACGGATGATTTTAAATATAGCTACAAAACAGAGAGAAACTATATCATTTACATATCATTTTGCAGCAGGATTTTATTTGTTTTTTTCAATTATGATGTTGACCTTATTATAAACTATAAATTTGACTCATGGATTAGATGTATAAAATTTTATATATATATATATATATAGCATGACGCCTCCTGAACCAATTTAGAAAATGAGTGTTGATTATAGGAATAATTAAGAAAATCAAACTTATATAAATGTTTTAATCTTGTCATTAATAAACTCGCTTTCAGAGATATATATATGAACATATAGAGGAGTTGATTGTTTAAATATATTTGCTATTTTGAAACAGAAAACAGAAAAATTGATCACTTGGGATAAAATTATTAGGAAAATACATTATGGATTGTAATAAAGGGCTTGACGTCAATTTTAAATTTAGTGCACAAACTATCATTATGTAGACAATGAAAAAACATACATAGGATTCCCTCCTTCTGTGGCATATTTGAAGGGGTAATTAAAAACCCACAAAAAATAAAAAAAAATCTGAAAACTTAAATTATAAATTTTAACTTTAATTTTCTAATGCATTCCATAAAATAGTGTTCAGTTTATTAGATTTTTTTGCAAAGGCCATGTACTTGATTCCAGCTTGATTGTTCTTAAAAATCATTCCCAAAGTAGGAACCGAATTAGAGCTTTTTGAGAATAGAGTAGTGCTGATGGATATAATTTTCCTTACTTCAAAATTTTTGTTTTTTAAGCAATGCAATTCAAAAATATGTAGCTTTAGCTTTTTTGTATATGGATAACGTACCTGCTGTATTATCCATTCCTGTTGTACTTTCAGAAATTGTCTTCTAGAGGTATTTATCTCTTCTAAGTGTACAAATATTTTAGAGGGTTTCTTAAAAAATTAATTTTTTCCAAAGTATATATATACTTATAGTTATAGGTAAATAAGTGATATTATAACATATTTTTTAAATTGTAACCCTCTGAAAAAATATATAAAAAAATTGAAAATGTATTACCTCCGGCCTTTTAAAATGGTAACTACAAATATATCATTTATTTTGCTTACCTACAATTTATCAAACTATTTTAATCAAAAAAGGTTGCATTATTTATATATTTTTTAATTGTTGGTGATGTAAAGAAGAGAAAAGAATTAATTATTATATTTTTTCGAATGTAACAAAAGAAAAAGTGTTGTTTTTAAGGCAAATCTTTATGTAGTACCTCCGAAATTGGATCACTTATCACTTTAAATAGGTGAAATTTTATCCTTCGGATAGATAAGAAATGAATATTATATAGTTAATAAGGGTGATGAGCTCGTGGGACACCAAAAAGCTATGTGTTATATAACAATTTAGAGGTCATTTAAGCATAAACATGTGCATACATATATATCCCCAATTTTAGAATTGAATTATATATTAAAAACAAAACATGGCATGTTAAGAAATATAAAATCAACCCTATTAATTAGTTGAAATTATGAATATTTTTATCAT
This sequence comes from Lethocerus indicus, assembly GCA_019843655.1. NCBI lineage: Eukaryota > Metazoa > Arthropoda > Insecta > Hemiptera > Belostomatidae > Lethocerus > Lethocerus indicus. The sequence continues at coordinate 22,597,864 of JACDQD010000007.1, forward strand.
ATATTTATATGTGTAAACCATACTAAACTAAATGCGTATATATACATATATACCAAAAATATAACTATTGTTTTAAATTATATTTTTTTCTTATCCACCTTATATGACTTTCCACCTTACTCATATTATATGACTATTACTTGACAATGAAATTGGAAAGTAATGTTGAGTGTAATATGTTGTGTTTAATGTCAAGTAGGATGCACCTTTATAAAGTTATGTGAATCAAACTACATTCAGAAAAGTTAAATACTGACCACATTTTTATTTGTTTGTGAGAACCCAAACTTCCCTGTGCATGGATTCATTCTATTACTTATCTATTCTTGTGTAACTGTAGTAAGAAGTTCAAAGAAGTCCAATGCTTATAACAAATTTCTTATTCATCATTTTAAATACACATCTTTGCATAAACATTTGCTCATATAAAACTGAGATGCATTGTTAGACATATACAGGATTTAAATTTTATATTTTGATTATTTTAATACTTAGCCATAATAGTGTATAAAATGATAAAATTTACAACCTTGAATTGATTTACTTCCAACCACGTATTCATGGTGAACAGCTGAGGGGTTTACTTGGATTCAAAACAGAGACTCTGGTTCTGATCAAATGGCAAACCTTTATTTTTTGTTATTTTCCATTGTATTTTTATGTAATTTCAACAAAAAAATTCTCTCCCAGCACTTTATAAATCCTTAATTGTTAAATTAAATACAACATAAAGAATATAATGTATATAAATCTATCACAGTTTCAAACAAGTTGCAATTAACGAGAACTTGTTTCACTTAAAATATAGTAAAAAGCAATAAACTTTAATTACAAAAAATCAAATTAAAGGCTGCAATAATTATATACAATGAATTGGGAGCTTATTAAACATAAAATAATGCAAGAAGTTAAACATAGAAGAAACAGATATACAAAGAGAATTAATCACCTTTTTGTCCTCACAGTTAAAGCAAAACAAATGCCTTCATAAAACTTATTCATTCCTTTTAAAAATCTACCATAAATATAACGCCCATTGTTATATTCCAAACAAAGTTATAAGTTAAAAGAGATTAGAAATAAGAAAAACAATAAAAAATTATATTCATTTCTTAAGCTCTAGACCACTTTAAAAACCAATGGTTTACAATTTTCTTCATTTACTAAAGATAAATTACAAGTCTTGTCATAGGCGCTCAAGTGCAATATGCTATTTTATTAACAATAAGAAGGAAGACGTAAAATAAATATAAAAAAATTTTTTCACAATTTTCTTCATAGGAAACTACTTGCCATTATTCAATATACAAATTATAAATTGACACATCAATGGAAAAAACTTAATTGAGCATTAATCACTAATTACATATAATTACAAATTGCTTATAGTTGTATACTAAAACACAAAAAATAGAAGCTTAATTTCATTGTAAATCTGTTACCAACAAATGTTACAATGCACAAAAACATCATAAACAGGAAGACACAAACTTAAAATATATTTACAGTCACATAAAAATTATATGTATGAAGCTAATTATAATAATCACTCTCAATTAATTCTTTCAATGTTGAAGTGTAATATTCTAAACAAGCAAAATAGGCTATGACATTTTCAAGGAATAATATGATGGCAACACTTCAGCACAGCATTAAAACAAATATTCTCAGAGATATGTCTATCTGGATATGAATAGTTTATGTATAAACTAGCTAGCTAGCTCTCACTATATAGTTGTTCCATTAATCTGAACACTCCAAAAATCACAATATCAGTCATTTAAACAATTAGCAATTTAGCTAGCTTTTATTAATACAACATATCAAATTTTGGTACATATTTTATTTTATGTTTATATATAATATATATACATAAATTACCGTATAATAAGTATATAATCTACATGCTATAGCAATCAAGGAAAACAAAGCACAAAAAAGGAAATAGGGTTATAAATAATAACATAAATTGAAAAATTGATTAATTTTTCAATAATATTTTGTATGGAATGTTTTGCCTTTGTAATTCATAATGATGTTTAAATTTTGTAAGGCTTCCAATGGCAAAACTTGGCTTTTCATCCAAGCACATAATAAAGCTGTACCCCCATAGAAAAAATATACATATTCAAGCAAACTCTACACAGTATATATGTATATATAAACTTTGATTAGGGCAAGTTTCCTTTTCAATTTTTCCCAGTTTTTGCTTTAGCCGAAGTACATATTTATGTATATATATATATATATATATATATATATATATATATATATATATATATACACACACAAAAAGAAAAAATCATTGAGTTATAATTTGTATTTACTTAAAAATATCAATCATCAATATGCTACTTCAGTGCTAATATCAGGTCTTAAATATGCAGGGCATAGACAAGGAAGGAAAAGAGGAGATTGCATCCAAAGGTTCTGAACAGCTTTCCAGGCAAAATATAAATATCCCTTTGTCCTTTTATTTGATACAAAACATACTCCTCAATGCTTCTCAAATTCTAAAGGAGAAAAATGTAATACATTCTTCTTTTTTCAGAACATTAATTTGTCAATTATATGTATATAAATAACTTGTATAAGTTCTACAAGTATTTATAAATATAATCTTTGATATATCTTAACTTGAATATATATAATAATTTGTAAATGAAATATTTCTTTAAAAAAATTTATGCTCAATTAGAAGGGCAAAGGAATACCCTTGAAATTTATTTATAGAAATAAACCAAAATAATTAGCCTTTATCATTTTAATGCATACAAAATGAATTAAACAACTAACTGTTGTCTTTAATTCAAACTATATACATATATCAATATTTTTACATCATTACTAATCTTAAATAAACCTAAAAAAAGTTAGCCTCTACAGAGAAAAAATTATTCAAATTTGAATTTGGTTTTACGATAGGTACTTAAAAAATAAATGGAACGCAGCTTAAAGTATTTAAAATATAAGATTTAGATATTTTAAAAAATAGTAATAAAAAGACAACAACAAAATTAAAACCCCTATAGGAAAAAAATAGTTTTCCGAAATAATCTGTTATGTGACTAGAATGTATAAATCTTTAAAAATAGTAGAGATATAAAAAAATAACAAATGCATGTTTATTGATCTGAGAGGAACCTATATACTTACCATATAAAGCAAGCATCAATATAGCATTAATTCAAATGATATTGTGATTAATCATTTAGTGATATTAACTTTTTTCATGTGATGCCAAATATGATCCTAACACATTAACTTTTGTTTAATATTTCTGCAATTTCCAAAGCAAAATATTATTCAGCGTCTTAACCAAGGTATACATCAGATATTAAGCAGTAACTGCGGTTTATTAGCATTTAATTATAACACACGATTTCATATATCTCTTCAAGAAGATTCTCTGATAGTAAATGTGTTAGAATATCGCATTAAAAAACTTAATACATTACATTTACTCTTAAAGTTACCCATAATGTAAATAGTTAACAATTATTCATTGGTCGATTAGGACATACATCTTATTCTTAGACTTAAAAAAACACTACGTTTTACAAAATCAAAATGTTCCAGGAATTGTTTCATTTTCTTCAAGACAGAGTTTTTTTTCATATACCTACCTTCAATATCAATTTCGGTTTGAGTAAAATCTGTATATAACTACAATGCTTGCTCAAAAATGCAATACAGTTTCAATAACAATCAGAAGTTTAGTTTTTGTTGTCTATTGAGGGACAAATTCAACAATTATTCAATTTAAATCATCTTATACACTGTCTTAATTGTTTGAATATCATCCAAATTTTTATTTTGGAAATCGGATTTTAAAATCTGAATTCTGTACAGTGGAAATATTCCACTTAGCTGTTGTCAAACTACCAGAATACAGATTACTAATCCGACATTCGTTCAAATTTGAGGACAATACTTCGACTGAGATTCACAGCGAGACTTTGGGATTCTCTGGAACACTGCGACTTCTTTTTTTTTTGTTCACTCTTCAATTTTATTACGTAAATAAATAAAACATAAAATACGATCAACTTGTTGGAGCGATGAGTGATGATTGTAGTGTCACTCAAATGTTATCAGATTAGTCGGGTTGTCATCCAAACTAAGACCGAGCGTTTCCTGTAGTGCCGCGAACCAACTCTGAGCTTCCTCCTTACTTCCGGCGCGGAATTTGTACAGATTACCTGAAAATATATAAATATCGCCATTAGTATATTAAGTAAATTAATACGGGCTAACATTTACTGGGCAGTGGAACAGTTTGTTTTGGTGAATTTCGGAGTGCACTTAACGAAAATGTTAAATTTTAGCACTGTTAAAATGTTCGAAACGAGGAAAATTCATAACACCACAGAATCAAACTGATCAGCAAAGAAACTCACACTGTGATCATTAGAACTCTCTTCTTTAAATATGTTTAAATTAAATTCAATGTAATTTTTAAAAATTGGTCAATTTAAGAAAATGAAATTTGTCTACACAAATGAATTCTGTATACCAATCATTGAAAGCCGTAAACTGGTTTCTTTGTAATATAAAATTTGTTATATAAGATTGTATCCTACTAATTCTTATGACACCGTAAGTGATACTCTACAACTTACTCTTGATCGGATCTCTGAGATGAAAAATGTCAGGATGAAGCGGGTTGTCGCTCAGTGAAACCAGACAGCCTGTCATTGGGGCTACTTTGCATGGCTCCCTTTTATAGTCACATCTCTCATTACTGTGCAGATAATAAAATGTTGTTTAAATATAAACACAATGGACATTTTAAAGAATAAAGAATATTAAAATACCTAGGTTTTTGAGTTGTATTTTTATTTATCTTTAATTAAATGTTTATTTTATTTATAATAATGTTCTGTGGAATACAGTATTATGTTTTAAAGATTCAGGTATATTTTTCAGTATAAAGTAGGAAGCAAAGGTGCAAATTATTAGAACTATAAATTCAAATAATACATTTGAATCCAATTTTTTAACTATCATAACAAAATCATACTGTTTATTACTTTAAATTTGAATCATACTCCACTTTTACTTTCTCATGCATCAGAATTTAATAAAAAAGTAAAGTTAAAAATATGCATCCTCTATTGATAAACATTTTTCATTTTAATATTATTTTATGTCCACTTCTGGTAATATATTAAATTTTGCATTGTTCTTTCTAAGTCTTATCTGAAATAGTTAATTTTAATTTATATATTTTGGGATTTCAATCTCAATTCTTCACTACAGATATTAATAAAACAAATAGCATATTCAGTAATAATTTTGTACTTTACAAACTATTTATCAAAATATTTATAATTTATAGGTATTAATCATTTATTTATTTAGTATTATTTCTTATATAACAGTATCTTTAAGAAACATCTGTTAATAGTGTGTTAGGTCCAATTCCCCTAGGACAGTTACAGTTGGATGTAACAATTGTTGTAAACATGCCTGTACTGTGAATGTGTTTGTGCTGAAATTTGTGCTTACCCCTTGAAGGCCCTCGGAAGGTAGAATACCAACGAGTTGGACCACAGCTGTACCCAGTACCTTTGCCAGGAGCTGACGGTTGGTTTGCGACCATCCTTCAGCACAGTCTTCCTCCTCAGGCAGCCCTGCATTGTTACTGCCTCTTCAATATCCTCGTCACGTAATATAGGTAATCTGCACAATAAAAATCATAAACAATTTATTTCCCCGTGTCAAGACGATAGCCTTCATAATTTTTATCCCAAATGACTCTCCCCGACCCCCCCTCCATTAATTAAAATATTGTACAAATATATATGCAATTTGTGAAAGAATAAAAATAATATTCTAGTGAGTTAATTGGAGTTTGTAATTGAAAGATAACATTCATCTGGTACTTCCAAAAAAAGTTGTGTTCATGAAATGTCAACTAAAAATCTATAGGTTTTTTTTGTGCAATTGTCAATAGCTGTTAAGGGCTACAAACATCTATTAATAAATCTATAAATTATCTAATTATAGATTTCTAAATCTACCAACAAATTTGGAAGCAACCAAAAGGGAGGATTTACAAACCTTTTAAGTGGTGACAGGTTGAGATGTTGCAACGCTCTTGCAGTCTGTGATCCTTCTTCAAGTACAGAATCATCCAGAAGATGTCTCCCTGTGGGAGTGCTACTTCCGGCTCCTGGTGTTCCACCTATTCCTGTACCCGACTGACTGCTCAATATACTGAAACAAAAAAGAAGTAACAAAAGTTAATTATATAATTAATTATTATATGTTTTATATTAAACAATATCACCTAAAAGGCATCCAGAAGTATCCAAAAAGGCCAAATGAATAAGATTCCATATGGGCTCTTATCCACTTGAAGTTTACATGAATAAAAAAGTAGGTGAACTAACTATAAATCTTTAATTATAAAACAACACAATCAATTATCTGTACTAATATTACTACGCTGGCTCATTAAAACAAATAAAAGATTTATTTTTATTTGCAAAAACAAATAATAAATTATAATTCAGTGTTCTCAATTATCTGTCTTGAATTTAAAAGTACACAATAATATAAAATACAGATATGACAGTGAGCTACATACACTACCTAATGATAAACCATAAATACAGCTATCAGTATAGCATGCTTTATCTCTAACTATGTACTGTGAAGCATGCGACTACTACATGTTACGTCAGCCGCTGTGATGGACTGTTATGTACATTACAGTGCCCCAAACACTAGTTCAGTTATTAGTATTATCAACTCTTAACCTTATTTGAAAGAATTAGAATAAGTGAACATAGATGTGTTACATTTGTCTAGATATTCAAATTCCTCTTTTCTGCATAGTTTATTGTTACTATATGAATCTTTAGAAAGCTCTATAATCACATTGTATTATTATTTTTATGAGATCAGTAAGAAGATCCACAAATATAGAACAGTAATTGATTTTATGTGTTTTAACCCCTACATACATGAATACAAATAAAAAACAAAATAAAGAAAATTGTTAAAAATTAATTTTATATAACAGTATTTGCAAATTGAACTATACATGAAATATGTTTTATTTTTTTAACATATAGTATAAAGATTCATTTTTTGCTTTTCTTAAAAATTTCAATTATTAAAAGTATATTTTTTATTTTTTCAACTAAACATAATTTACTTTCTTCATTCATTTAAAAGCAACAAAGAAACAAAATTTTTCTTCTTCTTCTCCTGGAACACTAAAAGTTAATTGAAACATAAAACCACCAGTGTAAAAATAACTCCCAGTCACTAATATTCCAGCCACCAGGTCAAAATAGAGTATGTGCAAATTATAGATTTAGTTATCTACCACCATCTATAATTTTTAAGAAACATCCAGGACTCCATGTAGAAACAGTTGGAATTGAGGGACACAAATGAAAACACCTTCCGTAATAAATCTCACATTAAAACAACAACCAAATAAAAAAGCCATGCTGTCAGTAGAAAGGGGTCTTTATCCGCATGCTTGATGGAAGCCTGTATCAATGGCTAAAAGGTTTACAAAAGGAAACTAAACATTAAGTTATGATCAAATTTTTTCTGGAATGAATTATAAGAGTAAGCAGGAAATAATGAATGTTTGATTGTATTACTAAAAAGAAAAAATTATTAATAGATAAATTATTTACAATTATCATTAATATCATTCGAAGAACTAAATCAAAATTTATATTATAAAGTTCCAATCTTAGTAAATACACTAACTGTTCATATCTATAAATGCATTTCTGTTGTTAATCATTTTTACTAGTCTATGTATAATTAATATTTAATTCATTATGAATTTTATTCAGTTTATTTATTTAATTGTTATGAATCCCAGAATCATCTCAATTCTTATAACAGGCATAAAGTGAAATATTTATGAGAATATAAGTCTGAAAAGGAATATTCTTTCACATGAAATACATTCATTACATCCCACATACTAATCCATTCTTATACTCTCCCTCTCTCTTTTATTTATAGCTTCAACATTTAACTGACAAAATTAAAAAAAAACTGTAACCACTTTTTTTAATAATAGAAACAAAGGGGAAAATGTTCTAAATGCAACCAACCACATCATCTTCAATCCATCACCAAAATTAAAAGCAGCATCAATTGGGCAGGCATTGGGCAGAGCAGGGCAAAGAGGAGCATTTTAAAAAATGAAGAACTTTGTCATTTGTTTGTTTTGTTCATTTTGTTTTTTTTTGGTTTTAGACAACTTACCCAACCCTCGAACAGTTAACAGGTCCACCAAATTTGTGAAGGTTCCGTGGTAAGCTTGCACTTCGCAGCCTACACACAATGCCCATCATTTATATTTATTAAAGACCAAATTAGCATTTATTTTTTATTCTTTATAAAACCATTAACTTCAGTGTAAATAGAAAATAGAAACTTTTTTTCAATTTTGGGCTGGAGGATTTAGGGATTACAATTTACTTCAAATTTTTGTTTTTTATAAGCAGGGGATTAAATATCAGAGGTTATAGTATCTATTTAATTAAAATTGTAAATTAATTCAGGAATGTAATAAGGGAAAATTTATTTTCAGAAAAATATTTACTACCTACATATTAGTATTTTTTAAAAATATTAGACATTCAACATATTTATTTATATCATTAAACATTTTAATATTTAATTAATATTTTATATACTTTTAAAATCAGAAGTAAAAACAGTCTCTGTTTTATGAAATAAATAAATTATGTATGAAAAGTCATTATTAGATTTAATTAAAACTACTTCCATAAGTTATTTCAAAAGTTAGTTTACTACATACTAAAATTTAGAAAGATTGAAAATTACACAAATCAAGGATAAGTCATCATTTATAATTTTGTTACTTTAACAACTTTACTAAGTATCATTGCTCTTGCAATTTTGTATATCTACTTGCCTATATTGCCTTATTATCAGTAGCATTCATTCAATAACATTGTGAGTTTATTGAAATAAACTGTCAATAAGCATTCTGTCATTTCACTGTAACTGTGGCAACACATACTTTACAGACAGTTGACCTCACTATATAAAATGTTATTGAGAATAGCAAAAAACCAAAACTGGCCTACCCCATGACAACATAGGGAAGTGGAGACAGTAAATTGCAAGAGTGCTGATATTCTAAAGCCCAAGATTCCTAAAAAAATATCTTAAATTAACTTTACCTTGATTAAGATTATATATTATAAAATATTTAATAAAAGGGATCATTAAAATTAATAAAACAAATTACCAAAATGCAATGAATAAGATATGATTAGAAAAAGCATAAAATAAGAAACTAAATAATATTTTGCCCTATTGTTATCCATATTTAAAGAAATAAATTTGCCAAAAGAAGCAAATTAATGCATCAGATGGCAGCAACAGACAGACATAAAAACAAAACGTATGAATTAAATAAACAATTGATGTTGAATATGATGATTTTTAAAAGCCTGGCTCTGTTGCAATATGACTTATCAATATATAAAAATATGTAATGATTGAAACTTCTACTGAATAAAATGAATCCTGGAAATAAATAAAAGCTACTCAAATATCTTTCTATATTAGTGGCAACATTTTTGTACTTACTTTGATCCAAGACTGCTTGATTTCCTATGTCCTGGAATGAACTTGTTGCAAGTTGATTGACTTCTGAGTTTGGCAGGAGAAAGGCTCAAAGATGTCATTGAAGTGTCAGCTACTGACTCTTTTGAAGAACAAGAACTTGCCATTGGTGAAGGGGGCTCCAGTCTCAGTGATAGCCTATCAAAGATAAAATTAGATTACAAATACAAGTAAAATAAATAAATATATAAAATAAAATTCATATATAACTGAATTTTTCATAGAGTTAAATTTCATACTAAAATATTTATAAAAATTCAGTAAGAAAAAATGTTCCTTAGCTGGAACATACATATCATTTATATTTCATGAGTCATATTTAGGGAATATAAAGGAAATGGGATTGATTAATCAAGACTTTTGGCTCTGAAACAAGAATTTAAATATAAGGTCTTTTAATTAACATTACTCAGTCCCCCAATTGTAATTTAAGATGACATTACATAACCAGTTCATGCAACAATTTTTATTGATCTTACACATTTTATGATCTAAAAATGTCAACCATATTTTATACCATTCTCTGGAATTTTGTTGCGCTATTTCAAACAATGAAGTGTTGACATTTTCACTTCACCTATAAATTCTAATCTGTGATGGAATGTAATTAAGTAGTGGTAAATAATACCGCTTGTTAACTAGTTTTATATAACTCACTTGTATTGATCGTCCTCAACAAACTTCTGGAGCTCATCGATATACCGCACAGAGCGGAGATAGCGTTGGATGTGCGGCAGTTGCGGGAGATTGGGGTACAGCGACTGCTGCAGGTTGGCAACAATTCTAAGTATGTTGTTCATCTTATGCATTCTCTGTTCTTCCTGGCTCCGAGATGGATGGGCCATGTCTATGTATACCAAGTCGGTCAAGAAAACACCTGCAAGCAAACCAACCACAAATCAATGAATTTCTTCTTTTTAATTTGTTGTTTGTTACAGTTATAATTGAGTAAAGATCATGCTATATGCAAAATAAATACATTATATTTAGTAATGTAAAATTTTATCAAAATAATAATTTTTCATAATTGAAAAGGGGGATTAATAATATATATTCATAATTTTCACTCCTAAATGAATGTGTTACCCATGTGTATAATGGATTTTTGTTTACAAATTAAAAAAGAGAATATGAATGAGAAAATATGATTAGTATAATACAATAGTAAAATAAAATATTTGACAGTACATTCAGCTGACTTTAGATAATGTTGCTAAATAATTATTAAATTAAAAAAACTGATACTAACTTGAATTCTGAAACTGAACAATTCAAACAAAATTATTTTAAAATGGTAGCAAGTGATAATGATGTTAAGAGCTATAACCAACCAGCCCTTCACACTATGCTTAGTTTAAATAAAACTGTATTAGCATCTAAATAAAACATCATTAAAATTTAAGAAAAAACAAATCACAGTCTCTTCATAATCATTAGCAATCTCACCTAAGTAAGGTATGCATGGCAATTTTAAACTTTCAACGTGTTCCCTGAGATTTTGCCAGTTGTTCTTGTCAGAAAACACTTCTGCTAACTTGTCAAAAGTTTGTTTATCCTTCTTAGACAGACTACCCCATGTCTTTGATAGCCTGGAAGAGGAAAATATATTGAAAGATGTTAATTGTTATCTCATAGCAAAACACTTCATTTTTTTGTAAATGGCCTCTATATTCCTGGAATAATAATAACTATAGTTATGAAAATTACAATTAACTTCAATGGTCTTTACTAAGAATCATAACTTACATCCTTCAATAACTTCCACCCAATACTTATTTCTCCATATGTATTAAAATAAAGATTACATTTTTTATGAGGTTTTTGGTAAATACTTATTTATGGGACTGTTATATGAAACCAAAGGATAATTTATATTTATTTATTTAATAACACTGAAGTAAGAACATTGAAATATAAATTGAAACAAAAAAATATAGAAAATGGCACAGCAGAAAAGGCAAGGAAATATTTATTTTTAGTTTTCTTACCTGTACACAGAGGCACTCTGTAGAGCTGAAACGATGGCAAATAGTGAATGAAAGTTGTTAAGGTCATACAGTTTCTTGCATATCCTGATGAAATGACCAAGAATTTCAGCCCTGTGTTTGGGAGTGGTTCCGCTAAGCACCTCTTGCACTGTCCAAAAACTCACCTATGTTCCATAATATATATTATTCACAACTCCAAATACCAATAATAATACGCTAAACTATAATCTATACTGTCCAAAATAGGAATGATTATTCAAAACAAAATGCTGATGTAAGAATTAGTTTTGAAATATCCAATTGACTTGGGTGGGAAACATTTGTGGCAATCAGCATCAATTTCATCAACCATAAAATAACAATAGGCATTTACAGGTTATATTTTTAATTACAATAATGATTTGTATACTTACTTTGTTAACTTTCAAATTTCTTTTTATTTATGAATTCAATTTTTCAAGCAACACTTTTTGTCTTAAAATTCATATGGGAGCCTCTGATTAAGAAATCAGAACAGGGATTTTGGAATATGTCATTCCTCAGTCCTAATTACAGTACTATACAAAAAAACCTTATTTGTATGAATAAAATATTTCCCAATAAACACAATAAATTAAAAGGATGTTATTGTAACTCATAATAATGAAACAACCTCACGAACCATTCCAAGATGGCGGCCAACCCAATTATATGATTTGAGGGTACTCACATGATTGAAGCGCTGAGTAAACGCTACAACGTTGGGCGCCACGGTCAATTTGTTCTTTTTGTTCCAGGCGCAGGAGGCCAGTTCCTCCGGTTTGATCGTGGTGAACACCTGGAGATCGAGCAGAGTCAGCTGAGAGGCGAAATCTTCAGGGCTGACCCTCAACGCTTCCAGTACGACCAACTCCATGTCCCGCAGTGAACCTTCCGCAGGAAGGCTCTGAGACTTCCATGCTCTGCAATAACAAAAATTCATACTTATTGACAATAATTTTTATGCTATCGCGCAACGATAATATAATAATTATAAACCGATTACTGTTGGGAGTTCAGACATCTATGATACTGTAAAAAAATAAACAAGTATCGATCCATTAGACGTCAGGCCCTCTATCTCAACAATAGACCGACAGTGAACCTCATATAAAGCTAAAAAGACAGGAAGTCAACAGATGCTACATTAGAGAACAAATTATGACTATATAGAACTACACAATACTCTCTAGGTTTCGGCCAAACCTTCAAATATAAATAAAACAGCCAAAAATACTAAGACTAACTAACGCACCCCTACCACGTATCCAAACTCACCCTATATAAGTCCCTTTAAATCATGCACAGAAACTCTAATGAATTTGCTTTCAGCGATTAGACATTTCTAAAATATTTAGTAGGTTATAATTTTGTACTAAGCGCAACTCCTAAATCCATTAGACCTCGAAAATTACAAAGTATAAACCTAGTCGAGCAATTATATGTCCATTTCCTCTTAGTGAAAGCATATCAAAACAGTGACTATACCTTAATATTGTTAACCGAATCAAATTCCACATCCTTGAAAACATGTTTTCAATAAGATCTTGACAGTTTACTTCGCCGGATGGACGTTATATGTACATGTATACAAAAATACAACAAATTCCACTCCAGAATTACACACCATCCTAATCCTATGGCCCGATCCCAGTGTACTCCTCTGACATCCCAAACGTTCCTTACAGATGCATGAAAAGGAAGTGGCCACGTGATTTAAATATATCAGGGTAAAAATATAAAATTTAAAAAAGGGGGAAAACCAGTAGGTTTCTACTACATTATTATCTATTTGTTATTAGTGCTACTTGGACATCAACGTATTGTAGTTTCACAGTTGTGGCAATAAAACAGTAATAAAAAAATGTACCTAAAAGAAATGAAAAATTGAAAAGCTAAAAAATTCTTGACGAATTGAAGAAATTATCTCTAAGGTGATAATTTTATACTGGCAATTGCTACATTTCGAAATAAATATCGTATAATTCTTTATGACTGTTGATTGATGACATTTTTTATGGACCGATAAAAATTTTCATTAACCAATCTACGGAGAAAACATTGGTAATTTATCTTTCTTGATATCACCTGCTAAGTGAGTGTGTCCAATATTGAAGTACATAGTGATCAATACATTATTTTTTAAGTTATACTCGGTTGGCGAAGTAATAATTTCTCAAACGATTTTATATACGGTATAAGTAAGATTTGGGATTTACACTTTCTTTGAGTGCAGATGAGTGTAATTACGGTGAATCAATGGAATGTAAAAAATTCGGGCCCTTAAATTTGACCCTCCTCCAAACATTGTTTGGAGACGCAAAATACTGGACTGGGAATGCGTTAATAATAAATGCGATACGTTCAACGAGTCAAAGCTGAGGTGTACATGGGGGTTCGTTTGGAAAGTGAAACTGAAGGTTAACGATATGTGGGGCCGGCAGGATCGCGTCGATGTAACTTCAAATCGTTGGCAAGAGTCCAGTTGGAAATAAGAGGGACCGTCCTCAGACCGAGAGCCGTCACACTCAGACAAACGGAGAATAGCCTCCTCCTGGCACCGAACCCCAACCCCAACCGCGTTTATACAACATATTTCAATTGAAAGGCTAATTCAAATAACTGGATTTCGTCCAAATTACTTTTTGCGCCACTTAAAAATAGCCGTTCTATCGAAGAATAATTTCTTTCCCGATAAAAGTGAAAGCGGAGAATCAATTTAAACGGAAACAAAATACAATATATTTAATAATTTACGGACCGGCCAAATTGCAGAAAAATGCAAATATATTGTAATATAAATTTGCGGAAAATTTTCTTCTATATGAGGTCCCCCAAAAGATAACGTCCCTGCAAGGGCAGAGTTAAAGTTTGAAGAACCAGTCGTCGGGCAGTATTGAGTGCAAAATTTCCACACAAGCCAGAAGAGAGAATGAACTAAAATATTAATAATAATAGTAAAAGGTGAAATAGCCCTTTGGTTGAGGTTACATACCCGATGTTATCGTAGCATGCCTGAGAGTGGGAGGAGAGCTTCTGGGACGTGGGCGTTCTGGGTATCCTGTGCTTGATTGTGGCCGAAGTGGTGAGAGCGGGGCCACAAGTGGCCGCCGAGCCGCCGCCAGCGACGCCGCTCCCGCCGCCGCTCGTGTCTGACGACTTCTTCAGCAGAAGGTGGAGGTCGCCCTCGTCCCGTCCGTTCAGAAGCGAACTCTCCTCCGTTATGCTGTCGGGACTCTTCTTGTCCTTCTCATACGCTTCCTGGAACATAAAAAAACATGCGTTTAGAACACGTAGAAAGAATTAGTTTTATGTAAGCGAACACAATATAATATATTAAAACTCTAGTGCTGTTGTATCTTTCCGGAAAGAAAGACCCAGATTTTAGATCAAAAGATGCAGAATTGTGTCGGGTTTAAACCGTTCTTGGATATCTTGCGATCCAAGTTGAGAAATTGCAAAAACATCGATTGTTGGCATCGTCGGTCCGGGCATTGTTGAAAGGAACATTGTTGCTTGTCCGGCATTGTAACCTCGGTAGCAGATCCAAAAGTTTATTTTTCGACGAGGAATAATTACGACTAATGGCTAGTGACAGTGGCGAAGCGCAGAAACTGCCGGACTAGCCATCAATCGATCGAACTTGTCAGAACCCTTCGACAATTCGAGGTGGAGAATAAGCACACGACAACCAAACGAGTATTTAAAAACTGTAATAATCGAATTTATAATAAGTGCGGTAAATATTAAGGTGACTCGATTACAAGAAATCGTACTACTGCTTCGATCACTGACCCACCCAATGGAAAAGTCGGTGAGCCACTGAACCAAAAGGAATGCAGTTTACTCCTTCACTCTACGGAGTAGTAGCACGCGAGTTGATCGTTACACGCTTAGTATTTTTATTTTATTTTATTGCCGCAAAGTGCTACATTTTTCCATGCAAATAATTTTTAAGGGCATTATCTGTTTAAGTTCAGGCAGTATTAAGGACTTTATGATACAGCAATAATTATTTCTTGTCCTCACTACCCCTTAATAAGTAATAAACTGTCGGATAACTATATATAAAAGAAAAACAAAATATACACAAGCAATATTACACAGAATCAATACATTTAAATTGAGTTCCATTTTGTTTATAGCTCTGCAACAACTAGCCACCTCCCAACGTTTGATACCCAAGTCGATATTCTCGTAAACGATATTAACAACCCTTATATAGTAAAAATAAATAGTGGAACAGAGTAAGGCAGCGGCATTGTAAATAATGTAAATAGAGTAGGGCACCGATTTTTAGATATTAAATTCCGAACGTTCTTCTGCCGCTCTAATTTGCATAAGGCACTGCACTCAACTCAGAAATTTTATTGGATATCTCATGAAGGGTATATTATATATAAATTATACATAAAACACAAATGCAAACCTATTTAATAGTACCTATTTAATACACGAGATATTGAGGATACGGCCAGCCATTATTCCATTGGGATTAGAATATCTTCTAATTTCCTAACATGTATTTATCCAAAATAAATGTCTTATATTCGATAAAAATCGTTCTTTTTTTCTCGAGGTTCAGCCCAGTAGTACAGGACCGGTAATAAAACTATTACAGGACGGTAGAGGCGCCGCCTCTAAAGTTGTAGTCGGATTATTTATAGAAAAGCCAGAATAAATTAAGTCTGAAGCGATGAAGAGGCCAACAGGGATCGAGTGCCAACAATGCCTGTTCAGTTCAGTGGAGCGACGTCACAAAGAACAATTCACACAACATCACGGAACACACAATAATGAAACACAAGAAACATAAACAACATCTGGACAAAGATCAAAAACCCCAATTCGACAACAAATATCCCACAACATTTCCGCTCTGTCGAAAAAAAAAATATTTAAGTAGGCAGTTAGGGTAAGGTAGCAATAGAATATATAGCGATAGACTAGTGTTCCGCATAAAGGTTACCTTCGATTACCTTATGACTATAATTATATTTCCCAACAGCTCTAAACATTATTTTGTCCTGAATTTAATCCCAGTATATACAGGAGTTCAACTTCTCGTTAGTGGAACTATCATGATTTTCAGTTTATTTAAGCCTCTCCATCCCTACACAACTTATATTTTATGATGTTGAATGTTTAGTTAGTTATTTGTATTTGGTTGATACAAGTAATTTCTTAATCTTAATTACAATAAAATACAAAATATTTAATTATGAAAGTAAAAAACTGCATAATGGTGCAAAACAATGCTCATTACTTCGTAGGTGAACGACAACATCCTTAATTCTCGAGTGTGATGAGAACAATAGGATCCGATTTGTTTTACTATTGAAACCCCCCCCGGAATTAAACGGATACAATTTGTTTGTTCGGCGATTATTTTTATTGTTACGATCACTATCCAACAATCGGGTGAGTCATTACGGTTTATGTAACCCCTCGAGTTCTATATCTGCAAATCGCTGGTATCTCTACCAGCCTGTGTTGTCTCACCGGATAAGCGACAGGTATATATGTCTTCAAAGTTTGAAAAGAAAGCTTAACACATCGGTGCGCGTCAACTACCCACGCGTAATATTTCGGGCGTAATGGAAAGCGAGCGAATACATTTTGGCGAAAAACCGCATCCGGTTTATTTTAAAACAAAATTCAATACTCAATATTTGGTTTTCATTTCAAAAATTCTGAAAACTGAGAACGTCAGAAACCTTCAAAGTCAAACGCAATTTTCAATCATTCAAACATCATATTTATTTGGTTTTCTTTTATTCTATTTTTTTTTATTAAGATTTCCATAGCTCATATAACCAAAATCGACTTGGGGGATTCATTCGTCGCAAATCGATCAATTCAAGAGTGAACGCGATAAAAGTAGTATGATGAAGTAAGAGTGATAGGATTTTAAACAAATGACGAAAGGGCGAAATTTCCCTCTCTTATCCTGAAGTTAATTGTCGTCTTGGCTAGCCGGATATGTGTCACGTCCTATGAAAATGATACCCAGGCATAATTAAACAAATAAGCACTTATCTGTGTCTGCTATTCAACTTTCCTCCAGTTTTATCATCCTTCAATCCCGCTCCGTATCACATGCAATGTAAAACAATATTAAATTCTCTTGCAACTAATTCTGAATATCACCTGAAATGCTTCATAATGTTAAACTAGAGTGATATCTTATTTCTTACTAGAATATGTGCTACATTTCAATATGAGAATAAAATATGGACATTTGTAAAGTTTTAAATAATAATGTTACTCCAGTGCATTACAGTACTGATATTACCATTAAGATGTCAAATGTCATGTGAATGTGATGTCATATGAAATGAAATTTCACTCATCTGTATGACCATACATTAACTGACATATTCAGAGCGGCCACTCTAGGCGATATTGTAAAATATTCACTTAACTTCAATGAGCGATTGTTTCGACACAAAGGTAATAGAGATTCGAAAAACACTCGTTTGAACATTCAACAGTGTCATCATCCCACTGAAATTACTTCTGATAAATAAGACTCATTTTCCTCTCATCAGAAATACCATTTTTTTCATCTCTAAAAGATGGAAACGGTAGAAAAAAAATACCGAACGAAAGAACACAGAGTGATCGCTTTTGAAATATTGAACTTTAGCATTCGGACCACAATAAGCGCCACGAAAACATCGGTTAAAAAAAGTTTTCTCGTCTCTCCATCATTCCAATCTTCATGAACAATAAACGAAAAAAGTAATCGAGAGCTCCAAAGAAACAGATGTCACTGTCACGATGATCTAAACGTAATTATAACCGACAATGATTGAGTACTATGGAACAAAAAAAAAAGCGGAATCTACATAACATAAAATGACCCTTGTCAAATCACCCGCAAATATAGTTTCTGTATACTATGAATATGTGTGGTTTTATAAATTCTTCTTCCTTGAGGAAAATTAATTTATTTAAATTACCACTCGAACAATTTTCCACACTTTTTGCGTAAATATGATACGGTATATTTTTACCAGAATATATTTCAATATTGCAGGAAAACCTTGATATAAGCGGAGTCAACAGAGTTCAAAAATTACCTCAGAAAATGCTTTTCGCGTCAAAAATATTATTCATTTACCTGAATGCTACTGCACGGGGACTAATCCTTACTGAAAATAGAACTGGTAGGACGGGCTCCAGTGGAAATTGAGGGAAGCCGAGATGTGGAATAACACAACTGGAGAGAAGGAAAGGTCGACAAATGATAAAATATGGTAGTTTCCTAGGCAACTATATCTCCTCGAAAATGCTCTCCGATTATTTCCCTATTATCCGCAATCTCTTTTGAAACAGATTCTTAATCCGAACCGCGAGATATTAAATTGGCAACAGATATAAAACACTGCGATAGAAGGAACATTTTTATAAAATTAATATTATTAAACAATTTACGAAATAAAATACTATCCAACTTAGCCAACAAACATGAGGAAAACAATACACTCAAGAGCCATTAGGTCCAAGTTTCGCCGGTTTCTAGATTATAGTTCCCCCGGTCCCATCCTGCGGTTGTAACTAAGCAACTGGATTTAAGGTAGTTGTTCTAGGGCCGGGGAGGTTTGTAATATAATCAGCCTGCCGATCTTAGCACGGTTACTGTGGTAACACATCTGGGTCACAGTGGCAGAGTTGACAGGAGGCGTCACAGGCAGGCGACACGCCTAAGTGCCTCTCACTATATTATGGATGGGGACCCGGCCAGCGGTGGAAATGGAAAAGCCGACCGAGTACAGGACCGAAAAAGGTAAATGTGTCCGGGTAATTTTAAAACGTCGAGGCGAAAAAGGCGCTTTTCGGATTTTGCTATTGAGCGAAGGCGAATCCCCGGTTTGCCTTTCGAATTCGAGCCGTTCGGTCGTTGAATTTGAAATGACATTGGCGCGGGTGTTGAAACTAAATAACATCGGCGAAATGAACCGTAAATATGACGGATCAACGGATACGAGATCTGCTGATCTCATTATTCCGGTGACGCATTTACTGGCAAACAAATTCGCGAGTCTGGCGCCACTATTTGGTTTCGAACGACAGAACCGTTAGAGGCGTATATTTACAAAGCAAAAATTATTTCTTTTTACAAAAAAGGGACAGTATTTCTGTATATATTCCAAATTTCCATATATAATGCAATTTTGTATTTATTACAAACATGGTTTTTAAAAAATAATTAATTATTTTACAGATCATTTCGCCAGAGCACCTAATATCTTTTTGGTTTCGATAACAGAAGATAGGGATATTTTTTAATCCCTAGGACTAAAATTAAGTGCTATACACACTGAAAGTAAATTATTACACTGAAGCAAATTTATTTTACTGAACATAAAATTTATTCTTATATTTAAAACTGTAGGAAACAAGCGAGAGCAGGCAGAGAATCGCACTTAAAAATATTTACTTGGACTTCATAACAACTTTTTGCCTCTAACACTCAGCGATGTTGTTCCATTATTCCTTTTATAGTGACAGAAATACTTTTTTTCTTCCTGCCTTGGACTTCCTGATTCTCAGGAAATTACAAATCGGCCCGTCATCCCCGCGGGGAGAAAGTGTCCCCCCTGCGTCGACGTTCCGGAAGCCTCCATAGCCACTCTGTGTGCGACGGGGGGCAAAAGTCACATATGCGTTGAACTACGGGATTCATGCTCCAGATATTATTGCGGTTCGCAATTAGAGGCAGCAATAGGGCGCCCCCGGGAGCTGCGATAGCGGTCTAGTGCCATCATTTCACTCACTCAATCGTCCTATTTCTTATGATTTTGAGGAACGAGATATTTAGACTGATTCGAAAATCTGAGTCTTGTTCGGTAAAGCGTTTCATAGAATCTATTCCGGTCGTGAGCTCTGATCAAGTTTCTATCTTGTCCTTAACGAACAACTTAATACCGCAAGTTCGTGACGCCCGGCGTGGGCGTCGAACAATAGCGGGCGACTGAAGAATACGAAAATACATCACGAAAGTTATGCCCGAAACACGAAATCGGTTTAAAATCCGAAATTGTCATTTGTTCCTGGCTGTCCATTTGGTCTTATATTATTATCTTTTAGTCCGGCACTGAAATTATTCACGTCCAAAACCTATTTTGTATAAATTACAGGGAAGAAAAATCGAAGGAGGAAAAAATAGAAACAACAACAGATTGCGTTTATCTGCGTGTTCCCTTCCTTCTTCGAACAAGAGACGTATCCGTCGTGATCCCCTTTGGCTCCGGTTTTTCCCACCGTCTTCACGGGGGAAACTCGTGACGCCCGATATAGACGTAGAACAATAGTGGAATCAACATCAACTAAAGAATACAAAAATACACCACCGAAGTGATACCCGGTACATCGATACGGAAAAGCTCAATTCGGCTTTAGGTAAAGACAGATCATATTGGCTTCATGGTCCAAAATATTATCAAATTTGTAAACTTATTGGAAGAAAATACTAGAAGAGGGTAATCAAATCATAGTTATACAAATATCGCACGTAACTTAAAATTTGAAGGAATGAAGAACAGATATAAAACACCCAACGTTTGAGTTTACCTGTTTGAAAAAACAGTATGAAGTACTTAACATTAGATATAGGCAATTGTGACCGAGTTCCCAACATATTTATATAACGAGCGCCGAAGGAGGCACTGATTTATTATTCTATGAACCAGCCTAACAGTATAACGGAATAATATAGGTAGATACTAGGCGGGTAGTATTGCTCCTCTGAGTACACACTTCTAGCTGACACTTGCTATTACGACCCTGAACTAATAGACGACATTGGATGAGTTCGTCAAATACGATTCGCAAAATTATATTCCGGGTTCTTTCGGTCAATAGTTGAACCGAGGCCGTGTCGAGCGTGTACTGTTCGAGTGATGAGGAAGGCGAACTACAGGTGTACATACATTATGCTAAACCCGCATTGTCTGGGGCCTGTATATATTACCCCGCCGATCGTTTCTTCCTATTATATTAAAATTTATTCAGAAGCTTCCCAGCTACTAAATATCCGAATAATGGGCGTTTGTATGTATAACGTAATAGATGAACCTTTTCAACCTGTTAGAAACACGTGGAAAAAGTAAAACTAGCGACACTAGACTAAACGAAATTTTTAGGATATTTATTGTATTTCAAGACAAGGTCAATTTTTTTATCGTTTTTCGAGGCAACTTTTTGTTTTATAATGATATTGCAGATAATTACGAAAGGATGTACGAAAGTATATGAAATTATTATTTACACATAAGAGATTTACAGCATATTTCAGCTGACGTACGTCCACGCTTATATGATAGGGAACA
Organism: Lethocerus indicus; assembly: GCA_019843655.1. Classification (NCBI taxonomy): domain Eukaryota; kingdom Metazoa; phylum Arthropoda; class Insecta; order Hemiptera; family Belostomatidae; genus Lethocerus; species Lethocerus indicus. Next base: position 22,619,852 of record JACDQD010000007.1, read on the forward strand.
AAAATGGTCACAAAATGTCAAACAAATTAACATTGCCTGACTAATACGTCTAATACAAAAAGTATCGATGCGAATAATCAAAAGATTGATATATTAAATTAATAATTTCCATTTGATATATTTACAAAAGAATTATGCGTAATTTATCCAGATTTTTCAGTACTGTTTTACTCAAATTTCTCTCAAATGTAACCATGCCTGTTGAACCTTATCCTCGATGTTCCAATTGCAACAATCTGTTCTCGAATGGGGTTCTCTCTTTACAAAGTTAAACTCTAATCAGGGTATTATGTGGCTGGTACCAGTTAGTGACATGGTCGGGCAGGGACTGTGGCCCAGTGGGTTGATAAGCCGCTATCACGCTCAGTGCGTGCGTGCGTGCGCACTCACATTCGCGTACATTGATAGCGACGACCCCCCCCGGGGGACCATTGTTGTGACCGGAAGGAGCCGGGTCGACCTCAACAACAGCCGGCGAGGCAAGTGCCCTCAACATGCTCTCAGGATCTGCTTTCATTTCGTCGTCGATTCACCGTATACTCATCACCCGTCACGGATATAACAAATGAACACAGAATGATCGAACACGAAAGTTAAACACTACTCGGTTATAAAGTTTCGGACACTGTGTGCACTGATTGCTCCTTCTGCAATGGCGATATAATAATCCCTACTTAATAATTTTTGTATATACCTCGTACCTGGCTAAGTTATAAATAAGTATATGCTGGAACTTATTGTGGTGAAATATCCCGAACGTTCTTAGGCAGGGTGAAATTTGTTACATGCGGTTGATTTTGACGGTTCATTTTATGTCTGTAATTAATGCTAAATGATCTTTAAAATAAAATTGGTTGAATGAATATAATAATATTAATAAAAATAATACAACACCTGCCATCCTACATACCGCTAACATTGTTACGAATAAGAGAATTTCAACGGTTCGAATTATTTATATTTTATATATACACCTTTCTGGAGATTTGGAAACGCTATGATCTTGCCTACGTATAAAGTAATTTTAATAATCGATGTTTTATTCACCATCAGGTTTGGAGAATTCCGTAGAAATTCTACTGTAGATTTCACTATCGCAAAGCCCAACAGGGATCAGCAGGCCAGCCCTAAGGTCTGCCTAATGGTCCTAATGTATCCAGGAAACTGAATTTTCGTTTTAAGCCAGTGCGGAGAAAGTAAGCAGTGACTTAGCCTAGCGTCAAGTCATTTTTATATGCACGTGCCTCTCCGACCGGCCAGATAACGCAAAGCGCTTTCCCCCCGTCCGTAAAAACCGTAATCAACGACGGTATAATTTATTATCTCCCCATCTGTAAATAAGGTATAATTTTCTACGCGGAAGTCAACACTAGAACATACTCTCGCGGGGTACTCCTACTTTCCAACGACACGACAACAGCCCAACTTAGGCTTTGAGACAAAACGAACTTCCTTGAAGTTCAAATTTAATTCACTAACGCCGAGTAATAATTTATTCTTATACAATTGTATTAAACAAATATTCGCACAAAGGAATCTTTTTATTTGGGAACCGTTTTCCTTTACCTTTCCACTGCAGGGGCTTCCTGCACTCTCCCGACACGAGTTACACTTATGTAACAGCTCTAATCCTGCGTCACACTCTGCTGCCAGAAGCCGAAACATGCCCGCATTAAAATAACGATCTACGCTAAAAGAGGTATTGTTTTCCACCTTTACTCGGAAATTCGGTAAAAATTCGCCGGTTCTATTCACTGCATTTCTATTTATTTGCCGGTCTTATTCCACTGAACCTCGAAGCATTCTTGAGTTTTGTCGCAGAAGTAATATATTTAAATCGCAAAGCCTTATCTGCGGTACTACGTCGGGCAAATGCAACCGCGCAATTGTCTTAATTATTTTCTATTTTAAGCCCCGAGTATAACAACGCTGCGGCTATAAATATCGCATACAATATACCGTTTTAACTTTTGCACTGAAATATTTACACGGATATATAACTGCAATTATTTGCAGCAATTTACCAATGCAACGATCCCCACAGTAAAATAATAATTGTACTGGCAAATATTGAGGAAAGTAGGAGTATAAAAGTACAGAAATTTGAAAAATGTCAATTTCCTAGAATAACTAAGTGAATATTTTCTTTGAATTAGCTTGTACAAAAAATCGTGGACTGTTCTAACGTGATGTTACAAATTTATGATAGGTTCTTAATATTTTAATATACCTCATTGTGACCTGGGACATACTAACAATGTTCAAAGGGCTCTCTCAGACCTCTCTAGTGCGGACTAGCGTTATTAGGTGAGCGGCTAAGACAATACCGATTAAAAAGAAGTCTCAGGACATGTTTGAAATGGACCGCAGCTCCGGTTTCACGCAGGTGCGCCTGCCGCGGAGGCTTCACGGCGAAGGGAGCGACCGACATAATGGATTCAACCTACATGAGGAAGCGCAGATGACGCTGTCGCTAATGCTTCTGAGCCCGACAGTACCACGAATGAAAACGAAGGCAATGCGGGTTCCAAAGGAAGCTGCAACGAAATTCGAGCTTTTTTCACCCATTCATAGACAGGACCAAAAAAAAACTAATGCCCTTCCATTGTCACCCTTCCCCTATATACAGGCCTATTCAAAAAACTACACCCTCGTAACACGATCTTAGTAAAAAAATGAACAACAAATAATAAACTTAATAAATGAATCTGTCGAAATCGATATTTGGCAGCTTAGATTAAAAAATTTATCGTAAGCCCCGGGTTGATCCATTTGATATAAATACCTAACCGAGTTACTAGCGCGACTGGACTGCGGATCCAGTGCTGTCCATCATTTGTCGGATGTTTTTTTACCGTTTTTAATCAATTTTATTGTATATATATTTAAGGATGCTGTACCCGAAAGTTTGGACTATCATATTACTGAAAAGCCCACGCGTATCGGTAATCGTGTTTACTAATTTACTGCCGGGCTACGAACAAACCGTCGAGTGGAAACAGTTGATCGTGAGTGATAATATTTTGATTTCGTGTAAACCAGTAGACGTCGGATTTATTGGGGTTACAGGTATCTTATTTTCAGTCTAATTAATTAAGATTTAATAGTAAGTATCGCACCATTAGTGAAATTCTACAGAAAACTGTTCTTAGTCTCGGTGGAAATTTCTGGTGATTAAGGCCCGCTGTTTTAACCCCAGTCCGGCAGTATGTTGGGCCGCCCGCAGTTCCTAAATCTCGCAAAAAAAATTAACAAAAAAGCACACCGGCGTTTACAAAAGGTAAAAATGAATGGTTTCCAGATAAAAGGGAAGCGATAAATTGTGAGGGAGTTTTGCGTGGGCGGCACACAGGCTTTTTTTTGTGAACGCTCCCCGCTCACATAAATCAGAGGTGGTCAACTCCCTGCCATTTATTAGCCCCGTCCAGTCACTCGGAATACGGTGGGGACTCTATACGGGAGGGAGGCTTAACATCTTAAATCTTCATTCCCAGCGTCGAGTAAAACTTGGGACATTTCCCCGCTCGCAATCAGGCCCCAGTTGGTATTCCTTCGGCGAAACGGAGTTGCTGCCAAGTTGCATAACGCGGCACACAGCCTACCGTCAGGCTTATGACATGGGCTCGCCAAAAGACCGACAACAGATCCATCAGCTTGCCTCCCAACAATCGTATAAACGGGAAAAATTTTCGAGCCAAAGAAACAGATTACGTTTACAGAACCAATAATCTGATCGGGAAAAAACCGGACCCGTACGAAATCGCCTAATAAAAAGGCGCACCGCAATTACAGGTTGGCGACCAAGAAAAAGAAACAATCCTGAGTACGAAGGCCAAATGAAAATTGCAAAGCGAGGCGGCGTTTCACCCAGCTGGGTTACACTCACACTCACACAGTCCCCGGCGCTATTAATATTGTTACAGCTCGTATCTTTTTTGTTCCCTTCTCACGTGAAAAAGCCCGTGCCTCAGAGCTACTTTCGCGGACGAAGGACTGTCCGTCTTATTTTATTTATCTCGGAACCTGTTTCGACTCGGATATTAGGACGGCAATATTAAACATTATTCGGGAATGTCCTGTTAAACAACGCCTCGATGTCTGATCGCTGTCTGGAACAGACTTTACTCAGCTCTTCGTTCATAGGAATGATGATCTAATACTTCTAAGATCTTCAAATAGGCTAAAACTGAATAGAGCCAAAAACGAACAACAAGTGAGAATAAAACCTGACTATTAATATATCGTCAGTACATCCAAATGCTCGCGAGGTCTTCCCAGTCACGCGTAATATCGAGGAATTAACGCGCATACTATAAAGGCGTATCCGGAACCAAATTAATATCGGGCTGGCACTAATTAGACTGAGGCGATCCGACATTGAGGAGCAGAAGAACGAAATGAATGGGCAACTCTTTCTAGGAGAGTTCCGATTGAAACAATCTGCTAGATCGAGACGGAAACAATACAACAGGATTTATATTCCTTTTGTGCCCCCCCCCAATTATATAAAAAAATATTTCGTCTTATATTATACACGTGTGAAGATCCCATTAATTTATTCCAAAAAAATAAACTGAGAACATAACATTGAACCCGATTTCACTTTTGGTTCAGGGCTAACAAGGAGGGGTTATCTCATACAACTCAACAGACGCGCGGGCATTTAGTTGTAACCATAAATAATAACAATACGAAACGATTGGTATTAAATGAGAAAAGACGCTATAAAGGAACTGCAATCAGTGCCATTAAGTTTGAACTTTGCTATATAATATGTACAAAAGTATACAAAAGTACAGGAAAATAATACCAAAATATATTTGAAAACTTTCTGAAACGCGTTTACTTGATTTCATTCTCAATAATCTGAATAGAGTTGCCAAAAAGTAAAAAAGAATTACTGTTTGCAAATCTACATTAAATAATTTTTGTTTCCATCAATCAGAATAATAGAAACCGTTTTCTTACCATGAACATTAACTCTTCCTCGGCTTTCATTTTGAATAATGAAATTTATGAATTATGCAGCCGCACGACTGTCGTTTGATTTGAATCATGAATTAAATCGGTTCACGGTGTATGCCCAAAGAATGTATTATTCCATTAAAATATGGAAAACGGAAAACATCTTCTGGCAACAGAGAGCTCTCCCCTCTCTCTCTCGGTTGTAGACACAAGTGGTTTGGAGGCGCCATCACTGCCGGCCCAATCTATTGTCTACCTCTTCCTTCTCCTTTTTTGTCCCTGTTCTTAAGACTTCCGTCAAACAGGGACAAAATAAAAGGACAAATGCGCCGTACTTCCTTCGTGACGCCCATGTTTATATTCCACACCACACCCAACACAGTATAACCCAGATACAAACAAAAACTCAGAAGGAAAACAGCATAAGGATGTATGTATATCCAATATTGTAAATTTACAAATGTCTGTCCGAATAATGGTATAATCCGTGTAGTGGGTTTTTTAGAGAATAGCAGAAGTGAAAGTATTCACGTAATAGGGTTCCGCTGTGTTAATACCAGGATTTTGACTGTACTTTGTACTGTAAATTTTTTAATAAATCTGTATTCTCATAAAGTGGGGAAAAAAAGATTGAATGTGAGCTACACCTTAAGATGTGGGATAACTTCTGACAGTAAAGATGTTCAAATAAAAAATGTTTTCCATAGCATAGAGTATGGCTTTATTTCATTAATTTATATCTCATTTTATATATACGTATAATTTTCCAACGACCTAGAGCTTCAGAGTTTTGAATTAGTTGGAAGAATAATCCTGTAAAAAATATAGTGTACAAAGAAACGCATTTCAAACACATCAAAACTGGCTTAATAGAAGTAAAATAAATCACAAAAGATTATGGTTGACTGTATTTATATAGCGCAATAGGTGAAATAAAAAAAAAATGAAAAATTGGGGCTCGGATCAGATTAGTTTCACAACGATGACTAAACTGTAGGAAGAATTTTCTTTTGCACAGTCCACCCACACAGAGTTAGTAAAAAAATTCAAAAAACAAAGTAAAAACAACATTGTTAAATTGAGGTGGAAAAAAACAAACTCTCAGTTGGGGAGGCAGGCAGGGGGACTTACCCTGGCCTCTTTAAGAGAAGAGAGCTTAGAGCAAAGCCACGTAAGTTTCAAGCACTGTAAATAATCAAAACAAAGAGAAAAATTAATACACCTGATATTATTTTAAACTAGTGTAACAAAGACTGTGATTCATTTTTTATCGCCATTAGAACCCAGTAGGGCTATAATCTTACTTTTTGTCGCACCTTTAAATCAGTTTGAAAAACCGTTTGCAACAATCCCATATTGGAGAATAACAGTAACTTAGATTGAGCGGTGGTCGAGCATTTTCTCTTTTACTTAGCTAAGACCTTACGTAGCCCACAAGTCCGAGTGACAGTGTCTGGAGAACATGTCAATATTTCATTTTTCTCATTCCCATTGTACATTCTTAATTCCAAATGTACGTCCTACATTAATCTTCTGGACAATGTATTTTCTATTTATTCCTTTAATCTCGTTCATTCTAATTTTATGAGATACACTTGAAGAAAACCATCACTGTATCTCGTTGTATATTGTTGTCTATATTAAATTCATCACGAGATGTGATCGTAAGCCCATAAAAATAGTACCAACTCCTTAGGAGTTGCTCACACGATCCTCTGGGAAGTATGGCATTTAAGAATTCATTTTCGCCATTTCGTTTTCAAGCGTCTCCACACGACTCTTTAGTTTCGCCAGGGGGAACCAACACAATAATGAGGAAAAGAATTTGGACAAAAGATGTCGTAAAGGGGCAACAAGGCGGATGTCGATCCCGCAATAGAAACTCTTGCTTGCCTGCGGTTTTCACTCGCATTACGCAATCAGGATTGACGGGATTCCGGTAATTTCTGCTTCCCTTTATAAAAAGAATTAGTCCATTCCAACAAGTACAATGGAAACCGAGCTGGGATTTCGGCCCTGACATTGTGGCTGGCATCTGGGAAACTCTTCCCCATTCATAATTGGCCATAACACCAATAGGCAAATTGCCGCCCAAACAATCAAACGACTCTTAACACTTTTCGCCTACAAGCACTTTTCCTAAATAGCTATAATAAAATTCAAGAAATTATGTATTACAAAAAGCTATTTTATTTATCACAATACACTACAATATTCTCGGATTATTTATCAATTATGTTATCATTGCAGAATGCAGAATTATTTTTAAAAGAGATAGCTTTTTTGAATTCAATAAATTATTGTGATATTAAATCAATATACGTATTTGTACAAAAATACCATCTAATGACATTTTATTTCCCACGAAAAGATTATTGTTATTATAAACAATAGATTAAACTCCATTTTTTAGATGAATATAGAGCACATAAACAATGCCGTACACATCGCTATCACGTGGAACATGAAGGAAAAACACGCTCGATTTTTAACCTATACCCGCCCGGTCAAACACTGCCGTTTTATGTTTTTCTTCGAGCCTTATCGCAAAAGAAACTCGGATCGATAGAGAATTATCGCATTGATTGGACAAACAAACAAATAACTATTCAGAGTTCAATGTTTTAACATGAGGGTGATAAATTGTTGCCCAGAAGATTTGTTGATATAAAATTCCACCTGGTATTATTTTATCGGCTATAAATTCGAGGCGGCATAATTAATACCGATAACCGAATACGCTGTTAAACCGTGTGCCCATTAATGGGAAGAATCGAAAGCAGTTCGTACAATGAATGATTCTCAATTTAACCAATCTCCGAATTTCACGGTTATCACTTTATTAAATTGGCGCGCAATGGGAATTCCTGTTCTCGACCAGTCTGTTCGCTAGCCAGATATATCGGATTAAAACCCGAAGGATTATTAGTCTAGGCCAAGTCAATAAGTTTATTTGACTCATCTTTTGAAAGTCCAATATGGGGCTGGTGTCCCATTATGAGTGTGAAGACAAAATAAGGTTTGACACACACACTGTGAAATACGTAACTGTTCATTATTTAATTTCTCAATTCCATAGATGGCAATAAGTGATGATGAATACCCAAAATGTATTCCATGAAAAATAAGACTGGGAAATTTAGAGAGAAAAATAATTTACTGGTGACGACCTGTTGGCCGTAAAGCAGATGGTATAAACAATTTTATTCGATGATTATTATCCTATTGTTTTTCTCACACTGCCAACTTAGTAAAATACTTTTACAATTTTACAGTCAGTAATTGTTTATGATGGAACAAAAACTTGTCGAGAAAGAAGTTATATGAATGTTCGACAATAATTCATCCCAGGACACCATTGACCGAATCATTACACCACTAAATGGGTAATTATTTCGTAGCAATTGGTCTTTAATACATGAAATTATAATCTCGAATTAATAAGTAGGTTTACAACTCGATAGTTCGAAGTGGGGAAAACGCACCACTTAAATTTCACTCTCTCCCTCCCATGTTCTCACTTTTAGTTTTTATTCTCGTAACGATTGGTATAAACTCTAGAAAAGAAAACGTCGGTATGATCGCGTCCGTTTATAGTCTCCCAGTTAGCCACAGGCGGCTCGTTATTTCAATATGGAAAGCATGAAAATCACTAACGAGTCAGCTACACGTGCTAAGCGTGTCTTGGGACACGCCAGAAAATGACCATGAAATGGAATACTTGTCTCCCTCATCATAAAAGTAAAAGTTATGTTTTAACCGCGATATTTCATTTCTCCCGAGGTTATTGTCAGTAAATTATAGCCTAGGTAACCCGGGCGGGTATAGAAACAAAAGCAGAGACTTCTAAGATATTTTTTTTGTCATGTACTATTATGGAAGTTTTTTCACACATATATTTTTATACATTTACGGTTACCAACCATTATTTTCCGTTCTGAGAAAGGACTTCCTCTGATGAAGGACGTAAGGCTGATTGATGATGGAATATTATCAGCTTTGCTATTTTTTATTTCGACTTGCCTATATGATTCTTGTCTAGAGAAGATTAACAATTTACATGTGAAATTTACTTTCCAATTAATTTTATTACGGACTACTTGCAAAAAGGAGGCGAAGAAAGAGTGAAACACGCTTGAAAATCCAAACCGTTGAAAGAAAATTATTCAACGAGATTGAAATCGTTTCAAAACAACAGAAACACGATGAGAGCTGTGTCCGTTTACAGTCTAGTCAACAGGAGACGCTCTCAGCCCAATTATTTGAATATAGAAAGCGTTAACGTTTCTTTGTTCCGGACTCGTCTCGAAATTCATTGAACAGCGGAAGGATATCCGTATCATAAAACCTGTTTAATTATTCGCCAAAAAGAAAACGGGCCCAACCGGTGATACGAAGAGTTATCCGAACGCGGTCACCGTCACTCGAATGAACACGAGAACCAGAAACCAATAAATGAGGCCCCCGTCATCAAAACCGGGCTCATCGGTGACTTTTGATTGAGCCAAATCGAATCAAGAGCACACGTGCGGTATTTATTGCTGCACCAAACGACAACAAAGTGCGGAAAAGGCAGTCGATAAAAAAAATGCCGTCGAAAAACCAATCGACGAGTCTGGGAATTTTTATTGCCGGAGGTTGGCAATAACTTTACGGACGAGTCGCTCTTTCCTGTGTATTGCATGTATGTCCTCGGAATTCATCTCTTTGCCCGATGAATTCAATTACTGTTTGTTATTCACTATGTCCCCCAATTTTCGGGAAGAATTGACTACTATTTTGCTCTTTACCACTCGCGCTATGTCTGACCATGGACCTAAATTTGGAGCTATGGTTGATTTACGATAAAATATATATATGTAATGTATATGTACTAGACTTAAAAAACTTAAGAGCCAAATACATGGACGCTTCATTATTTAATATCGGTTCTAACGTTTCCAATTATTTCGCCTAACAACCTAACCCGTCCGCTCACATTCATTAGCATAACTACATTCTGTAGTGGTCCGACTGAATTTCCGGGCGTTAATAAATAATATTCTATACGAACTAAAAAAATGAGTTACCTCAATGGTCCTGAGGGCGGAGAGGCTTTCGGCAGAGACGTCCCGAGGCATCTCGGTATATCTCATCTTGGCCATCGGAACACCACAAGCATCATTCCTAAAAGAACAACAAAGAAATAACGAATTACTAAATTTTGAAATGACTAACAAATTGTTAATAAAAATGAATATTTCAAAACTGCCTACAATAACTTCACAGAAAATACAGCACTGATGTAGTTGTCTTCTGGCACCGAACTAATAAGCAGTTCGGGTCGAAATAAATGATAAGTTGAATATTTATCCATAAAAATGAACAAAAAATGTGTAATTAAATTATCAAATTTCAGATTTAATTAAAAAGGTCAAGATGCTGGTCAGTAAGTAATTACACTTAATCTCATTACGAGACACTACGATAGTAACCGATAAGATGATAAATTTTAGAAGACGACAGGCGATTCATTTAGTTCATAGAAAGTCCTAGTAAATATGTATCACCGCAATAAGCATGGCTATTTTAAATTATACAGTTAAAAGTGTTACAGATTTAAAAATCATTAATTAACGTTAATTAATAGTATTCAATAGTAATTCTTAATACTACAGAAGAACCTGTAATTCGTCTCGAAGGTTCAGCCATCCATTGGGAAATAACATAAAATCGAGTAATAATTCCGCAACTACTCTTCCAACTCCCCTGGTTTGCGTAACCCAGAGCCATTGACCGTAAAAAATCTCAGTCGGGCTAGAAAATAATGCGACGCCTTTTACCTTGCAATGAACCTTAATTCTGACTTTCACCAGGGTTGGTTATTAGAGCACTCAAAGTACTCAAACTCGGGTATCTTTAGTCCCCATCACTTTGGAACTGATTTTTTTTCTTTCTCGCATTAACATAAATCATGCGCATCGTTAAGTTATATGCAAAAAATATATTGGGGCGAATCGAAACTGGGATTCATATTTCGATTCCGAACGATCTTCGGAAAGTAAAGGTTTATTCAAAACACAATTCATTCGTCTAGAATGCTGTAACTTCAACTTGAACACATTTTACAAAATGTCGAAGGAAATCCTTCTATTATTCCAGATGGGAAAATAAATAACGCTAGACAGTATTAACCCGGGGACACTGCCAGAACATCACATTAACTTTCATTAACACTGTTTCTGAAGGCCATAACGTGAACAGAAAGACAATGCACGAATTATTTAACAGATTAAAGTGTATCAATACTGTGACTGCTGAAACTATTCCTGTAATTAAAAATGCTGATGTTGAACTGGAGCAACGATTCAATCATTTGGAGACCCGGGGAAACAACCTTTCCTCACTAATAACATCAAAGCATCTGATGCTGGGCGCCTGCCAATTGGGTGAAATGAGTCTGACACAACTGCAAATTTCCATCGGTATAAAATATAAATTCGAAATTACTTTCATAATTTCAATTACCGAGTGTTGTTAAGAGCAAAAACTGTGTTGTAGCAGGAGGATTTTCGAATGAAATAATCTGGAAGTACATAATTTCGAGCAGAGAATGTAAGGTGGTAAAGATTTAAATTTAACCAAGCGATCACAAAACTTATTTTCAGCTCAGTTATCTAAACGGGTCCGCATTATCAACCGTTTTCAACCCCAAGAAGTAACAAGAGATAACATAATTTCCGGTCCTGGGGCAGGGGTTGGTAAGCAACAAATCTGCAACGAAAACGGCGAGGGGTTCGCTGTGAGGTCTCAGGTGCTTCACTTAGCTTCCCCATTATTTTATTACCCACTAAATTCAGTTGTCTCTCCTCCAAGCGCTATCGAGTTTACCCATTTCCAACGCCCTCGAGTTTATAGGCCCAATTTTACTTTCACTTTTTCCCACAACGGACATTATATAAAACGCTTAAACCAATTGAATACAGTCAGGAGATCGTACTTTCAAGATACAGATAGTGAGTTGTCATTCCGGCGGATACGTCCAATATACAATTCCAATATAAACGGAACAAATATTAAACGTTAAAGATAATTTTCCTGCCTATACAAGTCCGCTTATAACGTACAAAGGCCCAACCAAAAATAACAATTTTCTTTTAACTATTCGCTGATTTTAGGGCGAGCGGCCTGAGAGTTACCGCCAGATAAGAGGCTGCCACTTAAGCTAAAGCCTCATTATACATTGAAACACAACAATGACGCTAAAATGCTTAGATAAGAGTCTGCCGCCCACGTAAAGCCTCGACAATATTTTCCTATACCCAGTGTCATAACCGCATTGGAGATTAAGGTAGTTCAAAGGAATTAAGCATAAAATATTACGCTATCTCTCTACGCGGACGAACATGTTTGAAAACTGAGAGGAGAAAAAAGGGAGGTTAATTTCGGGCGAAAAAATATTAAAAATGGAATACGATTTTGATATAAAATTTAGGAACTTTTTACAATCACAAAATTGGTTAATCGGTCGTTAAAAATCTAACAATGCAATGATAAATTCGTGTCAAACCGATTTTTCTTGTTTTAGAGCTACAGTGCAGCTCCAGTACCAACTTCTGTCTTCACTTCCCCTGTTTGGGATGATATTCCAAAACCTCGCCCCCCTCCTCTAAATTAGTTAAATTTCTCTTAAACAATAAGCGCTACCTCGGAGAGTGGCTCAGCACCAATTTACAAGGCGGTCTTCTGTCGAATCATCGAAAGATCGCCATTTCGAACGACCCCGATCTCTCGTATTCATCTTGTATCGTAGTTGGCCGCCCTGTAGGAACCAGTCGGGTGAAATTGTTTTAAACCGAGGCCTACAGCGAAGGTACGGACAATTTCAAATCCGAGACGCACTTTGGAAATCTTTTTTTTTCTTACTTTCGCCTCAACTTTTAATGCCGATGCCTCGAACGGGGAGAGATCGCAGGAGAGCGGCCCCAACCTTTGGAGAGGGGACCCATCGAAAGTACTTGAAGCCGAAACTGGGTCACATCATCGTTTTATTTCATCCCTTTCAATTCTCCGACGGTGCGTGGCGAGACCAACTTGAAAATGTACCTCTCAACCGACTTACCACACGCTAAGTGGTCAAGTACGGCTCGTTAAACTCGACCGGATAATTAAAATATTAAATTGTTTGTAAACAATGTAAGTAATCTACAAGTGTGCACACTTACTGTAAAGGAATCGCACTATAAAAACTAGATAACTTAAAAAAATAGACAGAAAACAGTGCACTGTACAAAACACTCTCCATTTTTCTCTTATAATTAATATGTATATATACACGTATATACATCGGCCAGTATTAAATATGATTTAACGAATGGAATTGTTGAGTATACCCATAAAATTAAAATTTCCCCGAAGATAAATAACTTTGTTCTTCGGTATAAAACTCTCAATCCTGATTCAAAAACATCAACCAACCAAAAATTGGAAAGCATCAGAAGATCAGATAAGACTTAATTTTGAAATTCAGACAGAATGATAAAAGTACTCAAATTGCTACATTCATTCAATACCATCGTTTCACAATTTAAATTTTTCTTCCCCCGGTGTTCTTTTGTAACACTTCAGAGAAACGAAGAATGCTCCGCCGCCGCCCCTTCAAATATGCCTTTAAGGATGTCTGTCAAAAACAATTCCGTGGAGATGTCAGCCTCAATTTTCCGGGTTTTAAGAGGGGAACTTCAAGACGCGAGTACGCTCAGACCCAAATCCCGATCTATAGATAAAAGAATTGACCGTAACAGAAACTTCAAGGAAACGGAATCGTTCGAAAACGAGAGAGAGAGAGAGAGAGAGAGAGAGAGAGAGAGAGAGAGAGAGAGAGAGATAGAGACGGTCGGCTGAGTGGAACGCTAAGGCCAACTATGCTGGAACAGGCGACGATTTCTCGAATCGGGGCAGAAGACAGAAAAATGAAATAATATTCCGATAATTTAATACTCGTCAAGCGGTTTAATTAAAACTAAATGGTTTCAGTAGCAGGAATTCCGGGGAAAACGCCGCTGATTATATTATGCTGGATATTACAGTTTGCAAAAATATTTAAAGGAATTAGTACTTCCAGTATATTCCAAATAAGACAAGGTAAAGGCATAATTATGTCCAAAGGAACTCTCTCCTAAGGACCTAACAATCCTAAATAAGGGCGCATTTCTCTAGCTTACGGATCTAAATGCAGCTACATCTACTTCTTCCAAGAATTGGGTTAAGCATAACTAATGGCTTTTGAAGGGTATATGAAGAGAATACGGGATTCAATCGAACAATAACGAAGCCGACACTGAAGACCAATGACGACTTTCAGTATTTTAATTTGAACTATCTTAAAACAATTACAGTAGTCTTTTCTGCCATAGTCATATATTTTTCAGAGGTCAGTACCTAAAAGAGGAAGTTGGTAACCAGAAAAAATGCCAGAACGTTGACCTACAGAATAGGAATGGGTTTTTCGCACAACACAAAGGCGAATAGTTTTATTTCCAGGTTCATTCAAAGAAACGCCGAATAAGATAAACGAGTGTTCAAGTTACCATTCTTCTCGCTATTATAATGGCCCGAGGTGGAAGAGCGGCGGGCGCCGATACAAAGCCGTAGCAAAGTGGCGCTTCCGTTACGCGATTTACCAATTTCATTACCATAACTTGTTTCCTTGCGACTCTGAAGAGTCAGAAATTGCGCAACGCTCGGCCTCAATAATTGCGTAACTCTCGAGGCCTTCTCTACCGTACGGGGTCATAAATGCGCATCGGACACGAGTCGCCTTTGTGCCCAACATTACTGAGGGTACAAAGTCACTCCCAGTGATTTTTTTATAGTGGTATGCGAATGTTTATCGAATATGTTAGAACTGAAAACATGTTAGAAGAATCATTTTGTCCAATGGTCGCGCGCACGATTCTAATTTCACGCACTAATGTGAACACCTTTTTACGCACGTCCGAGAAATATGAAAAATTTTCATTGGCACCGTTTCGAAAGTTGTGCACTGCGATCCTAATAAACCCAGTCCCGAATATAAATCGGTGTCCCCACGCGGAAACGCTAGAGACTCGCAATATACATCAGATACTATGCCAACAATTCGAGGCAGGAACCTTACTCAGTTTGACGTCACAGTATTTAAAGAGCGGGTTTGTCTTAATTTAACGAAGGGAATTCAGAGGCGGTGCGCGATCTCGCCTACAGCGGCCCCATCTGCAATCTGTCCGGGATATACCGAGGCAAAGGGGACCACAGGAATAAACCGGGTGAGGGGAATGGAAAATAATTTCGATCCCCCGCCTCTCGAATGCGAGCGTAAAAAGCCACATGAAAGAGAAGAGAAAACGGGGGCGGAAGGAAACTAGCAGATAAGAATGGCGCCCGCCTAAATTCCTGAATGGTGCGATTCCAAAATAAATCTCGGGAATTCCTTTCCTTAGCCGGGGACAACCTGGGGCTTAAAAATTAAACATTAATAAACTGTTGACAATATTTCGCGTAAATTCATTGCAATGTTGACTACAGCGTAGTTGAAAGAGGCTGGTAATTACAGATCCATCTGGATAAAGGGCGTGCTAACCCGATTCTAAAGGTAACACGATCGGTGCACTGTGTATTGTTCTCGAACCGTGTAATAACATCTGGGCGAGTAGAGCGGCTGCAGCTATCCTATTTGTGTTAACTCGTCGTTTTGCAGTGTAAGATCAAGGCCCAACCTTGGCCCAACGATCTCCGAGCCCCCCGGCTCGAAAGATCTGCATCGCAATATCTGAGTTCAACATCCCTTCCTTCTTCGTCTCCCGGGACCAGTTGCACAAGATTAGTCCGAAGGATGCAACGTTAAATCGCACTCGTACAATCGTACAATCGACGCAGCGATTGTACGCAGCTCATGGGAAGCGCGTGCGTCAGCTTATAAAACTCGCAGATTATTGATAGAAGCGATTTCATATCTGAAAAATTATGCTGGTCACGCCAAATGAGAGAGATAAGGTAAACGGACGATAGTCAATGATGGTTAACTCGAGATTCGATAACGATTTGAGAAAACGCACGACAAGTTCGTGTGCCGAAACTGAAGGAAAAGCGAAAAGGAAACGTTGCACAGTTTATTCCGTTTGCAGAGTAAGAAAAATTTCATTCTGCCATCGAACCCACATTCGTAGAAGTACGACTGAAGGCCTTCAATCAATCAGAGACCAAAACGAGATCAAATTACTTTTGAAAGAGCGTTAATTTAAAATATTTTTATTCTTATAAGTTTACATCATTCGTTCAGTTAACAGGGCTGGCACATTTTAAAACTCAATATTATTCCGGTAGCCGAGCTTCTGAAAAGGAACGGTCGAAATTAATGAGTACGTAAAGGTGAATAACTATAGATGGGGAAATATTATCAACGGTTTTAAATAGTAAGATGCCACACTTAAAAAGGCTCAGATAAAAACTAAGAAATGGAAAGCGTGCCGAGGCATTTGCACTGTCAGCTACTTTTACCCCGTTTGAAAACTCGGGTCCAAAAAACGAGTTTTTCAAAGCGGAAAAACTGCCGGTAAAGGACTCGTCACTGTTTGCCTCTCATCCGTAGCTGTCTGTCGGGGCCGACTGGATGAGTGATCCCTCCTCCAGGGCTGATTTCACCGAGAGCCAGAACTGGGCCGCCTCCCGAAAAAGGGAAAGATCGACAGTTCGACAGCCAACATCAATCCCTGTCAAATCGACAATCGCCGCCCGGATACTTTCCTACTCATCCTTAATCGATTAAAAACGAATCGTCTAATCTTAAATCCACCTTAATTAAGTTTGTGATTCGTTTACTCACCAGCCTGAGTAAATTTATCAATAAAATTAGAAATGTTGAAGACTCCTGAACGAATTGTATTTTCACGAATACACGCGTTTAGTATTTTATAAAGCAACCGGACTTAGTTCAGGAGCAAGTCATTAGTAAGTAGCAGTCAATCGGCATAGTTAATTAAGACAGCACAAAAATGACATTCACTTTTGTCATACACCTAAAATGATGAAATAACTAAAAAATAATATTATTCATATTAACCCAAATATTTACCAACCTTATACCATAAGTACATGGTATATCCAGATTTTCATCCAATTGTTTCGTAGGTGGAATGGTTAGACAGATCGGAGCAATAGCCTCTCGTTTTAAAAAATCGCGCTGTTCCTCGAGTTAACGTGTGGTGAAATAATGTGCTCATCTCCATCCGCCGGATAGGACCCAAGAACCAGTTTAATTTCCCCAAGGAAGAAGAAGATCCTATCGTTTATTTTTATCTCCGGGCGTTTTCTCACGATTTTCATTCTGTCTTTTTGTTTTTTTGTCCGGGGGTGAAAAATCTTCGCGAAAAAGACAAACAAGACCCGATAGGAGCAGAGTTCTCACAAAGGTCCCGTGCCCCGCGGAGGGCAACGAAACAAAAACCTCGACGATATATAATTCGAGCTAACAACCGAGGAAAAAGTGGAGGAGGGAAAATCTGAACAACAAAGAAGTGAAACAATCATAATCTCTAGTCAAATTGCGGGATGTTATAGAACAAGGGCCTCAACGTTGCCCAACTTGGGCACCCGACATACGGTCGAGCTTCAAAGTCATTCAACTCTCAAGGCTCTTGCCAAGAACAACCGACCTAATTACTAATTGTTGCAAGCAGAAAACACCGCCGAACTGTCCGCCTATTAAGATTAAATGACTCGGAACAAAATTAACGAGATAATGTCACATGAATAGGGAATAATTTGAGCTGCCAGAATATACCTTACTTCTGTGTCCGTGCATCAGAGTTAATCACCATCTACTTTATTTGACACATACGAAGTGAAACATAAAACTTCTTTTAACTATAATATTTCATGAGAAATTTAACTCTTTAAGAGATGCAAAACACCTGACCTGATTGGCAAATTATGTGTGCAGTTCGGTTAACATCAGGCTCTTTAATACCGATTGTTTCGACGCGGTTATTCAACCTCTAACCCTCCAAAATCTGGATCGACCAGGTCTTTTCGAGGAAGTGACAAAAGCTGCTAAATCGCGAGTATGAAATTCACATCACCGGTTGTATAATTCGACGCAAATCTATCAGAAAGAGATATTAATAAGGTTAAACCGTCAAGGATAGTTGACTAGGTATGTGACCGGGTGGTATACACTATCTATACAATTTGAAATAAGAGTACTATTGTAGTTTATGTATTCTATTATGTATATTTATAGGGTATTTTCTATAACCTGATGTATTATGTATAGTGAAGACCTTTTTATCGTATATGTACGTAACGTATATCGTATAGGCAACCGAGATATATTTCATTAAGTTACCGTTATTACGTTAGCGATAAACGGACACCCGTCTAATATGATAACAAACGAGCAAAACTATTGTATATATAGAATAGTTTATCTTCCTTTTTTAAACCTTAATCCACTTGTTCGGAGATAGTGGATCGCAGGGAAAAAACCCTTCCAAGCGCTGAATAGAGCTAAACACGTGATCTCGTCCTTCCTCTTCAACGCATGCGTATTCCGTTTTATCGGGGGTCGTGAGACTTACAAGATCCGATTGAACAAATGTGCCGGACACGAGAGGCCAGGGGCCGGAGTTCATTCGAAGACCTACAATACTGGGAGACGAGGCGGCGACTAAATTGACAATTGAGGAACGAGGATTGAGGCCGGGCCACGAGAATTGAGGCCTTGCCCATCAATCGACTGCACACGAGAACGGCCTTCGCAGCAAACGCACGTTTCATTCGGTCAAGCACAAATCAGATTGCTCCTAGCCACCCATCGACCTCCGAACTGTCGTATCCCAATAATAAACGGGTTGGCATCAATCTGGAGTCTGTCAATTACATAAATTATGAATTTGAATCATTTAAATATTCATTTCTAAACATCGGGGCCCCCAGCAATATCTCAATTAGAGACAAAAAAAATATGGTCCATTTCTGAGTCGATTGTTCTGTTTTCAATAATTAATAAATATGTTTTCAACAAAATCCGCTTTCTAAATTTAATAGTTAACCTGTTGCCGTAAATGACGGCTATAGCCGTCCGATATTTGCCGATATGTAGGCAAACGACGGCTATAGCCGTCGTGCACATTTTAATTGATAAATAAAGAACAGCGTTAGTGCGAAATGACATGATGAGCAAATGACGGTTATAGCCGTCGACAGTTTTTTTTGCAAAAACTGTGATCAAATGTGATAATTTTCACTTCCAAATATACAAGTTACACTCGATTACGAATTTACACGGCGGCCATAAACAATTGAAAAAAAGTGTGTTTCTGAGCGACATCGTCGAATAAAAAGTGTGCGGCAACGGGTTAATTGAATACCCAATTTAATATTCCGCCTGATTTATCCCAGGACCTTTTAACCTTCCTTCAAACTGCGTACTAATTAAAATATAGAATACAGTTTTATTAATATTGTTGAGCGACTCCATTTAAAGATAACGAAAAGTTACAATATGTGATTTTATTTTACATCCATCGATTAAGGAAGAAAAGAAGCCCCCGCTGAAAGTTTTATAGGTTTTCCGGAGAACTAACACTTTCTGTGCGCCGTAGACAAAATCCTGAACTTTCTAACCGAACCTAGTTATAAGTCAGTCAGCGGTTCGCTGGCTATAAGCTCTCGGTGTTAAAAAAAAATATGGTGAAGCGAATCTGAATTCGAGCGAATCCGACCACAAAACAAACATTCCGCTTTAGCCCGTCCGCTCATTCAGAACGCTTTATCATATTTTCAGAATTATCCGGCTCGCGTTTTGTATATACATTTCGTCCTTTTTTTGGGAGTAAAATCTCACAACGTCAGTAGAACTAATAATGTTTTATTTGCTTATGCCAGATATATCATACTGAGGAGTGAAACACACTGGATTGACTATCGCGTTTTATGAAATTTTCTTGTTATGTATTTTGTTCCTTGCGAAATAGATGAGCATTCAACGGCCTCGACGTTCATGGACGAAAGGAACGCCTCCAGTTAGAAATTCGGCAAAATGGAAAGTAGACGCCAATAAATATTTTCAATAAATTCGCCTGCGTATATTGATATCGTTTATTCGGAACAGAACGTGGAAATAAAAAAGGCCTGTCTATATTGAATCGGCAAACATTCTCTTTCATTGGCCGGTGACGTTTGAGGCAACAGTTGCGGTCGGTTGCCTCATATGAACGAGGAGGCTCGATCCCTAGCCCAGATACCGTTCTGCCACCAAGCTACTTATTACAGACGGACACTGGACACTTTGTGTATGACCGGCGAGCATATGGAAATTAATATCTACGCTCGTGGAATTTTAAATTCTTGTTCCTGTCGCCGCGTCAGAGAACTTCTTCCAGTCTTTTTTCTATACGCAATCCTTCAGATCGTGTCCGCCACTTTTTCCTAAAACAAGGGTTTCGTTCAAGGAAGTGTATAACAGATTTTTCTGTTTACACAAAAAAATTACACTCGTACGAACACCCTGTCCTGTACTTACGCAAGTACAAACTAGTTTAAAAAAGTGAAAATTAGGTTCGGAAATCGCGTGTTCCAGAACAGTTCGGTTTAGACACGACACCTAAGAACAAATTTTAACCTCGATTAAGCATTAAATGTCGTCCAGAGCCGAAACTTCTAGTTGTGTGTTTTGAAGTTCGAAGTTTTTTGGTCGGTTGAAGCGCGGAACGGTGTGCTCGGTGCGGAGTCACTTACGCTTTCTAATTTCGCACAAGGATACGGCCGACAACTGAACCGAGACTCGGCCCGCACCTGCCCCGAGACCTCAGCCCTAACAACGCAACAAGAAATATATATTAAACGGCCAAGTAACTAGCGAAATTAGCGCTAACAACGGCTTCTAGTTTTTCGACTTTGAAAAAAACGGGAGGGGGAAGAGCCAAAATTCGTATCACATTACGCGGCACTTGTAATCAGCTATAATAGTTCACGGTTCGCGGACGATTTTAAACTCGGGGTCATTAACTCGCGTACGGTCGTTAACAATGTAGAGGAAAATGAGAAGAATACATTGCGTGGAAAGTCATTTACAAGGGACTAAAATAAATTATCGAGGGTAGAGAACTTGGTTAAAAACATTAGGCATTACTGTGTCGCGATCACAAAAGGAGACTGTTGAAGGCTTCAAGATTGTAACATATACTATATATTTTATCGGTACATGTGATATATATAATTATACGTCTTAAAAGTGCCATCGTGGACTAATTTTCACTAATACCGACGCATTCAGTTTCGAATAAGTAGAATTTTAATTTTCTCACCTTTAATTGTTACTTTCATACCCCCTTTCGTTTATATACGGATTCCCATGAAAGGCGGTTATTAAGCGTTTGACCATATAAATCAAACCCCGGCCGTCCCATTGTTTACAGCGACAGTTTGTAATAGGCCTTCGTTACAATTGTTCCCAGTCGGAATTGGTTCCTTAAATGTCTGATTTCTATTATGATTGCGTTTAAAAAACAAATCGGCCTTTTACGCTTGTAAATCTCGAGAAGGAAAACTAATTGTTAACACGCTCCAATGAAAATCAGGCCGAAATAACGAGCTTACAACTCTCTTTTGAGTTAATCGACCCCCCACTATTGGAAAGTTTTAAAGATGTTCGTTATCATTCGTTCATTTTTTTTTCACAATCTATGTATATCACAGTCGTTAACTGAATAAATTTACATTGCAATTGATGCAAAATTAGTTTCAATTATATCTGCATTTTTTTAATTCAACATCCGGATGTGAGGTCAATGATGTGATATGAATGTTTCCAATATTCATCATTTTCTGTCCCTCCTCATTTCTTAGTTTCGTTTTCTCCTTAAAATAGTAAAAGTACTTCGAAACCTCTCATCAGCGATTAATGAATTATTTGGCCTCAGGGTGACTCTATTTTCCAAAACATCGAAAACTAAAGTATTAGATAGATATAAAAAATAAATCGATGTAATTAATAGGACGATTATAATAACGACTAACCAACGAAATGTCTTAAAATTAAACAAGGCGATAAAGTGATCTGGGCTGTAATTCACGCTGAAATCTCCGAACCAATAAACTTGAAGACAATAGACAAGAGTGGACGACACGCGAATACAGTTTGTGCCGGTTCTACAGGCTGTGTCCCGCAACAGTATTACCAGGCATAAATATGGATAAGCCTCATGGTGATAGGGAATGCGATGGGGGGGAGGGAATGTATCAATTATCGGGTTGCCACACTTCCCAGGTTCGTGCCTTTTGTTCCAGAATAAACAGATCCAACGTTGCAATACACAATTTCGACTGACAAATATTTTAGTTATCAATCACCGATTGTCTTTCATCTCAATGTTGCTTTCGTGACTTTCACTCAACGGACAAGAGCGGGCGCTTGCCTAAGTACTGAATTATTTCATACCCAATTATTTTCTCTGTACATAAGAAATATATTAAGGTATCATAAAGGAGTATAAAAATGCAATAATGATGGTATAAATATGAAGTATAAAAATTATATTGAGAAAATAACCGGATGGGGCGTTCTGCTTGAGTTTGGGGAGGGTCCAAACGACTCGGGATTGCGAATATTGAAATTTCACGACCCCAAATGGTGGAGACCTTAAACAGCGTCGGGCGTTAAATTACAGGACACTCGAGTGTCATTAGTTGTAATACGATTTTTTTTCTTACGGATGGCTAACGGTCAGCTGTTAGGGTAAATTATGTACCGTTAACAGCCCGGAGAGGGGAAGAGTCGACCATAGTTTTAGACTGGACTACCTCGGACCACCGAGCCCCTTGTAGTATGGCGAGTTCCGCAAACAAAGCGCGAAGAAAGAAACTTCTTCTGAAACAACTTCTACAGGCACACATTGTACTGACAGGGCAGAACGAACCCTCCTAATTTGTTTCTTGTCGGTCCGCACGGGTCTGGCATGTTTAGAAAAAGCATTTTTCTCGGTGAAGGCAGCAAAAGTTTTCAATAACACAGTCCAATTATCAAGAGCAATTAAAAAGCAATTATCCAAGGGGATGGGTGATTCCCACAACCAATAAGATTAGCGGGAGGATAAGAAAACAACAGCACTTCGCGAAACAATAAGATCTTGGGAAAATTCAGCGGAAAACTATACTTCGTTTGAAGAAATTGCCCAAGGCCATTCAACAAACTCAGGGACCACTGTGTTCATTTATCTCTAGAAAATATTCTAAACCATAGACGAAGTGGCAGTGCACTTCATTTAAATATCAGTTGTCGGACTCAATCAAACTAGTTTTCCTAACGCTTTTATTTCTTATAGTTTCCTTTGGCGAATATAAATTATTAATTCTGATATAAATCAAGAGTAAAATGGTAGAAAATTAGAATTTTGTATTGAACAATGATTTTACTTTTAGGGAACAAAGAAAATGTTTTCGGAATTGGTATAATAATGGGTTTTTTCGGAAGGCCATTTCATGTAGGTACACAAAGATATACGGTACAGGAGACGAGGCAAGAAACTTCAGGGAAAAAACAGAATGCGATAATGACGCAGGCCGAACGTCTGCAGTCCTAACGACTACCAGCAGTCTTCCGAAATAAATAGTATTTTTTCTTGTATTTTTTCTATTAGGAGTGAGAAACCTAAGGCCCGCCATATGGGGTCGGGGTCCTACGCAAGACCGCAGGCCTCTACGGGAGCCAGACGGTGTTAAAAAAAATAATGGAGCCCTTGAAATATTTTCGGAAGTCCACACATGGAACTATAAACTTGAGCCGTATAAATCCTTGACCCTTATAAGTCATTCGTAGTTCCGTCTCTGCCCCTACACTTGGAAACGATAGAAAATTCCTCCGAAAAACAGTATGTGAAATATTTCCGACAGTAATCATGAACGTGATATAATTTTACAAAAAAAAGTAAGAGGGCTTTTCTTATAAAAAAAGATAAATGTCGGGAATTATCAACGACGCAAGAAGTAAGTTCAGTCAGTATTCTACGATCTATAAATAAATATATAAGTCCGAAATTAATGAACTTATTTCAAAACAAAATTTACCCCCATCCGCAAGTAATATGAACGAAACTGAAGGAGTAAATTTTCGTGTCTTTGGAGACCCCCAGTCGGATGAGGCTCATTGACCTCGAAAGGTTCAGGTCAAGGGAAGAAGGGCAACCTCTTATTTTAGATGCCGACTTTCAGCTGCTCCAACAAACCTAACCACAGACAAATTTACGCGGTTTCTCCTTCTTTCTTACGCACGCAGTTCCGATATTTTAAAAATATTTAACACGAGTTATAAATAATTAACGACAGATACAAAACCGCAAAATAAACGTATTAACTAAAGAGTGTTGATATTGCAAAAATAATCTAACCGTAGATCTAGTGGAACTAGCCGTATATTTTTATTGTTATTAAAAATGATTAATTATAATAAAACTTTATTCTCTCACACATTAACCTGAACTAAGTTCATTTGTTTAGTAAGTTGCTTAATAGAAATACTCGTGGGCTGGTTATTTACTAAATTAAAACACAGCAGACAGATGAGGTCATAAAACTTAAGGCGGAGGTCACCGAGCCACGATATCTAGTAAACCTCTAATGCAAATTAGTCATTTTTCATTAACTGATTAGTGTGACTCGCCCAGTCTGCATTTTGTATGACCGTCTCATCTGATTACGTAAAAACTCGGCTGATTACAATGCAGCTAAGTGTTAATGAATTTTAAGATAAAACAAGAATACCTCATTGATAAATGATTATAAAAAAATGGAACTTTGGCCACCCATATCATTCAATATTATTTATGCGTTAACATTTAATACCATTCTCAGTATTTAGGCTGACTCCAATAAAACATATTTTCTATTGTACAAAAATAGGAAGGCTATGATTTGGTAATCGGTTACATTATATGTTGCAATTTGAAAAATATTGTCCCATTCAACTCTATAAAGGGAAAGCAAATCCAGACTCGAAGTTGAAATGTCCTCATATGAACAAGCGTAATAACCATATCTTTGGGGGGTTTTAAAAGCCTCCGATGTGTTCTACGATGTTATTGTTTACCGGCGCTAGTTTGTACGCGTTGGAATCTCTTTACCGCCGGCCTCTATTAACGGACGTTTTCTGAATATACAATTCACTTCAAAGCTTCCCATTAACCGACTCCGTTTGTTTACGCCAGTTGGACAGACGGGGGGAAAACATTTCTTTTCCCAATTTCAAACGTCTGCAAAATCCCCACCGAAGATCAAGATTTAATTCGGTAGTCCAAGAACACTATACGTTAATACCGGATATCCCTCTTTAATGCATTATATTGAATGATATTTTTTTCAAATCAGCTACTTAAAGAAACAACATAATATGCAACACAACAAAGCAAAATGCTATACATATTATTTGCAATCTGGATTAGGTTAAATTCACCGAGAAAAATCAACTAACTAATTGTTCCAACTGGGAACAACGTGACCTAAATCCATACGTTTCTATCCATTACAGTAATGTTCCATATTTAGTATTAACCATAAGCCTGAGTCCGGTAAGTTGAATTTGGTAGGATGGGCCAATGGTCCATCCAGAGACGGCGACCTACTTCGGCCGTTCCACTCAACAAACATGACCTCTATTTCGTCCTTCTCACAAGTAAAATCCCCGGTGTTGACATCCAGCATAAACACGTGAGATAATATAGAATCGAACTAAGGAATAGCTTTTCTAATTTAAATTAAATTCTAAATATGAGAATAATGCGATAAATCCCATATTACTGTTATATACTGTCGTATAACGTAAAATATAAAACGTTCATCAATAGTATATATATAATAATGGATTAGGTATATTTACCATCATTCTCGATTGTAAAGTTGTTCGTTACTTTGAAAAATTTAACAAAAATATAAAATAAATGGCCCAAACAACAGACGGCATGATATCTGAGAGGACAACCAC
Source organism: Lethocerus indicus (assembly GCA_019843655.1). Taxonomy (NCBI): domain Eukaryota; kingdom Metazoa; phylum Arthropoda; class Insecta; order Hemiptera; family Belostomatidae; genus Lethocerus; species Lethocerus indicus. The sequence continues at coordinate 22,645,809 of JACDQD010000007.1, forward strand.
CTCTGAGGAGTCCTACTGATGTAAGCACTAAACCGTAATAAGTCTTATAGCATAGCATTTGACAGTTTTCCTTCAGTCCTTTCTGACGAGTCAGCCTATTACAATATATGGCATGAGGGTATTTATATATTGTCAGGCTTATTCCCTACAACATTTTTTTTCTAATAAACATTTTTAGATTCTGCACTGAATGTTACGTATGAACCCATACTCGTTACACATAAGAATGCATTACAGAAATATCTATTTTACTATCGATATATTCGATTTTCCGATCAGAAATCGAATTCTTTTTTTGTCTACAATTGGCACAAAAGCTGACACGTTTTTAAAAAGTTTTTAATGGGACGAGAAATAAAAAAATTATGTTCTGTAATTGAATTGAGATTTTCACAATCTCAATAAAAATTGATGGAGTAAATGTTTTAAATGGGATGGCATATGGTGGGGCGGTAGGAGACTGAACAAAAAAAACAGAACATCCGCTTCCCACAGGCCGTCACCGGACTGTAGCACATCCTGGCACGCGACAAACACGTTCACAATAGGCGATACGATGATCACATATTATGCAGCTCGCTATCCGAAACAGAAGAGCCGACCGAAATTTACACCCACACACTACTGCCAGCCGAACGGCCTTCTCCTCTCTATCTGAACTGTACATAAGTAGTTGAATTGAAAGTGGGAGTTAATACAATAAATTACTTGCTTCCTATTTAGTAAGCGTTTCAAATATTAATAGTGCTAATTAACGACGTTCATCCTTATTGCAGTAATATAACTCTCATATAAAACCATATAAAAAAACGATTGCATAAACAGGTCTTTAACTACCATAGGGAGGAGCATTATTTATCACAATTTGATTGTATGTAATGAGCGGAGATGTAAAAACAGACTGAAAGTGACAACGTAATGGAGACAGTCAGCGGGTTAATATATGTAGCTGAACAAAGTTGAATGGGGAGCAGTTCCGGTCAGTTGTCCGGTACTCCCGATACCACGTGACTTCCTCCCCCTATTCAATTTCAACTTCCGACGCACAACCGGGGGTCGATTGTTTTTATTTATACAATATGCGGTTCATCAACACGTTTAAAGAGCTTAAACTTGTTACTGGAGTTATTATTTAGATTAGACTTGGGGGAGAAAATATTGTTTGGAATAAAGTTTTTATAATAGATATTCATTCTACCTTTAAACGATGTTAGAAACAGCTGAGTAACCATCGATCGTGCGATTTTACTGTCGATTCGGTAGACGGTTTCAAATTCTGTGACGAAACGCCGAAACTAATAGAATATCAAAAGAATGACCTTCCTTCTTAAGACACCGAACAGTAAATTAATCTAGGTAAAAAATACAGAATAACTGGGTGAATGAAATTTCATACTTGGGTTCCATAATATCCCTGGACCGGGTACAACACATTACGCCGTTTTTAGGAATTTCGTGTCATAAACAAACGGCGTTAAAATACCTCACGACAGTATCTGAGTATGAGTCGAACAAAACAAATCCGGGACATGTGGGCAGCTAGGCAGGTGAGAGAGGATGACAGGTGGCCAAACACTCGATCACACATAGACACACACACTGGTAAACACACACACACACACACACGGAGACGATTCGAGATTACCTGAGGAGCGGACACAGATGCGAGGCGGCAGCTGGAGCAGGTGATGGCTGGTGGAGCAACAGCCTCCCCCACCTTACCATCTTGACCGCCAACACAACACACCTGCCTGCTCCACTCACAGTACACAAACGCTTCTGATTTCGACCGTCCTCTCCAATTGACCAGAAAGATTTAACTGAGCTTTTTTTTTGAAGAAACGATTTCAATTCGGACAACACCTGGACCTATCCAGCAGTACTTACAATAAGACCTTGAAAAGACGTATTGTAGTTGATGCTACAATGTTGGCGTACTTTGCGGTAACAGCTCCGGCAAACAGCCTTAACAGAATCATACAACAAGATACAAGTAGTACCAATATTATCTCACTTCGTCACAATGTGAACCGAAATGTCTTCAACAAAACCCCCATGAAATGGGATCCTTAATTTCGAATACGCCCTTGCATTTACGTTGTGCCTACATTATTGAAACGGTTATACTGTCCGTATTGAGAATATAAAATTCCCTCCAGAGATTAAAAAAATACTTCCCTTCCACGACCTAGTAAGGGCAGGAGTACCACCCTGGCTGGTTCTCCTTCGAAGTACACTACATTTTCAAAGGCGCTAAATAAGAATTGTAGACATGACTTAAAATAAAAAAGAATATGTTCAAAAACAAATTTTGAAATTATAGTGGATCAATACGCAATCTCATGTAATCATCCAAAGGGTTTACAATAATGATAAGCCTCTCGAACTGTGCTTATAACCGGCAGTCCGGAACAATTCCAAAGCATCCGGATAAATGGCGATGTAGGTGTAGTAGTGGTAGGGCAGATGTCAAACGCGTTGAACTATTAATCGGATAAATACGAGGGCCGAGCCGAGGGCTAATAGCCAACAATTGTTGTCAATAGCCCGCCGATTATTCAATTGCTCGGTTTAATTCATCCATCAGCTTCCATTTAACCCCGGCCCCAACAACAATGAACCCTCTCCGCAATCGGTTTGGCCGGCCGTAGAAAGGAACGGTCGTTCAGCTCGATCTCAGCCCGTCATCCGCACGGTGCGGCTTCTATTGGGGCTTTAAACAAAAATATTTGCAGCTCACACGATTCTACTACAGACCAAGTGATTTTTCCAACTTGTTGTTGTCCCCAAATATCGGGAAGGGGAAAATGGGTGAGCATCGAAAAGCAACAATTTGCAAATGTCTAGAATTTTAATATATAGACATAACGGGGCTAAAATCAATTCCAGAACCTACCGTACATTATGTAACTTGTTCTTTTACATCCATAGATAATTAATTTAACGAATTTCGTTATTTTATTTCATTCTATAGTTAGTTTTTGCTACTTATTAACTCTTTGCTAGTAGAAGTACTGGGAGTATTAGTTATGTAATTCTTTTAAAACTAAAAACTGGCGTTTCTTCCTATAACCACAAAAGAAGATTAGCAGGATTTACGCAACACGAAACGTTATATTATATAATAGAGAAGTCGGTCATTCCTCAATATTAATTTCGTAAGTATTAACAAGAACTAAATATAAAAGAAATCGATGAGTCGACAAGAAGGGATTCGAATGAAATGATCCCTATTGGCGGGGGGTTTAATTAAACTGGGAAAGTCCGATAGAAATTGTCGTCTTCTGGATCGGCCCCTTTCTTCAGGGGGATAATGAGCGGCTCGAAATAGAGAAATCTCAACTTCAATAAATTATTAAGACTTCTTTCGAACCGACACAGCCACAAGGCTTAGAAATGAAAAGGATATCGAGGAGGGAGATTGAAAAATTTTCCTTCTGGTTGTTTCTTTGATAAGAAGAAACTCTAGACACTGCATTCAGATCCGTTCAAGATACTAAACGGATGAAGTACCGAGGTCTTCAATCAGTAAATGAATTATTATCCATGTTTACAAAATATGCCACTTTCAAAATATACTTCAATATGAAATATATCATTTTCAGGCGAGAAAACCTCACTATTACAAATTAAAAATAAAAAGTTAAATAGAATTTTTAATTGTATTTTTATATAAACTAGGGTAAAACATACCACTAGCAGGGTAATCAAATATTTGCTTAAGCTCAACGAAAATCAGCCACCACAACGCATAATTTGAATTAGTAGTTATATTAATAAAATTTATAGTATAACTTATTTAAGTGACCAATAAACCATCAAAGAGAAACGACCAATGGGAGAGTTGGCGGTACAGATACAACACGAGGTACCCCAACTGAGGTGAGCTCTATTACAGTTTTGCCCAACGGAGAAAAAGAACAGTAATTTCGTAATTACTTGGCCACTGACCAACAATTATCTATACCGTTAGATACTGGAGGGTCCCGGACAACAGATGAAGGTATAATCAGATTATAATGGACAACAACCCACACTCAATGGAATCCTTTTTATTTTTCCGTCGTATATTAGTACCGGGAACGTACTTTTTCAAATATAGGATCCACAGTTCAAATAAATATTTCAAAAAATAATCTCATCACTCGCTGAAGGAGCGTATCGCATGTTTTACTGCTCTGTCAAATATCTCTGTATGAACCTAAATAATAATGAGATCCAGATTTGATTAATTGAATTATCTCCCGGGTAATTTATATATCAATAATACCTAACTGAATTACAAAATTGAAATGAGTTTTGAAATAAAATCCAAAACGCCAACAGAAAATAACGGTGCTTACTCCGAGTGAACTCTATTCAACATCGGAGAAAGCATGATCGGCGGCGGCAGGATAAAACCGGTCTAACACCGGCCACAGAATGCTTATTCTAAGGCGCACTCGACGAAATTAAACTGCTCCGTAATTATTTGATGGATAATGCAGACCTTCATTTAACCAGGTAAGTTCGAAAAACTGAAAGAATTCTTTTTTTAGTTTATAACTTCGGCTCAACTAAGTTTTCACTTCGGAGTTCGGAGGGCATTAAATTACACTTGAACCAATCCTTTCAGAGTTTAGAAAAAATCGTCGACATCGCGCTTTTTTCATTTAATAAAACAGAGAACTCGAGTGCCGCCCGGGCCAGAGCCCTTTCCATGTTTCATTTGTTTCTATCGAATAAATTTTAATTAAATAACTCGTTTTAATTAAGGGCCCCCTCCCCCCTAAAAAAAGGGACTAGTCATTTAACTTCCCCGTGAAATTAACAAAAGGATTTCCTTTTATTTCTGCCCCCTCAATTCACTCTGGGCTCCATTTTCCCGCCTCAATGGTGCGAATCTCGGCGGCCGAACAATATTGTACGGTAAGGCGAAGGCTCGCCATTAAATACGGCCGCCGAAGAAAATAACCAAACGAGGCCCCAACAGGTTGGCCAACCTAACGGTAAGAGTAAAACTGGTTCGTATGCAGCGTTAGATAACAGCGCATGCAATATTCATCTGTTCCCCGCTCGGGGCGACCGCTCACCGCGTTCCTCGGCTGTTCCTCATTATAAGTATACCGCTATGAGGCTGTCTTTTTGGTCATAAGCTGAATCATGTTTTATGCAATTCCCATTATAAATAGTGCATATATTTCCCACGCGACCGGGGTAAAGTAAATGTCGGCGGTTGTGGAACATCCCGACCGTTAACTATACACAGGGAGGCATTCTGACGTACCAAGATTAGCATATCTCATTGTCCCCAAAACACTGTAATAAAATATTTATAAAGAATTTCGCATAAATCATGCTTTTGTTGAATTCTGCCTCCCATCCTTTGATCTTACACTAGAAAAGTGTCCACAGCTAATAATATAAATGAAATAGTAGCAATTTCAATTAAGGATAATTTAACTAAACTGACAATGGCGAAATTTCATACGAGTGATGATAACTCGTAGATCTCGCCATTAATGTCTTAAACAGGTGTGAATAAATCGAAATAAGTGTCCGCTTTAACAAAGTAAATGTATAGAAATACAAATATACGTACTAACAGCCATATACCGGTTAAATCACGGTTCGGAAGAGAACGTTATTCGTTGCAACTAAGAGCAGTTCATTTCCGTTCGAATTAAATTTAGCCCTTACGGTAGATGAAACGTCGACGTCAAAATGAAGCAATGCTCAGGGGGGAGAGGCCAAAGTTACTTCTATAATCTCATTCGTGGTATTTAATCTCGTGACGCGATCTCAAAAGATGGATTTCACAACGTCTGCGATTGGCGGAGGACTCGCGCCACTAATTAAGGGATGTTAGCCAAAGCCGTTAGTCATTATCGATGTCGATAATGTGGAACGCGAGGAACGTCGACGACGTCCGTTGCAGAACTAGGCGCAACTAGGCACAGCCTCTCGACCTACATATAGTTTTACGCAGTCTATATATATATATATATATATATATATATATAAACTGGGCATATTTACGATATCATAATGATTTATGCTCTTACGTAAGATGAACCATAAAATGTTTTCAATGGCAGTGAATCAAAAGTGCCCTGCATTCCGAACGTACGAGAGATAGAACTGTACGACGTTTCTTTGCGGGGATTTTCTACGTCTTTTAAATAAAACCACTCCCACAATATTTCCCGCGTTTTAGATGGCCTGTAGGTGGTTGATTTGTACCACTGATGCAACGAGGCTAATATAGCAACGTTCTACATACGAAACACTAACTCAGGATGACTAACAGTTCTAAACATTCCAGCCGGACTCAGCGATGATTCAAACTTGCTTCATATTCTGTCGTACATTATCAAATTGGACAACGAGTTCAAATAATTAAAGATAGAGATAAAATAAAATGAAAGGGTTTTTTGAACTGTGCCTTTGATTGAAATATTGAGGGTTCTGGATTTTTCTGAGAAGCACCGCTGTTTAAATATAATTGGACAATATATAAGAGAAAAATACGCCTAACTCAATTTTCACGAGTTCTAAAGATAGTCTCATACAAATATAGACTATAAAAATATAGTCTAAATATAGTCTCATAAGATAGCAATATTGCTTTCAGATACTATAAAAAGGCATTTAAGTTAAAAATAATGGAGATAAATGTTTTATACTTAAAATGTCACTAGGTTTATTATCATTTTCTCACTGAACTAGTGGTTTAATGCTGCTAGGTTTATAACCCGGTTGCATTACGAAATTACCGGCAATAGGTAACCCCGATACAGGTCTAGGTTCGCGTGTAGAAAGACCCTTCGCAACCTTCGCATCCCGGGATTTCCATCCCCGACGAATGTACTCTTTCAATTTTCCAAATTGGCCACCGCCCTCCATCGAACGCGGCGGCGCCATTTTTCGCGCCCAAGGTCCCCAATCCAATACATCCCCCGGCGCGGGTCGTGTTCGTGACTCCCGTTCTCCCCCTATCTCTTGCGGAAAACAGGAAAAAAAATATATAAGGCGGACGCTTCTTTTTCGGCCAATAGTAAAATCGTGAAACCAGATAAGGTCTGACCGGCTGGAGTGAGGCTCGGAGGACTCTTTTCATGAAATAGGGGCGTGGCCGCAGCCCCATGCCCAGGCCCCCCGGGCCGCCCATTACATTATGCGCTGGCTATAAATTAAATTCTCCAAAGAAATAGCCAACAGGCCGACCGCAGTGGGGAAGAAAGGGCCGTAGATATATAGCGCAAGGCCGGCCCCCCTACAGCCACCTCTATGAAAAGTTCATAACTGACCTACGCCACCCAATATGGATTAAGAGCGAAAGTGTATTAAACCTCAATTTCCAGAGCGAGAGAAAATAAATATAATATAAACAATTACAAGGAATGAAAAGGTACTCCAAGGTATTATAGGCTGGTGATTCGATTTTAGGTCGCGGCATCAGCTTGTGAAGCGTGACCTAGTCTTTGGATGAGATGTGTACCTACAACATCGATGAAGTAAGTACGGTCACCGAGACGGATACCCAACTCTACTGTAAATCAATATGTTCGTTGGCACAAACTAGGGAAGAAATAATTATCGTAACAAACGTACAATTCATGAATAGATATAGTAGCATGTAGAGTGTAGCACCTACCAAGTGCTGAATTTAAAATAACGCGTTTTAAATACGTCGTAATTTCCGAATCGCTTTGTAAACTAAATGAATCTTCATAGTTTTCCCGTTTTCACTTCTTCTAATTCGTGTTTATGTAACTCAAACTGACCACTGTTCCCCCACAGAGCGGTTGTGGTTCAACCAATGTTTGGCAATTCGATCAGCCACAAACGTAACTCTCTCCCGACCAAATAGAAAACAATATTCAGCCAAACTTACTTGATTATACGCTCAAACTTGCGGGAAAATCACCAGAATAAAAACAGGCATTTCTTACCTGAAAAAAAAGAAAAAGATTTATTAATTATTAGTATTATAAATTACGCTATAAATAGGTTATTTTTATTACTAATATAGAATTAAGGAAATAAATTTAAAACCAAGACGTTTTGTAACATGGATTGGGTACGAATGAGAAATAGTTGCTTGCAGATCCAGGGAGAATATATGAATTAACTGAGCACGTACAGTAATTAATTCAGACCATTAGAATATTTATTTATACTACTGCACACAGTGTGTCCAACAGATAATGTATAAATTAACAACATAGTAGTCAGTAATTAATACAGACGTCAGTTGGTTATACAGGTGAGATTTGCATAGTGCACACCCATATTTCAATCAAGCCATTTCCTGAAATCAGTTTCATAGTCCAAATTTATCTCCAAAGCCAAACTCAAGACAATCGACATCAATCCTAGATCCAAATGATGAAACAGTTTCATTCGGTGCTCGAACCGAAAAATGAATGGAGAACAGAAATTTTAGAGGAGGAAATGGAACAAAAGAGAACGGAGGACATCTATTTCTGGGTTCGAACAATGCGCGAGGAGTTGGGCAGGAAAATGGAATGGAGACCCCTCGTGGGAATAGAGGTTTCTTTTCTGCAAAAGGAAATGGCCGCCGATTCGTAAGGAAAACCGCGATCCGTGTTTTCGTCTGAACGTCCTTCAGTCCTCGATACGGGGCGCACAATACCGAAAAGACAGCCGCAAATGGTCAATTTCTTTTGAACCAAAGCGGTCCCCAGTATATAAGACGGATATCCAACCCGATATAATCGAAAATAGAATCTGGACTCTTATAACCCTACGTTCAATCTCTGCGTCAGAAAAACTCTCTACCATAACTCTTACATCAAGAAATTCTAAACAAAAAACATTATGCTCGAGGCCGGTATGTTCGGAAACTGAAACGTATGCCCAACGGATGGAAAATTCCTCTAGACTCTTCCAATGCCCCATAAATCACTTTATATACGACCCACGCTCTAAATTATCGTTACTATCGACAGCCACACTAGTGTGAATATTGTATTTTTTCCAGTTCTTTGCGGAGTTAGAAATATGATCCCTCTTGTGATTTTCTGCCTGTATATTTGAGAACGAAATTGCAATTCTACGAAATTTCCGAAACATCTTTATATTTCCACTTTATATCTGCTACATTATACGAGAGAAAGCACGCATGCTAGGGCTCGTTGCACACTTAGAAAAGTATATTAGTTCGAATAGTGGGTTAAAACTCCCGGACACTCCATATTTAACACGGCGCGGAGTAAACTTTATTCTTAGCTCTGTCTCCGTACAGAAACAGTCGACGGGCCACCCACGGTCCTTACTTCTACAAGAAGAAGCGGTTGTATCTGCCAAAACCGCTCACTCATAATTTAAGTACGGTATGGGACTGGGGGGTTAGCCAGCTCGACGTCCTCATTCCGTGAGTGAGGCAACTGCGCATTACCGATGAAGCATCCTGTCTGCACTATCGCTGTCAAGTGGAGACAGAAGATCGTAAGAGCGGCAGTTATCTTAAATTATTACAACTACATCCGTTATCAAAGTTTTTTTTTGTACTATAAAGAAAGAAAATTGGTATATAATGAAAATTATATCTAAATAGGTGTGTAAGTCTCAGAGAGTAAGGCGAACGAAGGAGTGCGCTAATTGAGAGCGAGGAATAAGAGGAAGAGAAAAGTAGTGAGATCGGTAAAAAGGAGGGTTAGAGAGCGTTGGGGCTGGAGAGACCGGTTTGGAGGAGTCGGGCAACTGGGCCAACCGAGCGGCGCACCGAGGGACACACGGCGGCCACCTATTTCTGAAACGCTCTCATATTCATAAAGCAACTAACCGGCGACAAGATTCACACCCGACACACGGGTCACACACATGCACGCCCCACGGTAATCCAACCGGGCATCGAATCGCATAACGCCGCGGACCGCCAACCGAATCCATTTCAACTCGCCGGGGTTAAACGCCAACTGTGAAAGCCTTCCAGGTCATGAGAACATCATGCAAGCGGGTCACGATGCATACAAGACGCCCGTAATTGCTGCACTCGCTTGTACCGGATCAAAAATCGTTGAAAAATTCTCCCAAGAGTTCGGTCACGATACATAATTGATTGTTACTTCGATTATTTCCAAGTACACTTAAAGCAGAATGTGTGCGATTAAATTTTTTACTTTGATTTAGTGCAAGCGAAACAACGTTTACTACTATTTTTTATAAATTAGCTCAATTGTGAAGCACATATTTTCAACATTAAATACAGAATGAATTAATTTTTTGATCCTTAGTATTCTTGCAGACCTACGTTGTCTGCCCTTAAGCGCCTTGAGGCGAGCCAAAAAATAAAACTATACCTTCCGTTTATTTCAGTTCAATGTTAGACTCACGGACTAACCTAAAAAGCGAAATGATTAAGCAGCGTTGTTAAAACGGAAAGAAAATTAATGTTTCGTATGCAATTATTTAGCGGTGTAAGCGGTTCATTGTACGGAGAGAGCTCTTCTCGATTTTCATGGCCGCGATAATTATTCTCTAAGCCGCAGGACGCGTAATTCTGATCCGAATAAAAACGTTTCAAAAGACTGGACAAAGGATAATTTAACTGGTCTTCGCACACCATACATAAATAAGTACGCCTCGAACCAATGACTGCTACGGGCAATAACAAAAACTGTAAACCTGTTGCTATTAAGATTCTAATTTAGCATGCTATTTCTTTCAATTTTATGTTTTCAAATTGATTTTACGATACCAGTTATGGTCTTATACTAGACCAATGAAGATGGGAATCGAAACCGATCTGGGCGTTTCGAAAGGGCGGACGACGCTATTCAAAAAGAATGCTACGCTGTAATCTTACATATTTCAACAAAGGGAAACAATTCGGTAGGGAGCCCGATCCAAGTCCAGGATAGAAAATAAATAAATAACAGAAGGAATAGAGGCAACAAATTAAAGATAAACGGTGCCGGGTTCATCAATGATATAGTGTTGGCTGCAGGGAGCAATCTACTGGAGACTATTTCGGATTCTGGGTCAAGTGCGTGTCTAATTCGGTCCATTGGGCGCCGGCCCCAACCGTTTAATTTTTGATTTCCGAACTCCTCAATCGCTTTATGCCTTTAAATCGACCCTACTCCTCCCGGCTCATAAGTAATATAAGTTAATCTTTGGCCCGCCTACCTGTTATCCGGAGTTCAAAACAGATCGGCCGCCGGGGACAGAATCCGATTTAGCATAAGGGCATTCAACACACTAGGTCATATAGGGGAAGGTTATATGTTCATCGGTACAACGGTGTATATGGTCAATTAGTTGAAGCGAATCAGGATTCCAATAACAATGAATAGTGTTAAACTCTTGTTTGAGAAGACCCAATTTTCAGTATATCTTCAACAAATCATACTTTAACTAAGGGCGTTCAACATAGGTTGTTGCATGTTGACCAATGAATACACTACAATACATCAAGGCTGTCAAGCTGCACATATATGACGGGTAAAAGAATTTGTGAAATATTTGGTAGTATGACGTAGGAATACACTGGGAAAGGGATTTTTTTCCCATTTAACATTTACGATTAGAACCGGTTGACTAATTAAAAGGCATTTAATCGTAAATTTCGCCTTCTTCTGGAACATTTATATCACCGACTCGGTTTTATATTTGGCGCAACGCAACCCGTGCAGAGTTTCAAACGGATAAATTTATCGCCATCAAAATAAGCGGCGAAGATTTTCCAGGAATAAACACAGCGACAGCAATCAACGCTACCTCATGCATCATTCGGACGGTAAATAATTCGATTCCACCTCTATTTTACGATTCCACTCCATCCATTACCGGCCTTAATGGCAGCGGAACGTTTAAATTAAACTTTCATTGAACGAGCTCGTGTTGACATAACTTTTTGAAACAATTCACTTTTAATTGCCTCGGCAGTGGCCTATTTTTCGAATTGGGCAACTCCTTAATTCGTACAGATATCGGCGGTAATTAAACGCAGATACCGGGACAAGGTAAAGTATTAATTTCGACTTCTACGACATTCGTTGAGGTTTGATTAATACTTACAAGGCTAAAAACAATTAGTCCCAATATTTTCAGAATTAGAGAATACAAATTGTATAGGCCACCCTGCGGAATCCACAAAAACCAACTCCGCTCATCTGCCTTCCAAAAACTTCCCCCCCAAAAAATAACCTTTCATAACTTTTCAATTACTTCCACAGCACCTGCGGCTCAGTATTAAAACTTCTGAGGCAAGTACTTAATTAAATTTTTTTTTTAATTGCTTAAACTTTTCGCTCAGACAAACTATTGGAATAGAAACTGGAGAAAGATTAAACGATGAGTAAGGCAACATAAAATAACATACTTTCAGATATTATGCACGAGCGTTGATGCTATCTCATAATTGAAAATGAACTATCAATTAAAATAGGCGTAACATTCCAAATTTCACAATATTGTTATCCCGGCGGGATTAATAAGGCGTCGGTTTTGCTGTTACACCCATAGAGCGGCTTAAGGCCGTAGAAAGCCACACCTTGGTCACGCATCACTCCTACGCAGACTCTCAGAGAAGCATAATATCGGCTTAACACAATATTCAACCTTGGGATATAATTATGGATACGACTATCATTTTTCTAGTAAATTATAGGAAATTGAACAACCTAATGTATCGGAGTACTGCTGATGTATATGATTAACCACTTAATATTTACGTTTAGTTTTTTCTATATGCCTTGTAACTTCACACCGGCTCGAGCAATTGTGTTTTATTTCACGCTTGTAAGTTTTTTCAGGCATAGGTTATTAATGCGTAAAAACAGGTATTTAATATGCAAGAGCTTTTAGAATGACAGGGAGAAGAGGACACTTTCATACCCCCGCGTCTTCGATCCAGGAGACCAATTTAGGATGGCTTAGGGGTCCCGACAGACTAGGGTATGACGTCCCAATATTGACTCGCGTGTCAATATTTGACATACGCGGAGCGTTGTTAGGGGAAACGGTCGACAGATGGATGCGAATACACGGAGCCAGATGGGCTCTAGGTCTGTCGGCCTATCTGCCTAGGTCAGACCAACCACATGTCACTGTATTCGACTCTCTATTCTTTACAACTTCATGACGCGAAGAAACACAGCATAAGAATGACGAACCAATATTTCATTTTCAATCTTACATTATATTTTTAGTCCTCAAACGTCATTAGTTAGTAACCAACATTGAAGGGAAAGTTATTGAGGATGGCTAGATTAGGGCAAACGTTGTTTTAATGGATAGTGTTATATGTTAAATTATATATAAACTATAATACAAACCCGCAAATCCCATAACTAAATTCAAAAAAATCAAAAAGTTCCTACTGTCTTTATACCCTGCCTAAGATTTCATAGAAGAAACCTTAGTTCGAAGACGACAAAATGGTAGGTGTATACGACCGAGAAATAAAAGAGGAAATTACTTTATAAAGCCCGCTTCTTTCCCACTGTCATAAGACAAAATAAAAAACAAAACAAAAAACAAGAGAAATAATACTGAAATTTACGGGACGACCTCTAGGGGGTGGAACAAGGCCAAAAGGGGGTTCTGGTGGCCCCAATTCCTGACGCGTCCCATTTTTACTGCCCGATTAAATTTTCAGCGGAGCGGGTAGGCCACCCCCACGGGTGTAGGGGTTAGGCGGCGGTACAAGCCACCACTGTGCGGATTAAGCTATTTTTAGAGTTACCGCAACTCGCTCCCCCTTCCCGCCACCCCTTCCGGTTTTTCATTTTTGTTCCGGTCCTCTTTTTTTTCCCCCAACTTCGGAACCCATCCAGCGCGCATCCCGTGTTCGGAAGGCCACGGCGGCGGCACTAAGCCAAACCTATTTTGCGGGCGAAAGATCGATTTTAAACGCATCCGTTTACAAAACAGAACCGCGATGGACGATGTCATTTGCCGGTTTCCGAAACAACCGGTTTAGTAGGTTCCACCCGATAACGATTCGGCACACACACGACCAATTAAACTAATACATGCTTAATAAAATGTATACTTCGTAACTACGTTTATTTAAACTATTTTTAATCGATTAAACTTGAAGGAAGGTAATCGGTACATGGCTAGGATTCCTGGAAGATAAGGAGAAGCCGTAGTTGTGGAACAAATCATCTATTAATTTTATTTTTTAATATTATATCTGAAAAATTGTATATATAATATTTACATGAAATTACTTCTTATTTTAGTGTAGTTGTGAAGTGTGCTTTTAGAGGCTTATTTCAAAATTTAGCATAATACAGGACCTTTTCGAATCAAAGAAACGAGAGATGCACGATTTACACCTGGTGTAAGTAAACTGAATACAGAGTACGCGGACGGAAAGATTAAGAAAGCAAGAAGTCAGGGCGAAATCCCGAGTTAATGTAGAGAGAAAGGTCAGACTTAAACAGTGGGGTCACCCAACCGCTCAAGACCAACTTCGTCCAGCCGTCTCCAGTTAATTATCTCAAATGAAACGACCCAAATGGCAAAGTGCACGCTGCCACCACAGAGTACGTAGCGATACCGGCAAAATTTACCCCGCAAATTCTGATCAAGCGATTTCAAGACGGCTGAAAGTACATTCGAATTTCTCAATGCCTAACACAGAATTATTAAAATGAACAATTAGGTTTAGGCATTCGCCGTCTCTGATAGAGTTCAGAAGGTGAATTTATGACAATACATTGCAGTGGGGATGCAGACAATATGCCCTGCGGACAACTTAGGTACCCATACGACCGAATCAGCGAGAAAAGTCAGATAGAAAGTTTCGTTTTCTCTTCACGATTTATTTACTTTTGTCAGCGCAAATACAGATTGTCATGGTATTAATTATTGACTAAGCAAAATTCTGCCATCCGAATCTAACGAATAAGTCGGGGCAATGGTCTCGGACGGCCAGCCGGAGACATTCGCGGCGTGTTTAACCCGACCGATTCGAAAATCTCGGTCAGGCTAAAATAAGACATGCGGGTGAACAAACCCGTTAATTTATAAGCGCCGACTAATTTTGCGACACCGACCAAACGCGAACTTTGCCTCAAAGAAGTTGGCTGAGTTTAAATATTGCACAATCTCCCCGTCTCTTACGGAATGATTAGCATTTAAAACGTGACCCATTTGATACGTGAGTTGCAGTGTAATGTGCAATCACGATAATAACAGCCAAATCTTCCAAGAGCATTAAGGCAAATAAATTGTCTAATTAAATTAAGACATTGAAAGTCCTACATCTTGTCTTACACGAGATTTAAATACAGAGCGTCAGAAAACATGCGACAGTAATTTAGTACTGTTACGCAATAAACACGTAACCATTTTAATATATCATTCTTATATTCGCCTGGAAAATGATCTTTTGAAGGCGCTGAGATATTTTGGCTTATTGAATGGGTGCAAAACAATTCATGAAAACTGGCCATTTTAAAACAGGTGGGAAATATTTGGAAATGAATTTCCTCGCTTTAAATGACTAGCGGGGGATCTGTCTGTCTTTCTATTATTTCAATAACAACAACGTGGGCGCTCCGAACGCTCGAAACACAAAGAAACAATGCGTCCCGGGTGTAGAAATAGAAACGATTGTAATTTAAAATTGAGACCTGTCGTAGGGATGGACTCGGGCCAAAGGCGGGGACAAATTAGACCCTGAGAAAATGCACCGCAGAATGCAGGGCTACGAATAAACGACAATGGGAGATCAGACAGCGAATAGGAATATGAACAGAATGTCCGTCGTTTTATTTTCAAACTTCATCGAGACGGGGCCTCGGCCCAAGGAAATACAATGACCTCCTAGACGTTTCTAAAGTCAAAACGAATACCACTTGTAATTATAAGAATATTAAAGTCTATAAAATATGAAACTATATTTAACTTCACCTGCGTATTATTCTACCTAATAAAATTATTTTATAAATGAGTGTCTGCTTGAAAAAAAACAAAATGTGTTTATAACTATAGAATATGTACTGGTTTCAAATATTTAACACTAATTTCAGTCACGCAGTCGTTTTTGCTAAGACAGAAACTTGTTAACAGACAGAATACAAACTGAAATTATAATTAAATTTGTAATTTTAATGGCTGTAATGCTTCAAAGGAAACTGGGAAATAATTTGTGGTAAACTGGTAATCAAACTATTCTGATCCTACGTCGCTTCGAATATTTAAATATACTTTTTTCTAGGCCTCCCGTAAATACCCGCTGCGGATGAAAAGGCCGTGGCTGGGCGAGCGGTTGGAATTCTCAGGGGCTCGATACTTATTTATAGGGGAATAATTGGCCGCAGTGAGTGTGTCGGGTGACACCGGTGACGCGTGAAGCGTCATCCGAGCCTCATCACCACACTGGCCTGCACCCAAAGCCCTGCCAACGAAATGCACCACTGGTCCCCGACCTTTGTTTGTTGATGTTCACATTTAGCGAAATAACAAATTAATTTCTACTCCAGTCGTCGAAGCCCCTAGGATAAGAAAAATAATGATGGGCCAATAAAATATAGGGTTCAGCAAACGTCGGAATTGGAGAGAGTACCATTTCTACTTCTCCATTTCACCGTGGCTCTAATTTATTGAGCACTTTCCGGCCTAATTCTATCCAAGCATGGCGAGGATTCTGTACGAAGTTAGCCTTCGTGCGAAGATTCCGCAACGAATATTAGAATTATTTTTCGAGCTAAATTATAAATAAATGTTTCAGATATTCCCGTAATACCGGCTGATTGAATTTAGGTAGGATACAGAACTGACGTGAGTAGCAGGAGGGAATGTACACGACATTCATTTATAAATTCCTAAAACTCAAAAGTTTGCAAACTCAAAAATAGTCCTCGCCATTTATCCGTCAGATAAATGTCATGAAAAATGTTCGCAAATCCGACACCAATGGGGGGTGGGGTGGCTTCGGGCAAAGCGGAAGGGAAAATTAGCGAGACGGACGACGGGAAAGATTAATAACGGGAGTGGAAAACAAAACGGTCGTGGAAGGGGGAGGGAGAGAAGAGATAGATTGGAGCCATCGTCGCGACTGAAAGATGGGGCTTGGGACGGCACAAAAGGGCGAAGGAAAGGGCCCAGTAAAAGAAGATTGATAGCCACCAATGGAAGCTAAATATTAAACAGCCGCCGGCCCTGCCTAGCAACAAGTCCGATAATAACAACTGACCGACACAAGTTTCTGGGGACGATCGTGGTGGCCAATTATACCATCTAACATACCGTCTGGACGAAATAGATGGCCCCCAATAAATTATATACGTTTCATCAATAAATTCATGGATCACCCACTTATCGGAGAGGTTACACATTTTAATTTGATTATTTCCTTATCGCTAACGGACACATTTATCTAACTGACTAGAGTCTGATTCCAGTGAACATCGGCAATCTTCAGGCGTCAGAAAGAGGAATTTCCGAGGCGATTACGAACGATACCGTTATCGCCTATCGTGAAAACA
This sequence comes from Lethocerus indicus, assembly GCA_019843655.1. Lineage (NCBI taxonomy): Eukaryota > Metazoa > Arthropoda > Insecta > Hemiptera > Belostomatidae > Lethocerus > Lethocerus indicus. The sequence goes on from JACDQD010000007.1 coordinate 22,663,262, forward strand.
GATATAATAGAGGCCCAAATCGAAATTGTTCAAATGAGCCGGAGTTGAATTTTTAAAGGAATTCATCATATTCGTAGTCAAGTTGACCAACCTGCTGAGAATCGAATCGTCGAGACAGCGGATGATCTCTGAAAAGGAGGAGCGTGACAACAACAAAGTGGGAGAAAGAGAAAGCTCAGGGGAGAAAGGGCGAAAATAAAACGAGCGTGAAAATTGTAAGCAGAACCGGACGGAGAAAATGAAAACGGTACCGGGAAAATAGGACGGGGAAAACTGAGTTTTATGTCGAGTAGAGCCGCTTGAAATTTTATTCGCATGTTCAAATTCCCACTCTGTTTCATGATAAAAAGGGGATTCCACGTCCATTTCTTCCGTCGTAATAAGGTTTACTTCATTACGAAGCGAATACGTCAGTGTCGCCAATCAGGTTCCATAACAAGTCGATGATCAATACATACTATAAACGGAATGTTTAGGAACAATATTAATCGACGATGCTATCGCGGTGGTCGAGATACGTCAATGGGCTCTCGCTTCTATACAGCAGGGATAGACTCCCACCAAAATATACATTCTGCGGTGTTTGTTTACAGGCCCCGGGGGTGATGGCTCGTGGACAATTTATGACCCTCTTCACGGGCAAATTAAAAGCGACGGACGAGCCCCGCTCCGCTGGCAGAGCCGGAGTGGACAGTGCCACCGCTGTTAATAATAGCACCGGTTGTGTACTGCTTGGCACCCGGTGGGGTGGCGCCACATGACACATCACTGCTCCCAACACATACCTGACCCTGCCTACCTGCCGACCTACCAACAACGGGGGTTAACCAACCTATTCCAAAACATTACAGAAATTATGACGTTTCCTCTGTCTCGTTTCGTTTCACTTAAGAAAAGTACATTGTCCTCCGAAATACTGAAATTGCTAAAATACTTAAGCCTCAACTTCAATTTGTATATAGCCTATATTGGTGGAATGTATTCTTAGTTTAAATTTAGCAGAACTTTAACCTCGCAGGATTGTATGTCCGTACACTGAAAGCGTGTCTTAAATTGGGTTCATAGCGGGCCACAGATAGGGCACGGAGTTTTCTACAGCGGCCTGCAATCGAATAACCTGCGACCGTAGTACTCGACTTCATACGAGCCGGTATCGGCTATATCCCATTCGAAAAGTCAGGTATAGACTGTTAAAAATTGGGTCCACCTATTGAGTACCGTTAAAACATTTTAGGACCAGTTTAGGAATTAGTCACGCCAAATATTTCGGGTCCATCCGCCGTCCATTAGGTCGACGCTTATGACTGCTATTACCGAACAGTTTTCTTACTGTAAATAATACGATCGCAAAATGACCCCGATGGTTCACTTCTGCATTTGATATTCGGCTATTTCCGAAATGGAAATCAGCGCTGATATTGTGGGCGCCGAACATCTGTGGGTTCCGGGCGCACACCTGCTCTCTGGTTCCTTGGCTCACCTGCTCGACCCCCCCCTCAGCATCCTTTCCTCTAATGTTATCATTTTCTTCCGTATTATCATTCACGGCCGAACACCTGCGCCCAGCTGCCGACGGACCCGCCATTGTAGTAACCTGTTCCCGGACACGGAGGAAGAAAACACCACGATATTGAAATATGAGACCTACCCCGGTACACCTGAGAAATACTAGTATTGAAGAGCATAGTGGATGGACAGCTTACAAGCTCAACGTTAAAATAGGCCGATGTCGCTATACGTCGTTTCTTTACCGTAAATGCGAAAATAAAATTCGAAATTACACAACGGGTAATGATGATTGCTCTATATGATGATTTATGTAAAAAATAAAACGAATTATTTATTTAAAAATCCAAGAGTTATTCAACTATTATTTGTTTTTATGTAGACATGCGACAGTATGAATTATGGCGGCTGTAAAATGAACTTAAATGGGCAGAACGATGTTTGGCCATCTTCGGCGATAACAGCTGGAGTCTCAGGAGTATCATTAAGAAAATACGACAATCGTGCATTACCCCATCGACTTTTAAGGGGGCGCGGGCAGCCGCAACTCGACGCCCAAGTCGATCCTAAATAATAAAACGCTCCATTGGAGACAATGAAAAGTTTTTACGAGTCCCCGAGGCAGGTCACAGAAGGTAGCACCACCCTCCCCCTCCACCCCTATTAAACTCCCCGTGAAACCGCGAGATACCGGGTTTCGAGCGCTTCGAGAGTTTAAACTGGGAATTGGGTATGGCCGAGTCCTGGGTTCGACCTATAAAATCAGTTTGATTAAATGACCGGACGGTATTTTCAGTTAGAGCTTGACCCGAATTCATGTGGCTAATTCGGAAAGTAGAAATTATTACATGCGAATTTATAACACTTGGCTCCCGGCAAAACTTGAAAGGATATTCGTGTTGCCTCAGTGAATTCTCAGCTATTACGTTATTCCCTTAGATTAGAAGATTCTTGAGGCAACGGTTTCGTGTTTCAGAGCGGAAAGAGGACCTTTTCTTATGGGTCAATTCGTTGACTTGTATACATCAACTGAAAACTTAATAATGAATTTAACTTTTTGTAAATAGTAATAACGTTCCACATAATAATAACGTGCTTTATTACATTATAAATTAATAAAATTATTTCCGTCAACGTTTTTATACAGTATCTAGTTTATATAGTATGTATTATAGGTGTTATTAATTGGACTAAAAGATTCAAAATAAACATTTTATTGGAAAAGTTATATGGTAACTAGCGCGTCCTCATTACTGAAGGAAGCGGGCACACAATTTTCACATTAAGTATTTTCGGCTGTTCTGGAATACGCGTCCAGATCTACTACGGGTGTAACCTCCGGTTTATAAAAATACCTCTGGTCAAATAAATATAAAACGAACTCCATTCAACCTTTGTCGAATCCTGTTTATTTGGGTTTCCTCCGTGTACGCCCGCGCTCCGTGTGGTTTAACTTAAGCTCGTGGAAAGGTTGATTCCCTTTGAATACGTCAGGATAAATTCCCTTCCTAGTCTCGGGTTACTAATTTTAGATGGTGATTACTCAATCGAGAGTCAAAAGACTATTCAAAGGCTACCGTTGACGCTCATTTCATGATTCGGAGTCAGTATTGCGTGGGAATTATATAAAAGAATTCGAATCCCACCAGCCGATGTGAATTCTGAAAAAAGCATGATTTTGAAGGTAAACATGGATAATCGCGCTAATTGTTGACGAGAGCAGTGCCGAAGGATACCAAATAATTTCGAACTTAAACAACAACTTTGAAACTGAACTTCACTAACATCAGCTTAACGATTTTAAGTCCCAATTATATTCTGCATTTACAAGCAGACCTTGACTTGTTGGTGTTATATCATCGATCATTAACATCGTACTACCCAATGAATACTCTCCCTACAATGTTAAGGACGTTTCACACCTATTTGTATATCGCGTTATACCGTGTCCGTGTAATGTCCCCCGTTACAAAAAGTTTACAAACGGGTTACTGGAAGACCTGGACGTGTTACGGCAACCCCTTTTTGTCATGATCAAGTATTGCAGCACTGCAAAACGAACACGAAATCAACGATTGACGAGCCATTTAGAGCTCAATTTCCGGTAAATTTGGTCCCGACGATTGGCGGCCGGACCTAATCGAATCATATAATTACGAGCAGGACCGACGCCATGTTAATTGCCCGTAACTTTCGATAATCGCCATTAATGAGAACTGCGGGAGATAATGAACGATGATGGAATTGCAATTTTCAGACCCGGAGTTGGCTTGTTGGCCACCGCTGTATTCGATAGAGCGTGAGACTATGCGGGCTGGAGGGATGCTAATAGGGACACTGGATCCAATGGGCCAGGTATCGCTTTAATGCATTAATTGAATACGGTTAAACACTCGCCAACCTCCCTGTATTTGTCCAATATCCAATTAATTGCATCGTCTTCTATTTAGGCGCAATGAAACTTCACTTGCCATTGTAGACACTACATTTTACTTTGACACTAAATAACATTGAAGTTAAAACACGCGGGTGCTTTTTTGTTTAACATCAATCGATAATATAATTAATTTGCAGAAGACCTTTTATGAAATCTACCTTCAAAGACAACCGAAACTGGGGCGAACGCGAGGGCGTTTCAACAAAAAATTAACAAAACGTCTCAGACAAAAACAACAGAAACATCAGGAGCTGTACGCCTTTAACCATAAAAAGGAAAAACAAACACTGAGTGCAACCCAAAAAGTAAATAGGGCGGATAAGAGGGGTGGCCCTTTTAAAAGGGGGCCCGGAGGGAAAAAAATCAGAATTAGGGGGCCCTTTAAATAAATAAAGGGAGCAGGGGACGTAAGCCGGGCAACAAAAAACAGTGGGCAACAGATGGGAGTCAGACCACATGGCCCACCCCTCCCTTCGGCCTAATTTTTCAATAGAATCAAACCCATAATACGTTCGGCGTCGTTTGATCGTCCCCGACCAATAATGTCCGCCGATATTAAATTGGGAGCTGAAACGGTAGCCCTTGAGGCCTTTGTTGACCGGTCCAATGCCGGTGGGGACCGATCTCATCCCACCCGGCATTGGGTTTCGTTTTGACTCCGGGTATCGGTTGCATTGACGGCCGAATAGGAAAAGAAAAAGAATACTACGAACATCGTCAAAAACCAGACTGACATGCTGGATACGCTAGGCAGATTCGGAGCTTGTTACATCACGGCGGCTGCCAGTAATCTATCGGAGAAACTTCCCAGAGAACTTCTCATTTAAGTTCTTACGCAACCCTCGTAAGGTAGTTAGAAATATATGGTAGATACTGTGGCTAATGTCATTATTTGTCAGTATATCTGTCTTTAATATGTAATGGTACCTCCTACAGTTATAAAATATATGTATTACATATATATTCGAATAGGAGACCATACGGTGAGAAAATACGGAATGGTAGAATTATACAGACTACCGAGTTTTTCTCACCGGAGGCAGATCCGTTCTGTTGCCTACGTCAAATTGACCTTCGACATCGGAAATGATCCGACATTTCATTTCCGGCCATCACAGAGAGAACTGCCGGCGTTCGAATCGCGCCCATTGTGCATATAAATGTATTTTTAGAAAGGTCCTACCATTTTATTTATAAAAAAAAATTGAAAAAACTATAGAGCGTTTAAAATACTTTGGCAAAGCCGCGCACATTAAAGAGACAAAAATAAATATCGGCTAACCTCGGAACTAATCGAGTCCTCACCGGGACTACTTCAGATGTTAAGAACGAAAGGAAGCGAACAAACAAGATAATATTCGACTTATCTCAGACAACCACTTTGTGATAACATTTCAGCCCGTACATTTCGTAATGCAGGAAAACTGGTACTTGTATGCGCGGCAATAAAACAACCAATCAAATAAACTGCACCGGGTTTCATATCTGATAAATCAATAGGTAAACAATGTAACATACATATTTACAGCATAAAATTAAATGTACTTATGCCATTTTACAAATAGACTCTTTTAGACGATTTTACGAAGTTTCCCTATCCATGATACACTCCTGAAGTCGCTTACCACCGTTTAACTTCCCAAACATTCCATCACACCTAGCAAGAGCAGAGTCCAATCTAAGCTTGAACTTGTTTGAGCCCCCAGTTTATAAATCGTCGACGATGAGAGTTGATTATGTTATCACCTCTTTTGGGAAATAACCGTTTTGATTTTCTGGACTGCAGGACTGAAAACTCGGAACTATTTCTGGGGTGACAAAATCTAATACGGGCTAGGATGATACGATATATGCAGACGAATCCGACGGAGCCTTCGGAGTTGGCACTACTGCCAAATTAAATCCGAGCCAAATTTCTTAGGTATATCTTGATGATCACCGCCAATCCAGACAATTCTGACTCAATCCAGACTCGGAAAAAAGTCGCGACTAGACATTAGAAAGACGTTCGTTAAAGTAAAAGGTAAACATCCTGTATACAAATTACAAATGAATGTAATTTCTCCTCATTACTTACAAACTTCTTCGCTTTTGGTAAAATTATAAAGGTATATTTTATTAAATCACAGAAATGTTTGCCAGGAGATCCTTTATGAGTGTTGGTTTAACATAAATTAAATATCGAAATAGTGTTCATGCACAAAATCTGGAGCAGGTGCATCTGCACCGGTTCTGGAGTGAATAAAAAGAGAGCGGCACATAAAAATAATATTTTTAGTTAATACAGCAGCGTAAAGTAATATATTATTTGACTCTGTAAGAAAGCTGGATTTGTTTCGAGATACTATTGCATAAAGTATACAGCATATTGCAGTTCTGTTCACACAATACTATAAACGATATTAAATTAATCAAAAAATAGTCAATACCTGGATGTCCAAAGCGTGTAGCCTGGTAGATATTGAAGCATTCTGGGTAATGGTCAAAATTAGAAAAACGCGCGGATATCTCGAAAAATATACAAATATAATAAACACAGTCACATAACAGACGTCAAATGTCAACAGTTATTGGTTCTCTCTCCTTGTCAGTCAATAAACAGCAGTTCGACTAGCAACAGCGGGGCAAACTGTTTGCCGGCCGAGAGCCTACTGAACAATGGGAATGGCTGCGTTCAGCTAACTGCCACACCGTGCCAACCCCTCCCCCCACCACCAAAACATTCAATCAGGCCCGCCAACTGAACGGACAATACATTCCCGTTCCAATCCTATACCAGTTTTTAAAATACAAAAATTCCACTTAGGGAAACACCTATTATAATTGTTATATTTACGTATACACTAAATGTATAGGTATTATAAATATATTATAAATGATAAACCACTTGGTGTTTTACTCACGTTGACCATTTACATGCTATACTTATTAAATATACATAAATTGCTTAAAGGTAATAGTATAAATACTACTCACCCAAGTAGTAGGGGGGCCTTTTCAGATTTATCTCCCACTTTGTCGCCGTCTGTAAGAACAAAAATTATTGTAGAATACAGAATTAATTTTGCATACTCTAAAAAAATACAATTGGTACTACGAAAACTTCATGTCATCAGCCCAAATTACTAGAAATACAACAAAATCGTCGTCTTCGATTTTGGGAAAACATTCAGGAAAAAGCATTTATCGTCTAAGCTGTGTCCCGCGTCATAACGAGAGCGCCCTTCTTAGATAAGGTTCTTCTTGAAAATACATGTCAATTGAGTTTAAGTACGAGGCCTTAAGTCGGAGCATTTAAGAAAACATTAGAATTCCAGTGAAAACTAAAAAAACATTTTATAAGTACATCGTCGCAATAAACGGACTGATTAATGGGATTCACAGTATGAGTAACAGACATGTGCACTGCATTATTCTTCGGAATGGCACGAGGCTTTCCCTAATTAGGTCATATTCACGGTCATTAGCAGGATGAAACAATGTGAGGAGTACGTGTTATATACATACAAATATGCTCATATGTTTATAACTACATATCAACAATAGAGGGATCTTCTCAGCTGGGCTAGGCAACGAAGGGCGAACAAACTCCCCGTAAAAGAGAAGCCTATTAGGATAGAGCAATATAATATGTTATATATAATTTCTTCCAATAGTACGAGTACTAAGAAGTTTCTAAATATTAGGAATGTCGATTTATATAAATTTACGAATAGACATAAGTTATAAATTTTGTGCGATAAATTATAAACCGTGAATTACATTAAATTTTAATTATACGATAATATTATTTTTTGGCTTACACTTTATAGGCTAATTAAAGGTTTTCATTTTCAATACCAACTAATTTTGTAGCGCAACAGCATTGTAGTGATAAAATGTCAGCGATGTTCAAAATGTCCTATACTACATAAAATCGGTTCCTGGAAACTCGGTGAGAATTAATTAAGTCAAGAGTAATTGAGACGCCTTTAGAATTCCCGAGTATTTTGTCTCCCGACCTTATAAATAAGAACCCAGTAATTGCCATTTACCGTGTACTGCAACTAAGGGGCATTCCCACAATTAATGCACGGACTAGTGTGGGCGAAACAGAGTAAATGGGTCAAATAGCAGAGCCCATTTACCAGGACGGCGGTGTCCTATTGAATTCTAAACACATTCTAGACAATCCGATTATACTCTCTCTCCGCACACACATGTATATATATATATATATATATATATATATATATATATATATATATATAATATTATCTGGTTTTCCACAAGGATGGGTTGGGAGCGCAAAAACTGTAAATTGAAGTCGTAAGACTTCATACAGACATCTGGCCCTGAAAATGAGGTTACCGACCATATTTGGTAGAATTGGGAAAAACGGTAAACACGTGACTCAAGCTGTTACGGCTCGAAGTTGAATAAGGGTAGTTTCTCCCCCAAAAAGTATATTCATAGAAGTTCAATTTCATTTTTGGATCAATTTCAGCCATTCTGGAATTACAATGTACAGACACACTGTTGCGGGAAATCTTAAAACGTCCATGAAGGGTACACGAACTAGAATAACAAAGAGAGAATAACACAAAAGCGATTAGGGATTAGAAATCCCCAAAGGAGAGTCATATTCGAGCGTTATTTAATGAAACGGTCTATTGTGGCTGCAAGCCGAAACGGATGCGAGTCAAGTCCAACACAACAGATAACATTGAGGATAAACCCTAGATAAAGCTCCCGAGAGTGTATTGAACCGAAAAGCAATAACTCTCTTCTCCCCCGGAACATGTAAACGATTTAAAACTTACTTGGCGGCCTTCCTTCCTTCGAGCATTTTACGATTGGCAAAAGCGATGAGGTTTTTCACTGTTTCCATGTTACCTCAGGGAGAACATCAAGACAACGAATATTTCTATGAAACGCTGTACAATATTACACACGAATTAAGAGACTGGTATGCTCAGTCACCCTCTGCGCGGCTATATCGAGTGCAATATTACTCCAAATTCGATGGAAATTTTTTTTTGTTTCCCTGTATTTTTTATTTCCAATCCCTTCTAACTGACCAAAATAATATGTCAGTAAAAAAAGTATAAACTCACAGCAGAAGCACGGACACGCAGGCAAACACGCACAAAGGTATATAAATAAGTATTAATACTTATGAAGGGTCCCATCAGTTTAATCAATCAATATTAGACATACCAAGTGGTGGAACATACACACCTTCAGCTGTAACAGGTACACTGAATTCTGATTCCATCCTATTCTGTGAGATCATTGCAATTCCCGTAGAATCGCGTATCTATAATCTAAGGAAACGCGGTATCCAAGATTATGGGGATATATTACAAACTGGTTTAATCCAAACGGCGAGGGAGTCACACTCTGTAGTGGTCACCGTCTATTTACTTTATTCGAGAATAGATGCACTGAAGTCATCAAATTAAACCGAAAAAGGAAAAGGTGACTTATCGCAGATGAAGTTTCCGCTATTCGTCCTAACCTCTCGAGAAGAGATTAACTCGAAAAGTTAACGAAATTAAAATACTTCACTTGTTAACAACAATTATATATAACGACAATGAATCATGGTTTGATTACAGAACGTCATAACTTTATAATTATATTAGTCTCCAGGACAAGGTGCTGTCAGTCAAAGTTATCTTGATAAAATAAGAGTTTACTCGCGTTTCAAAAAACAAAACAAAGACTGGGTGTTATATGAAATCATTACTAGCAGACTAATATTGACTATTTATCTTGAACTTTATGGCGGCTTTAGAATTAATTAAACAGATTTAATTATCGTCGCGGAAGAACTCAACCTTTACATTAGTTACAGACGTTGTCTCAGACACCTTAAAGGGTGAGAAACGGGTTACCCAACGCAATGAACCATGTTCAGCTCGCCAAGCTTAACTCGGATAACAGTGTACCGGTAGCTAGGAATCCCGCGTTATAAACGGAATGCGGACATTACCGAACGTTTTTGCAGAAATTAGAAGCATACTCCGTGTAATAATCAATTACAGAAAATCCTACACCTAGACGTTAACGAGGATAGCATTCTTATCGTTCTGAAACCCATTTTGTCTGGTAAAAAAAGGTAACAACTATTTCAAAAGTATAAAAAGAGATATTTGTACCTTATTCTTCCTGTCATTAATATACTTGAGATTGTTGTATTGTTTTCAAACAAGAAACTAAAAAAGTTTAACCATAACAGTATTTATCTCCGATAAAGTACAAACACAAATAGAGGTATTAGAAAACGCATTAAATTAATAGTGCGTCGAATTTGGATTTAAGCTAATGAAAAGGAAATATAAAGGGAAGGAAGAATAATTTGGAGAAAAACCATTCCACTTGTATAGTACTTAAATGCATACCGACTGGGATATGGACCGGACAAGAAATCAAAGCATCGGCGGTTTTCGGCATAGATCCAAAACGGATGGAATCTTTCCAACGTTAAATCATTTCACGTTAACTAGGACCTTGATGAATGAATATATAACCAATGAAAGAAGAGCCGAGAAGAGATGAATAAAACGATATTTAAGATATATGAAAGCCAGATAAGATTTTGTTGCCAAATCCAAATGAAGTATATACTGTTAGCTTAAGATATCCAGTAGAAGCGAACTTTATCAGATGTCCTGTTCGATGTCCCCGAAGGAGTAACAATGAGAGAACCCGTTATCTGCATGCGGACTTCAACTTTCTCAATCCCGGACAAACTGTACTCGAGATTACGGCCGCAGTTAAACATCCTACAGCTGTAGGATGTTTCTGATTGGCCGCCATGAACGGCGCTATTATTACCTCCGAGAGCCACTTTAGTGTGTTACTGGTCTGTTACTATTCTCTGGGCATTTCCTCCACTGGACCATGTACACCCCCCCATCATACGGGGACTGAACTGCCTGCCACTTAACACAGGGACCGCTATTACCCAGTTAGTCAGCCACACCTACGCACAGCTCACGACCCAATACCCACCAGACACGTTTGTATTTACAACACGGGTTGTAAATAAGTTGATAATCGGCTTTTACGTTAATTTTCATTTCTTGTATTTTACTCCAACACGCAGTAATAATTTATTCTAACCCAAGCTGGCAATTGAACGTTAAGGATATATACAGTCGCCGGGTATACGGAGGTCCTACATCTCATAAGTGATGTGGCTTTAAAAAAATCGACCCCGAGTTCGATTCCCCGATCCGTCAACTGGTTAAATGACTGGAGTCCCTATCTCAAGCATAATAATTAGATTTAATCATACCACCAGCAATAAAGTATTGCTAATGGTCCCCGCTACATTATTGACTGAATGGATCTGATGAAATTTAAGAAACTGAATCCTCTAGCAACGAAAGAGAGAAAAGTCACTCACAAGCGACAAGTTTCGCAATCCACGGAGTATAAACGAAAGTATTCAACCGCTCTATTTATTATTCCTGCAACAGTACTTCCTAAATTGCTCTCATTCCCCAGATGTTTATCTGTATTGTTCATTATTGGCCGTGTTGCAATAACGTTTAATTCAAGAGGCGTACGAGTTGCGAGATACGTCGGAAGAAATACTACAAAATAAACACAACAATAAACTCCGACCACTGGAATGAATTTGGTCGCGGAATATACGCAGTCGGTTAGAAGTTTTATTTTTATTTTTTACTGAAAATCACTGCAAAAATAAATAATACAAGGAAGATAATACACATGGTCGTAAACTATGAATAAATGTTAGATCTATTGATAAATCGAGTAGATATCACTCCAGAATAAATAAATCGCTGAAGCTTAAAAAATGATCCTGCAGTATGACAAAACGGTAAAGACGGTTTTCCGGTGAAAATGATATTAGCCTTAGTACGAGAATAATTTTTATGACATGCACACTAACTAATCTACACCGCTGAGAGTGACGTTCTCGGTTATTAATTTCCGGGATTAATTTCAGCAGATAAGATTAATTATACTATGAACATCATTTCTTACGGAGAAGAGAGTTGAGATGTGGGGTTTATGTACTTTACGGCCGGAAATAAGTAAAGGGGTGTAAGAATCAACTACAGTAAAAAGGAAATTTAATATTGGGGTCCTACTGAGAGGTGTACCGCTGTAGTCGCTTTGATGGGTGTTCTTTGGTGCTATGTTATTTGGTGTTGCAATTAAAATCAGCTGTAGAAGGGGTGGGGGAGGCGCATAATGGCTGAAAACGATAGCATTTAATTCCCCAGCGCGCGGTTATTGGACCGACGCTGCAATAATTACCTTATTGCACCTTATCGGGCCTGAAAGCGATGTCCGCCCGCATCGCACCGCCGTGACGTTCACAAATTGACGCCTACCGTTTCACAAACGGGGAAATACTACCAGTCGACGGTAACTGCGCGCCGAGCCCGTCAGTGGAAAATTCGCTCAATGGGGCGGGGACACCCACGAAAATAGTTCTGCGTCTGCCTACACAGGAACACGGAAATTCGTAGGCGAGCTAACAACCACAAACGTGACCGACCTGTGTGTAATCTGATCTTGAACAATGAAAGCATCCTATAATCGAAAAAGTTCAGCCACCATGGGTTGGCATTCGTATGTATTTAAATTTAAAGTTAATTTTCGCGTCTTTAGTATGTTGGGTAATATTTAGTAATGTGTAGAATATATTTTACGTTTTCACGTTGCATAATGTTTTAATTTCATTCCTAGTACAGTATGGAATGCACGTTCATTGTTCAGGATCGTGCATTGGTATTAAATATGCATAAATTATCGATTTTTTTTGTTTCAAGCTAAAGAGGGTTCGGAATAACGCGAATAATGTTTCCCCCCCCCTGCAAGGTAATTTTAATTTATGAAAGGTAAGTTATATAACCGAAAAATATTTTAATCTACAAAAACTTGTCGTTTTATCTACAATTCCAGCGGAAAATTCGTTCAGCGGAGCAAAATGTAAAGGGATTTATTAAACGGGAAACCCCGGTGGAATGTTTAATAAATCCGGACAGTCAAGTCTCGTCGTATTTATAGAGGAATTCGATGAAATATGGAATTTAACCTGTACATATCCTCTATCGATTCTGTAGTTTCGCTTGAACTACTTCAGAATTAAATAATTTCTGTGCACCGAAATTTAGTGTTTTGGTACTCCGAATTTTAGAGCAGTTCCAAAATGACGTATTTTCTACATGAGCTAAGAAATGATAAGAGATGGTTGGCGCTTAACTGAAAAATCGAGAATTAACTCTACTACCCCCCCCTTACCAATCAATCTTCTAGAATTAAATCTTATCTTCGACGACTTTTCATAATTGAAAAGACAATAATTACACAAGCGGACGGGGACAATAAGGGGGCCAAATATAAACAACACTCTTGTGTAAAACGAAGCGTAAAATAATCGAGGTCAATTTATCACGTGTTATTTATGGAACGGTCGAGATGAGGATGGCTGCACGGCAGTGTGTGACGCAACAGTTATGACGTCCACTGCAGCAGTACAACGCTATCCAGATTATCGGGACGTCGCGTCAGATTATATTGGAGAAAGGCTGCCCCTTCGGCTCACCTTTATTCCGGCGAAATACCACCGGGGGTTGAACGAGAGTGACACGAAAATTAAGAACCGAACAAACCTCAGGGATGGTTCAGTCATACAGGACGACTGTACGAGTTTACGAGCCACACTATGTAATACATACGGTACTGAAAAATCAATATTAAAACTCGGTATATTTGAAAAGCATAAATCAACCGTGCTACACACTGCTGAATACCGTTTATCTCACCCAATGTAATTAACGGGCCATTTCATATCGCCACCATTTTTCGATTACGCGTACTAAACTGATGTGCATTCAAAACGTTTGCCATCCTCAATCGAGGTCACAAGAAAGTGCATCGAACTTTATACGTTGAAAAAAAACGCACGTGAAAGGGGCAAAAAATGAGATTAAAAAAAGGAGGAATTTCGCGGTGCTTTCCCCCATACGTTTTCTCTACTCTCTATCTCATTATGATGAATTTTATTATGATGTTACCTTCTGATGTTAACTTTTTTTTACATTTTCAATTTTATTTAGCCTCCGGTGGAAAATGAATTCGTCTCAATATATTTTTCTCCTGATTTTCGCCTGAAAATTTATGACGAACAAACGTGTCGAGATGGCGCATTGCGTGGTCTTTAAACTCCAGCCAGTATCAGGGCTACAACAAGAACTGGAACTGGACCTAGACCTAGTAAATAAGTATTACTCCTCAAACAGCTCTAAACAACCAACCTTGGCATCCACTCGCCTACTACTACTAAATCTTCGGCTGTCCTTCCATTAATTCGGCGTTCCGGTTCCCTTTACAGCCCGTTAAGCGGGGTTTTGACTTCACAACTAGAATATATCGTCAGTCTTCCCTTTTAAACACGATTTATGCTATAACGTGATAGACTCGTTAAATCTCCAATAAATTTATTTCGAATGACAAAACGGTAGACAATCGCGGAATAGTGTGTAAATAAAGTCTAACATACGCTTTTTTTGAAAATACCGCTAAACCGCGTATAACGTATACAATTTTAACCGGTCCGCATGCCGCGCTAATTGCCCACGGGGGAGACCGGCAAAAACCGCGATGAATTTAGGATCAGTGTGCGGGTTGGGATACGGGCCAGGGTGGGGCAGAGACGGGAATAGTCGGCAATAGAAAGTGGGAGAGAGAGAGAGAGAAAAAACAGTTTATTGGTGATCCAGAAAATAAAGCTGTCGCCGACCTACCTCCGCTAGGTTTACCACAGCCCAGCTTCAACACCAACGATAACGAAAAATTAGGTAATTACACTTTGTATCTCAATTTTTTTTTAAATTTTGAATACACCTCTTTATAGGGCGAAATTACTTCTTCAATTTGTTATGTGGCCCCAAAATTTTGGGTCTGCAGTGCTATCCGAGTGCTATTTCGCGATGGCTAATTCTAACGAATAGGAAATATCACTTGCAGCGATGGTTGTAATAAGAATTTTCCAAATAGCCATTAATATGGAAAAATGGGGGTCAGTTTCCAACATGAACCACGATTGATGACAACCGAGTTTCCAGAGAGCCAATCTGAATTGTAAAAACGGAAATCGCCTTCAATTTCGCTAATAAGCGAAGCTGAATGGGAATTAATATGAAATAACATTTAGTCAACTATGGCGGAAGTAATAACTGCGGGCTAGAGACGAAGGTATAAAAAGTTCGGGAAAAATCACTACTTGGCGTTGGGGAATAGAACAGAAAACGAGAAGACGGCTGCCTCAATCTACGAAGCAATTGGCTAACGCGGCGGCAGTTCTAAATTAGAAAGCTCGAGGGCCGAAACTCTGATAACAATAATTCACAGGGAGGCTCCGGAGCGCGCACTCTTCTCCTCTCAGACTTCTAGGCACTATTCCAAAACGACCGGTCACACTCACACTAAGCACGACTTCCAACAAGACAGCACACTCAGCAAAACGTTATACTTGGCCCGATAGGCGTTCATCTTAAGGCCCAACATATGGAACCCTATAAAAAACACATGAAAATCGACTAAACATATTCCCAACAATATACTCAATAATGCACTGCTGACCGTTATCAAATACGTTTATTATATGGACGAATTTACCTCAAGCCCAACTGCCCAACAATTTCGAGAATTCAAAACATTTCAATTATGTACAATTAATATCAAATGATGTCTAGAGCAACAAAGTTCGTAATGAAAACCCAAGGTTTCAGCAGCAAGAATTCGAAAAATACTACCTAACTTCCGGTAAGATTTCGTAATGGCATGGGGAGAATCTCGGGCAGCAGGTCTTGAACTCCAATCTCTCCGAAATTCTTTCTGTTTTTGTAGAACATTTCCGTTAATGTGCAATGACTGTGGCTAATTATATTAACTGTTGGACGTAAAATTAAACTCGTAAAGGAATGGGAAAAAAAAAGTTGTTATAGTATGTTAATTACGAGTTTCAAAATGGAAGGATGCGCAGAATAAGAGCAGTAAGCTATAATCACCGTAAGCAGTAATAACATGAAAACTGTCTAGGGCGGAAGCCCTGACCATATGAGTCACTTCCGTTGGGGCGGCGGAACGAACGCAACAACGAGAACGAGAAAGAAACAACGACGATATGGTAAACGACCGATGGATGTTCCACCGCCGAGGGTGGCCGTGACCAATTATAAGTTTACGGGCTGGCAAACTTAAAATCTAATATTCCCCCCACCTCCACGGTCCACTATAGTAGGCCCAGGTGCAGTATCAAAATTAGTCATACACACCGGTTATTCACCCATGAGCGAACTTCTCTCGATTCCAGTTATACTGTAGTACCCCAATAATGGCGGCAACATTAGTATAAGTACAAGTATGTATTAAGTTATTTAATTTTTTTTCTATTTAATATTTCTTTCCAGTACATTATGGTACATACAACGGAGAAAGGTCTTGTTTGGGCGTAAAACAAGAAAATAATACGAATCAAAATAAAGACCTTTTTTTTCTTTCTCGCATATGAAACTATTCACTTAATAAAATCTGCCGTAATTTTAAAATGTTCAGTTTTCATCGAGACGTTTTTGACAGGCGTTTAATTTCAAACAGAACGACCGTCCAAATATTTATAGTGAAAATGAGTTTCCGAATGCTGTAATAAAAACCATCAGCGCTTTTTAGATGTTCGCGCGAATAAGAAGTCCCGGATAAGTGAGGAGTGTATTTTGTAATATCGGCCGGCCAAGGGAGGCGAAAGGGGCGAAAACAACACCAGAAAAGCCGCCACTGCTAATGAATTTACGGCGGGCGCTGTTTCTTTTTTCTCTCTCTCTCAGGTCCTAACGACAGCCACCTTATTATACAGATTTGTATTTACGGCTAGATCCAGGCCACGATTTTATAACCAAGAACCTCAGAACCCGCGGAACGTCGGAGTTGCGTTCCGGCGCATATACTCAGTCAAATTTAAAAATCTTCACCACATCCAACGGCGATCTTCTTAATTATTAGTGCGTTTAATTTGCACTAAGATTAAAAACACTTATTACCGATATTGGAGTTTGGTTTTAATAATTTGGTACTAAGCCAGACTTGGTATCGCTCTATAACCAACCATAAAACTCGATGAACCAGAACACTGGACGTTCGACTGAATCGCGATGGGGGGACACACAATTCCTTCACGCTGTATAATATCCGTTTATTTGCCAGAACTTTTCCAATACTCCACGCTGTCTCGCCGGGTGAGGAAAAATCCAACGTATTCCTCCTCTGGAAGAACCCGGAGATTAAATCTGAAAGTCAAATAGAGTTTTTAGACCCGGTGGGGCCCCCGATGGACCCAGCCACGGGCGGGGTGTTTCTGAACCCGTCCAGCCGATAAACACAAGGCCGGCTCTCAAAAACTCCCCCCTTCATATAAAAATTCCCAATCTATAGACTGGAACCACTTTGCGGTCCTTCCCCCCCTCCTTATTCCCCTCTTTACTGTTTAATACCGGCCTAAGACCACAGGCTGCAGTAAATTTTCCGAATCCATACTTGTAACTTTTTCATCGCGCCCCTTTCTGCAATATACACAATGCGGTCTACGAACCGCCCTTCCCCCTGCTCCCGGCTGGATACTTGCGGTTGGCTGATATCCCCGCTAGAGAGAAATTTCCTTATCATTATCTGTTTTTTCTAATATCAGGAATAAGGAGAAGGAAGAAAAAATAAACAAACCGGCATAGATCTAAGAGAACTGATGGAGTTATTACTCCTTTCCGTCAATTATAGAGGAGGATATGGGTCTCAAACGGAAATATATATTATTCTGGGCCTCCCAGAGATACGGACAATTAGAAAGAAAAGCATTAAGAAAAATGATATAGCACAGATAAATGTTTGCTTTTTTATCAATTTGTTTTTCCTAAACATTACGTCGCGAAGCAAATAAATAAACTGAAATCGAATTTCCGCATAATTCACTTCTTATTTCCAGTCGATTATTTCCAGTTCTAATATTATCTAAAGTAGCCAATCTAAAAAATACAGGAATAACTCTTCTGCATTAATAAAAGACTTCTTCTGAAACTGAAATGAAAGATAGCGGTTCATTTGACTTTCTGACTTCGGGTTAGACGAGTCCTCTGGGGCATGAAGTGCCGCAAATCTGAATATAAAAAGGTTGGATGCATTTTAAAGTGAAACGCCGCAAGCCACACTGTTTAATAATCAACACGCTGTTTTAGCAAACCTACCTCCATCAAGGGGCCATTTTTTAGTTTCACCATTGGAATTATTTTTATTCCAGTAAAAAGGTGACAGGAAAATGCACAACGCCGTGGAATTTAAAAGCTGTCTCACTGTCACAATGTTAATTACACCTTTTACAGATTGAGCACACGAATCACAGATATACGACAATGCGGATATACGAACTGGAATGTGTGAATTTTAATATGTATGTATGAATTAACAAAATATAAATTCGATCATCTTCCAAAGTGCAAGCCGATAAAAGCATTGTAATTATCCATTCGAAATAGTTTATTCCAAATCTAGTCCTCCAAGAGGTTTCATTAAATTGGTAATTCCATTATTGCTATTAACGAATCACAGACTTAAATTTTGAACGAATCACAAAAACGAGACAATTTTGAAAATCCGCCAAGAATCGCGTGCAAGTTGCACGACTCGCCCCTAGATGGCACCACCGAACGTTCCACGAGACTTGAAGAGTGCAGAATTATAAAAATGCCTATTATACCGTACATTAACGTCAATTATAATTGATAACCGTTATCATTTAGACATTAAGGAATAGGTGGTCGTCTTCCTGAATCAAAATGTTAGACTGAAATTGTAAAATGAGCATTCATCTACCCCGTCAAGTTCCCGTCAAGTCCGGCCCCAACCGACTATTAGAACTTCGCATGGGGTGCAATCTAAAGTTACCATCCTTGTCAAGCGGAGCATAATGTCCAGTGATCGTCTAGTGAGGGCATTTCTGCTGACACCCTAACGATATACGATATCACCCGCACCCGTTCACGGTTTTCACTGAGAATTGAGGTGCAATTTTTGGAAACCCCTTTACTTCACAAGGGGTTCAACGCCGTTATAAAAGTTAAAAATAATACAATCAATACTAGAGGGTGGTGTGTTGTGACAGGATAGCTCTAAGGTCATGACGAAAATGGCCAGACATCGCTTAGCAACTCAATTGTTGCGGTATATTGGTACGGCAGAAGGTGAATACAGGTATATTCAAAAATATTTTAAAAACTGTGTCACGATCCATTTCTTCGTTAATAATTTCGTTCGTTTTGATAAATGAAATGGGTTAGTGACAATACTTGAATTCCAATATAAAAGAAATATATATATTATTTGATAATCTGCACTAAAAATTAAATGTACAAAAAACATTTCGCATCGGTTTGAACATTTTAGAAATTACCTTCTAGTGAGCCGGTGAACACGTGACAATATAGCGATTTATTGTCACAACATGACGGCTGAATCAGAACTCATCCCACCCCCACACCAATCTCTTTTATCAAATAAGGCAATAATATTTTGCGGCTAATAAATTCATTCTTTTCATTTAAAATTATTATTTTTTTAGCGGAAAAGTTGGAAATAAAATATTCAAGCCGGAGAGTGGAAAACCGAAAGTAATTTGCATGCCGAGGGGGTGACAGTGAGGTCGCCGGCGCCTGGGTTGAGCGAGACCGCGGAGAATTGGGTTAATAGCGATTGCGCACGTTTCAGAAATACATTTGAAAATTAAACCGTAGCTCAGAAAACCCCTGAAAATTTCCCTACGCGCCTGGCACTGGTTTACATATCGGATCGTTTTAATTGACCCCCTCCCTGAATAGATTGATTAATCTCGGGAACGCTTTCCTCACTAAACAATGGATCCAGTAGACTCTGCACCTGTTAGACAAGTAACAGGAGGCGGTATATTGCGAGCGAGAATTCGAACAGAATTAAACGTTACAACGTAAGTTTTTTCCAAGTTGAACATAATATAATACACGTAATCATAATAGAAGTGATTCTGAGCGATTTATTTTGTGGACTATCAAGAGTAACTATATAGGCATACAATGTAAGGAAATGGTACAATTACTATACTCGATGTATTAAATTACGTGTATGTCAATTTAAAATATCCCGAATGCCTATTTTGTGGTCCGCCCAAAGTGCTGCAAGAGAAACAAAGGGTTACAACTAAAAGCTCGGTGAATATGTTTTGCTTTTCACTATCAGTAATAGCCGTACTTCCTACAGCGGAACTCACTCCGGGGATGACTAGACTCCGTTTTTAAATGCAGATAACTACCAAGAAGCGGATCCATTTCAGTCCCCCTAGGCTAAACAAACGAACCCAGTAACATCATCATCCGGTAATAAAATCCACGCTGACGCTTTAATATTCTTAGACCGATTGTATACCGTTTATCCACCTTCGAGGAGTAAATGACTTGATCGTTTAGACAACCAAAAATACCATGCCACTGACTAGGTTTGTTAAAATTAACAAAACAATCAACAAACATTCTTGTAATGAAAGAATAACAGTAGAAAATATCGTAGCAGTAACAGTATATAAATAGTATCACTGAACTGAACTTTGGAGGACCCGAATATTTTTCGTAAAACTGTAAAAGAAATAATAACGACGACTTATTAGATTATTACAAATTTCCATTTAAATGATAAAACAGTAACCGAAATAACAAACGTAACTCGTAAACACCAATGAAGCAATACAATATGGGGCATATTCAAAATTACAATGTTTCAAAACAACTGTCAAACTAATCTCAACAGTTAGAGAGTTGAAATGAGGTAGTCGAGTGGTTGGTTTCAGAACGTTTACTTGATGTTTTACGGCCAACGCAGGCATACGATATGAAAAGAGTATGTTCTCCACATTTGCTTGTGTTCCTTCTGCTAATTTCGCCGTAATTTCGAATATGTCGAGTGCTTTAAAACAATACCAGACACTGAACGCGAAACGTGCAAAATAAACTATACATAAAAAATATATATTGTTGTTATAATGCGTACGTGTGACAAGAGTTCTTCAATATTCGACAACCTGGATCAAACAAACCCAGCTAACTGGCGACAGTAGTCTAATTATACCAGCAGAGGTATGGGGTTGTGAGGGTAAGGGGTGTAATTTGAAATTTAAATTTTACCGATGAGTCGAGGGCGCCTCGTCCTATCAAAGGTAAACTCGTTAAACAAAAACATACCTAAACCAAATATTGCCCTGATCGGCTTTCCAAAGGTGGTCGAGTCGATTAATGTAAAAAAATGAGTTACAAACAAGTCTTAGACTATTGTTTCTTTTTTCTAATAATGTTATGGGTGGTGAATATATGATTAATGACGTCAGAACCTCTGAACGCGGAATCCCAAAACAGTCCAGTATTGTTCCGAGAAAGGAAACTTCTAAAAAAACACCCGTCGCTGAAGAAATAACTTTGTATTGATTGAACGTTAAAAACAGATTTTAGTTTTTTATTTTCAATTGTGACAATAATTCCTTTCCAATTCGGGTTGTATTGTCAGCGCCCAAAAAAACCGCACAATAACTGCCAATGTGTATCATTGGTTTACAACATCGATTTAGGACATTGCGAAATAATTTTCGATTCCTTAATGTCCAGTCTATGTTTAAAACGCAATTTCAATGCGCAACGACCCTCAGAACTATATTTACGGTCCTATTCCTCATCCAGATTTGATAAGGGACCAGGTATACGTCCTTAGCAGAACCAGTGCCAATCCCAGACCTCGGATTCAATGGTCGTCTGCAACCTGCCAAAATACGAACGACTTTCTGAGGCAGACTTTCGACAGCCTCACAGACGGCACAGGAACTGACCTCCGCAATAG
Source organism: Lethocerus indicus (assembly GCA_019843655.1). NCBI lineage: Eukaryota > Metazoa > Arthropoda > Insecta > Hemiptera > Belostomatidae > Lethocerus > Lethocerus indicus. Next base: position 22,685,130 of record JACDQD010000007.1, read on the forward strand.
AACGGGGAAAGGAATAATGTTTATAAAAGCCGAACATCTCCGGCCGGTACATGTCCTGCCGAGGTCCGTTCGGCTGCAACAGCGAAGAAGAACGCGAGGAACTCCAAGTAGTGGCTTACGCGCGAAGACCCCCGTGAACTTGAAACCCAAAGTCACACGCACACGCACGCAAGCACGGAGGTGAAAACGCACTATAAATATTCCGCGCTACAATTCTCTGCCAAAACGTCGTTTCGTATTTGGAGAGGGACCAAATTAGACGGATGAAAATATTTATATCTGCCCATACCAATCTGTCGACCGGCTCAAAACGCTCGGAGCGCATTTTTCAGGCAGCGCATTATTCATTCGCTCATCAGATGAAAATTGTGCATTTTAAAAATAGAAATACGGAAAATTTCTTCGAATCACTAACAGACTATACTGACTGCAATGGCCCCGGGTGAAAAATATAAATAATGTATTCAAATCAAAAAAGACAAAGAACAATCTTTCGAATGACCGCATACTGCTAACCCAAATCCACAACCCTATTTCCTTCGGTGAATAGCCAAGGCAAAAAGTTTTAACCTGTTTTTGACCTGAATGCGGCTAAATAAACGGCGCACTGATGATCGCGTGTTCCTTTCAATCCCGAAGAAATACATTCGATTAACGTTTTCGAATTTTCAATTTACATTTGTATACACCCTTGAAAGAGAAATGCAGCGATGAAATAATATTTGTTACTTCGTTTATTAGCTATGAAAGTAAGTAACGTTTGAATAAAGACAATAATTTGTCGGTATGTCAACCGTACAAAACATATAAGAAAGCTGTCGTTTTTTAAATATTCCGAAAAACGTCCATTACTTCAGCCGTTTCACATAAGTTCTCGTCAAATCAAATAGCGATAACAGAAAATTATTTTTAAATTTTATTTAAGTTAAAACGAAACCAAAACAGTTTTAATTCTAAAAACGGACCAATTTAAACATGTAAATTGTAACTGCCCTTATAAATCAATTTTCGTAAGCACTGCGTGGTGCTTTATCTGCTGCGATAAATTCAGTTCCGCTTTAAACAGTACCGAACGCCAAATAATAATAAATCACATTATTTAAAACACAGTTGGGTTTACGATGGGGTTTACCTTTTCTCGCCAGGAGAGCGTACGAGGGTTTCGCATAATTTGTGCCACGTTCTTGAATATGTATACAGGCATGCATACAGAATTGAGCTGCAGACCGGATTGTCACTAGGGCACTACAACGAACTGTCTAAATCGAAACACTTCCAACTTCTACAAGACGGGATTCGAGGCACACACCAGCAACAAACTTGACGATGTGCTCCTGCACAATCTAAACTATTGTAAATTCGTAATTCCCCATTCGCTCTGGGAGCTGCTTCCGCAATTACACATATCTCTAATTCCTCCTATCACGCGGAAGGAGGATTTCTCAATACCATGGGAGCCATAGCGACGTACAAAGAATGTTATGAACTGTTGTTGTATCATGCTGACTATCTGTGCTTTTGTTAATTATTAGAACAAACTTTTTTAGAACATAAATTTAATAAATTACGTGCTATCTATTGTGCGATAAGAATTCCGCTGAAATTAGATTATTCCATTTGGAATCAACAAGAGCAGGATGGTTCAAGTTTACTGTTGAACCGCTAGAATCGCTGGGTTTCTGGAAGGTTTCGACATGGTAGAGGTAGGGCTGTGTGGGCGGTCATTGTTATGCAACGAAACCACACCTTCGGAGTATAGGGCCCAGGGCGGGTAGGGACCGTGACCGATTCGAAGACGGACCCGTATCTGATGATACCCGTAACCGTTTCACGGGCACGTTCGGTATTGCGCCACAATCTTTATTCATCAGCCTCCTACCCACTCAAAAATCATTTTTTTCAACGACATTTCAAAATTAACACAGAACCAATATCTAGTCTTCACAAAAAACGGTATATAGTGAGAGTTACGGAAATCTCAAAGTCGCAATTGATCCTCAGGTTTATTATAATACCTGGCTGAAGGAAGCCGAAACCGGTCTAGCAAAAGATCAAACCAGAGGGATGAAATATGTTTTATGCTGAACGTTCCACCACATTTTCTCTGATGTGTAAATCTGTGTCCAATAATCAGAAGTGACCTCGGTAATAGTCGGCACCGTGGGTAAGCGGAAGGAAGAAGACTGAGGGGAAAGTTCTAAAAAATATCTGAACCCACATCTATTTCGATTTTGTGTATCAATGAAAGGGTTTTCCACTTCTGAGATATCCAAATGTAGGACGTCAGACGGCGTTGAACGGGTTCATATCACATACACCAACCTAATGAGACAATAAATACATATATGTGTGAATATACACACACGTAAATCACAAATAATAGGGCGGAATGAAGGCGCCGAAGGGTTCTCTTAGGGCCAGACTAGATTGTTTGCAAGAGGGCGCCATTAGAGGCGGGGTCAAGTCCCTTATCCATTCTAAAGTTCCAGAAACCAATTAAACAAGTAATAGCGGCCCAGCCACTGTTCTCGAGAACTGCTCTTTCCCTTCCCTTCACAGGGCAACAAGGTTAAAACACGACTTACAAACTCTCGCCCTTTTGTCACACGGGTTCAAACGTAAAATTAAAAAAAGGCGATTGAGGGTAAATTAAAATCCGTCCGAATTAAGAAAGAAATAGGCAAAGATTAAAAAAGTCATGCAGAGTAATTAAGTTTCCAAATTAAGACAGTAGTAATTTTTTGTAATTAATGCAGATTATTATTCACCTGTCATATTCTGACAGCGTTGTCATGGTAACATAATTTCACCTTCAATGTTCGTGGTAACCGGTTACCGTCACAAAGAAGTACACTATTATACGTTAGCAAAAGTAATAACCATAGCAGCGTGTTATAATAATTACTATTACATTCATTTTATAATATCAATGCATAACAGCTATGTATTTTCACTATATAAGGGAAGAAACAATATTTTGCTCATAAGATTAATTTTTTTATTACTATTCAATAATGAAGCCTGGAGCTTAAAACTTTTTTCCATTACATTATGAAAAACTAATGATTTGACTGTAATTCGCTGGGGCTTTATTTCTCTTATACGCTTTTTATTGTCTTCTGAAAGCAATAAAAGGGGCAGACGGCATTTAATCTCAACCCCCCTGAGTGCTGCCTGCTTAAATTGATTTCTCCAATGCAATTTTTCAGAATTTACTCCCCCATTTCAGTTCCATTTAATTTGTCTAGCTATAAAAGATGCGCAATAGATTGACGTTTTATTTCCACTACTCTCTTGGGTATTTTTTTTTCATGCTGCAAACTAAACCAATTCTTTATTGTTTGGGTCACATCGACAAGGGAATACTTTTAGAAACGATACAACATTAACATTTCGCTGTTTACTTGGGTTATATATGGGGGTGGGGTAAATTTTATTGCCCTCCAAGTTTATATAATAATAACATACAAATATAACATATATTTATATATAGCCTTCTCCGGCTGGTGGTTTTCTTTTCGTCATATTGCCATGACGATCACTAAACTAAAAATTAAACATCGGGGAAATTGCTCGAGTGCCACACGCGATGCCAAATCGAAGGTCCGTGTCGCCTTCATTAACATTTGTGAGGCCTGTAAATCTAAGTTGTGTCCATTTTTTTAAATTTCTTCCAAACGTTTTAACATATAAATTTCAATTCTGGATTTCAATACTGGAAATATTTCCCGGTTTTTCGCAACGTCAGTAGACATCCCTAAAAAAGATTCGGGGGGGGGGGCCAACGTTGAGAATATTCCTAAGATCAATGGGAAATAAATTAGTTAATTTTAAAGTCGCCAGGCGGTATGAGAGTTTCAAAATGAATCTGGAAAATACTGTCAATTATTTTGGTACCACCAACCCTGCATTACTCTTAAAACCTTTCTATAGTACTACTTCATGATAAATACTAAGCTAGAGGACACTGGATACTTTCAATGGGTTAGTAATCCATAACCCGGCAGCTGCCTCTTAAAACCCTTTCGAATGAATCATCCCAACCCTCCTGGAGGGCCTGGGAGCGTAGCACGTGACGATTGTTAGACTGACGAGGGGAGGGCTATTCTTAATTTGGGTACACGATAATCCCAAAACTAGGGTCGGAACAAACAACCCCCACAAATCGATACCAGAGGACCAGGGTCCAGTCCATTGACCCGCGCCCACCTGTTCTTCCTTTACCATACAGCATATATCGAGAGCGCTACCAGAGAATTGGAGCTCCAATGAAAAGCAAAAATATTATCCAAAATAATTATCGCGACTTCGATATACGACGCACGGGGGCGTCACGTGTATTATGTGTGTTTGTCACTATTTTGTTTTTGTTTTTATTCTTTGATTGTCCATTATCCGCGAGCTGTATGACGTAATGCATGTGCATGATTAATGGGCTGTTGTTCTGAGTTTAGTACGAGTTTTCATGTGAACTGTGACCATGTGGTCGCTAACCCCAGAGCATGGACTGCCGCTGCCCCCCCCCCGGCGGACAGCCCCAATCTAATTTCTGCGTTAGCATCATAGTTCACTTTATTATTTATTTATACAACCTCGTTGTGTATTCTGTCAACTCATATCCAGCCGTTCATACGGGTGCATCATAGGTAGTTGTCCGATAAAATTAATGTTCAATTTATTTTACATCAATATTGTACTCTCTTAGTTGGGACTGCATTCTTCGACATTTTCAACAGTAAAGGCCTATATCGGCCCCGAGAGAACGTTCCTCGAAAGGTCCCTTCAATAAGGCAGAGCTCCCGCCGTGTAATAAGACAAAAGAAGTAGCGCAGTGAGGCAGAAACGGTATAACACCTTAGTCAAACAGCCCAACTCCCCCTCAAACCTTTTTAATTCTGAGTCCTGCCTTAAGCGCTTCCCACTCTACCTTTTACATTCACTCTCGGTATTGTTCAGCAGTGTGCACTCTTTCTAGTGTGTCTTAATTAACGTTGACAATACCAGACTTCATTTGCCAAGATATTTACTTTTACCTCCATCATCCTTGTAAAGCTGATCCTTATTGGCTTAATTAGCCAGCTTATACTTTGAATTTTTTAAATAGATTTTTAATCTATCATAAGGATAATTAATTACATTTAATTATTGCCTGTTTCAATACCGAAATGTAATAAAAGCACAAGAAAAACATTAGGAATGGGCAGATGATTCAAGATCGTACTAGTCGCAACGTTCAATTTTCAAGAATTCAAGAACAGATATGCCATTTCTGTTTTAACAGAACATTTTAAAAATTCCGAAAATACATTTTTAGTGTCCCGTATAGAATCAATGTCAGAGAGAGGTATAGGCCGACTTGCAGAAAACGAGACAGAAGGCATCTTAGATAATATCGGAGCCCCGGTCGACGACGCAGGCCTTACGTAAATGGTCGGGGCACGTGCGAGCAACGCATGCTACTGTAGTTTGTCAAATCACCGTCCGCCAATCGCGTAATATTGCGAATCAAAGTCGGGTCGCCATCGCCACAACGTCAAACGAGATGGGAACAAGTTCCAACCGGTTAGTGGAGCATACGCCATGCGTTCATCTGCCCACAGACCGCAATCGTCAATTCGGGGAATGGAAAATTTTTGATCAGTTCTAATTTAATCCTTGCCCGTTTTCATCCCGCCCAGTACGCAAGAATATTGTTGGATCCACAAATTTCGGTACATCAGGATTCAACGAAGAATCGTACACCTGAACATCACTGCAACGTTCCGATCATAAGAAAAACTGAAGGAATGGGCAGATGATTCAAGATCGACTAGTCGCAACGTTGTACGAGTCAAATTTTTAAGAATTATCGTGAGAACAGAAATGCCATTTCTCGCTAATTTAATTCGTGGAACATTTTAAAAATTCCAATTACTTTCCTACTGATCAAGTTAAAATGATCGTATTTGTTATAAATGAAACTTGAATATATGAGAACGGTATTCTGTAGTAACTCCTTGAAATCATCCCGTATTCAAATTCATTTGACTTTTCATCTTTCTCAAGTTTAAATCGGTTCTTTTAAACGTGTTAAAGCGTTTACATACACTAGGGCCAGAAGTTTAAACGGATTCATACCGAACTTTTTGAGGCCGGAGAATTTATTTCGCTATCCCATCCCACACGGGTGGGAACGCGTTTGAATAATGTATTGTCATCCAGTCGAACTCGCTGCAGAGAGGCGAATCGCCGGCTTCAACCCGTCCGCTCGCACAATGTGCAAACGAACTTCAACCGATTCCCGTTTAAGCCCGTCCCCCCCGCGGACATTTCCACCGTTGCCAGCGATACCAACCACGCCATTGTGCCGCGGCGGTTTCAACAAGTTACAACGAAAGCCTACCGACGTGAGTTGCACAGTGGAGCGATGGAAAAATTACACCGAAAGTACATTATATGACTCGAAGTGAAACCCCAGAAAAGATGGGAACGAAAGACATAAGCGGATTGCAGCACTCCCACCTTTAAAAATACGGAGTCGAAAATTCGGTTATTTATAGTTGGGAAAGTATTTCCGGGAGCTCAAATAGACTGAACATCCGTGTGTATTTATATCGTACAAAAATGTATTATTATTTGATGAACCTAATTTATATATATATATATATATATATATATATATATATATATATATATATATAGATATATGTATGTAATATATATTTCTGCGTTACAAGATTTATTCTAACTGCAGACTCCCCAGAAAATAAAAAAAAAACACAAAAATAATAAAAAAGTATACACAATGTGACATGTTGCTCGGAGGTTGTAAAAATAATTGAATATAATAATCTCCCTGCGCGGGAGACCAACGTAGCAACCCCCATAAAGATTCCTGTGGGAAGGTACCCCACACTCGGTTTTAATATTTATCATTTTTCCCCGCGCGTACTTTCAAATTAGGTGACATAAAAAGCAACTATAGCGATTAAATAGTAACATACGTTATTGAAACCTGCTGTATTTTAAAAAATTATAAATAAGCGTATGAATAAGCATATGAAGCATAAGTGTAAAAAAATCTCAAGACAGCCAGAAAGGTTGAGGAATGAGCTTTTCTGAGAGATTTTTCCAGCACGTGAGTAATTCCAAACTATCTTCAGCTGATACATCAAAATGCGACTAACTTTGAGCAAGTGAGGAAATTTTGTCGAGGGGCAAATGAGAGGCTGGAGCCTGTCTTGTGTAGCTCTTGGCCGACGAAGTGAAGTTTCCCGCTAATAAATAATCCTCCATTCGGCTAATTGATAATTCTATTAGTAGAGATGGAAACCGCCGGGGGATTACGTTTAATGAGATTGAGAAGGCCGTTCATTTGCTCCGCCTCCTCAGTCACCGGCCCCTCCCTCCCACAATCCCTTGGGAGAATGCCGCAGGCATTTCAACCTTGTATTATACACCGTCATTATTATGCAGTCAGAAGGCCGCGCGTCGGCCCACAATGTACGGCCAAATTAGATCTCTGCCTTTCCATTATGTAATGCCCCGAATAGTTCCATAATGGCATTCTTTACTTCGGCAGGTTCGTTGGAAAAGCCAATCTGCCGAGTCAATTCCCAATCCGCAGTGATCGGCACGATTTTAGTAATACGCATTTCAACCAAAAACACTGTATATAAATCAGTAGAAGAACGGGGCATTTTAACAGTTTTCTGATTAAACGTTTATTTGCACGTTGGCAATAGAGGTAACGAAGAGCGGAAATTCCCTCATTGATGAACTACGAATTAATAAACCTACCATTACAAGGCAAAGCAATTAGTATCACTGAAAATGAAAAAATATAATAAATTAAATATAAAAGCTGTCTCGGACGTTATAACACAGAAGCAAAAATATTACACGTGCACCTTTCAGGCGCCCTATATAATTTATATTTTTCATTTATTACCCATTTAGTTCAGAGAGATTTCAAGAACTAGATCTGACAACAAGAAATAAAAATACTACTCGGAAACATGATAAAATCGCCGGACAGGATGGTATAAAAAGCGAATGAAATTAAAACGACTGTTCCTACACTATGTAAAGAGATAACTTCACTTTTCAACAAAACCCTACAAACCGAAAAACATCCCCAAGAATGGAATCACTGGAGTATTACCCCGGTCCGCAAAAAATTTAATCGTGAGGACACTCAATTACCGCCCTGTCTGTTCACAGCGGAAAAGGGTGGAAGAGAAAAACGGGAGTGGAAATTTGAGGGCGAGGCATTTGCTCACAAATAGGCCTAATTCCAAATATTTCATTACAAAAAATTTAATTAAAAAAATAAACGTAGACTGTCTAATTTCCATTTATTTTAATTCGTTTCTTTCTAACTACTTATTGTACTCTTACTACTCTTTTGGTAAAACAAAAGGTTAAATTTATTTAGTTCAGATATTTCATTGAAATTGTCAACTTTAGGGTTCATAGGTGTCTTATATAAGGGACGTGAAAGTTCTGAAGATTGGTGCGATCAGGTGACTGCCAATCCCTTGAGCTTAGTAGAGACGGGTTTCGACTTTACACAGAGCCAACGCTGAAGGATCATTTCCATTCTGAAGATTCAGACAAAAGGCGGTTTCTCTCAAATGCCAAACATGTCCTTACGTTCAAAAGGTCGGTTTGTTTGGTCTCGCGTCAGACAAAACAAACGATCTGAGCAGTAAAGTGTTTATGTTAGTACGACTCGAGACAATAAACATATTGTCAACTTCTTAAATTTGCGTGTAATGATAAACAAATGATCTCAACACATGACTAAACCAGACGCATTCAGTGCTCCCAGTGTCATTCACTAGGCGGCTTGTGCTACTGGAATTCTTAAAATACATCAGAATGAAAAACACGATGAAGGTACAGCAAAGAGACAACGTGAAAAAACTAGACAGTATCAAAACCAGCGTTAAAAATCAGACCATCGCGAAATAGGTGGGCTTGAGGATATTATGTATTCTGTTCGCCGCACCTTCGTCCTTTCATCTTTATTCGACAAACGTTTCCGTGGACCCAAAGCTTTTTTCGCTCGATTCTTTTATAAAGTTGGTGATATTTGTCTCAGCGGATACGCGTCCCAATCCAACGTAACCCAGAAATGCATTCACGGCATTTCGGACAAAATAAGACGAGCTGGGTAGACGAAATTGCATGTCCAAGTCCAATCTAATATTGTATTTTGTACTTCGGGATAGTTTACTTTTCAAAAGGCCTGTTAATGCTAAGACTTCATGTTTATCATGTTTCCCGCATCGCTCGATCGAAAATCATTGACGCAACATCCCAGAATTCTATTGACGTAGATAGAACAAACATTGAAAAAACAGAGGATGTTATACCAGGATAAAACAACTTTAAAAGCTTTATTTCATTGTAATTGTAACAATAGACATTTCACCCACTCACAATGAAAAGCGGGGGTGGGTGGAAAATCACAGCTGCGACGACAGCAGTTCAGACAAAATTTTAATTCCTCTTGGAGAAGGAAACGTAAGCCCGGGGCATCCCTGGAATACGACTGCGGAAAAAAACTGTCTTTCTTCAAAGATGGTATTAGTTATTTCATTTCATTATTTTTATTCTCAGGATGATCCTTCTAATGTTGTATTATTTAATAATAATTATTATTAAATTTGGGAGATCTTCAGGTTGAACATATGGCAATTACAAATCTAAGCCGGTGCCTATATCTCAGTCACCGACTTCAAACTACCTACTATATCTCCCGATCCTCAGTTCGCCTCCAAGTATCTCTTGGGCAGTCCCTTCCCAATATTAATACAATGCAATAATAGACTGTAATTACTGCTTCAAGATATTTTTGTTTAATATTATCGATCGAGTCCAACTTTGATACTAGCAAGTGCGTCCTCCCGCAGGACAAAGTTTTGTTGTTTATGTTACAGCAATAAAGCCTTGCAGTGGTAAGTACCAATCCAAACAGGGAATGCTACACGGGAGAAATTACTAAATACAGAGTAAAGTGAAGGTCCTCACTACCTGACGAAACCGGTCCTCGCATTCACCGCCTGGTATTGTCTCCAATCCTCGCCCATCCGTTTTTAACCGTTCACCCTTTTCTTTAACTGCAGCCGTATAAAAATTATGATACTCGAAGTACCGAAATATCTATTGAAATATAAATAAAACTGTCATCAAGTCGTGTATCGAGAATAACGTTCTACAAGACAATACCATTTACGAATTATTATCTACAATAGGAATGCATAATTTGCTGATCAACTTTACTTAAATTATAGCTTACTTAATATCAAAAATAATGCACCTAGAACACATAGAACTTAAGATTCTAGTTTCAATTCGAGGATATTTAAAAAAATCACGAATAATTTTAATCCCAAAAAAATAGGTCTCGAATTTTTTAAAAATAAGAATTTTATTAGAAATCGGTTCTGTATCCGAATAAAATGTCAAAGCGCTCTCCACATTCGAGGCGTTTTTTAGGCCTATTAGCTGACGCCCATCCACACCACGCTTACCGAGTTCGTCAATAAAACATTTATTTTCTAGGAACTCAAACAAAAAAAATTCCGTCATAAATCTTATATGTCGACGATTACTCCTTTTTTTTGTACCAACGATAGTGTCATAAGTGAATGATAACTGGCAAAAATAAATGAAGACTAATGCACATCGAAGACAGTTACGATTTGTGCACGAATTTATGAGTGAATAAAAAAAAGATCCCCTTAAGAATTCTTGGAGGTTTGAAATTCTGCCAAAGGGGGGTACAGTAGAGCACATTAGAATGTATGGGTAGGGGATAGGAGAGGACAGGTGTTCACCATGGGCTTAATGGCAAGTACTACATTAAAAACAGCTAAAAAAATGAAAGTGGAAACAAAAAATGCTTATTTATATACCTGTCAACTTGTAAAATACCTCTGAAATATTCACGATCCAGGAAGTAACAGAAGAGAAGAAATTTATGCAAGCTGCATAAACCATTAGTTATATTTTGTTATGAGCCATTAGAAATAAAAAAAAGTGTCCTCTCATTGTGACTTAATAGCAGACTACTAACAGTCTGTATGTAAATCTTAATCAAAGTACACACATTAAAAATTAATTTAAAAATTCTAGACATATACACATTCATTTTCTTTTAACCGATAGAAAAAAAGAAAGTTCATGAAATTTGATAATTATAAATTTAAAATTAAAAAAAGTTTTTAATTCCCGCAGTATGTATTATCAACTGAATATACAGTACTAAAAAAAATAAATGCTTACACAGCATTTACTACCATGATTGAGAAACAACTAATACATTTTATTAAAGTAAAATATTTACATTAAAGAAGCCAGAGATTTGAATTTAATGTAGTGACATGAAATACCAGAAATTGAGGCAGCTGTGCATAATTCAAAATGGCAATTATTCAGTTAGAATTGAAACAATTAATTTTTTGTTCACAATTAAAAGATACGAATTTTACATAAGTAATTACATGTGATATTTAAAAATAACGATTGATATAACTTAAAAGTGTAAAAATCCCCACAACTATTATATTGAAAATACAATAAAAAACCTAAAGCAAATCCATATAATATTGGAAGCACATTTAAATCCTGTATGCATATAAGTTAGGCATGTTAGTAGAAAGTGATAAAGCAATGTGACAATAAGACATGTAAATTGTGGTTTCTAATTATACCAAACCAAAGTTTATATTAAGAATGTTTAGGCTGAAATTAACTTCTATTACTCCCATTCCTGTTAATTAAGTTGGAAAACCATTCAAAACTTAAGACCTTAAAGCTGTGTTTCTTCATTTTGATGAAAGTATGAATGAAATTCACGATACTTTTTCGAAAACGTCCGTTATTTGAATCAGTCCCATTGTTCTAAACGCTGGGATTCTCAAAGGGTTTAAGGAAAAGGACAGTAAATTAAGGTAAATACAAAACATGATCCGGTGTTTTCAAAAGAGATTTTAGAATCGAAGGCGGTGCCTCCCGGACAAGTAAATAAATCAATAACGGAGTTGTGTTATCGGTTAAGAACGGAATTGGGCGACTTACCTAGAGAGTCGGGTCAGTGGGAAGTAGTACGAGGGTGGTGGACAGCGGTGTTCATCAATGGGAACCGAAGCTTATCACGGGGAGCGCCTCGTTCCGCATAATCGCACTGTCAATTCACGCCGAAACAATGAAACAACCGTTAACTTCTTATCACAAAGTGTACAACACCGGACCAATACCAACGCTTCACTGTACGCTCCAGGCCTCCCTCCATTGCCGGTTTGCCCCAATCCTGCCAACCCCCGGCCGCAAACTACACTAGAATTGCTTTCCCGATAGCCAATTTTCGGTTGAATTATAAAATGATAAAATCCTAAACGCAAATGAGCTACGTTATTTCCGCGCCTTAAATTTAAAACTACACTCCACGCAACGATAATGATCGGATTGGAGATTTCTGCCATTTAGTGAAATGCGGAATGTGGATCAATTCAAATTGACGAGTACAGGGACTCCCTCTGAGCCACATGCATTGCCGGCCGGTCTCCAGATTAGGTGAACTGAAGTGATGTACTCAATTTGCTAATAACAATTTAATGAATTACATCCTCTTTAAAGTAATAAAATTCCTATCGTACAAATAAAATCAGTTTTTCAATAAAAATTAACCAGTGTCATCCTTTGTAATATATAAACATTGCAAAAAAAGTCAAATTAATTACTTCCCAGAAATGCCAGAAGCCCAGCTTAGAAACATATTTGAAATACCTAACAAAAAATGTATTATAATAAATACTTATTTAATAACGAAATTAATAAAATAAAGCCAATAATAATACCAACAAGTTATGAATAAAATAATAAAAATAGGATTTTAAAATCCTGACTGATCATATTATTTAAACTGATTATTACTTTCACAAAATGATCTTTCTAAAAAGCCTACTCAGTGTCAAAATTAGAAATAATGGTACCAGAAGAGGAAGGGATAATAAAAGATGCATTAACATTTTATAGAGTTTAATACATTGAAATAAATCATTTGATTGTTTATAAATAATACAAAATATTAAATATAAAATGAAGTTAAATTATTTGTGCTTAAAAAACATTAAATAGCTATCTACAAAAATTGTTCTAAAATACTGTGTAAGGGCATAGTGATCCATAAAAATATTTCTTAATTCTGAGAAACATTTTGAGAATAGTACTTTGAAAGTTATTAAATATTATGTAAAATAAAAAAAAAATGAATAAAAAACTGAATAACATAGTGTGTAATAAATAATAAACTCATTAAATGTAACAACATCAATGAGGAAAAGTAAATATTTTATCAGATACTTTTTATTGATATAATTATTTTAAATAAACAAGAAATAATCTCTAAAAAATTAAAATGGAAAGCCACTTTTAAATGAGATCATTATACCCCTATTTGTTTGAGGCAACTCAGCTACCTACAATTACAATTACATAAAACTATAACAAGGTGCTATAAGCTTACAGTTTTTTAAATATTTTACATCTAATATATTACACAATAAAATTATATTAAATTAATTACTTAATTACAATAATACAGTTCATAATTTCGTTACAAACGTTGTATTGTGATCACCTTGCATTATAGGTGTTGAAACTTGTAGCTTGTAACTTTCGCTGACAAAATATGTTGTCATATTACCTTTACCTTTCACATAAGTTTGCCCTCTTAATTCACAAGCTACACCAAACCTCTCCAATACTCTGGATGTTTCTTCAGGAACCTGTTGACATAATAACATAAAATATTACAGCAGGAAATATTATCTCTTAGTATTTATATAGGGTACTTCATAATTATAAAGTTTTTTTCATTTATATCATTGTTTTCATAATTATTTTTAGGAAAAGTGCCTCTGGTTCAAGAAAAAATAAGTAGTGCATCTACGAACTGAATAGCTTAGTTTAAATTAAATATTTTCAATGAATAATTACTTGAATTCTTCCAGCAACTCCAGTGGAGTCCATTCTTGCTGCAAGATTAACAGCATCTCCCCAGATGTCATAGAGAGGTTTCTGTGATCCAACAACTCCAGCAGAAACTGCCCCATTGGCAATACCTACAAAAGAAAAAACTTTTTGTTTAGCCTTGGTTTTTATTATTTATCTATTTAAATAAATTAGAATCATTAAGAAAGACACCATAAAAGTAGTTGATATTTATAATTAAATTCTAGTAATGCTTAATGTCTTATATATTTATAAAATTTATTATGCTTACAACAATAATGTTATAGAATATTAAACTTTATTTCAAGTTCATGCAACTGTATATAAAAAAGATTTTTTAATGTATACATAGTTTGTTCAATTAATATTCTTGTTTGTGAATTACACAACAGAAGATACAAAATATACTTGAACATAATGAGACTGATTACTGACCAACTTTTATCTGGAAATTATAGTTGTTGTTTGTATTGTACTTGTCCAGGACCTTCATCATATGAATGGCAAACCTAGTCAATATGACGAGGTTGTGCTCAGTTGCCGGTATTAGATGGGTTGACTCTCTTCTGCCAGGTTCCAGCCCACATGCTGCCATGTATGTCCTCCCTGCTACCTTGATCTTTTCCACTTTTTGTGCACTGGGTTCAAACAGCAGCTAAAAACAAAATGGTCTGTATGTAGGTCCAAACACTGAGTATCAACCTACATGACATACTTTTTGCATTTGATAATAGATATCCTGTCCAATTTCTATTAGTAGGGTATAAATTATCTCCAGGTAAGGGAACTACTATTACTATACCAACATAATAAGACCAATATTCCAAAAATGTTTAGATTAATTTCAAATGCAAATTTTCATATACTATACCAACATAATAAGACCAATATTCCAAAAATTTTTAGATTAATTTCAATACAAATTTTCATATACTTTTCCATTTAAAATATTCAAATAAACCTTAAAATAATGCATCACCTAGCATATGAACTGAATATGTCTGAAAATGAAAAGGATACCAATACTAAATAACAATATTTAAAAGTAATTAATGCTTACCATTTGTCTTTTTTATATATCTCACTAATATCTTAAAAATGCATGTTAAATCTTTTTCCCAACACAATGTTCAAATGACTATTGAAAATATTTATCTGAAGATAAACTGCTAATTGCAGCTAAACACTTGTAAAAATGGCCCAATGAAATTAGCAAAGACTTAATAACATAATGTTAATTACATTTATTAGTTCTAGATTTAGGTACAATTGCAAGGTGTTACCTGTGAAACTGATTTTATTGATGTTAAACACCTTTACCTTGTCAAAGAAAATGTAACATTTTATTTTGTTTTCTCAATTAAGACCTTTATATTTGTAATAATATAAACAATTTTATTGCATCAACACTTTATCATTGTAGAGTTATTGTGTTACTTGGATTCTCACATTACAAGTGGGGTCAACAATAATTAGATGTAATCCAAAAGTTAAGAGTATTGGACAACTACTCTAAATATATTTTACAGCATCCTGCAAGTATAGTGTATGCAGCACGTATTCCCTGAATATTTAATATTTAAGTTAATAAAATTACAGTAATTGTTTAATTTGGTGATTCTCCATTGATTCTTATTAAAATATTTTGCAAAGATGTATAAAAGTGAACATGTCTGAGTTTTCCTGATTTCTCTGACTTCAAAATGTAAATTCCTCAACAGTTTTTTGGGTATAAAAAGGCAGAACAAAATTTCAACAAAAATAATCCTGGTAACTAAATGGTATTACCTTGTCAAAGCCACAAATAATATGATTAAGAACTTCAAGACTGCTCCTTTCATTGTCATTGCGCACAGGTGGCTCAATCAGAGATGCAAATAGGACTGCCACAGATTGATACTGTTCATGATAGAGCTCTTCATGAGGACGTGAAGTATTCAAGTAGAGTTCAGCTGCAGAATAAATAATATTTAAATTATCAGTCATGGGCCAAATCTCAAATGCTACCATTAGTAAGAGATCATATGATAATATATTTACTCATTATAAATACATAAATTTTTGTTTTTGGTTATTGATATAGATTCTCACCAACATGTATTGGCAAAATGTTTTGGAGAAGCATTTTATTGACAGTCCTTGTTGTGGCTGCCTCTTCTTGTTCCTCTGCCAACTGTCTTTTCCACCTGTAGTCAAGCCTGTTCACATATTCAACCTACATAGAAAGAAATGTATGTTTAGTGTAATGTAGTATTACAGTATGGCTAATATAAATTTTTCCTAGCATGCAAAACAATTTTAAAATAATTTAGTCTAATTATAAACTAAACAGAAAAATTTATTTTCTTAAAAATGTATATTTTTAATTAGTTTTTTTTTAATATTCACCTGTCTATCTAACAGATGTAGAGTTACAGTCAAAAACAGCATACTAAGTACATGGGCAACTTGTGGTGGCATACCAGGATTCCAAGTGGCTCCAAACTGGAAAATAAATTGTGTTTATTTAATTTTCCTATGTTCATCCCTTACACTGGCTTGGAATAGACAATAGTGTGGATTACTAAGCATATTTAATGTCCAACTCTACCTGAAATAAATTTGGACGCAAAGTCCAAACACTGCAAGCATGCACTGTTACAATGAGGGTGCTCACAAACAATTTTAACTGAAAGTGAACCTTCAAGAAGAGAAAACACATTAGAACAGCCAATGAACAAGTCTCTGTAATGTGCTGAAACAAAAATTACAACCTCGGTATACTCAGTTAAGCAAAAATACAACAGAACACTCAGAATGTCTTGCAAACGAATTTTAAATTAAATTACATTACATTATAACAATGAAAACATTAAAATTCATTGCATTGCAACTCTTACTTCGTACCCATGGAGTCAGGCAGTCTGCTTCAATTAAAACTTTTTCATGAAACGTTTCATTCCTGTGTTCAATGACTGTAGGGCCCGTACACTCTACCTAAAATATAATTTTTGTTGTTAATAAAATGCTGTTATTAAAATGACTAGCTTATGAAATAATGTCTAAATGTGAGACACATGCAATTAATAAACACAACAAGGTATAGTTTTTTGCATGGCACATGAATATATCATACCATTTTTTATTTTACACAGTTCTTTAATGTATTAAATTTATTTAAAATATTATTTAAAGTTCCATTAATACAAACAAATCTAAACTACTTCTCAATACAAGTGATAGCCAGGACTATTTTTCAGCCAGAACATCTCATGTAGAATATATATAGAATGAAGAATAATTATAGAATATAATAATGTGTACTGAATTTGTATATTGAATACTTAAAGTGAAATTAAGGTGGCAGGTAGTGAAGAACACTAATTATTTACCTTGCACAATTATTATTCTGCTGAGATTTAAAATGTTATAATAACTTACCAAATTTATCAATGAACAACTGGCCAGCAGTGTGATAATAATGAGGTAGAGGCAGGTTCTGGCAGCATTGGACCAAACCACTCCAACTGATGCACGATATAAGAGTCTCATGAACTTAAATCCTGGCTCTGGGATTAGGTCCATCTCTTGGTGGGGATCCCTTAGGTTGTTCCATAAAAAGTGGGTCCAAGTCAAAGGTAGCACTAGCAATAATACAAACATGGCTATACCAAACATAAGCCACGCCAATCTATAGTAGCTGAAATCAAATATATTTTTAATTAAATACTTTTCAATTTTCTTTTAAATTTAATATTTATTCTTAAGCCTTGTATTTAATTACTACATAAAATATGTTTTACTTTGATTCATTATTTGTTTTATTATATTGTTATAAGAATTATAGACTTCTAAAAATACCTAGGTTGACCTAGAGCTTGTATGATACGAATACAAACTAGAACAGTGAGAGCTCCAGCAACATAATACTTAAATAATGGGTCTGGCTGTTGAAGAAATGGCATCTCCCAAGAGATCTCTTCAAAAGTCAAACAGAAAGGATTCACTTCATGCATTTTCAACCATGTCCTGCAAGGAGGCATTTTAATATTATAATCATTAGTCAATAGAATCATATTCACAATTGTTTGACAAAATAATTTAAAGCAAATAAAAGTATTATTATTAGTTGTGAATATCTGAATCACCTAGCCACAATCTCTTATACATTCATAAGTATTCTGTATTATGTTATATGTATAATCTTATAATATGTTATATATATTATGTATAAAATAATTAATGAAGTTATAAATCAACTTACCTGTAATTTCCAATTGGCATTTGTTTGATATCATTGGCCATAGTCTCATCAGCTTTTCTCAACATCTGTTGATACAATATTAGGTTGTTCTCCATAAACATTGTTTGTCTTATTGTACTATAACTTTCACTTCCATAAGGTCCTCTCATCTGAAAAATCATAAATAGCTTCATTTTAAGACATCATTCCCCCTCTGTTGGTCAATTTATTTGTCAATTAATATAATAACATAAAAATTAGACATGAGTTAACTATTTGGAAATTTATGGTTCAGTTAATAAAAAGAACTTCATAAAATTAACCCAGAAGTTCAATCTATTTGAAATAAGCATTTTTCTCCAAAACATTAATATATATCACTTTAATACATAGTGCATACCCTATAATCCTTTATTTTACAGTAAGGATATTCTGAGTCTCTTCTGCATGCACTTATGGGAATTGTATTGTTGCAGTTGTGCTGAAAAATAAAATCATAATCATTTATATAATTCATTATATTAATCTTCTATTACAAAAAAATCTATTTCACTTTTTAACTTTATTTATTATGATTTAAATTTAGTAAATAGGCATATTTAATCTAGTAACTAAATTTATTCAAATTTAGCTATTATTGAATCTTGAAGAACTGAAAACTAATCTTGAAATTTCCTTCATAAATAATTATTAAATTCCTACTGATTTTCTGAATTGGCAATTATATAATTAGAAATGTGATAATATATATCAATGATTCTTACAGATCCTTCTCAGAACTTTAATAATATAATGAAAATAATAACTGAGACAATCATTACATTATTATTTATATCTATTGACTATTTATTTCAGTAGTATATTCTTATTATATTAATTTTTGAATATTTTTACTATATCTATTTCAATTGTTACATTTGATACATGCCTGTATCTTGCAAGATATTAGAAATGTTTCAACATTAAATTGTGCAAGTATTGGATCTCTTGTAGCTCCTTCCCCAGGTTCCCATTCATAATTGTTACCCAGGAAACCCATTGTCTGACTTGTAACATGCACCCAACTGAAAAAATAAAAATGTTCAAACTATTAGCATAAATTGGAAGAATAATCTATCATGGTAATATAACCGTAATGGTTTGAAACACATGAAAGGTAGTAGGCTCTACTGAACTATTTTGATTTTTGAACTTGGAACATGTTAATAAACAAGTAATTGAGCATTTGTTGACTACATACTTTGATGATAGACTTTACACTTAATAATACCCTATTTCATATTTCCAAACACTTAGATTAAATATATTGAAAACATATTCCTTGCTATCATTAAGTGTCCAATAACTCAATAAAAATACATAATTTATTACGAATTACTAATATAATATATTAAATAATATTTAAACAATTATAGAAAGTGATGTAAAAACACATGTATTTAATATATTAATTATTATTATTATTATTATTTTAATAATAATTCATTATGAAAGCTAACCCTGGTTTGCCAGACTGCTCCATGTGATTAGCAATGATAACATCCTTAGACCAGACATCATACTGCCATTTGCAAACTCCTAGAACTCCACTTAAAACTTTACCTGAATGTACACCTATCCTCATATCTATGTCCAACTGCCTATCTTCCCTGAATGAAAATGCAACTTTGTATTAGTCCAGGGAAAAACATTTTTTATACATTTGTAAAGTTCAAACAAAAATGTATACTGATCAAATTTTAGAGTATAATACCAACAGTACTAGATCTGTTATTTAAATTAATCCTCTATTAGTTTTGTGTAGGCACAATTAAAACTGGAATTTTTTTCATTGAATAATCATAACAGATCAAGGAGAATACATTAATTTTCAATTGGCTATTCAATAAATGACTGCTCTTTTAAATCAAAATAAAATCAACCTCTAAAGTTGAATTCATTTTTTACATTAAAATTAAATGGAAACTGCAATCAAATAGAAAGGGGTGTTATCCCACCTAACCTCCTTGATGATTGCAATCATATCCAGTCCCAGGTCAACACAGCATGAAGCATGTTGAGGATTAGGATAAGGTATCCCCGAAACACAATAGTAGCAGTCACCTAAGAATTTTATCCTTAGGACGCCATGTTCCTAAAAATAAGAGGAAATAATAATACCAATGAATTTTGGATATCTCACAATATGTTTTGTAACAAGCTACAAATAAGATTTTGATCTCAACACATGTTCAATTCCATATTATTTTGCAGTAACATAACGTTTATAAATGTTATAAAACAAATTAACTGTAAACAAAAAAGTCATAATGCCAGTAGACTACAAGTTAACCTTATGTGAGTTAAAAAATAAATTAATATTATAAAAATTCTGCATTTTACATTTAGATAATAATAAAAATAAATGTACTATATTTAAGGCAAAATTAAACTATTTAAAGAATTAGAAATATTCTTTAAATATAATTTTTAATTGGTGGTATATGTTACATGTTAATTAGTTATGAATTGAGAAAGTGGTAGTTCATTTGTATGGCATAAATATTTGTATGGCATTTGTTTATATATTTCTAGTCTTGATTTATGAATAGGACATGTGGCCTTAACTAACCAGTTTTTGAAATTTATCTGCTACATGTATTAGACACACAAATAAATATTTGAATAAACAAAAATTTAAATGATTAAGAAAGTAATTTCAAAACATACCTCAGAGGCTTCATCAAATCTTGTGAATAATTCATTCAGGGTTTCAACAAGTTTTTTTGGTGGGAGCGAAACAGTCAATTGTGAATAGTTGACCACATCTGCATAAAGGATACTAACATTCTCATGTTCCTCAACATACAATTCCCTTTGAACAAATAATTAAGACACAATTTATTTTTAAATGCGTTAAGTAATAAATGAAATATTCTGAATACCTGTGGAAAAATATATTTTTAACAGTGAAATAAAGAGTAGATAAGTTAATTAAAAGTGTAGTTAAGGGTAAGTTGTGTTTAGGTTTAAGTGTAATGTAAAAGATTATGTTATTTAATTTGTTGTTCTGATATTTTTAGCATTTATAATTTTTAATATAAACTTGAGTACAGCAAAAACAAAAACTTAAGTTAAATTCCACAACAGAATATGTAATTATTTTTAAGTTATTAGAAGTCTAACTGACAAAACAAGTACCCTCTAATAGAGTAAGTAGACCATTTTTAATTTCTTACCTAAAGGGTTTTTGTTTGAGTGGTGCATCATGGTGGGTCTTAATCTGCTGGAAAATATTTCTGATGTCATCCTTGACACGAGAAGCTATGTATTTTGGCAATATACTCAACATCAATTGTTCCTAAACATATATATAATTAGTTTAATTTAATGCATTTTTTGGACATCAATGAGGGATTTGAATATTTATATTCTTGAAATATTCTGTTTCCACTGATCCATTGGATCTTAAACGAAACCAATGTAGCTTACAACCAAATAGGTGAGTGGAGAAAATCACAAGTATGATTACATTAATTTTTCAAATTACTAAAACAATTCAATGTGGGGCAAGATAATTTTGTATCAATTTCTTGGTTGTCATTTCTGATCACCAATTTATGAGTATTTAGTAGCTACTAGTAAAATAAATATAATTAGACAGTATTCAGATCAGCGATGCAATTAGAAAAACAATTCTTTTAAAAACCCGTACTTCTTGCTCTTTTTCAAAATGCAATCTAAGAGTCGATTCCACGCAAGCGCGACGATCAAGAAACGTCCTCCTGATGACGACTTCATTGACAAATCGGAAATAAAGCCCAAGAAAATTGACGCACATCAAGTACACAGCTTCGGATATCATCTGCAAAAACGAAAGAATGGTAGATATAACGTGCATGAATTATAAATTCTGAATGCTTGATTATTGTGTCCCATTTCGTAATATCGACGGTGGATATTAATAAATATATTACCGAAACTAGTCCACGCGCGAGTAGTGACGCAGATTAGATGTTTTTACAGTTCTACTAATAGAACGGGTTTCCGCGGCCAGAATTAGAACTATTATTTACTTCTTGTAGGATCGCGCAATACGTTGGGGAGAACATCGGCAGTCGAACCCCTATCTGTCCGAGAAAAATCCTGCCCCCAGCAAGTCGAAATATAAAATGTCGGCTGTCCTATTCAAAACATTTGATTACCCGTTCCCGAAACCGATTAAAAAACTTTGATTTATTTAGTTTCTTGACGTGGTCGCGGGATATTAAAAACCCCAAGTTTTAAGATATTTAAAACTGGCGCCTCACCATTTTGATCCATGCTGACGATCCGCTGTAGGTGACCGTGGCCAGAACCGTGATGTGGAGCGATGTGACGATGGCCGCGACTAGAAGTGCCTGCCTGTTCATGACGAACGGGAGGAAGGTGTAGACCGCCAGTAGGGTGTGAGTGGAGTAGGCCGGCCGCAGGGGCTCCGCAGAGTGGCCCTCGGCGAAGTGGTAGAGGAGCGGTATCAGGTCCGAGGCGGTCACTATGGTCACCACCATGACGGCCGCTCTCAGCGAGTTGTGCTCCTTGTAGACCGCGATGAGCAGAGGGGCCACCAGCATGGCGCCTCCGCAATAACCTATCACGTCGGGCAGATAGGTCTCTGGCACCGACTGCATCGAACACCGCATTATTTATTCGTACACAGTCAATCAGTAACTACTAAGCGCTTTTTATACTAGAAACTATATAGACCAGCTTGAGGAATTGAGGAAAAGAGTCATCCAACGGTGGCTCTTGCAGAAGCGCTCATTTGCAGACAACAGGGAGCGTTAAATGGATATGTTTTCGATTACATAAATTGTGTTGGAGAATTAGGATGTGACTAGGTTTCAATGGAAATCCAGTAAACGGGTTTTTTATTTATTGGGTGTAAGGAATTGCAAGAGTCTTATAGATGGTCAAATGTAACACAAACTGTAAACAATAAGGTACGGACTTTTGATTTGAATACTGTTTAAAGACTCGGCTAATTCCAACACTTCTATTTCGTAAGACAAAGTATTTTTGTCTCTGTATACATTTTCTGAAAGTTCTGAACGTAGGTAACACGGGGGCCAGTCAGCAGAGGCCCGCGACCTTAGGGTTAAACCACAGTGCGGCCCAGCGGTGATCCGATCTTATATCGCATGTTCGATCGCTTATAAGTACCAAGATTAGTTTTGTCATGATAAATTGCGAAAGGACTTGATTTTGCCGTATTAGGTATAGGTTAGGGTTAGGGTTCACAGTTTTTTCTCTACTTGTTATCTTAATACGTATATCTGATTTCATGTAACTCCATTAGTTTTGGTTTTAATTCTGTAGCCTCTATTTGATATCATTTAGTTACTTTATGACAAATTTAATCCCGTGATTAATTACGTATTACTTGATTCATACCTTCATAGAATTTCGCATCTAGGATAATAAATCTAATACTTTAAGGCAATTGAAAAATATTAAAAAATTAAATGTAACACACATTCTGCTTCCTGTTAATATCGATTCTTAAGATGGTTACTGGTTTCTAAAAAAACCAGTTAAATTGTTGTCGATTCTTACGTGCGTTCAACCGGCCAGACAAGTCTAGTAGGTACCTTTTTCGCAATAGACTGCAAACGACTAGGTTTCTGCTCTTAATTAAAACGGCAACAAATGGAAAAAACCTGTCAATTTAAAACCTACATAACCGCCCACCATTTTTCTATAAACAAAACCGGGCCCACCCGGCGACAGGCTCAACCCAAAAATGGGTCAAGAGCAAATCCACATTGTGATACCCGATGACTTTGTGATACAACGCGGCCAGACGTTATTTCTCAACTTTCAACCTCGTGAAGGAATAAATTCGTTATTTTAATACAGAGTTTAATCGTTTTTTTCATTCCGACACTTTTTTTGGATTGCAAAACGGAACATAAATTGATTTTGCCTACTCCGCCAATATTTCTTCGGCAGACTCCACTACCGCTGATTTATGAGCACTGCGGTTTAAATCTCAATTTACACAACTGGTGAAAACGGCATTGCCCAAATAAATATTTGTCTTTAATGTATCTATCGTATTCCTATTTTCAACAATGACTGATCTCTTTCTCTGCATTACACCCTAGTAAAACATTTTTATTACTTGCCATATTTGCCGATGTAAGTAAAAACCCGATGTGTACTGCAGTAACAATAAACTGGACGATGATGAACACAGAAAAGAATCCTTTATGCAGTTGATGCTGATACTGTAGGTAGAGCTTTTCTAGATCCTTCAGTCTAAACTGATGCTGAAATTCAACATGGAAATTAAATTATAAATCAACATATTTCACAAAGGAGTTTGCAAAATTACACCTGGAAACTGATTGCAGTTTCGTATTCGTAATAAAATCATATGAAAGCGATAATATTTGCATTCTATCATTAATAAGGTCATAAAATTTCCGAATAGGGAGTGGATAATGAAATTTCCAGTAGTTTAGTGGTCTCATTAATATGTTTTACATGCGTGTGTGTGCATGAACCCATATTCAAAGTGTTGAGTTATTGGTCTTACGAGTTTTTGCATTACTAGTCTGCCTTGTACATACTAATGTGTTAAAACTGGCTTTCACCTCAAGGTATCCCCCTAATGGATTAAATGAATATTCCATTGATAATATCTTTACTGGCAAAATTTAAAATCAATATTACGTATCAATTTAACTTTATTTCAAAACCTTGAACAATAAGCATCTGTAATATACACTTTCACACCTGGTACAGCGGTTTTCCGTAGGAAACAAAATAAAAAGCCACTTTATAAAATAATCACTATACCATCAGTGCAGTGTACTGTTGTATCTTAATAAATAAAACTTCAGAATTGTAGACATTTAATGGTGACTTGTACTTAACCTGGGTTTGCCTTAACAGAACGTTTGAAACATAGATCCAGTATTTGATGATAGTTTGGTCTATAATTATATTTTTATAATCTCATTTTAATTAATTAAGGTGTGTAGAAATAGATTTTGATAGTTTTCCTTAATAACAAAAAAATAGTATTTTTGACAAGTGTGGCTGTCAAAATTTCAAATACCTACAGTGATATATGAAAAATATAATTTCAATCACTTTATACAATACATATAAAGCAAACATAAAGTGTGTAAGCTGCCTTCACCAATTGATGTAGCACTCACATTTTTAATAGGTTCATTTGATATGTATCTCTTTGCGGTACAGTTGCACAGATTTATATCAGCCAACTCCTTTCGAGTAGAAGTAAGCTGACCAACCTTTCCCAGGTGGCAAATAATGTCAAATTTATTTTTTTCTTATAAAACCAGATCTATTATAAAAATTAAAATATAATAAAACGTGTAATCATACCCTGAGGTAGGACCATGACCAGTTTCTGTCATCCATAGGCTGGGGTTCAAGGGTACCCCACACATAGGAAGACGACACTTGGCTGGCATCCTTCAGTGAATTCAAACTTGTCCTAGTGAAAAGCTCTATGCCAGCCACTGAACCCCTTTCCAGCCCTCCAATTCCACTGCAGTTCTCTTCCATTTCTTCCTACACATTGAGAAGAAAAATCAGTAACATAAAATAATATAATGTAGGCTTGATGTAGTAAATTTGGAACTCAGGAAAACAATATTTACTTTAGTATAAGATTATTATGTTTTATTTATGTCACCAGCCTCCATCTCATTTGAATTAACAAAGTATGATTTATTGAAATATCCAAATGATATGGGAAGAAACAGGGTAAAATTAAAGGCACACTAAACAATCAAACTTGATGAATAAAACCAAAAGAATTAATTAATTTGAAATTTGACCATTTTTTGTATAGGAATTATAAAGAGCAATCATATGCTAGTGAATTATGTATCACAGTATGTAATTTTTAAATTATAATCATTTATTATTTTTTAGTAATACAAAATTCACTATGAAAATTAGGCATTAATTAATTGTGTAAATTTAAATTTAACATAAAAGAGTTCAATGTTATTCATCAAATTGTAACCCCAGTTTTTCATTATAATGAGATTGCACATCTATTGTATTTTGATCTAGAATAAATTTAGACATAACCTTTGCACTATTGCACAATCAATAGCATTCCAGGCAAAGGCTCATTTTGTAATGTGCTGTTATGGTAAGATGCCATTATAGAGCCAATTATAACCAACAGTATTTTGCTATAGGCTTCGTGATTAAAATAAACTGCACTATTCGCGGAAACTTATTACCATTTAAAGTGTACCATTATAAAGAGTGTGCACTGGATTGCATGAATTCTCTAAGTAAATACTATCACCCTGGCATTCAAACTGACAAGAATGCTAAAGAAGCAGTAATTGAGCTTATAACATGGAGAAAGTTTTTTGGCACTTAAATTCTACAGCACGTTTCTTATTATTCCTTAATATTGACATTAAAGCATTTTCAGGTGTAATAAGATAAGGATACGGAAAATTGTAGTACATATTAAAATTATTTGGAGTTATTTGCACTCATTAACAAGTTCCTTCATTAAAATCAGACATATAATTATGATATATGTAATATATCATAATGTAATTACAATCATAGATTGTAAATGGATTTATAAACTTTTTAATTAAATCATAAAACAGTACTGTAACCTCTAAACACATTAAAGTAAGACGGGTGAAATAATTTAATTTCAAAAACGCAATATCTTCCGTTCTATATTTTTTATTATTCTATATTATATATATTACTTTATTATCCTATATTATTATTTAATGATGCAAGTATGGTGAAATAAAGTTAATTTAAAATGTCCTGCGTGTTTTTTCATTCACTCAGATTCCCATCATTCAAAGTTTTCTCCGTCGTTCTTAAATGCAGTTCATAAAAACTTTCACTCAGTTTAACCAATTGGCATGAATTACATTTTAGACAAACATCCCTTCACCCACGGCATGTTGAAACCTGTTTTCAGATGGGTTGTAATCGAATAAAACATCATCTAAGGCATCCGATTTACGATCACAAATCCGATGAAAATTTGTGTGTAATGTCACATCAATGATTTATGCACTGGCAAGAAGCTACCAGTTAAAACAGGTTCGCGGACAAGTTATTAAGTTCAAAATTTAGTCCCACCCCTTCGTAAAGTGGTTATATGTATGTTCTCTTTTAAGGATAATTTTAAACTGAAATTCCTGCTTAGAAAATCCGAAATTTAAAAGAGTCAGACGGAATTTAGGAATATTTTAAAAATAATAATTATGTATGTTTCACGGCTAAGTAGGTAAAATACATTTTAATATCGCTTAAAATCGTTAACCAACATTTGCTACCGGTTGAACTTAAAACGACGAACTAAACTTCGAAACGACGTTCGAAATACACAATTCGAAAGACAATATGTCATGAATGGGTTCATGATTTGGCCTCGATCATTTCACAAAACAGTTACGAACCCCATTAAACGGCATCGTTTTAAGCTGTAATGTCTAACTTATTGGTTTGTACACGTATATAAAATTTGACAAACGGCTATTAGTCATCTGAAAGAGATTAGAGCCAACCGAACGATAAACCTTTTCATCATTCCTATCACACAAGAACTGTAATTGGTGAATAATAAATTTGCTTAGACAATTTGGCTAAAAAAATATAAATAGTGATCCATAAAAAAATCCGTGCTGAAATAAAAACTGTATATCTCTATCAGATATCGGAGATATTCCGAGGTTTCGAACAGAGATTTACATTTAGAATGATTCATTAAAAACTAAGTGGATTTATTAATTGTATTTGGATAATTTCTCAACAATGTCTGTATGTGCCGAAAGTAAGAAATAGAATAATTTTTCCAGTCTCATGCGGGAGAGATCGCAACACGAAGTAAAAGAGATTTATTATACGGTTGAGATATAAAATACCGCTTTGGAAAATTATTGCGATAAACATAACAGGTCTTATTTACGACTGGCAACTTTTAGCCCTACTTAAGTCCAGTTGTGTCAACTTCTACAGATTTTATTCATATCATTGGGAATAACTGAACCGAATTATTATCAAAATGAATAAATTAAAATTGGTTAATTCCAGCTATCGGTTTTGTATAAAGCAGAAATGACATAGTCCGTAATTTAGAGGAAATCGCGAAGAAAACCCGCAGTCAGTAAAACAATAAAACACCGATTTAGGTTTGTTGTATCTGTTAAAATATTTCAATGTTTTTTTAACGAACAGAAATTACAAAGTAATTTAAGCACGAACCTAAAACGGATACTAAGAAAATTAGAATAGAAAAGAAACCTAATTAAAGCCGTGTTTGTAGTCTCACGGGAAAACTAGAAAGTCAGGAAACATATGCGATCTTACATCATACAGCAGATTCCAAAATTGGTCGAAAAACACGTCAATGACTTAGGATAATTTACTCTAATGCATATCTATTAATGTAATAACTACGCACGATTTCCCTCTAGAAATTACCTGTAAAAGAGTTTTGTAAAACTTTTTTTTTGCGGCGGATATTACATTTCACTGAGAAACTGCATTAGACAGGTTTTATTAAATAAACAGAGGCTATATATTTATTTATATAAACATTTTCTCTTTCAATTTAAAACTAGTCAGAATTTTATTAGTGAATTATTAGACAGATAATTACGTTTCTGATGCAACGTTCCTCATTTCTTAAACAATTCTCGTTTATTTGCTCCCAGTTTGCATACACTCGTTCAATTGTTTTATTCTAAATTTATCCGCTATTCTTGTCCTACAATTAGCACTTCGCCGGTATAATTCCCAAAACCCACTAAAGCGAAAATAGCCACGTGAATTTCTTCCACATATTCAATCGTTCTTACGGGAGTTTCACGATTCAGTAAATTCTCCCTTCAAGAGTACCGTAGCAGTCACAGAACTCTTCCACTTGTTATACTTGTAGTATTGTAGTTGCGGATAAAAATAAATTTGATAGAAATTAATCTCGAAAGTTTAAACATGGGAATAGCGTAGTGTGCAACATTTGGTCAGAAAAACATAATTTAATTTGTTCGTCAAGCTAAAGACCCCGGGGGTTGGAACACGTTTTACAGAGACAAACTTGGACAAGCGAGAATAGTCGTTTCACACCGACTAAGCAAATGAGCTGAGACAACTTACCAGCCGTATTCATATATTGCAATACTTTGCAATAGAGAAACTATTGTTACTCGGCTGAAATATCGTCAGGCCTCTTAGTAGAGAGTGACGGACAACTGTATATCAAGTGCCGTTGTGTTGCAGAATTAAACACACTTTGATTGTCGATCGTACTGTCCGCGATCCGTAGATAACCGAGGGACTAGGCGGTCTGTCCAACCGAGCCATGCAAATAAACTATCCTGCAATAAATCAATTAATAAACTATCCGTCTACCAATAAATTCCCCGACGCTATTAAACTAACAACCGAGGTTGGAAGTAAAATTCCCGCAACGAATGTGTAACGCAGGTGGGAAATTCATATAAGGAGCAAAAGGATCTCTTGTGCAACAGGCAAATGCCGAAGTTCACAGCCTGTTCGGCTTTATAAATGAAAAGAGGACATAAAAAGTCCTTTGATTTTTTTTTGCTTCGTTCGAGCAATCAAATAATTACACTTTTTATTTCTTTTTTTAATTACAACTGTACACATTTGGCATGAGGAATTCTCCTTATTAATAAGTATTATTTTTGGCACGTTCTGTTTTAATCTCCCTTTACGATCTTACGACACATTACTTTCAGAATTTCGAGTATTCAAAATCACCAGGATAAAAGTGCCGCCTTATACGTCTACCTACCGCAATGCATACATTTTAAGTCGTTTTAAGTGCCAGTTTTTGATATAAAATTAAGGTAAAATTTTGAACCACGCACTAACTAGAAATCGCTCGGACTTAGTCAAGTGGATTGAATCTGTGCGGAGAAATCCTGCGGTTTTGAAAATGGCCAATTCATATTACCACAAAATGTTCAAATTACCCGGGTCTACGAGGTCCTGAGAAAAAAAAATGACTCAACTACGCGTCTTTGGATACACAATATCCCACTCGTTGTTTTTGGGGCGTTGTGTAATTTTCGAGAATTTCCCAATTACCGTTTTTTTCATCATTGCCCGGCCATGCTTCATTAGAGGTTAAAAAGGTTTCTTGGCAACCGGTGACGAACCACAAGGCACTCTACAATCAGAGATTATATATAGTCAAAAATATTTCCGGTAATTTCGTGTTGGCCAAAGGGAAAATAGAATTCAGCCCCCTAATCTTCCTCCCTTACAATAAACCTATTTAATTACTAATAATTTGAATTAATTATTAGTTAATTTAATTTAACTTGACCCTTTTTTAGTGTCGTGAAGAAATCCCTCAAAAAATAGGAAGTACCTCCACTATCTTAAGAGTTTGCATAAAATATTTGTTTGGAAGTAGGCTGATATCCTTTCGTTACTATAAACAGAATATCTTGTTGCAACAGGCTATCATTAGCGGAGAGAAAAAGGGAAATAATTTAATTCACTTGATTGGTGGTCCGCGGAGTTTGGAATATCCTCATTATGTGAACGGTGTTGCTACTCAGATCATTGATGACAGTACAGTGCTGACAGAATGCTTCATCTGCCACCCATTTCAATGTCTTACTTAATACAGGATAAAAATTTTAAAAGCATCTTGTCACGTGCTGTTGCGTCATACTGGCAGAATTCTAAGCTGCCAAACAGGCGAGTGGCGATAATTGGAGCGACATAAAGACAAACACCAACTTTATTTAGAATCACATAGTGTGATTTTCAGCGAAGCAAAAGTCGACGGTTCCAAAATAGTGCACACCCGAAAGAATTTAAGAATGGACTCTTAAGATAGATAGATAGGACGGACGGTAAATGAAATGCTTGATATCTGAATGACTTACTCAAAGAGGTTCTCGAAAGTACGACAGATCAAGAGAGCCGATCCATTTCCGTTATCGTAGAACCGCCGATCGAGGAGGCGTCAAGTTTAAGGGGGCACTGATGAAGCAGCGGCTGTGCGAAGAGTGCTTTGTGTCAGAACAGTGTCCAGTGATGGACCGGGCCACACTCTCACTGTTACTCTCGGGTCTAGAGCTCTATGGCTCACCCCGGCTGTCAACTAAGTTTCACTCTCGGCCTCTCCCTCCATCGCTCTACACCTCCCTCCATACACCGACCCCTCCTCCTGCTCAGATCCTTCCTTTCGATTTCATAATTGACGATAATAACAGTAATAATAACTAATTGTTCGGTTGATTTGACGTACAATTTATCACGGTGTATAAATTGCGACGTATATGGCTCTATATACGTCCAGTTTTTTCTTCCACATTAACGTACACGGTAATTGGTCACTTTGCATCATCGGTCGGTCGATTTTCTCCCGATAGTTTACATCCGGTACATAGGCAGTAGCGTTCCGTTAGCTATATAGTGAGGTACTTTACGCATGTTGGTACACACAATTTGTACAGAAAACCAGACAAGTGTGAGTAGACCGAATTAAAAGAGACAATTAAAAGAGACCAGATTATTAATAAGCTTTATACGAAGTGGAGATAATAAATAGCGGTACAAATAATTTATTAGTACAAGTCAAGAATGTTTTCGGGGAAATCGCTCTTCTTGGAGCGACCGGTGTTTCCCATTTCAGATATAAACCGGACAATAAAACAAATATATTTAACTCAAAATAAATTTGTCCGGGTCTTATTGTTTGTTTTATTGTTACGAGCGTAGGCTTGTGCCGAAACTCTTATGCAAAAGAATATAGTCTACAGGATTGTAAGTAAAAAATATATGAATGGAGTATAATGGTTTCGCGGGTAATAACTATCGTCGCACATGCGTGTTTGATGGCGAAATCGAGACAGGCGGTCCTGCGGTCAACCCAGAGGAAAACGAGTTTTTATCCCCGATACGCGGAGTATAAAGCATATTCCGAGCTAATACGCTCCGGAGTTATTTCATTAAGCTCGATAATCCTTGGTCCGATTGAATTCCAACTGGGCGGACCTGGTAACACTGCCGATAACGGTTTCAAAAGTACCGGGTGGCCTAGTGCCCGATACACGGCCGAGAATCTTGTAACAAAACTAGGGAATATTTAAGATTCATAGGCTCATACGTTATAATATATGTATCTGAGGTCGTTAGTTTAAATACAGAAGTTGAATTGCCGGATCGATTTTTGTCCGTCTTGACTTTGCTGTCCCCCAAGGACGTTGGCGGAATCTCTTTGACCCATTTCATTGTGTCAACAACTGCTCTAAATAATTCAATAAAGGACCAATATTTCCGATTCTCCCATGACGCCATTCGTCTTCGGGGCCCCTATTTTATGACGTGTTACGTATGATAGCACTTCTCCATTTAACATTCATTATATATTTCCACGCAAGTCTTACAGTACTTTCAGAATTGGCCAGTGCCTCCACGGCGCAACAGGGCGCTTCGCTGGGAAACGAGGAAAAGTGTCCCTAAGGAAGATTCGCGGGGTGAAACCAACGACAAGAATGAGACCACGGTGAAGAGATATAAATTAGATCAGAGGTTAATCTTAAAGAATCAATTCCGAAGCAGTATTGAAAGAAAAACTTTCACACATGCCACCCAGACCAGATAATGAACTTACAAAAAACTGCTAACCTATTACTGACTATTTTCTAGTTTTGAGATGATATTTTTCACATTAGTCTAACACACTTATGCCGTAATGCCAGTTCGTTAGTGAGTTCTTACACCATTCTTAAACCTTCCCATGGGAAGAAACCACGAATAAATCACTATCTGGCAGTAATTACATGTTTAGATTGCTCTGTCTTAAATGCCCATACGAGGAATTAAATCCTAAAAAGACACCGCTGACACTAATGCAATCCTTGAACAAACCAGAAACGCACCTACATTAATGCATCTAACTCTGGCCAGGGTGTTTTCCCTTGAATATCATCGGATGACCAATCCCCAGTAGTAAATGTATTAAAGTGGGACTAGAGATGAAGGTTAGCGGCCCCGGTCGGGACTTCTGATTGGCAAAGTTCCCGCTAAGTTTCACTCTCACTTCTTGCTCTTTGCTACTCCCACAGCGGTCCCCATTGTTGTTGTAGGAGGGAGAGAAAGTGAGGATAACAGTGCTTACGGGACGATCGTTTGTATTCTCGATTGACGGAACAATTATAAATAGGTAATTAAATATTAATTGAGAGTCGATATATTGTGAGTAAACTAATGTTGTACAGTTTAATATCAAAAATCACCCCTTGCTGTGTTATATACCAGATGGGAACAGCAACTAAATACTGAAAACTGAGTGTTATCTAAGTCAACTAGAGTATGAAACGATAATTGAATTCGTTTAAATAAAACATGTAGGAACTTGAATATAAATAAGGAAATATTACTTAAAACTTCCCTCTTTTCAGTATGACATTTTTTTCGTTAACCCTATTACCTACATACCCGATTGATCGAGTTTTAACAGCACATTTATGGAGCACTGGAAGCTGGCAGTCTGGCGCCAGTTGCGGGAACTAGACCATTCCTAAATGGAAGAAGAAAATTTCCCAACAGAAATCCCAAGTGTCAACACTGGGACATATCTCAATCCTAATCCAAATAAAGCGGAAAAACCAGTTTCAGATTAAGAAGGTATCTATATATTTATCTATGCCAATAAATATTAAATAATTTTTTCAGCATTCTCCGAGAATGTGGATGCATCTCTGGCTACCATGTATTTCTCACGGATTTCTAAACGTTAAAATTCTAGTAACTAATTTCAATTCCCACAAATAAGATAAAAACCATATCAATGTTTTACAGGACTTAATTATTTAGTCTTCGGCTTGCCAGCATTTCTATGCTACGTGTTATCCGGTTAATGACAGACCGGTCGTGGACATTAGACCTTGAAATTGTCGATGAAATTTGTGCTACACGTATGGGGTTATAAAAAGGGTTATAAAAAAAAGATAAGGGGTTCATAATGTTCAAAATGTTTCCTCTTTTCATTGATTCAGTTCTAGTGGATCCTCTTAAACGATTGGGTTCTTCGTCTTTAACTGAGGGATTTTTTTAATTAATTAATTAAGAGCCAATACTGGTGAGGGAAAGGGTATCTCAAACCAGCGATGGTGTAACATTTACATCGACTATTTCATAAGCAATGAATACACAAAATGTTTTCCTCCGTGTGGCCGTGAACCATTCGTACGCGGAGGGCTCCTTGTAATTTTCATATTCAAGTATAATGATGTGAAAGTTATAAAACTGTTTAGAAGCAAGATGTTTATTTAAACTCACTTTTTATGAGTTTACTTTCCCCATAAAAAGTATTTTTAAGTCGAATGTTTTCGACTGATTCACATAGCTTTCATAGAAAATAGAAGCTTTAAAATTCGAGTGTCCTAGTTTTGGAGTAAAATATAAATATTTTAAATTGAACCCAGTGTGCCCAGTTTCAGGTCTCGTGTAATCTGAGCCATCGGTGGCAAAGTGCAACTAGGTTGTTAATGAGCACAGCCGTTTCAGTTGAAACGAAATAGAAACGAGTATGAAAATAATTTATTTTATATATTTTATCTTTTACGATCGCGTCGAAAGCCGTTTGGCATTTGGTCTAGCTGCTCAGTATATTTTATGGGCAATCAATTGGACACGGAGTAAATTGCTTCATTACAAGGTACGAAGCGGTGCCGTCTGCGGGCCGCGCATTTAAAACTTGGAATACATCTCGCGATGGAAAACAACTCCCCGTTAACGGACCATTAACTCGGGCGAATTATTATCAATTGACCATCCCATTTAATAGTCTGACTCCCTTTCGCGGAATAACCGGCAATTTAGAAACCCGTTCTCCTGGCTACCTGTATACCTTCTTGTACCCGATTAGCCCGACAAACGGCCAATTTATCGAAATTACAGAGTTACGAGCGAATAATAATCAGTGTTTAACAAGCGCTGTCGACAATGTTTAGACGGCCGATTGAAAATTTTAATGGGCCGGAGAATCCGCCAAGGGAATTCGAACTGACAGGCCGTTAGAAGGTTGAAAGCTCATAATTGAAAGAAGTACGACTATTGCGACAAATTCCAATTCGTTGGCCTCAAGTAATGCTAATGTTTAAAAGTGTAGTTCAAATTGAAAATTGGAAACAAAAAACGAAATAAAGTAAAAGTTATAATGTTAATAATGCTATTAATTAAATATTAAATCCAACCCAAGTAAGAAAAGTGCCCAGAGTTGTTCAATCATATAGTAGTGAATTGTATTAATCTTAATTTTGTCTTTACACAACCTGCCGCCTCCAATGCACTAATTTCTTTTAAGGAATATACAACCAAATAATGAGGACGCACAGTATATAAATCGGATCGCATCTAGTTATTAATAACAAATAATTATTCAAATGCGAAAAATATTTTCTTAGTGCTCATTCAGACATGTCTGTGTGTATTAAATGCCATATGTGGTACTATTAATAGCAAGAGTTTGTTATTTCAGCATCCTGTTTTTGTTAATTCCTTTAAAAGCTAGATAGATTACACTGCGGCTAAAGAATTTATTTAGTCTTCGGCATTCCCCGGAATAGACCTTTGTTTTAGTCAAACAACCTAGAAATAGGCGGCGGGACCTCGAACTGTGGCGGAAATCCAAGCACCCAATGTCAGATTTAGCCAGTGCGACAGCATCGATACGTTTCGTATTCAGTACGATGCACCTTTATTCAGGGTCCTTCCAATCAATGAATCACTCACTGGACTGAATTAATTTAACTCTCTTCCTAAATTTTCGTACAAAATAATCAAATCTTCCACTCAAACATTGCCGAACTGAATTCAAATTAGCAAAACCATATATACTGACAAATAGGCAGGAAAAAGTTCTCGCTCTATTTTCAATATATTTTCTTTATTTGTAAATAATAAACCGAAAATATATTCAGTAAATGAACCTATGAGGAATATACAGTTTGAAACTATAACAGGACAATTGACCAAATAACATGAATTCGCTACACTGGGCCAAATTATTCCACATATTCCAGAATATGTATACAATAGGGGCGATTAGCCTATTACTTGACTTATTACTCGATGAATACCAAAATTAGTAGTGTAATAGGGAGTATAATAAGGAGGTATTCCCCTGCGGGGGTGCCGAATGGAGACAGTGATTGATGAAAAAACCTAGGAAGCTGTTGGCTAACTGTACGTGACTGTTATTGACCTCAAGGCCTGCCGGGAAGGAAGTGAAACAACACCACGGAGGAAACCCAGCAGGACGCTCGAGTGAACCCTACTAATGCCAGTTTTAACGCCGCCGATCGCCAATCAACGATCACCGATCACCGCACCCGAACTTCCGGGCTTCCCCTATTGCGTAAGTTCAAGGCGAAGCCCAATCGGACATCGAAGTATTCGGCACGCGGTGTTAGGCGTACGGGTCATGTCAGTCCGATTGTCTTCTTCTACAGACAAGTCCCTTACATAAAAAGGGAAATTAGTTTAAAATCCATTTAATGAAATCAATATTTCCTCAACATTTTTTAGTCGGCACCTCGACTCGACCCTCATTAAGCGATCCGTAAGTCGGAGAAAGACTTCGTCAGGTCTAGTGGGCCAGCTTGAGTGGCAGTTGAGGGGTTGTTGAAAGGAGTGGCCTATCCTCCCTAATGAACCTCCCCCGAGGTGGTACTCCATTGCACAAAGAAAATATCTTCAAGGACACCCTACTAATTTTATTTAATCTAAAATTATTATGCAACGTGATCTTCTTTCGCTTTTAGGAAAGAGAAACATAACTCGAGGTACTGGACTGTACTGTGATGCGGGGAAAAGTTTAGAACGAAATTAAAAGCCCTTAAAATCCTGGATTGAAGGAATTCAAGATGATTTTGTAAGAAGTATGCACGGCGATCTTATTCACTTTTTCACGATTAATGAATTCTAAAGGGAATTTTCAAAAATATCAACAATCAAATTTTACTTATTCTTTATTGAAAAATATAAGGGAATATGTGTTTATTGAACCTGCAAGGGAATATGTATTGAAGGTATAATTTGCGATAAACGTTGAATGCTGAACACACTAATGTATGCCAAAATTAGAATTTGAAATTTTACCGGTATAGGCGAGCTTCTGGCTTCAGTTTTTTGAAGGCTTCAAATTATTTAATTTGAATAAATTAAATGAAAATTTGAGTCGTTAACGCTTTCTAGTTACTTAGTTCCAGCCAATCCGCTGGTAGCATAGCGATTTCATTCGAGTTGCAGTTCATGCATTCTAAATAGCTGACCTACTCGTTTCATTTTTTCTGAGGATCATCGCTGTTCCCACCCACACATGCTTGTTAATAATTATGAAATACTGTAATTTATTATAAAACAAATCTAAAATCACCGTCAGGAAATGCCGGAGACCTACGTGACGGCTGTGCGCACATCAGCGACAACGGCCGTGAATAGCAATTTTCATTTTCCGTTGAAGGGAGAAAAAAAAAATTGTCGGACGAAAAAGCGAGAGTCGCAAGGTGAAATGATATCGGAGTTGGCAGAGAACCTATTTCCGGACATTGAGCCCACCGACCTCGCCTTGCCACTTCCTAGCCAGGTACCGAGAACAATTAAAGCTTCTAAATTCACTCCTCCAAATAAGCCCGGCCGAATATTATGTTTTTGCGGAAACTGCCCACTGTTCTGCGTTGGCAACGCTAGTGTGCTGGCAAACCTTTTAACGATACCGTAAGGAGAAAAGTCACAGTCCGGGTGAGAGACTAAAAAGTCATGGCCACCGCAGCGGGGTTGTCGCAGTCCTGTTTCATTAGATACGGACTAACAGATAGACTTGTATAACAACAATGCATTTAAATCTAATCGGTAATGGACAACCGTGTCTGTAAATTAACAGTGTCGCCTTTAACCAGGCTACTGATGCTGGGGAACAACATCTGTTGTAGAGCCAAACAAGCGAGAATTCAAACACCTTTTCATTTTTGCACTAATGGTTTGAGCGAATGGTGGAAAACATTCTCCCAGGATACTAATATTATCTTAATGGAGAATAGAATTCTCCAGAAACCCCTTTTTTTCTTCTCTTGTTCTTTCATTCCCGTGATTCATTCATTTTTAGACTACAAGACCTTTCCTCACTTAATTCTAGTATTTTGAGAAATTATAAAATATAATTTTGTTCTTTGTAATAATAATGGCTCAATTTCTTACGAGTTAAATAGTGTTTTCAATCTCTACACTGTTGAATTCACAGTAAAATAAGTGATATAATGTATGTTAATAGTGTTTTATAAAAAAAGATGATGAATGGACGGTCACGTCAAGAAACGTTCTACTTTCTTGGCCAACTGGACTGAATAGCGTAGATTTTCCAATTTGCTGTATTTTTTCGGTGTATCTCTGCGCAACAACTTGTTAAAAACTTGCCTACAGGATTTTCACCCGCTTCTGTGTCCGACATTTTAATTTAATGTCCACCCCGATTCTATCTCACCGATCGTCAGTTCAGGCTAAGTATGAGGATACGTCCTGGAAGAGCAGTTCTATAAACAATAAAAACTGTTCAATTTTTCAACCTTGATTCTCACAAATTTCATTAATTTCAATAATGCTTTCAACAAATCAGAATGAGCGTTTGATGACTGCATTTTGATAATTCATTTAAGGTTTTCCCGGAATCCATTATGGAAGAATTTATTTTGAAATAAACGTTACATCGAGAACCGCTTCCCTTTCTAAAAACCGGTTGCCGCGGAAAAGCTCGACAGGTAAAATCGTCGTTTTTTGTCAATCGATCAATTTTTATCGTTTCTGAGAACAGAAGGGTCTGCCCATTAGAAGAGGCCAATGCCGGACCTCTCGTTATTGCACTCATCGATTATTATTGCCATTTTCATCGATCGGTATCCAACTATTTTATTGAATAGTCTAATAAATAACGTTCTTAATCGTTTCGAATACCGTTTGTAAAAGTTCAGAAACTTGGTTTTATTGCAGTTTCCAACATGACACTGATTTTGGCTTATGGGAGAAGTTGTGTAAGAACACCTTAACACGAAATTCAAACGTTCTATGAATTTCCAGAACACTTTACTACTCGAAGATTAAATTAATTACCATTTTTTAAGACCTCCTCTTTTGAGGGTTATAGGATAGGACCCCTAAGAATTTGTTTCGGATATCCCGTGAGCAGTCTTGGAGAAAATCGAATTAAAAAAACAAAACGTTTCTAGCTACAGTTTTAAACATTGGCCATGAATTCTATACCTTTGTGAACATTAAAAATAAGGAGAACACAATAAAGAAGTCTGTAATGGAGCAGATATCTCAGGACAGAAACTACCTGCCAGGCTGACAGACAAGAAAGGTTTTTTATCCCTTAAACAAAACTGAGGTGTTTAATATAGTTGGCATAGTGATCTAATTGCTACTCAGCTGTGTTAAACTCGCAAGTGTTTAACACGAGTCGTTAATAGGTACTTTCGCACCTCTCGGTAATGAAAGAAGTTGTGAGACAAGATTTTAACGAAGTTCTGTCATGAAATCCTCAATTGGCTTTATAGCTTCCAATACCCGGGAAAGCGTGCGTCACGGGCCCGTTGCAGGTGTCTTAATCACCGGCCCTCAGAGTCCAAATAAAAACACCCGACAAACCCCCTCCCGAACTTCAGATTTATCTCTTCGACAACATTCAAATCGTCCGGAGGCGAACTCTGATTGCCGACTTGACTTAAATTGGTGAAAGTCGATATTCGGTTGAGTTATCTCTGAAGTTAAGAGACAGAATGGGGCGG
The DNA here is from genome assembly GCA_019843655.1 of Lethocerus indicus. Taxonomy (NCBI): domain Eukaryota; kingdom Metazoa; phylum Arthropoda; class Insecta; order Hemiptera; family Belostomatidae; genus Lethocerus; species Lethocerus indicus. The sequence goes on from JACDQD010000007.1 coordinate 22,725,186, forward strand.
CCCACAAAAAAAAGGAATGAAGAAAAAAAATGGTAAATGCTCATATTTGGCGAGTTGCAGAGCCGGATTACAGCTCCCTCTCGGATAGCCGCCAATTTATCCTGTCTTGCCTCTTCGACAAAAAATATTTTTCCAACCAGTCGAAAAAATCGAGTATCCGTGCTTAAATTATGTTCGAATCATGTTATTGCCTATAACCTACACACCTATATTCTACGTACGTTTCATTTTTGGCCGAAAAGCTCGATAAGTGCCATGTGGTTAGTTCATATTGATGGAAAGTTGTTAAACCAGAAAGGAAATGATACATGGCTTCAAGAAATTTCTGCCAGCCCAATTGTAACGGCTGTAACCAATTGTCAGCTGATGAAGTAATAAATTGGCAGTACGTAGTTAACCAACAATGAAAACCAAAAATAGAGTCCCGCGGACTCACGCTCGAGGGAGGCAATAAATTCTTGGGGGGACTCCAGCGCCGTACGCGGTAAAAACTGGAGTGCTCAACCGACAGCCTTGACAGCGAGTATAAAAAACAGTGCAGCGTGCGCCCAGACAGTATAAAGTGTGCGAGATAAGTAAGTGATAAAATGTGGGGTCTGGTTTTTTGTTTCGACATATTTCCCATAAAGCGCATTACACTCTGACAGATTTCCGTATAAACGAAACTCAGTTGTGTCCTTTTACAATACATAAAATACATACATTAAAATACGTGAAGAAAGCCAAATTTTTGCGCATAAAATGAAATCGGTTTACTTGTTTTAGAACTTTAGGACGAATTGTAATGGGGGAACGCACCGGTTTAAAATGTGCAGAGAGAGAGAGAGGCTGCTCGGACTCGGTACAGCACTTTTGCTGTTGAATTGATCTGTTTGGGCGTGAGCGTCAATTTATAAGATAAATATTGTAGATATTATCTGTGGGGCGGCGATTTGTGAATTATCATGGAGCCGCAGCGTTCGGCTTAATTAATTTATGGCGGGGCGGCGGCGCTAGGGGCGGGGTCATGCGGCTCGCACCGTCACACGCTCACGCACACACACGGCCGTTAACACATTTTAAATTGCTCAATTATCCTCGGGAGAGGTATAATTTAGAGATTTATGACTCCGCGGGCCCGCACGACCGCAGCCGCCTACCCGAGTCAATTTGCCACCGGCCGCTATAATTATATAGCGCTCTCCTCGCGCCCGACTTTAAATAATAATTTTAAAACTTATCCCAACATTTTTTTTCATCCTATTCAAGCTCTACCCCCGCGGAGTTTCGAATAACCGTAATTATGATTTATAGCGCGCTGGCCGGAGCCCGGACGTAATGACTCGGGGGAGGTCTGAACCCCTCCCTCGTGTATGAAAATATACGGCCGCTTCAAATTAGAGAGTTGATCGATTGGCTCGCGATCGGATTGAAGAAATACGCGCCCGGCCCTGTTTTCTTCCGTGCATATAAATTGACCGGCCTAATTAGCGTCCGCAATAAAACTAATAACTCGCCGGCGGCTCCGCCCTATTAGCCAAACGCGCTGCGGCCCTATTTCATGCTATTCGGACGAAACTCAAATACGCGCAAAAGGGAAACACCAGCGATAACACTTCGATGCACGCGGTCTAATGACAAATGAGCCTGACCGCACTTAAAACAAGTTTTAGCATTTTTTCTCATTTCTATAACCCAAATACTTTGAGTGAAAATCAAAACAGAGACGTAAGAAAAGGAGAGACTGCGGACTGAATTATGTTCTTGAAACTCATTTTTGATACGAACTGAAAATTTGATACCGGACTCGATACTGTCTACAATTAGTATATTATTAAAAACTGCCGCGTTCTGCGCATATTTTGAAGAAATTAAATGCGCTACCCAAGCTCATATTTTGCTGGAAATTCGACAGAAACTCGGGAGTAAAACAGCGTTCTCAGTAACGCTTGCACATAATACATGTAACATAACAGGCGGAGAGAAATTGTACAACCGTATACTGTTTATTTTTATATTATTTCAATGTGTCAGGTCATGACCCAATGGGAAGGTGTAGGACAGTAGCAGGGCAGAATCAAAAGCGATAGCCGGTCACAACTTCCTATAGCGTGGAGTGACCCAGTTTTTTCTGAAATCGAACGCAGCCCAGACCCACCAACGTCCACGAGTTTCTTGCCGTAAGCCGGAATGCCCAGATGCAATTTCACTTTCCCCGTTGTCCACACAACCCCTCGCCTCTATCGTGGGGACAGCTTGATGCAAATACAAAGGGCAAAATCTAACAGAAAAAATAAAACCGACTTTATAGTTATCGAAGTGTCGACATTTAATATTAACTTTAAAAATTTATATAAAAAATTAAAGTTCAAACAGGTTCCGTTTTGACTCCCCTAGAATCAAACAGAATAGAATAGAAATTTATTATTTTTATAAAACGCAATTTTCTTACCTAACACGTAACCACACCTTATGATATAACAACCATCATAAAGAGATCAGATCATTTTATTTTGCGTTGAATAACGTTATTCTGAGTCTTTGTCAATCAATTCAATTGTTCAGATGTTTTCTTTACCAAATTTTTATGTTGCTTGAGATATTCATTTTGGTTATGGTCTTGCTCTCTTAAATTTTTCCTCTATTCAAATTTTTACACGTGCAAACACAACGAATCATCCGACTGTTCGCAGTCCAGTAACTTAGCACTCCAGTTCAGTAGTAATTGGGGACATTGTTAGGAAGAAAAAAAGCAAAATGAAAGCTGGATGACAAATTCAAAAATGGCCCGCAATTCTGATTTATTGTCGGTTTTTGGACTTGCTCCAATATAAAACAAACGGGGCGTACGGCTTCGCTCGAAACTAAATCGAAATGCAAGCCCTCTATGAAACCGGTTTTAGACCCATGTCCGACCGTACGTCCCAGTGTGTCTGTTTGTTTCTCCGAATTAAATTATAGTCGAGTGTGAAAATATTTACATTTTATTTCATAAGGTATTTTTAAGACAGCAAATTTTTATTTAGCGCGGACCATAGGAGAGTTATAACGCATTCTGAAATGCCGTTAGGAGGTTCTATAATCGATTAAGGCAAACTTTTATTGCCGATAAAAACGTATTGTCATTCCGAACAGAACTTGGCCGTCGTTTACAAAACAATTTGGATTAAAGAGAAGGATACCCGCTCCAGTTTTCGACAATGTAGGAAGTCGCTGAATTAAATTCTATTTTAAATTGTAATTAAATTGATATTTATAAACAGGTGTTTCTGAATAAAATCAATTTGTCCTTATTATTTAATATCCGGTGTTAGATTGCAATTTTTGCAAAATTTGTTTTAAATTTTCAAAATATTTATAGGAATTTTCGGGAGGGGATATTATAGTATAGCCACTCTTTAAGAGTCGTATTTTGTTTTTAGGATTGACGAATTAATTTTAAATGTCAAATCGTCAATTACTCAGTACATTTCTCTTATAATAGGTATTTTTTAAACTGTAGCAGTGAAAATAATTTTGTCAAAATCCTTAAAGGGAAGAATACGAGAGCGGGCAAAGAATTGGGTTCCTCGAATTGTATGTCGGGCACGCGGAGAAGGTCAACACTGTCGCACAATGTAGGCCATATCGACTGAAATTATTATGCTACTATAACAATATTGGGTTAGCTCGAAACACTATCTCTCCATATTTCAGCCAAATGTGGTGTTGATTTCACGACACCATTGTACGCGGCATTCAAACGCCTTGAAATTCAACCTCAGGAAAATTTGATGTAAAGACTCAGGTACTCAAAATTGTAATGAAAATATATTTAAATTATTCTTCGAAAAATTTCTTTCTTCTTTTCAAGAATTGTTAACATTTTAAGATTTCAGCAAAATGAACTTTGTTACTACAGAATTTAGTTGACTAACATCGCCCTTGTGATTTTCTAGCAAGGAGTCTTAAGGCCAATGAGTGCAGATTATATTCCATGCCCTCCCGGACCCCGAAACAACAACCGCCTTAAATTAATTACGGGCAGTTAGAATAAAATTCATAAATTTTCAAAACCCTAAAAACAACTGTTAACATTTGGTTTAACGAGCGATGTTTCGGAAAGTAACATTGCAGTGACAGTGTTGTCGGGCCAGTTCATCGTCAGCCGATATGCCTAAACCATCACTGTGTTGCTGACGACCAAATAGGACAGTGGAGATAGAAAACAGCAAGCGGATCTTATTCGAAACTCTAGATGAGAAATAAGTAAAGTGCCTTAACAAGTTTAACTAATGAAGTTGGGCCGAACTGTAATTTTTTCAAATCAATATGGTCAATTTAATGAAATTCATATTTTATATTTTCGGGATGAATAAATATGGATGGAATTTATAAATTTTGTGTACCCCGGGTACAATATTGGATGTCCAGGCTGGCGGTTGTATGTGGGGTTCAGATAGAGAAGTTCCCAGAAGGACAAATGCGTTGACCCTTAAAAGGCGAATGAGTGAAAGTGAGAAAACAGGAACAGAGCACCAACTGCCAACTAGATCTACAACCGCTTCACTCCTCCCCGGCTCCCCCCTCAACGTTAACTTTTTTTCTATAAATTATGAATAAAAATTCGGCAGAAATGTAATATTATTAAAGAGTCAATGTCACGATAGTTTATTTGTTTACAATAACACATATATGTTTCGAACCACCGATGAGAAGGAATTCAAAATGGTAGATTTTTCAATCATAGTACGAAAATGTTTACAGGCTACAAATTTCACGACTTTGAAATACTGGCAGGTAATTAGAGAAAACGAAATTACATGACTAAAACAACCACCTCAAATTAACATGTCTGTCAATAAGCTGATATCAAAATAACAGTAATTTCACGATTTACAAATCAGAATATCCGATTCTAATTTGAGTTCCAATTACGCAATCAGGACAATTAATCAGTAGTCTCGAAGACGACTTCTGGGATTGTAATGGAGAATTTGATTGTTTTAAAATAATCAGTATTGTAAATATGACAATCGTATTTAGTACTTCTAAATTACACTAATGATCACTCCTCGGTGGGAGACTATCTTTGTTCCAAAAATTCCGATAAACTAACCCAATTCCTTAATATTTATTCAGAAGAGTAAAATAATCGGGCAAGAAACAGATATCGCGAAGAAAATAAATGTATTTAAAACTAAATAAAATATCTTGTTTAATTTCCTTCTTGGTTCTACCATTGGTTGTCCGATCAGTAGTTCAATATTCGTGCAGTAATAGTGAAAACAAAAACGAGTAATACGATAGAGAAAACCAGAATCCGGTTTAGCCTCCGCTTGAACAACCGAGAGAAGACAAAAACTTCTCCTGTAATTTGTCGTAGTATATGTTGAACTATTGCAACCCCCTTTATAACACTTTCGAGGTAAAACATTGATTTTTACATATGATAGCATCGATGTTAGTATTCCAACTTTTCATTTTAAGAGAGCGCCTATAGCCAACGGTTATTTAAGTACTTCTCTACCGACATTACATTTGTCCCTGGCTGACTGACTGGGTCTGAAAAACGACTGACTGAAAAGATCACAAAGTCCACATTTATTCTCTTATACCCTCGAATGAAGTATTATAACTCTAAAGTATTTAAAAATGAAATATATCTTACCGGACGGCGAAATATAAAAAAGGGGATGCGTCGGAGCTGTTTCATGGCGGACAAGCCAGTGTTGCCTATTCGGACGGACGTTTCGAGAGAGACAACATTTCCCCGCATTTTTCCCCGCCGACAAAAAAAACCGCCGCGGCACAGACGGTGCGAAGTTTACGGCCCTACCCGAGAAAAAAGTTGAGTTTCCAGAGACGGGGATAAAAAAGAGAAAGAGACAAGGTTGGGACGAGGAGGTCTAAATTAACGAGCGGATATTTAACATAAGGCTATTTCGTAACTGTTGAGCAACGGACCCGACCCGAATCGCCCTGTCAGAAACACGAAATGGGGATCAACCGCTACTACAGATCAGAGGGCAGTCTCTGTCCATACATCTATAGAAATAAAAAAAACTGAAAGTCCGCCCGTTCAATCATCGCGTACAAACACCTGGGCGCAATAAGTCAAATTTGGACACTTGTGTGTCCAAAGTGCACACCCGCAAAAAATGGGCTAATAGGTATAGATACAAGAACGCTAGAAAAGCGTTCCTGAAGGAACTGGAACAACATTCGAGTTTATATTTACCATCGTAACTATCGGAAATATGACTGTCTTCTAAGAATCGACACGTACTGACAATAGTACGAAAGTGTAAGATTCACACTGATTTTGTCCCAACTCACTTGTTCGGTCTTAAACTAGTCCGATTTGCCGACATCATTACAAATTTAAAACTATGAAAAAAAACAGTCAAGTGAACCGATCACCACGGTAGTAACAAATTTTCTACCGAGAGTTCTAAAGATCCATTCTTTCGTGTGGTATAATAATATTATAAACTGGAGAATGAAATATAGGGTTTAATCAATAAACCCATTTCTTATCATACCATCATAATTGAAATTTAAACTGTATAAGCATGCCATTCCAATCTAATCTTAACCAGAATTAAAACAATCCCAAAAGGAATTGAAGAGTAAAACGAGTTTCATTGGTTCAAACTGGCATTCCGGCCCAATTAAAATAACATAATTAGATTATGGTTGTCCATAGATATGTTACCTGGCTGCATATAACGAACATTTGCCACTCCATGAGAATAGTTATGCTGTAGAATGTGGGTTTTTCAGCGAAGTCCCAATCAAATTTCACAGAGGAACACTCGAATTTATAACAGGTTATGAAATTCTAAAAAACCATGAAAACCAACTCGGGCTAGGAACCGATGTCAGGTTTGCCAATACCATTGTTAGACCATAATTTTCCAGTTATTGCAAGAGTTTGAATAATGAACACCTGCCTGTCTTATATCATCAATTACGAATTAAAATATATTATAATTGGCTTAAAATAAGAAAGTATTAGACACGTTTTTGTCCTTTTTTCAATATACGATGATTATCTAAAGGGATGGTTAGGTAAGGTTTAAAAATATGTACACAAGGCAGATAATATCCATAAAAACAAAAAATAATTATACATCTAAGAATAAATAAGCCAGTTAAAGGAATCAGTAATATGTAAAACAAGAACATTAATTCAAATTTCATTGATGTAAAACGAAAAGTAGTGACACACAAGTGTGTGTGTTTAGGTACAGTCCTTTACGAGTGTAGCATAACGTCAATAGTAAAATTCCGTGAAAGATTAATAATTAAAAGCCATGTTGGATCCTACCTGATATTTATCAGCTTTCGGTAAATTCCAAGCCGTCGCAATGCATGTTTCTGTATTCAATTTCGGCTAAAGTTCATTAATGTTGACGGTAAACTCGCGGCATTAGTACGATCCATGCAATGGGAAGATGGACGCGGTACTTTTTCGACAGAAAAATCAATGAAAATACGATTTCGATACGAGACTCGGTTAAGGAATGGCCCAGACTGCAGTGGCTGCAGGAACACTGAAGGAGTGGGGTTTCGCTCTCCCTTCTAAAGCAGATCTCTAATAAAGTGTGACAATAAATCTAAGCTCACGAATAACAAACTCGCGCTCCGCAATTTATCTCCCTGGGCCACTGATTTATGAATGAAACTCCGCTGTTTTATGGGTGCCACTTATATTCATCGATTCCTTGCTATAATTTACATTTGTTAAAATTTTACCGGATGAAATGTTCATTATTACCGTCCTCACCAGCTTTCCTACAAGGTGACCCCCAATTTAAATGGTTGCACTGTCCCAAATTTATAGCCAACTTTAAACCTAAATGTAACCATTCCATTTTTCCTTGTTTCCTTAGTACACACACTTTTAGAAATTATATGTGTAACTCAACCAATTTCCATTGTACTAACAAATCTGGTTTATATGCTAACATTTATAGATATCAAAAATGATGACCTAGTTTATTTTTTTTCAATGAATATTGCATTCAATTTACTTAGATGATTAAAAGGTCTTTTTATGACTATAGCAACCCATTTCACAAGAAATACTGAAACTAAAATATTAAATTAAAACAAATTTCAACATTTTTTCTATTGCCCTCAAATGTTTTTCATGTTTATCTTTAAAACAATATAAACTGATTCAAAAACATAGTTTTCTAGGTACTTTTCTTCTTTTTCCAGATACAGAATCTAATTTCTGAAACCTATAGAATCCCAGATGTTATCAAAATGAAGAACATAAGAACATCATAATAATAAATAAGAAATTAATTATGTTAAATTGTCATATACAACTGAAATTATAAATATGCAATGATATACTAATACAAATATATAATATCCTTCTTGTATTTTACCAGATTTCAAAATACACATGTTATTATGCAGTATTCAAAGTATTTATTCATAAACAACTGGTATTTGATTTGAAATATTTTATGTTTATAAATATGGAAGCATGCAAATACAGTTTTATGATCTAAAAATATTCATACACAACAGAAAATTATTTTTAAAAATTAAAATACATAACAAAACCAATATTGACTTTAAATTAAAAAAGCACTCATTAACACACAAATAATTATAATTTTGAACTGAGAAAGCTTCTTTATTATAACAAATTATCATATTGTTAATAGAAAAATGAAAGTGGTTATTTTTTACATTCTTATTTAAGAATAATGTCAGGCAAATTTAAAATGAAAGGCATTTTGAAGTGAAATTCTAAGACAAACAAATTAATGCAATTTAAATTACTAGAACAAATGCATGGTAATAGAAGGAAAATAAAAATAATAGCTGAATCAAATATAAATTATCAGGAACACAGAACAAATTATTTTTGCTAACTTATTTAACAATTGTGAAATTCTAAACATACAAATAAAAAATAAAATCAAAATTTATTTATATTTTAATTAATATTTTTAATCCTTGAAATTTCAAGGACATATCACAAATAAAATATTCTGTCAAACCTATAAACTCAATATTCATGACAAACACTGTACAGATTCAATATAACAGACATTTTGATAAAAATATAAATCTCTGTGCAAATTTTTGAAACACATGACATGAATACTTTTATTTTTTTAGTTTTAAATGTTTTTATATATATAATCTATAAAAATGAGAAATAATCAATGGGAACATGCAGTTATTTTTTTAGGGTTATTTTAAATGTCCAGAAGAAAAAGGCCAAAGTTTTAATTTTTAAATAATTTTAATTTTTTTTCAGTGTTCAAACTATTTATCTTTTTTCTCAAAACATCATTATATATATATATAGTCAATATACACAATAAAATTTGACAGGATTGCAAAGATAATCAATTTTGGCTTCCAAATTGATGAATAAATAGAGCATTACGTATGAGAGCGGGTTATGCAAGTGTTAAAACATAATAACAGTATTGTGGAGGGAACATAAGGGATTTAGGTTTAAAATTATATGGAGCAAGCTTGTTGTAAGACGTTCAATATGTCCTGTGGTAGCTGCGCGGCAGCCCTTTGACAATCCTCTGGAAAATCCCTTTGGCACATCTTTACATAATTAACGATTACTTCTTTTGTTTCTAAAAAAAAAATAAAGAAAATTTAAATAGCTCATTACTCAAGTTACATCAAGTTAAGAATATTTCAAGTTCTTATTTAATATTGCCTTGAGTAATGTTGTCTTTCATGTAATTTAATCTTTCATGTACTTATTGCTATCAGGATAGTTATAGCTATATTTTTCATTACAAACTTATTTACCATCGTCAGGGTCATGAGTATGAAGTGTGTGTGCGGCTATTTGTACTGAAGACGCGAGGTGCTGGAGTAACACCTGGTTGCCCAACCTATACAAGTGTGTCAGACAACCAAACACCCATTTGTCTTCAACATAGTCCTCCTTCAGGGGAAGATTTTGTACCAATACTGGAAGCACCTATTATATAAACAGTAAATAAACAAATTAGAGAAAAGTTTTAAACTGATCCATAGACTCATTACAACAGTTATTTTAAAACAACAATAAAATAAAAGCAAAAAGTTTCACCTGGTCAATAGGAACTCCAGGAGTGTTGGCTATTATAAGCCTGGATATGGCACCGCAGATGTTATCTAGCACTTTCCCACTTTTCTCGGTTGGAAGGGCCCTTGAAAATGCTGTCAGAATATCAGGGTAGTGTCTATTAAGATAGTTAAAGAAATATTTTGTTGTTGAAAATTGGAAATTATTTGCTGAAAAAATATTCTTTCATATATAGAAATTATTCGGCGTTGATGCAACTTATAAAGAAGCCAGTAAAAACAGAACTGGCAGTAATCTATTGGGACAATTTTATATCCTCAAGGTCATTAAGGATATAAATAAACTAAACAAAGAATGTACATAATACAAAAATTGGAACTGCTAGTTTGACATGAAAGTAAGAGATTGAGTAACAATTACAAATTTTTTTTAAATAATAAAAACAATGTGAAAAAGGATACGGAAAGATGACTTCTTTGCCATGAAATGCCATTTCACCAATTGCATAAATAGCATTATTCCTAATATTAACATTTGAATCTTTTGTAAGGCAGAGGAAAAATGGCAGCAGTGAGTTTACATGAGGCTGGATGCACGGGCCCAAACCTTCCATACATTCTGCCAGCATACCAACACTGTTTGCTTTTGGGCTTCCTCACCTTTCTTTGAATTGTACTGAAATAGTAAAATTAAAGAAATGATTTAATGGCAATAAACAGTGGCACATTAACCTTGCTGATAAATTGTTAAAAATTACACAATAAATAATTTAAGTACTATTTAAAATTAAAGTACAGTATTAAAATTTAAGTACAGTAAATTATATATATGTGTTAAACAATTTGTTTTCTCTACACTAATTTATTTACCAGTCTATCATGGAAGAGAGGCAAAAGTACTGCAAAGTGTGAAGCAAATTCTTCATTTGACATCGCTTTGCCAAGAGCAGGAATAACATCACCAGCTGAATCCAAGAGCTCTTCATCCGGTTCTATCTCCTTCTGAACACCTTCATCTTCATTTCCACCTTGTACTTCCGTCTAAATAAAAAAATAGTCAATTTTTTTAATTTACATAAGAATACAGAAAACTGAAATTTTAAATTTATGGAATAATTAAGTCTAGACTATTTAACTTTATTTACATGGATTCAATCAAGTATTTGTGAACTACAGAAATTAAAAATCTGTTAAGTATTGCTCGCAAGCTTTCTATCCCATATAATTTTGCAGTTAGAAAAAGTGCTTCTGGCAACTATTCCAAAAACAAAATGCTAAATTTAATAATAAAGATTCATTAGTTGGCCACATAAATCATCAAATATCTGAAAAATTATTTTAATTTATTGACATCTGACTACAATGAGAATCAAAAGATGATCCAGCCTACATATAGTCAATTAACTAATAAGTTCAAAGTACCCTGTTTGTGATAACATCTTTGACACAGCCTATAATAGCATCCCTCACAGAGGGTATAGCTACAACTTTTGGACCCATCTCTTTTAGAGCAGTTTCGAAACACTCCAACACTGTTATAACAACGTCCCTGTCTTCATCGACTCGAACTAACAAGGCAGATTTTGATATTAACTTTTCCAATGCCTCAGAAAATGCTGAAAAAAAAGAAAATTCTAAAATAGGTGGATTCACATATGAAAGCTATCAATTCATAAAATTAATGGTTTTGCTTTTGGAGAATATCTATTTAAACCTTTGTTATGTTAAAACAAAAATATTAAAATAAGACTGAGACTTGCTATTTAAAATTAATACCTTGGAAATAAGCCCAATGAATATAACAAATTAGAAATTTTAATTTGTTCCCATTTGTAAATAACTTATGAACATTTACACAAAAAGAATTAAATTTAAGCAAAATGTACACAAAAAGTATTCGATAGGATAGTTCAGGGTTAACTACATATGGAAATCTATTCATACCAATTAATTAATCTGTTGTTACCTTGGTGTCCTTCAGGTGTTTCAATTTTTGATATGTTTATAACCATCTGAAATTCTGCTTCAACTGCAGCTCTCCGCACATCTTCATTCGGGAAGCTCATTAATTTAAATACCTCTTCAAAACTTGTCTGAAGGTATGGTATAAAAGCACTCCTATGAAAGAGAACATTATCATTTAAAGCTAACTGACTTTAACTGACTTATAAAATATTTATTTTTCTACTAAATGAACACATACCCTGTATTTGCTGCAATTTCTTTAAGAGCAAAACAAGACTCTTCCTTTTCTTCAACAAAGTCATTTTCAACACTCAAATCTAAAAACAAAATTAAATATGAAAGTACTAACTTAATAATGAAAATTCAAAGTTAAAAATTAAAAAAATACTATTCCCCCATTCTGACTTTTATTGTACTACCCATCCTCTGTAAATATCTGCCATTTTTAGAATTAATAAAATTATTTTTAAAATATGGCAGTTGTCATATGAATGGGGGTTATGAAAGTTCCACTATACCACTTAGAAAATACAATAAGTATAATTTCAAGACCCAATTATTTCAGTTGTTGATTCACTACTTGAAACAAAATGTACAATATATTCAAAAATTAATTAATTAAGAAAAATAGATACTGAACTAAGACATGTATTTTAATTCATATGTTAGTAGTCTGAGTGGTATAATATTAAACACGTCAACCCTGATTCAAATCAATTTTCATTAACCCAATAACTTCAAATTACCACGAGTAGAGATCATATAACTTCAATACACTCACGAGAACTTATTTTATATAAATTCTTACCACCAAAATCATCTGTATCATTTTCATTTTCTCCATCTTCATCTTCAGCACCAGATTCACTATCATAAACAGGAAAAGCATCATCTTCGTCTGCTTTGATATGGCCCTGAAAAAATACTGCATTTAGAAATTACACCAATAATAATGACTAGTTTATAAAAATTCATACGAATGTATAAAAATACCTTAAAATTTTGCAATTTATTTAGAATAGATTTGTAAAATAATATTTGATATAAACAAAAATTATACAATATTAATAACCAGACACCAGTCAGTGACAAGAACAATTTTCTTTAGTTACTGTACAATTTATGCATTTCTAGTCTCAATATTTTAAAATAGGTAATCCATTGGCTACAATAATGGTTTTAAGACCAAGATCTAATGTTTATGTCGCCCAATGTAAAATTTATCTGAATGCTCCAATTCAAACAATCAGAGAATAAAACATATAATAGACTTTTTTAATGAATCAACTTACAACAATTCCTTCAACATTTTTGATTGATTTCATTATATAATCAATAATGGTAGGTAGTATAGGTGCCATATTTTCCTTAAGAATGGTGGAAACAGAGGCAAAAAGCCCGTATGTACTTTTCCTGATATCAGGATCATCTGTTGACTGAATTAACTGTAATCCAAGTTGAATACTTTCACCGGCCAATGGCCTGAAATTATCTTCACCAACATTACGAGCCAACATAGCCAAAGCATCTGTAAAAAGAAATAATAACTTAAAACATTTAAATAGTGTGCAAGTGAAGGAAATATTACAAAATTATGGTTTTTACTTGGGAGTCAATGACTGATGTAAAATATTCATGCAGATTTTACTGCACTGGAGTAACAAACCATTCCTGAAGCATCCTGTCAGCACTGCCCCTACTTGTGTCAGTGTTCATAGTAACAGTATGCAGTAATGCAAATGTATGATAAAAGAAATTCAGTAATGCAGGATTTGGTTCTTATGTGCAATAAAAAACACCAATAACATTGGTAATATTTTCTTATTGCTGTATAAAAATGAATATATATATATATATATATATATATATATATATATATATATATATATATATAATTTTAAACATAATAACATTTTAATAACACCAGTTACCGATTGCTTCAACTTGAAGACACAAAGTATCAGGCTCTTGTTGTTGCATCAGAAAACCATTTAATTTTCCCATAATATCTTGGAAATATGGGACAATTGTTTCTTTGGCTCCACAGGCTGCAAACAAGCATATATTGTTTTAATAAACTAATATAATTAATAATTTTTTTATCAATTATTATCCAAGTCATTAAATATATTAGTTTATATAATCAATTAATAATAATAATTATTATTAATATATTAATTCAAATATTACTTCTGTTTATATTTTGGAAAAAAATAAAAGATATATCATTAATGATAATGACAGAATATCATTATATGACAATAAATTAAATTCTTAATAATGAATCAGGCCAGTATAAATAATCCCCCAAAAAAGTTACCTGCAGTTCCTATAGAGCTAATGGCCAACCTCCTAACATGTGTACTATATTCAGGTCCAGTGAGGATCAAGAGTTTGCTAATCAAGTCGGGTAGGTGAGGCCCCAGACCATGTTCCAAATTTTCACAAAACTTTTCGAGGGCATAAAATGTTCTATCAGCAGCAGTCCCCAATTTGGCAGGCTCCTTCCCTTTTTCAATGATCTGCTGGAGGAGAGCTGTCATAACTGGAATCAATTCCTGGCTGTAGACACTGACTTCTGGCTAAAAACAGAATAAAATTTCACTTTAATGCAATAATTTTATTCCTTAAATTTGAGTCTGCGTAAATTAGGAACATCAAATCATGTGGAATGTGCAATACTAGCTTCTCTCCTAAAAGTCCTTTCATAATCATATTTTGTTTTTAAATATTAATACAAATAGGTGTAGAGAAAGAGAGAGAGATAGATAGATAGAGAGAGAGAGAGAGAGAGAGAGAGAGAGAGAGAGAGAGAGAGAGAGAGAGAGAGGGAATATGTAATATGTGATTTTTCAGTATTCTCTCAGTTGTTTGAGTTGAGACTAAAATTATTCCATATCACTGATGATATATAGTAATATCACAGTGAAACTGGGTCTAGACCCAAACAAAATTAATCAGAGATGACAGAAAGTTACATGAATGATAACAATGCAATCCTAAACATAACCTATTAATAACAAATAATTTTAATCTAATTAAAATTTGTAATTAACTCTTTCTAACCTGTAAGTGTTCTGCAAATTGTCCAAGCGCAAATAGTGCAGCATTTCTGACCACACATTCCGAATCCATAATGCCCTTATAGATAACCTGTACAAATTGGTTCAGGTTGTTCTCTCTGATGTAGTCATCACATCCTTGAGCCAAAATACCCATGGTAAGGTAAGCCGCTTTTTTGGCATAAATATTGTTTCCCTGTAAAGCTGGTTCTACAAGTTGCATCTGAAAAAGGAAAAAGAATAAAAAGATAAAATAAATTTCATAAGTGGATAGGCAATTAAATGTTCATACTATTTTTTGTGTCTTTTTCCTTATTCTATAACACAAACAAAATGTATGTTATCAGTTTTTATTTAATTTGCATATTGTAAAGTCTAATTACAAAATTTTACAATATTTTACCAATTTATAATTTAGTTAATAACTAAACTATAATATGATTAAACTGACCAATGGAGGTATGATATCTTCAGCTTCCATACTGACAGCCATTTCATCTAAGGTTTCACAAGCACTTGTCAAGAGGGTATCATCATCTGTATCACTTGAAAAATATTCTTCATCCTCTTCATCTTGAGGTTTTTCACACATGATACCAAATAAGAGATTAAGGATGGGCACAACAAGATTATTCTTCTCAATAACCTATAAATCAATTAATGCAGTTATCAAAACAAAATGAAACATACGTAATATTTAAATAACATTGTCATATAAATCTCTTTTCCAATTTAAGTATAAACTTATGACAAAACTAAGAAATAATTTTACAATTACAGTTTATGTTAATATATAATACAGAAATGTAACTCCTTGTTTATATAAAATTTTCATTTTTAGTCACTGTTAAGGTTTTATCTATATAGCAAACAGTGAAAGGTACCAACAATTGAGTTGAAATCATCCAAGCTTACAAAACTATTAGATAAGATATTTAGTTGTACTTCAACCTTTTAAATGTTTATTAGCAGACTCACTTTCATCTTTAATTTTATGAGTATGCCAATAAAAGTTAGCGATTTCATCTGCAAATCTTCCTTGAGTGTCTTGTTTCCAGCTATTTCAAGGCACAATTTGACAACCTGTTTGATCCTAGGGGTGAGGATGGCCATACCATCCCACTCAGCCAAGTCGTAGAGAAAATCTAAGGCTTCAAATGCTCGGTCAAAACGCTTTGTTGCCAATGCCTTAATACTGGCTAATATACGAGGGAACATCTCTGCACACATATTGGACAACTGGAAACAAGGGTATCACAAAGGATGAATGAAAAATATTTTTTTTGTAAATGACCTATCTAAAGAGAAAAATGATAGTTTCTGGTGGTTACAGTAGTTATAATCTATTATCTTGTATCAGGTCATAATTTGGGAATTAAATAATTTTATCACAAAATATAATTGTTTTATATAATCCATTATTTTACATTGTGCCAAATTATTGCCACAAATAATTACCAAGGAACTATATTTGTCTGCATACAAAATACAATTTAGTATACATTTAATTTATTGGTAGCTATTGAATAAGTTCATATAGGTAAATATTAAATCAAATAAATATTCTACAAGTTGTTTTTCTTATTTCCCACCTACAAAGTGTTGTCAAAATACTCACTTCACGATTACTCCTGATCGTAGGACCAAAATATACCATACAGACAATGATGTAGAAAGCAATGGGTGATGAAAGATCAGTCAAATTGGCCAGTGTTGTTGAAAATAACATAATAAAGGAACCTGCTAGTGGAGCAAATTGCGATGGAGCCACCTCAGCCAGTACGCTCAATGTGTAAAATCCCAGCTATTGATTAGAGAATAAATATATGCATAAGTTTCTTGAGTATTAAAAATACATTTTAATGCTCTTATAAGTATCAAAAGATTATTTTATAATATAATGACTGTAAGTTAAAGACTAAATGCTTAAAAAAGATTTCTTATACTGACTGGAAACAAAAAATCACAAGCATACACTCAAATGCATTCTTTTCTCAAAATATTCATGCAATAAATGTTTAACAAGACAGATGAACATAATATGTTATGACCACTAAAAAACCTTATGGCTTTATCATTTCCCTATTTAATTTATTCTTTATTTAAGTACTGCTAAGATAAATAGTATTTAGTAGAATAAAAATGAGAGCATAAAACATTTAAAAATGACAGGCTTCTGGCTGATTCCCTCTATGACATACTACTGGGTAATTGTCTGTGACTAATGCTCATTAAATTAAATGACCCTCATGACAAGGTCAGTTATTGAATTGTTAGAGAAATATTATAATATTGAATGATGCAATAAATAAATAACAAATGCATTAATAATAGTACTGAGCTATTTTTTATCCAGGAATCATATTACATGTTATATTATACAAACATTGATTGAGAAGGACTATACCAATCAGTGGAATATAATTAAATATTTTATTTATGCATGTGTGTGTGTGTGTGTGTGTACATTTTCCATCCTATAATTACAAAATAAAAAAGAATTATCCATTTTACAATTCTATTTAACAGTTTACAGTATGTAGGAAATTTTGTTTTCTGTATTTATATTTTTTTGGTAGGGTACAATTAGAGGTTAGCTCTTATGCACCCTATTTGTGATCACTGTTGCTACTTATGGACTAGCTTACAAGCTAACATCCATGGTAAATGTCAGGCTTATCATCATTCACCTGGGTAGATTGAACCACCAACCCCCGTATCAGCAGGTGCATGTCCCAACGTGAAAATTGATATCCAAAATAATTTATGCATGTAATTTTATATAAAGAAAGTAAATCTGGAAGTAGAAAAATGCACTATACCTCTTTTTCATTTTTGTTACTACTTGTTGTCGTATGCTGCAGGAATTGCAACAGTTCAGGCCATGAATTCACTGGAAATTCATGTATGATCAATGTCCCCACAAGTTGAGCAATGCTATTTTTAACAGACTTTTCCTGTTCATTTACAAGACACTGCATGAGCACATTTTTCACCCTGAAAAATAGATAAATTATTTATATAATAAGTCAATTACAGAAACCACTGCTAATTGGCTACGTTATTAAAAATTGTAATACAACTAATTTAAACTATTTCACCAACTATATCTTCTTTAAACTATATTTTTAAAGTGGCAGTAACCAACAATTTATCATAAGATAATCTGTAAACAGTTGTTGTCAGTTAATATAATAGTGCATAAGATTCATCTCTATAAGGTAACATAAAAGTTACCATATTGGACATGATAAATGTTAACATTCTTGCATGAATACTTTTAATGGCACATGCATATGAAAATATAATAAAATATCCATTTAATTATATAATT
The DNA here is from genome assembly GCA_019843655.1 of Lethocerus indicus. Classification (NCBI taxonomy): domain Eukaryota; kingdom Metazoa; phylum Arthropoda; class Insecta; order Hemiptera; family Belostomatidae; genus Lethocerus; species Lethocerus indicus. The sequence continues at coordinate 22,743,576 of JACDQD010000007.1, forward strand.
TTCATAATATTTTACAATATCCTAAGGATGTTCTTCAGCATTTTAAGCATAGTCACATGCATTATTAACAAAAAGCAATTTCAAAATTTATATAAAATTAACATATTTATATTTAATAAAATTGGTTGTACTGTGTTGAAAACTCATTACGACAAGAAATATATTTAACATAAATTTGTTCCTAAAAAATTGAGTATTTTAACTATACATGACAATGGATCATTGTTCTACTGAAGGGAAGTCTATTAGCGGAACATTCATACACTATCCCATATACTTTATATTCACTATTCATACTACTCAATCTGTTGATCTCACGTTACTATACAAAATTGAATTTTTAAAATATTTTGAGAAACAAATAAAAACATTCATATGATTCAAGATATATATATATATATATATATATATATATATATATATATATATATACATAGAGATATAAAAGAAATAAGTGACAAGTTTGCAATAATGCACGTATCAATTTTAGCAACAGTTAATTGCGATAAGTTGATATGGTTTTTAACTGCTGATGACCTAAAAATAGTTTATTGATAATCATTATGAATAAAGAACATTAATGCAACAGAATGATACACATATAATTTACAATATTGTAAAAAAAAAGATAAACGGATCATTTTATATCAGTTAAAGATTACTTAATAAATTATATATGTTTAAAGATATAAAGATAATTTATGTTACTTACTCATTTCTAACCAATTCATTAAGACTACTCCAGTGTTTACTTTTTGCAAACCTCTTGCGAAGTATAACAGCAGCATACTGACGGACCAATACATCAGTTGAAGAGACTAGGACCCTGCATAATTCTGGAACAGCTTCAGGATTTTTGAATGCCTCCCGCAATTCTTTAGTACCCTGCATTGAACATAAGTATAGTTTATCAGAACTCAATAAAACAAACATATAATGCATAAGATAAAAGAAGAATTTATACTAAATATAGTGTAAACATCAGGAGCTTATATTTAGACTACTTAAAATTCCTATAGTATTATTATATATCATCATCCTGATTATTCTTGTATAAAATATATATATATATATATATATATATATATATATATATATATATATATATATATTCAACTGTACATTAGTATACACATGTTTATGGCATACTTAGTTTTCTCTCATTCACCAGACAGAAATTACTGCCTTTCTTAAAATAACAGGACCAAATTGAAAATTAATAAATGATTACTGGAATATAAAAGTTATGCTCTTATCCACAGCACTATAATGATTTGATATATACTAAACATCTTCCGTAAAAGTGCCACAGGGAAGTATCTGAATCAAAGTCTTGGTTAAATTCGATAATTCAGACTCAAATCGAGCCATGGGTGTAACACATGGCCACATTTGCAAAAAAAAAGTTACCTCTTTTATTGTAGTGTTGTCATTTTGTAAAAGTTTCTTTAAAACGTTTTCCATAATTGATATAGAACGTTTGTAAGACTGACACTTGTAGTTCTTAATTTTGTTAGTATTAGCCGGTAACAGTCTAATCACATGCTTACAGGAACTGAACTCCACTCTGACGTATTACACCTTACTCCTCAAGTACTGAGGTTATAACCACTACCTAGAATAGAGATTTTTCTTTCCTAAAACTTATAAAGAAAAGATAAAATTTAAAAAAAATATTTTAATAATGAACCATTTTAATAATAAACAACGAAAACTGGAAGCTAATATTTCAACAAGAGTATATATACTCTTTTTAAAAATACTAAGTGTTTAAAAGTACGAAATACTTCCTCTTTTAAAAAATAATTAATTAATTTTTTTTAGTCTGATATTTTTTAAATTTCAATTTAAATAAATAATCAAATATTATGGTATTGTACTGTATTTTAAAGTACATTATGCGATTTATATATTTTTCTAGGATACGAATAGTATTGTGTACATTAAATAAATTTTTAAATAATAAAAATTAGAAAAGTATGAATTACTGAAAGGTGTAATACTTTTTTATAATTTTCGGGATATCATAACCATTGTAATTTAATCAAAATGTTACCTTCTTAATAAAAACAAGTAACCACTGTTATTATAAATAACATAACTACAAATATTTTTCTTATAAATTGACTTTCTATATTTAAAAATTTCTACAGTTTCTTGAGTTAGTAATTTGAGTTTGAAGTTGGCGATCTTGATATTAACTACTGATTGAGCGGTGCCGTGATCCGAAACTTGCCATTCCAAGCTGTATCTTTACCTTCATTGGCTTTTATTATAATTAATAAGATTTTATGTCTGCGGGTAAGCCTTTAAACGGTCTCATATATTATTTTTGTTGTTTTACGTATGTGTTGTAATAACATTTAAGTGCAGCAAGTAACCCATGTCGTCTTCAACTCATTTCATACCTGCACATTATCGAAAAACACGATTTTAGTTTTTCCAAAAATTTAAGTTTCCTTCTAAGTGTTTTCCCTTGCTTATTACTGCAACAGTAAATTGAAGTCGCGTTAAACAGATATTATATTATATGTAAGTAAAACCTTTTTCTCAGATATGCCTAGACATGCATCCTGTGGATTGGATTTTTCTTCTGTGCCCGACCTTAAAGCTGCTTTGTCTGTTACATCAGAAAATGGGTAAGCTTGGTACATTTAGAATATTATATTGTTTACTTGTTTTCAGCTGACTTTTAAATATGTTAGAATATAGTAATCTCTTAGAATAAGTGTTGAATATCATCTCAATAGTTCTGGAATGTGCAGGAGTTTTATATGACAACAAACATTTGTTGTTTCAGATATACATTTGCCTGTTTTCCAATTGTCCACCCACGTTTCAAAAGGGAACTAATAAAAAAAGGTGTTTGTGCAAACAATGGAGCCTTTACAAGATCTGATCTTCTTTTAACTAGTCAAGGTAAGTTTTATCATTTTGTTATGTTTGTTACTTTCATATCTCATTATGTATTTGAGAAGAATGAGAATGTCGTTTGATACAACCAAGAGGGTAAAGTGAGGAAGTTATACCACCATTCCATTAGGTGTAGAGGAGGGATCACCCCTTCCGCTGACCACTAGTAAAGGGGAATATGACTTCACTCAAATTTAAATTAAAGAAGAGGGAGAGATGTCTTTTAATGGATAAATGTTTTTCAACAGATTATTAGGAAAACTATTTTTCTAACATTCCTTTTCTTTCTTCTAGTGAATTCCATGTTTTGAATTATATCAATGGATGTAATATTTATTTCCTGTAATTTTATTTGCAGATTGGTGCAATATGGTTGTTGGAAAGCTTTCAGAATATTTAGACTGTGATAGCACCAATGTTGAATTAAGAAAACACAGCGAAGCTTGCATCGCGCAAGAATTAATGTTTGCAACACATCTAGGCTTATCAGCTATAATGCTCAAGTTACATGGTACCAATCATGTTAACATGGCAAGAATCATTTATGATAAGTCATTCAGTCACAATAGTAGTCAGGTAATACTATAAGACTTTAATTTTTAAAAATTCAGTTGTTTATTATATCAAAATTAAAACTACATTTATATTTTCTTTTTTATATAAGATAATAAAGTAGTACAGATAGTACATATGATTCATCATTTGATTAGAATGCTAGTAAACCAAAAAAGGAAAACTACTGGTTTAATATGACATCTGTGCTTTATAGTTGTATAATATTTAATATTTATCAATGAAAATAAATTTTTCAGATCTGGGTTCATGTACCAATGGTGAGCCCTGAAGTCAATGCGGCATTTTATCGTGAAGGAAAAGAACCTCCTGATATCGACACCTGGAAATGGTAAGAATCATGTTCACAAACTGAATGGACAAGTAATTACTACTTAAGTTGTTTTAATTTTTTTCATTCATTTTTTCAAAATAAAAAAACTTCAATTTTAGTTTCATGACTTCAGAAAATAATGAATTAGAACAAATTGGTATCATAGCAGAATGATATCGGGTGCATCCATTATTATCAATTACCGTTTCATTTAGCTTTCCCCCATCACATCCACAATTTGAATGTTGAATAGTACATCCATTAGTTAGATAATTTATGGTATCTGTAAAGACTGTAAGGTGAATTTTCCTAAAAGTGATGACAACTTTTTTTGTGTATTGCCCATTTTAGGTGGAATGAGTTCAGACTAATGTGTGATAGCAGTAAAAGGATTGGTGTGGCTCTGGAGGTATCCGCCGATCTACCTGATGAGCCTGAATTGGCAAGGTGGTTGGGAGAACCACTCAGAGCCCTGATAGTGCCCACTTCTCTGTTTATCACGAATAAGAAAATGTTCCCTGTCCTGTCACAGAGGCATCAAGCATTTATCAAGAGGGCAGCTGCCCTAGATCTCCAGTTCATTGTTACAGGTGCCAACAGACATTCCAGCCTCAAACACTACATGCAGTACATTGATCATCTCTATCTGGTGAGCTCTTCCTTAGATATTACAATGAAATAAGGAAGTACGAAATTGTTGCAAACTATTCAGACCTCAGGAGATTTGTCTCCGAGAAATGTTTTGTTCAGAAGGTGGTAACCGCATTGTATATCTCAACCTTAGACCATAGGCAAAAGCTTATGACACCCCAAACTGCATGGAGTGAATAAAAAATCTATCTATGAATGTTGATTCATTGCTTTAGGATAAGCAATTAGACCTGTTTTGTCATATCACTGTCATTAATGGCATCAGTGATTGGCACAAAATGAATGAGCATTCAGGATGAAGTGTACTTCAGTTTTCTTTAATATCCCATGGATTGAATTCTTAAACTTAATTTATGGTGCTTTTGAATATACACGTATACTGGCAGTGCATTGTTACACTGTAGTGATATATATTTTTACTTTCTGCTTCTATTCATTACATGATTCAAAACATTCATCTATTAGTTCAGCACCTTTTATTTTATTTTTTCTAATTATATGAAATATATACTTGTTTTAGAATAGTAATCAGAATGAGATTACTGCAAATTATGCTCGTGGATATGAAGACTATCTGCAGATTCCACTTCAACCTCTCATGGACAACTTGGAGTCTAACACATATGAAGTTTTTGAAAAGGATCCTGTCAAATACACCGAATATCAGAGTGCCATGTATCAAGCACTTTTGGATAGGGTCCCAGATGAGGAAGCAGAAACAAATACACAGTGAGATTTTATTTTTGGATTTACCAGAATTAAATAACCTTACACTTAATTTTTAGATGTTTGAAAACCAAGTTTTTCTTCTTTTAAATCAGTTAATTAACTGTCTTTTAAGATTAATAAGAGACAAACTCTTGTTCTATTGCGCATTATAAATGTTAGGAAGAAAAATAAATCATTTTTTCAATTGTTTCCATTAATTCTTTGCAACATCCACTTAGAGAATAACTGAATTTTTGTTCTCCTAATGCAATCATATATGATCACTTTCAAGAGACAGGGATTTAATAAAGGCTTATACGAACCTATTAATTATTAACAATTTTGGACCATGAGTTCAGCTTATTTAAAACTAATATTATTTCTATAGTATTAAAAATGTTTCATTTGTTTTAATAAATTTAATGTCTAACTTCATTATACTTTAAAACTAAACAATTGGGTAATTTTTGTAGCCACAAGGCAACACAAGTCTCTTACAAAGATCATTTGAACAAATTAGGACAAGCATAATGTTATGGTACCATCATGCACAATTGTTCATGTTGTATTAAGTTGTTTGGAACATTGAAAATAGTTAAAAGTTGTTTTCTGAGGGTTATCATGGTAGTTGGAGCAGGCAGAGGACCACTAGTGAATGCCGCTCGGGGTGCTGCTGCTCGTGCCAACCGGAAGATCAGGGTATATGCTGTTGAAAAGAATCCAAATGCTGTCGTCACGTGAGTTAATAATATTTAATTTTGTTAAATTAGAGTAATGTCGTATGCATGTATTGCTGCTGGTGATGGGTTACATTTTTTTCACAATGCGTTATAACATTTATTTTCCTTAATTAGAGCACAACTTGAGTCAGGTATGATTACCTGATTTGGCTCTCAGTAATAATTATAGCGTAAAAATAAAGTTTATTCAACATAGTCATTTTTGTACCTACAGTTTGAGCATTAATAATTATAATGAAATACTGTGACACTCTGTTCTTTAAAATTGATAATATAAAACATACTATGTTGTACAGGTTGTTTTCTCTGAAAGAAGAAGTATGGAAGGACTCAGTGACGGTGGTATCATGTGACATGAGGGACTGGGATGCCCCTGAACAATGCGATATCCTTGTGTCCGAACTTCTGGGTTCATTTGGTGATAATGAACTATCTCCAGAGTGTCTAGATGGACCCCAGAAGTTTCTTAAACGTAATAAAATTTACTTCAATAGAATAGAATAAGACTTTATTTGGTATGTTCACATAAATTGTTTGGTATAGACTTTTGAATTTTATTTTTTACAATATTCAGTCAAACTTGTTTACCCTTTAAATTTATTACTTTTTCACCATTTTTATTTTTATTTATTTATTTATTTGGTTTATTCACATGTTATTTGGTATTTTGTCAACAGCCGATGGTATCAGCATACCTAGCAGTTATACTTCATATTTGTGTCCTCTTCAGTCTAGCAAGTTGTACAATGAAGCCAAAGGCTGCAACACATTTGACAAACCACATTATGCAAAATTTGAAATGCCCTACGTTGTTCATCAATTAAATACTTATAAAATTGCCCCACCAAAACCTGTTTTCACATTTCACCATCCTATAAAAGGTAAGACCCATACAATTCGTGAGCTTTTAAGTTGAGCAGTTATGGTTCTTAGTTAAATCATGATTCTGTATTATTGTCTCATTTTTCAGTTTATCTGTTGTATATTTAGAAATTATAACATTGTATCATCTAAGTGTACTTATTAATCCATGTAACAACATTTTGTTATCCGAAATATAACATTAATATTGATGATAGGGCAAATGTTTAGTAAAATGTAAACATTCCTGTTTTCGCTTAATACTATCATATAAAAGACATTTGTGGAGAGTACCCTTTTATAGTAGACAGATAGTTTTATAATTTACCATTACTGATCCTTTGCCTAAAGGAGAATATTTCAGTGTTTATGGAGTATTTGATTTTTTATTTGCATAACAGAGGAAATAGCTGATCACACCAGATATGCAAAGCTTAATTTTCAAGTGGATCAAGATGCAGTATTACATGGCTTCTCTGGTTTCTTTGACACTGTCCTTTACAAGGACATCAAGCTCAGTATTGTACCTGACTCATATTCAAAAGGGATGTTCAGCTGGTTTCCTATTTATTTTCCAATCAAGGTAAGCATTAAAAATTGTTGATGGCCTAGTTTCTTCTGATAAATAAATTTAGTTATGGAAATAATACATCAAATTAATAAAGAAAGGAAGGGGGTAGTGGTGGATCGGATCACAGGTTAGAGCGAGCACTTTTGAATCAAAGTAAAAAATCAAAGTATAAAAACTCTTACATTAGTCTTTACCATGTTCATGTTGCTACCGAAAAATATTGGATATGATAAGTTTATTGAAATTATTTTTGCTATATAAAAAAATATTGGTAGTCGATACAAAATATCTAAAAGAGAGTAACCTATGGTCAAATTTTTGTTTGTTTCTCTTTTGTCAGGATCCTGTACAATTGAAGATGGGAGATGAAATTGAAGCCCACTTTTGGAGATTGGCAAACAAGAAAGATGTCTGGTATGAGTGGAGCATTTCGAAACCACTTCAGTTACCCATTCACAATCCCAATGGCCGTTCTCACTCTATAGGACTATTCTGTTAGTCTGTCGAACTTAACAACCATAACAAACGATATAATTTTTAGATAAAACAAAACAATAATAATAACAATAAAACAAACAACAATAACACAACAACAATATTTAATAATAACAATAATAATTCTTGTCAATGTTTTTAGACAAAACAAAATAATAATTGAGTAAATTACTGCTCCAACTCCAGTATGTTATTGAATATTTTAATATCTTTTTTAAAGAATAACCTTTGTTATTTATAACTCTGTCATTTGCTGTGTATATGTATGTGTGCTTAATACATAATGGCTTAATGACAGAGAATATAAATTTACACTCTGTTAACAGAATCCTGTTACAAATCTTTGCACAGTGGTATTAATAGAAAGCATTTTTTTAAGAAATTAAAGTGGTCCAGTGTTTATCATGATACACATAACAAATAAGATGTTGCATTCACTGTAACTGTGGATTATTACTGTAAACAACAGGTGCTGGATTTTATTTGGTTTCTTGGGACATTTAAATTGACCAAATTTTAAATGATCAACTCCAATGAAAGTAACTGCATCAGTTCTAATTGTTTTATTTAGCAGTTATTATTTTAGTACTCTTTATTAACCTGCAATGTATTGAATTTGGAGTAGTCAGATTTTCACCATTATCTGAAGATTAGTTTTGTGCTTTATGTAACTTTTTGAAAAGTAAATTGATAACTGTAAATGGAGCTTTGAATTAAAGAAAAAAAATAGGAAGAAAGAGGAAGCACTATTTACTGCCTCAGAATGAAATCTCTTAAACAGGGATATGCATTACATGTAACATGCTCACACACCAGAAGATTTATTTTTAGCTAGCTGCTAAGACAAAAGACTTTTAAAAAATGTCAGTTTTTAAAAATTCATTTGTCATTTTTCCCAATATTTACCAATCACCAATGCACCAACTGTTATATAGAAAAAAGAGAATGTAAATGGGATGTATATAATAGCAGAAAATAAATGTGTATTTTTTAAAATTCCTTGCTATAAACTTAAAGAAATGAAGAGATTATGTATATTATTTTCAATGGAAAAAATGGTTTTCATTTTTTTAAAATTTAATTTAAAGGCTTTAATTAAACTATTGATAAGTGTATACTACCTTTTAAATGGATATACATTTGTGCCAAGATATGTATATTTCATTAATCTGTAGTGACATTATTTCATCAATAAAAGGATTTAATTTTCTTTAATCCTTTAACTGCTAAGTATGTTTGAAGATTGAGTGCTCAAAAAGTTTAATTTTAGTTATTTTCCAATTTTAGGTGTTTTTTATTTTGCTAGACTGATTAAATGTAAACATAGCGTCCATTGATGTGCCTGGCAGTTAAAGGTTTAAGGAAACACAAACCTCTGAAGAAAATACATGTTCGTGGGGAATTATTTTTGAAACAAAGTATGATTGTAAATTATACAATATATGAAAATGTAGCTGTGATTGTCACATTGTATGAAATATTCATTTCTATGAAAATAATGACCTATTTTCTGCATTGTATTTAATTAATTTCCTGGTTTTAATTATTTAGGCCATTCTGTTTATTATTAAAGTATTAATAAGAAGTGGGAAAAAATAATAAAACCTTAAAAATTATTTTGATCTAAATCAATGCACTAATTTATTAAAACTTGTATTAGGATTTAATCAGAGTATTATATAAGTCCATGGGGGATGACACTTTGACCTGCTTGGTGTACTACTGATCTCTGTGTGTTCAATTTAATCTGAACTATTGCGATGTTGCCTATTCAGGATGATGGATGAAATTGTCAGTCCCACATTTTAAACAGTCATTCCAAAATTTCATTTAAAGTGAGTATTTTGCCATTTTAAATTTAGCGCACATTTCTGACCTGATACTGAAAAATAAATTTGTGGAACTAGATTTTTACTAAAATCACTATGGATATTTTCAAACTATATTAACATTTAAATTTTATTTTTTCTTTAGTGAAAAAATAACTCTAAAGGAAGTGTGTTGGTGTTTATATATATATATATATATATATATATATATATATATATATATATATATATATATTAATGAGTTTTGACATAAAAGTAAGATTGTAATTCAGATCCTTCAGGTTATAAAAATATTACACAATTAGTCCAAAATCTATTCTTTGTTTTTGAATATGGGATCTAACTTCTTTCAAAAATTATGGGGTTTACATGAATTAATTGAACTATTTATCTGTAGTAGAAGATGGTATTTATTTCCATTTTTAAACCATAGACTACATGTATGTAAATACCAGTATTTATAAAAGTTTTTACTACGTTTTTCTGTAATATATCTATGTATTTAAAAATGAAAGTATATATATATATATATATATATATATATATTTATGTGTGTGTGTGTGTGTGTGTATTAATACTAATAATACCCTCATTATTATTAATGAGAATATTAATACAATTTCTGAAGTTTTAGAAATGAGTTACGTACATTTTAAAAGATAAATAATTAGATAAAAAATAAATAGCTTTGTATATGCATTTCTTTGCCTTTACATCATTTATAACCTTTACCTGAGACATGCACGTGGTCTTGCGTAACCTTCCTCAATTAATTGGTAACTGCTTGGCAAACACGCTTTTGTCCAGCGAAGACGTCAAAGGTTCAATGAGATAACCGGAAGGTTAACTATAAATAAGATAAGTAAGTTTTTTGTTAATTAGGTCTTACCCATTTGCTCGAAGACAGTCGCCGAGATGGTGTCAGCGCAATTCGCTCTGTTCGGGATGCACACGGCCAGGCTCTTGGTACAAAACAGTCTATCCTGTAGGACCATACAATCCATTAAAATATTTAATTCATCATTAATTAGAGGCTTCGCTGACACCGTCAAAGGTAAGTGTCTCAAGTACTCAAAGAGTGGTCATTCCTTTTACTTTTGCTGCTTTGACTTCAACCTCAGTCCGACTGATACATGTAGATTCTTCAAGTGGTTTTAATTGTTGAGTCAACAATTACAGTAAATTGTAAAGGACAGAGAAAAAAATACCAGTTTTTAATAAAATTAAAGAGATAGTCTATGAATTTTTGTAATAGTTAAATGCAAAGCTGTACTTTTTGATTGTGAAGTAGTCAACCTAAAAAATAAATTATAGTGAAAAGTACATGTTTACCTTATCTATAATATTTTGAATTGTTTTCATTGAGTAGTGTTTTGAGAACTCCAATATTAGCTGTATCTAAGAATGTTGATATTCTCTGAATATTTACATATATCGTTAAAAAATATTTAATTTTTAAAAGTTAAAATATAAGTTGCCAGTACTTTTCAGTGACATCATTTTAGGGTCATGACCCAGGGTCATGCTGATAGGCCCCTCGAGGGGGGCCTCTCATCATGGGTCATATATCAATCTGTTCTATTTTTTTCCTTTTTTACATTTGAATCCATAAGATAATTGTATTCTCTGATAACTTGAAAATATTATATATACTGTTGTTAATACTTTCCATTACAGTATTCTCATTCTTAATAGTTCCAATTATTATTTACAATGAAATTAAGCAAGTTAAAATTGTTATGTAACTGAATCCTAAGTCCCTAACCTGGTTTACTTGATGTTACTGTTGTACTCAGGGAAATATTAAACCTATTAAGTACTGATAATTACTTCTTATATGTATACAACATTCCATAAACTAGGCCACCACCTTGCATATTGAGATAAGGAATCTTTCGGGAATGACATGTTATTACATTTTCCTGGAACAAAAAATATTTATGCATTATAATAATTACATATTTTGATATAGTGTACGATTACTTTATGATCTACACTGGGCTTTAAAACCAATTGTGCATTATCTAGATCTGCCATGTTGATTGAATCCAAGAATGTTGTTTAACCTTCTTATTTTTATTTGATTTTGGAAGATCAGTTTACTTGAATGTGAAGTTGAAATTCTAAACCTTTTCAGGTCGACTTTATTCAGATAAGCATGAATGGGTTGAAGTGAATGGAAGTATAGGCACTGTCGGTATATCACAATATGCACAGGTATGAATAATTTTAAATCAGCATGAGAGTACTTATTTGATTCAGATTTAAATTGTTAATTGAGTCAATTGTTAATTTGATCTGTATATTTCTTGTTACGGTGATAAGATTAGTGGTGCAAATCTTATCAAGATATGTAAGGAAGATTCTAGGATAGATATTGTGGTCAAGGATATTAATTAAATATGGAGTTTGCCTATAATGATGAGAAGAAGACATGATGTTACAAGGGATGAAGATAATACTACTTTAGATCATTTAAATAATAATTTAGTACAATTTTTAGTGTTTAAAAAATGTTGCAATTAAAATAATAATGATTAAAATTATATGTAGGAATTTGCTTTCTTACCATTGAAAATATATTATCATAAAACCAGGACACTGGGAGTTGAACGACTAATATTTTTGCATCTGTTTAAAATTATTTACAATTTAATACTTTTAAGTATGTTTAAAAGAAATAGTTGTTCTGGTATTTATTTCACAGGAAAAAACTAAGCATTGTTTTAACAAATGATTGTGAATTTGTGCCTTGTTTATAGGAATCTTTGGGTGATGTAGTGTTTGCTCAGTTACCAGACGTTGGAGCTGAAGTTACAAGAGATGGTAATCAATGTTATTTTGTTTACATTTATAATTAAAAGTGAAAATATTACCATAATTTATTCCCATAAATTATCAGTGAATATTTTCTCCTATGACTACGAATTTACTATAATTTACGAAATTACTATATTCAAAATAATGAAAGTGATGGTTATGAAAATGAGGAAATTACAATTTGGATTTTTTTTCAAAAATTCGCCCTTATTATAATTTGTTCGTATTACTTTTATTAAATTTAGTTTCTAAATAATTAAAGTTAACCTGTGTTAAATTGTTATGCAGTATTAACAATGTTAATACTATATTATTAATGTTCTATTAATAATATTTTATTATTTTAAAATTTCACCATATGTAAATATTTAATATTACCATCAATATGCAATCATTTTCAGATGAAGTAGGTGCATTAGAAAGTGTGAAAGCTGCCAGTGAAGTTTATTCACCAGTTTCAGGAAAAATAACTGAGAAAAATACTCTAGTCGAAAATACTCCTTCACTAGTAAATGAATCATGTTATGAAAAAGGTGGATATTATTTATATATAGATAGGTATATATAGGGAAGTTTATTCATAGCTTGTGTGATGTTCTATTGTTGTTCAATATTTTATAATTGTCTCATAACAATTTACAAAAAAATAAGCTTGACTTATTTTCACTCAGTAAACTGGAAAATGGAAAAATGAACATCAGAAGTCCATTACTTTAACAAATAACTTTTCAATATGCATTTCCTAACATCCTATACACATTACAGCCCATTAAATATGTATTTTGGTATTGACAAATCAATAAATTTTTTTCTGTACTTGAATTATTGATGATTATGACCAATTTGTGAACTAGAACAAGAAGTAGAGAATAAATATTTAATTGTTAAAGTAAAATTGTGATATGAATATTGTTGAAATAGAAGAGTATCTTTTATTATTATTTGCTTTAAAAACGAATTAACAGGACATTGGTTAACTTTATAGCTTATTCGGGCTTAATTTTTATTCGAGGTTTAGACTGGAAAGATTTTTTATTCTAATTGTTATGAATTTGTGGACTTCAACCAATACTGCTTCTATCTGTTGTGAAACTCCTCTTCAACCAGTTTTTGTTTTAATTATATTATTTGTTGTATTTATATTAATTTATTAATTTGGTTTTTTGTTTCTATAAATAGGGTGGCTGTTTAAAGTTGCACTAACGAATCTTGATGAATTAAAACTGCTGATGAATGAAGATCAGTACAAAGTCTTTTTAACCTCCGATCGAGTCCATTGATGATGAATATTGAGGTCTTTTTCCTAGTAAAGCTCTAGTCTGCCGCAGAAGGGGTTATCATTACAGACGTACTATTCATTCTTTTATTCTAGATAAAAAATTAGTGATAAAAGTTTTATTCTAGATAATATTGAAATAGGAGAACTTCTACACCTACCTCTTCATCCTTACAATACAAATGTATGCAAATGTTGGTTGTGTTAATGTACACTGAAGAAATCAATACAAATTTATTTATTATTATTATGATTCGTTGTATGAGAGCAGAATGCACTGCAAACTCTTTTATTTTTTAATTTATTTGTTTTTTACTCTTGTTGCATCTTTGTATAGACAAGATCTATTCCTTGTCTGTTTGTTATTAAATGATTGTTGCTATTCACAGTTACTGTTTAAATAAATATTGCCTGGGATAAAATGCATTTATCATTTATTAATGTATTTTATGATATTTTATACACTTCCTCTGCAAGAAAATTAATATTTTTTGTAATATGTTATTTAATTAGTCAGTAAGAATTCCCTTAAGGATGTAATAATAACAATCATTTCATTTGGAATACCTTTTTTGTGGTCTGCCAAAAGTTTTGGGGTTGGAATACCAAACCAGCGATAGGAGACTGAAGGATACGAAACCTACAATAATCATTTCATTAATTGAAGGTAAAAAGTGTAGATTATTTTTAGGCATAAGCTTACTTAGATGATTATTACTTTTTAGTAAAGAAAAGTTCTTAGATGCGCATTGATGAAATGGCACTTCCAACCATCCTTCTGTGGACAGCACTGGTATATATGTTACTTATTTCCATAATAATTTTTTCCTATGCGTAGGAAATCTTTCATTAATGCAATAATAATTAACTCTAAGTGTTTGCAAGGTGTATTAAAAAGCATTTTGTATGATCTATGTAAAAGTCTATGTGAGAATTAATTTGTTCTGAAGCATCATTCAAGTACTGTTTACCTGTAATTAGAGATACCATTAAAATTGGATAAATAAATTATTAACAAGATAAATATATAGCATCTAAAGTTCTTAAAATTCAAATTATTTTATTTTACTCTTTCACATAATAGCAGCATGTTCCTACTACTGTAGTGGTTAATTTAAACCTTACTAACCTATTAGCTGCAGGAACTTGAGTTTTCTATTAAACAAAAATTCCTTTGTAATAAATAATTATTATAAAACAATAACATTTTTATTATTTTGTTTATTTTTATTTTGGGTTTGTTTAATTAAGAATTGTAATTTGGAGGTGGCATAATTAACTGGTGGTAAACCTAATTTTTATTTAGATTTAAAGTTTTAAGATATTTCAGTTTTAGTATATACTCAGAGATAAAATTAACTTTTGACCAGTGCCTGGGAGAAATAACAATGTTTTAGGCTGTTCTTTTGAGTGTCCAGGTATCTGCCAAGTCATTCATCTTATTAAATCGGTTAATTTCGGGATTTCTGCCCTTCCTGTTGTAAAAATTTAGTTAGAGAAGCGTGTAGACACTTTGGACGTTGGCGTTTAACAATTTTTAAGACCGAGCGGTAGGCGTCTCAGGTCCTTGAGTTTGAGGCTGTTGGGTAACAAATAGCCTCGTTTCATTTCGGCCCGTTACTTTCTGTTGGTAAACGGCAGAAAAAGGATAGAAATTATGGTCGAATCACGTCCTTCTTCGACGGTGGCAACACTCCTGCCTGAACACTTCCTTTCTCCTGTTCCCGTTGCCTTGTGTTGTCAAAACATCAAGTAAACCCGCGTTGCCCTTCCGGACTTTTTTTTATTCATTCAATTCTCTTCGGCTCACGTCTATCGCCGCTCATTAATACACTTTAATAAGTATCTCAAGACCACAAATATAAAGAAGAAGGAATTTGGGCGCGGCCGCCATTTTCTGGGCAACACCCCTTAAGGTTAGGTCGCTGTTAATTCCATAGTATTTACGTGGGTAGTTGTTTAGTGTTCGATTGGTAAATGTGCGTGTAGGGTGCTGTTTATTTGTGCTGGTACCGTGGGGTTACCAGCCCCATAAAGCAGTACATTTCTGGTGTTCCCTGCAAGGATTGTCATTCCAGCGATAGAGAGAATTTTCTGTCCGTCCCGAATCGTATTTGTAATTAGTTAAGAATCTGTACTATTGTATCCTATAAGTTATAGGTTAAGTATTATGTAACTTAAGATTAACTGACTAAAACTGAGTAAGTAATGTATCAAGTAAGCGTGCACTTATGTACACGATATATCATAAATTATGAGCGTTTTGTCATAAATGTCGCACCGCAAATAGCAGTGGACTTGACCGCCATCAATCTATAACCACCGGGCCGCTGATAGTCTGGCATTGAACCAACGGAAAGGTTTATTTCACAAGTCGTCTATTTCACAGGTTGGAAATTTAATTGTTCGCAAACGTTACAGATTAATCAGCACAATAAATGGGTTGATTGAGGTTACGTATTATTTGCTAATTACATACTCTATTATGAAATTTCTACGATCTCCTGTAACAGTATGTTAAAAGTTATTAACATATTTTGAACAAAGGAGAATTTGATCAAAATTCACAATGAAAAGAATGAACGAAAATAGTATTTTTTGCAAACGGCCAAATTAGACATGTCTAGATCGTATCAAATAGATGAGTATTTTCACAATAAGCTTACATTGCAAATTAAGTAAAATTCTTACGGTGTCGTAATCCTATTTTTAATTTAGTTTGTGTTTCTAAAAAGCAAATTTCATTTATTCTTAAAACTTTAGAAGTGCCGGGCATTCAGTTCGGTGAACCCCTAAATCGGTAGTGAGGCCATTGCTTTTTGAAATGAGAAATTTCTCGCCTAGATTTTAACTGCAAGTTAAAATCTAAGAATTCACACAAAATCGCTTGAAATGAGTCAGTAAAAATGTGACTATCACGTGATAATTGTTGCGCTACGATATGGCGTGATTTTCGATCAGCCTGCAGAGGCTCTATCTGATCTTATTTTTGCGAATTTCAAATAAATAGTCTGTTGGGTTATTTACTATTATATGAAATTATATAGCTATAATACTAAATTAAAGTTACTTATTAGTTATAAACATCTTTATATATTCCCCTAAATCTTGTTTTTCTATTTTCATTACCTACCTTCTCAACCGTTTTGGTGGAGCTCAGGACTCTAGTGTGAAAAACACAATGCGAGGGAATGTGTGAGTCAAATATCAAGGAGGACCTCACTTTATTGTCGTTCTTGCAGCTAAATGATTACTCAGGATCATAAACGACCAGTATCAAAAGTTCAACCATACGGTAGTATTTCCGCTAAGCATTAATCTTGGTAGTTATCTCCCATTTGCGAAATACCTTGCGGTTTATCGCAACCCCGCAGTTAAAGTAATAATCTCCGCGATAAGTGTTAAGCAATAATAATTACATCTTTGCCTGGCGTTATATTTTTTTGGGATGTAGATATCAGTTGTACCATAAGTTCACGAATAGATCGAGTATTGTAGGTCAAAGGATAATCAGCGTGGTCTGCTGGGAGAAATACTCTCGCTAGACCGGTTTCAACATTATACTGTCGCCAGCGAAATTAATTTGTTTTATTACCTTTTGTTTTCATTACCGTTCTACTAAGTTGATAAGATCGTCTTTAGGTATATGCCAAATTAAGGACCACTATTTTGTCATATTATTAATCTAAAAAAAGTTAAAAGGAAGTAACAATAAAATTTCTTTCACTCAAGAGAGCAAGAAGAAGGAGGCCAAGCTCCTCCGCTCCCTTTCATACACATCCAGCAGAAAGGGACATCAATGTCAATGTATATATATACATATGTATGTATACTTATACATATATATATACATATATATATATATATATATATATATATATATATATATATATATAATGTCCATTTTTGTAGTTACTGCTAAGCATTTTGCATTAATATTAAAATTAATTGAATTGTTTTTTAACTATATTTTTAATCTTAGGTAGAATGCTAATAAAATACTTACACATAATACATACACCGAGAGAGAGAATCTTGAACGAAAATAGAATTCCATCCGGCCATTAGAGTTAGGCTTTCACATGGCGAAGTGACGGATCAGTACAGCACCTATCAGATGGACTACGGAACACTTAGCGCGTATCTTGCCCACCGGAGACCGAGACTTGATCCAGATGTGACGGATCCATTTCCAAGACCGTCAGGAATCCAACTTTGCGTATTCGCCCGTCCATCATTCACGCCCCTTTTCCAGGTATGCCTGCCTATTATAATGCAAGTAAATTCTCTTATCCATTAGATGGTCCTGCGCTAGACCGGACTTACGGGAGAGTGAAGCTCCCTGACTCTGAGTATACTTGCGAGATTATAGCTTGGTAGTTTGTTCCTGAACAACTACCTCCCACTTAACCTCCAGTTGTAAGGCTATCACTCTCAATACTAGTGGGGAGATAGCAATATGTAATGAGAGTAGATTAGGTGATAAAGAGTAATTGAAAGAAAATGTTTTTCTAAGTTGCCGGCGAAAGAGGTCCAAGCGATGCGGCCTAATTGGACCCGGTGTTCCCAATTTTCCCACAATTACAAATTTCAACTGATCGAAGATAAGAGCACTGGCAGATTGGTTTTTTGAATCGGCTTAATTTAAATTGTTATTATCAATTTTTAACGTTCACCCCTTTTAATTTCAAAACCATACCATAACCTTTGACAATAAATGAACATAATTGCATTTATAATTTAATTTAAACACGATGAAAATATCCTTTTAAAATTCAAATAAATTAAAAAACAAGTGATTCAGTCAAGTGCGAAGGCTCGTGAATTATGCAGCAAGTTATTTTTATAGTAAATCTCCAAATTGGATAAACACGTCTTTCCCGCAACAGCCACTGACATTCGTCGCGCACGTGCAGTTCATATTTAACTTCAAATTAACTGATTCTAAGTTTAGAAATAGCTAGAATATACATATGTTTATTCTGTTAGAATACTGACGATGGGGGGAAGCCGGAACCGGTCCGGTATAGGAGTAAACAAGCGAGATGAGGAAGAAAATTGGACATAGGATGATATTCAAAACCCACGCACTAATATTGTCGGATATATATATATATATATATATATATATATATATATATATATATATATATAATATCCAATTTTTGGTACATACTTACTACTAAAACTAGGGCTAGTCAATATTCCATGCCTATTCCATTTCCCAGTTTGTTTCAATTACTCCGTCAAGTTTGATCACTTATGTCTGTTTCCACCTAAAAAAAAATTAGTTAGTCTGGACCAAAAAGTAACTTCCTAATTCCTATCACTTTATAACTTTACAAATATTGTAATCATACTAAATTAATTATATGGCGCGATATCGGTTAGTTAATTACTTGCAATTAATCATTCCGTCTGATTGATTCTATAGTTCAGTTGAAAGATAATTATTACGAGGGAGTTGCTAACGCTATCGAACGAGCAAAAACCTTCTCGTAGATCGGACCATTTTCTAATGGACAGCATATCACGTTATTATCTTTGAATGAGAAATCCGACCTGACTTATTACATAATTCGTTACCCTAGCGGTTGGACTCGTCCTGAGTTGGAAGCGGAAGCTTTCAAATTGTATATGTGTAAATGTCGGGTAGGATTTAGGGGTGTGGACCAGGAGATGGAACGAAAATAAGTTGTTTGGGATGAGAGTAGGGAATTTAACTTCAGAACAGTAAGAACATCGAGAGCTTTATGTACCTGGTAACAGACCAAAGGCAGTGTGATTGGCATGAACCACATTTGATCGAAAGGATACGGCCTTTGTTGGAATTGTTTCATTCAGTTCTTAGTAGGTAATTCCAAAAAGGTTTTCAAGCCAAACAGTACTTTCCATTCAGATCAATTATCTCAATTCCATGATTTTTTCGAAACTGTGATTTCGAAACTTTTAAATTTGTAGGTTGATTTATCGTTCCCGGTGTAGGCCTTGCCCTTGAGCCTGTTTACTTATGACAGAGGACGGCCATCAAGTCGTAGTTGTCACTATCGCACTAAAAAACCTAGTACAGTAATTATAGTCACCGTAGCTCATGTATAACTCTGACCCCCATAGTTTCCACTCGACTTTTCCTTTTTTCATCGCCTGTGGGCAAATATTTAGAAACAGAATTTTGGAATATTTAAAACAGTTTTTTCATTCGACTATAGGATCGGAAGCCATTTCAGTGGGGTATTAATTCAGCAGTTATGAACTGATCAGTATGAACGCTCCTTCATTTTGAGTGGGACGCCCGAAAGAGAATTTTCGAAAAATCTCCCGTTTGTAGAAACGACCCAAATAAAAGTATGTTTCGTGTTAATACATATTGATTCCCTGATTGCATATTGGGCCGCATTGCGTTTTTGAAACCTCGGGATTTAGTAGGGCACTGGGTAATTCCACAAATTGAGGACAGCGATTTCAACTTACGCAGAATTTTCCACGTTTTCCTATGTTATACTGGTTTCAGCTTCATAACGCAGAACTGGTTATGCGACGGAATTACGTATAAGAATTCATAACAATTACATTATATGCGATTATTTGTTTCGTGTTATCCAAACCTTCAGTTTGTTGTCATTATCGAGAATAGTGGTTGTACATGACCGAAGGGAGCCGTAGAACGACAGGCACGTAACGAAACCAAAGTTATATGTCCAGGGCCTAAAGTTGACCCAGACTTGGAACGAGGCCTAAACCGGTATCGTCGCTATTGATTTTAGACTATTCCGTTTATACTTCCAACCCCCGGAACTTTAGTTCCACCCCGAGAATCGACCGTTGGGCTAAACTGCAAATTGTATGACGTTAGTCCCCCGCCATCACTCGCTCATCACTTTACGGGAGCATGAATCATATTTAAATACGCGATTTTATCTGCTTTACGCCATCATATTTCCATGCATGGAATTATTTTATATTATTTTAATCTATAAAGATTACATAACAGTAGGTGTTTCGGTACAATGATTAATAGTAGGCAAAGGAAATGGAATCGCCAGTTGCTTAATCTATAAAGATTACATAACAGTAGGTGTTTCGGTACAATGATTAATAGTAGACAAAAGAAATGGAATCGCCAGTTGCTTATTCACTTATTGTTTATTTCCAACTTGGTAATTATCGGCAAGAGGAAGAAGAATTAATCACTTCAAATGCCCGTGTTATAAATAAATTAAAGTAATAAACTATATCCTTGGAAAATGAACAGCTTAATTACACGGAAGAGTTATTGATGTTGCGGTTTACAAATTGAAACCTGTCGACCTTCCGACGTTTCTAATTTTTACGTTTTAATCAGAATATAAGTTTCGCTATGATTCTGCAAAGGCGTTAACCATTTTTCAACCTACAAATTTAGCGCTCAATGTAATTTTAATTAAAATATCATGAATTGAATAGAACGCCTTGGCCAGTATCATTCGACAGCGAAAAGGCGCCAGTTATTTAAGCAAGCGTCTTATCACCACCGCCATTGTACTCCGGGTTTTAAGAGGGGATGCTGTCGAGATTGCTAAAGACAAGAAGGACTACTGAAGTTAACATTTAAGAGTATAACGTTCTTTCGAAATTCAGATTTATGGCTTATACCTTTTTCCCCCTTGCTCTCAATAAAAAGTTATTTTTTCCGGCCTGACTATCGAGCTCCCCATTCGTTTTCCCCACAGTTGCAGGATCTGTACTCAATCTCGGTTTATGTAATTCTTGTTTTATTACAATTAGACATGGAGGCGTCCGTGTGTTATTGATCTAAGAGGTGGGGCCCCGTCCCCACCACCGCTCTTCAATTCCGACTCAATATATAATAAATTGTCCGAAACAAAATTTGCATTTCGAATCTCCCGTCCGTCTGTCTCCCCCTTTATCATTTTATATATGCATTCGGATCGCCTTACATTTCCTGTATATTGATCTTCAGTAAATTAACTCCGCAATCACGCCATCCTTACTAGGAGTTCTAGAGCCTCCCCCCCCATAAAAGAGGAGGTCCATACATATAAAGTTTAGCTCCGTGAAAGTTCTATTTATGTATTTCTTTTGCGGTTATAACGTAAAATACTACTATATTATATATCTTTAATTTAGAAATGTTTTCATCATGTGACAGTAACTTTCATTTCTGCAACGTTTCGGATCATGATACTCCGATCGTTTTCAGTCTCCACACACATTTGGTCCTAAGATTGCGTGTCTAAAGAAACTAAATCATTAAGTAAGTTACCAAGTGCAAGTAAATTATGAATTGTGCGACAGTTTTTTTATTCCCGGACACAGTGTTCTAGCACTGTGACCCTTCGAAGTAATCCGGATCTCCTGTTACGCATACTCTATTCCAAGATGAGGGCAGCCACAACTTTCTGCCCATATGGACTTCAGGTAATTAAATTGTCTCACCTTGTAATTCTCAGATTATACTTCTCTTATGTAGGTTATCGGTCTTCCCCAAGGTGTTGAGATTTTGTGCGTTTTTAAACACCGGCAATCAGCCGAATTGGGAATACAATATGCGTCCTAATATATATTGTGCCTTAAAAAAATGGAAACGCAGCATGTCATCATTCGGAACTTGAATGCTAATTATTCGAATCATGCGTTTATAAAAATTGCCTCACTCTCTTTTGAGGATCAACAACCTTGTCATCGAGGCTGCTTTCACTATTATAGGTTGGACAAATATTTACGAACGTGCTATTTCAAAGCATCGAGATCGAATTATTCTATACAGCATGGGTTCGCCATGTATACCGTCCACCTTTACCGATGTTACGACTTTAAGGGAGAATTTAGTTTAGGCTGTTCGGAGCACGGTTACTGAAACCCCACTTTTACGAAACAATACGTTATTCGATCCGAATAGTTTCACTATTTCGTAAATTCCTCACTAATTTACTAAGAGAATGCTAGTAAATTGTTATTATTGTGAGGGTGGGGATTTATAGACGGTTTATGGCAGACGTTTCGAAACCTCAAGTACAAGACAAACAAATTCAATCCGGTATTCCTTCTGGAGTTGGAAAGTGGCCTTACATTACTCGTAATAAAAAGAACTAATGCTAATTAAAATCAGAGAAAAGAGCATAACGGCCAAACTAGAAAAAATTAGATAATTTTGATCTATGTGACTATGTGACTGTAACGAATAAAAGATTTTATTATTAAAGGTATAAAATGAAATATACTGCATTTAATCTTATTATAGATACACTCATTTTTAGTTTATAAATCGTATAAACGCATTTTTAAAATAATAAGGGGTGAAATTGAAAAGTGGACGGGTAAATTTGTGAGCGGTGGGCCCGTTACAACTGGCAACACTGATAGGAATATCGACTGATGGGTTGGCCGAGGTCCCGGCCGGTCTCAGTTGGCTGTCAGCCCTCGTAGGGTTTGCATCGTGCATTATACACACACACTCTCTCTCCCTCTCTCTCTCTCTCTCTATCTCTCACCGGCTGTCCGTATCGGTCATTTCAGTTAAACCGAATCCACCCCCAGAGTCAACCGCACGCTACAGCCGAGATGAAGAAGATACTGTACGAGCCTTCGGCCGACGCCAAGAAGCGGGCCTACATCAAGACTATGGACGAGTACAGGGCGATGCACAAGACTTCGATGGAGAAACCGGAAAAGTTCTGGGGCGAGATAGCCAAACAGTTCCACTGGGAGACGCCGGTTGCCGAGGGGAAATTTTTCAGCTACAATTTCGACCCCAGGAACGGCCCCGTTAGCATCAAGTGGATGGAGGGAGCCACCACAAATATCTGCTACAATCTTCTCGACAGGAACGTCAGGCTGGGACACGGAGACAAAATCGCATTTTACTGGTGAGTTGTTCTCTCTCATATATTCTAGCCCAATCTTAAATTAACATTAATATTGTCAGGGCAAAGACGGCCCGTAGTCAGGTACAGAAGCTGATGCTTTAACTTCTACAATCTTCACCCCCTGTAACGACCTTAAGAAAACACAAATTTAAGAAATATTCTTAACAATTAAAACGCGAATACATTAATAGTCAAACATTTATTTTTAATTAGAATTTTCTACAATGTTTTACTGCACTCCCATTCTCCCGCAACCTTATCAATGCTAATGTCACTCTTCAAACACTAATGTCGCATTCTAATATATAGAATACGAATTCGAAATAATTTTTATTATTTTTCATTGATATATCACTGGCTGTCAAACAACTCTTTTTTGTATGTTTATTGTTCCCTCATTAATCACGGTTTGGAATCGTAATAATTGAACACTTTTTCTGCGTACTACATCTCCTGGATATATGTTAAGTACAGTTTCATATATATGTAATTTATCTATGTTCAGTCACCGATATATTGTTTAAGGGGGTGACTAACCATCCTAAGGGGGATGTTCCACTTGTCCCATCAGATATTTTGAAATACGTACATACTTTTAATGTAATTAAATAATATAAACACCACACGAATTGCTTCAGCGGCGAACAAGAATGTTTCTGTCGATGTTCAAGAGATGGCGTTGATATAAATTGAATACTTGGGCAATATTGAATAAACAATTTTGAATAATTTCTCTACAGGAACTTTGGACTTGATAGTTTCCTCTTGTCATACTAATCTTTTCGATAGGCTTTAAAATCTTTTTCATATTTCAAATGAAGGCTTGCTTGGTTTTCAGTAGTGTTGCCAATGTGTTATTTCTTTGTCTCATGAATTAAGAAACAACGAGACCATCTCTAATTAAAACAATTCTTCGAGCCTAAAAGTAAAGAGGCTGTTTTAATACAGTTTTAGGGATTTAAAAAAACAGTTAATATATTGTAGCTGCTTTGTAGACGGAGTTCTAACGTTTCGTAAAGGATCAGGAAGCTTTTTGTAGCTCTGGATACGGAGCATCGTAGCCACTTTTTGTACCGGGTAGACTGTAAAGAACCGTGAAGACGTAGATGAACCGTGAACTATAAGATTATATACTTCTGTATATTGAGAATAAGAATTCTTGTGTGGCCGTTGAGGAACCGAAACCGGTCTAGCAGAACCGCGGCCGGAGGTAGAAAATCTGACTGGCGAACGTGTGCATTGCATGGTCATTTCTGTTAACTTTGCGATATAATCTCGACCTCGTTAATTATAAAATTATGAAATGCTGTTTTGCACAATAGAAATGTAGGTACTTAAATTCTGCGTTCGTTTAATTTATAGGCAGTATTATGCATTCAGGCCACTATCGCAATGGTGCAGGCGTAAAAAAAAATTAAGAAATGTTTTTTAGAGACTGGATGCACGCGTAATTTCTTCGATAACTTGTTTTATTGCTTCGGGTATTAAACGAAATAAATTTTATTGATTTTTTTAAATACTTTTTTGTCGAAATATTTGTAGAAAATTAAACTTTCCTCCATATCGCGTGCATAACACATGCAGGTATAACAAGTTTTGGTATTAATTGACAATGTGACAACAATGTTTTAAGTTAAAAAATTGCAAAAGAGCCTCGAAAGACCTTTTAGCTGTGGACTTGATGTCATTCTAAAAACATCAGAGGCAAAAACCATTAAAGAGCTTAGTGAAACCAAGCGTTTCCTTCGACTTAACTTTCCTCAAGAAACTTTACCTCTTTCCACAGAGCTGTAATAAATGCTGTTTTTCGTAAAAATCATTCATGATACTATTTTATTCTGAACTACCTTCATTAATTACGATAATATTATTTTTTTAATTGCCTTAAGTTACGTTTTGTACAATAAGAGGATGGCGCACACGCAACTCGTTAATAATAGAGAGTATTTTTATTGATTCTTGTAGTCAAACAAGGAAATTTTCAGTTAAACTTTCAATTTCGAAACAACGTGAAAAATTAGTATTTGTCAATGTAATTTATTTACTAAAATAATATTTACTAAAATATTTATTAAAATTAAATTAATTTTAGGCTATGTTTAATTTATTCAAAACGCGCCTAAACGGGACCATTGCGGGCTATATACTGTAGTAAGAGCGGCATACCGCTCGGTCACGTTGACCGCTGGCCCTGTGCCTCCAGTGGAATTTATATTGAAACTTATATTGACATATTCGAGGCCCGGCTTTATTGCATACTCGGCAATTTCATTTTGCTATTCCCGCCCTCAATATTAAACTCCGTATTGATTTCATCCGGGCAAAATGTCATTTCTCTTCTGCAGTTCATTTTTATCTCCCCTCAGGGAAACCGTCGAATGTCAGAAACTTTCTTTCTACTCAAATATTTAAAGCGCGCCGGGATTTAAGAAGTAAGGGAGAATTGTGGGGATGGACTTCGGGCAACATTTTTCAATCTTAATGGCTGACAGAATTTTCTTTCCTTAAACAGTTTGTTGGACCTCAAAACCTTAAAAGTTCCAACCTTAAAAGATGGACCGGTTTCGGTCTCTCGATCGATCGATTTATTGCTAAACTATCAAAATTGGGGCCAGCATAAAGGCCGCGAATTCGGTCTTATGCCAGTTCGATTTCAGCTTCTCACAATCCTCAGTAGCATCCCGCCAGAAATACAGTCAGGTCCGAGTGCAAGCAGATAATCAAACAATTTACAATAAACAAAATAAACAATTTCAAGAAGATTCGTCTATTAAATTGATCGTTTTAATTACTTCATAATCCGTCGGGGTTATATTTCGGGGGAAGTGAGCCGGAAGAATTAACCGGAAGCGGTGTTCTGTCCGAAATGGAGAGTCGAAAACCATTTGTACAGTTCATTGCATGTATAAATCATCAGTTCTTTGGGGGAAGGGGGCTGCGTTCTCAGACCTTTAAAACGACCATTTTAAATTCAAATTAAACCGTATACGCGTGTACGCAAGTGTGCTCATTGACATACATTGGGGAATATTGGATATGAAAGCATGCGTATTATTTCAATTATCGGGATAAGTAAATACAACATAGCGGGGTAGTCGGAGTCAAACGGTGTGCGAAATTCGGTTTTATAAATACTTTGTAATTATCTCTAATTCTGGAGCAGTATCTAATCTAATAGTATCTAATTTAAATCCACATTATTGCGACTTCTATAATTATATTTAATTCAAGTTATACTACAGTGAAGTACTTCACTCCAGTCATTACACAGTTAGTGTGATAGTGTACCTGTCCTTTGATTATGCGTTTAATGTAGCATAGTTAAATATATAACCGCGCCGGGCAACAAAAACCAACAATTGATTTGTGTTGTATGTTACCCTTGCAATATAATTGTGATGTTGATTTGACTTTCCAAACTCAGTAGAACGTAATTGCAATAAGAGCTATGGGGGCCTTTTATTTTCTGACAAATCTGATTAATGGTAGACTAAGTTGTTCCAATCTTTGATAGCTTTCGTTCGCAACGAAGGATCTGTCATCGTGCCGGACTAAATGATCGCTCCCTTATGGATACGCGATCGTCCGAACTTTATCCGCAGCAATCTGGAAAGTTTTTAACTGCCGTTGGGGAAAAGTTCCACTCGTAATATAAAAGATGAGGGATGGCGGTCCGTTTATAGAATTGGGAAACGGAGCATGATTAAAAAAAAGTTTATATTCTGGGATATATTGTGATACGGGTTGCGTTTCTCCATTCCCACCTATTTGGAATATTAGCATTCTTCCTTGCTTACGTTTAATTTATGAGCGGAGATAACTGTGGCGCTACATCAGGTGATTTTTAAGGTTTAGGAGTCTCCAGAATGTTTTTTAGGCTCATTGTTTTCAATTTATCAAAGTATCTACTCTACTGACCGTAATCCTATAATGGTGGTAAAAATCCTGAACCAGCGAGTGGAGATAAGACAGCATCATCTGTCATGTTTAAGTTGTAATTGGCATTTACACCAGTCAATGCGCGCGTGCTTAATTTCGATTACTCCTTTCTTGTGCTGTTGGTTTTTTTTTGTCATTAGAGTAATTTTTGATGATTTGAAAACGCGTTTGTCCTGTCCAATTGTCTGCATGCGAGTAATATATTGCCGTTATATAAATAACCTTTAATATCATTTAATCTTATGTAAGTTTTTATTTATTATAAAGGAATAATAATCATATATTATAATATATAATAATCATATATAATAATAATAAAGGGAATTATAAAGGATTATTCGAAGTTTTGGCGTTATTTCGTTTGGATAAGACTGGCATATCGATTGTCTCACCAGAGTCGCTGTACATTCTTGTTATTCTGTATATATGTCCCGTTACTTTCACCGTCGTGTTATTTACGCCAGTTTGCATTTCGTCCTCACTCCTGTCCATTACATAATGGTCCAGGGGTAGTAGCGGAGGACAAGAAGATCACGGCGAGGAATATACCACCAGGGTATTTCCTGGAATCGACTTATTCCATTTTATGAGTTTTATGGAGTTCGCTGGATAACCCAGTTGGAAATATTGGCGTCGATTATTTTACGCAACTGTGGCCGCACGAAATTAATAAGCGCGAGAGAAATGGAAAGGTCAATGAGGCACCATTCAATGCACGTTCGAGTCTCTGAGGAAGTTAATTCCGATTCACTCGTTTACGACTGGAAAGGGGCGTCAGTAGGCAGGAATAAGTTTTGTTCTGCGCTCGAATTTTGTCCGCATTTCTTCTCTGGAAAATAGGCGGCAGAACGGGGTTCTCGGTTAAGGAGGTTAGCCCCGGCCCGACACTCGGTTAAGCAGTCGCCTGCTGATTTGCAGTATGCAGATTGTGCCCGCGGCCTTACTGCTGTGTAATACACTCCTTTAGCACCTTCACTACGCCCCGTATTATCCCGGATACGAGAATATTACAAATATAATAATTGATTTATTTTTCGATCACTCTACTTTAATTCTTAGGGAAGACAATGTGCACAAATGATTTGACCTTTTTTTTTATAAATAAATTTACTAGTTTGTCAATTTTATGGGAATTGTTTTCCTTATGTTCTGTTACAAGACGGCAGTTTGGTCTAATGCTAGACCAAAAATAGATTAATCTGTAGGGGAATGTATAATACTTACTAACGATAGTTTTTATATTCCAACCCTTCATGGGCCACCTAATAGCTACCTGGATTAGTTGTGTGCTGGATTGTTGATAAAATAAAATAAACAGGAACCACTGGAGCGGTTCAGCTAAAATGCATTTCCCTTCTATGTCACCTCAGATGCCTAGGAAGTGATAATTGGTTTGAGTAGACCTTGACATTCGCCGCTAGCATAGGCGCTGTCTTCTCCAGGAATGTCACTTACTCCGAGGGTAATCGCATTTATGGGAAGTACTTTCAATTTTTTTGCGGAACGTCAATCCACGTTAGTTCCATTCCTTGTTAGTTGCAAGTCGAAAAAATATGACTGGATAGAAATCACAGTCGAGCTTTTTTTGTAATCAATTTTTAAGAAGGAAAGCGCAAGCGGTTTTGTTTCAATTTTTCAAGAATTTAATTGAAAACTAGCCACTTAATGAAAATGGCAATCGTTCCTAATTGAACGTAGGGATTACAATAATCCAGATGTACATGCACGAAAAACCGTGTTCTAAACATGTCAGTCAATTGAAGAACAATATGTAAATAACTGCATTAAGTGCTATTAAGTGGATGGGGACTAAATAATTGTAAATTGTCCGATTTGAATAGAGATGGGTGGCATGATAGGGCTCCACAATAACGTGTTATTTGTGCTCTTTTCCACGAAGTGCGTGAAACATTCCCCGCTCTACGGTGGTTTGTGAATGAATTGTTTTCAATAATGGCATCACCCGGATGAACATGCTAAATCAAAACCAATTCGTATATAAAATATATTCGTAATAAAAAATGATTACCTTTTCACCCAAATAATATTTTTGATAATAATAATAAATCAAAGTCCTGTTTGTTACAAGCTGGTTTTATCATAAATTGAACTACTGTTTAGGCTTTTTTTCTGAAATTTAATAGGCACGATAATGTCGTCAAATTGCAATGCATGAAATGACTACGAGTAGTTTGATGGGCAGATTCATCACTTAAAATATAATATATTAATTAATCCTGTTATCAGTTTAAGTGCATAATACACTCGGGTGACGTATTACCCCTGTTATCTCTTATGTTAGTTCTCAGCGTGTACTAAATTATGGGGAAGGTGATCATACGTGATCATTGTTGTTTCGGATTCCAAGCAGTTGTGAGAATCAGTAAAATATTACTGGACTTCCACTCGCGAAAATGCTTTATTTTTCTCAATTCTGTTATCGAAGAAAAATATTGCGGGCAAGCTGAGCTTTTGATGGACACGATTTAAATGCATCTAAATAGTGGACATTATGGGAGGCGAATTAAGCAAATGAGCAAACGAGTTTTTATCTTGTAGTAAATCTCTGTCACTGTCTTTTCCCATTGATACTCATTGTCCTTTCAGGCCATTCATTGACTCCATTATATGAATTCCCAGATTCAAATAGCTTTTTTTTTTAATATTGGACTAGGATAGACTTATACGTCGTATATTAACCATATAAGAATCTTACGTCCGATAATATTTGAAAACTGATCTGAACTGATAAGGGGTCACTTGAGGAGAATTAATTATGTAATTGGTCGTATAAGTATCCGATTTTTTTCTCTTGTACTCGGAAATATAGTCGAGATGCCTAATAATTGGATTGTTGAAGACCACTCGTAGCCGGGGAGACTAGCGGAGGTCCCAATTGTATTCTGGTCCCGCGATTTCATAGCAATGTAGTGCTTTATAAGATTAGTTTCTAGCATTTTTACGACCATCAAGCAGTATACCCACATTATTATCGACTTAAAACCATTATAAATTATCACTCGTGCGTTAATCTCTTTTGGCCTGTCTTCGTTACACTTCATTCAACTGTCGATTTTTCTGTTTTACCTGATATACACAACATGCCATCTATTATTAATTCAATGTACGCGAAATTCTCTTCCTCACTTCGCCGTAAATTCCTTGAAGGTCAGGGTGTTGTCGTCGGAGGGTTTTAGAGGGATGCCCTAGAGTGCATGAAAATCGGACAAGGATAGTAGGAGCGTCTGTCCAAGCTAAAATGGGAAAGGATCGATAGTAAAGGTAAACTCCAGCGGTGGCCGTACTCCTACGCTGTACGGATATGAGAGGGTCGATGTAACTACCGCTACACGTTCACTAGCATCGGCAACCCTCATTCAGATCCACCTTGGCCTAGGTCGGTGCCCCAATTTATAGTTCATCGTGGAGGGGGACGGTCTTCCAAAGGCTCGACAACGATTAGCGATTGAAATTCGGGTTAGAACACGTTCTCAATTATTTATTCGAGGGCTTTTTGTAGTGTTGGCCCAGTAATCGACTTCGGGACAAGGAGTAATCTAATTGAAGGTTCAAGGGTTTGCCGGGGGCTGTTTTTATTTCTTCATTCCATTTTTCGTGCTGGGCTTAAGATTACACATTTAAGCGGACAATTCACCACAGGGCCGCCCATTTTTCGGACTATGCCCTTCTGAAAGAATGTAACACCGAGTTGAATCCGATTAGGGATTGTAACTGCTAGTAGATTACACTTCAAATTCAAAAGTTGTTTTTGAAGGCCGGACATTAAAATAAAACGGTTTACAACAATTGACCAGGAGGAAAAGGTGCGCAACTTGCGGAACAAGTTGCATCAGTTATCAGATATATGGCGGATGACGCGTGTACACCTCAGGAGAACACCGCCCTCCTTTAGTGCACACTCTCTAAACCTGTAGATAAGGAAAGACGCCTCTTGCAAGCGCCTCCTCCGATATCGGAGATAATATTTCACTAGAATCGGGGCCCTAACCGCTTCCTCATACTGTACTCGTGTAAAACACTCCCTAAAATAAACCAGACAGGATGTCATAGTTTTCCCCAGTCGTGCCTACCTCAGTCTTTATAGGGTTTCTTCCGCCTACATAATATTCCTGGAAAATATGAAGTGTACACTGAAATTATATCATTATCCCATTATCTTAATTGTAATTTACTGAGCGAAGTTTTTGAAATATCTCCCTTCTGAAGCTTAGGAAGGTGTGACTACAGTGTGCACTGTGACTATACTGTATTACTCTGACTATTGTGCATAAATGTTTTAAACTAAAAGCCATAATATAGAATATGATTCTGTATTTATTGGCTTATATTTATAATGTAGGCCATTCTCTAGCTATTGTTCAGTCTGAAAGTCCCACCGCTACTTAACCGAAACTGACTGCTTAACTATTTTCTAAAAACGAGGCGAAAGCCGTTTGATTTTTTGAGAAAGCCATCTTGTAAGATAAGTTAAAAAACTTCTTCTGTAATAGTATGTCCGTAGGGTGCGCCGATAACCAAATATTTATTATTTCTACATACAAAATTAGAATACAATTGGAATAAATCTGAAAAAATTGACCTTGATAAAAACGTACTGAAATACCGTCAAAAGAAAGTGAGCGGATATCGGACAGGGTTAAGGTCGATCTATCGATTGTTGTGCGGGTTTATACCGTTATATGCGGGTATTTCACTTTCTGAATAAACGGTTTTCCTATTCCGATTCCTTCAAGGTCCTCAAACGACCTCACTATCTAGTTTTTCGTGAGATTCCTCAATTAGCCCAACGTCCTCCACTTCCGCAACCAGTTATTCTTCATTCCATCCAAACTCCCCTATTGTACATTTTAAACAATTATAAACATATATACTACAGATATGATACTAGCTGAGTATGCAGACAGTCTATTTATGGAATCTTTATGGAAAAGTGAAGAATGTCCCATTAAGTGGAATGGGATACTTCCACTTTTCCTTACAAAATGCCCAGTAAGTTGCCCAACCAAAGTATAAAACAGAGTTTTACAAAAAATTGCAAAATGTTTTTTAATTTGTACAGGATATTTGTCACGATATACGAGATACTTAATCCAATTCTTCAGGACGAATATTCTTCATCATTTAGTGTATCAATATTAGATATCACAAAAACGAGTTTTACACGAATCGTAAACGGCTCCTCACGGTCGCGTGTTGTTTCGCTGGAACATAAAACATTTATAATGAACTATCTCGAGTAGACATAAACAGATAACGCTGTTTTCCATTCGCCGACAATATTCAAAGTTTAGAATGTAGTTTTTTTAACAAATAATTCTTTAAACATTATCTTAATAGATATTGGATTTTTTAAATTCCCAAGTGTTAGGCACATTTTCAATACAACAAAATTTCATATGTCTCAACTCGTTTTCTATTCAGGTTGTAGGTATCTTGATCGAACGCTTTCCCGGTGTAAATTTCCGTTTGGCTGTCGTATTTACTGTATAGCACATAATTGATAGATAATCAATAATTGGATACAAACCAATATAGCTTTCATTTGTTTTTCTCTTAAAAAATGCTTGACCTTTATGAAAATAAAATACTTATTTTTAATAATAATAATAATTTTTTAAAATTGTTTTATTGATTGTATTAAAAAGAAAATTTTGTCGAAAATAAAAAACCTTTTTAAGAACTAAGAGAATTGAAAAAATTGCCAATATTTTTGCAAGTGATTGAAATGTGTTAAAAAATCATTTCAAGATATTATTACAGTTTCAGACTTTATCGGCCAGTTTAATATTTGTCTTTCGATCTGTTTTGTAATAAACGTTCCTATATAGAAGTGCTTTATGCGGGACTGTCAGTCCCGACTGATTTGGAGTCCTTACTCCTAAGGACCGTCGAAGTGGCTCTCACTCACAAAACTCTCAATCATACATCCTTCCTTCGAGTGTTTTCACCCCTCCCTTGATTTATCGAGAGCTTCCGACAAAGTAAATCGGCCCGAAATGCTAACGGGGAATCAATACGCGCATTTGCCACTCAGATTCGCCGTAGTAATACACCGCATAAAATATTGCTTGGGACATTTTGGACCCATTTCTATCATAGAAGAATACACTGTCGAATTCTCGGTGGTCAAGTAAGCATGTGCCAATTATATTAAAATTCGCCTTAAATTAATACTAATCGTAGGGAACACTTTTCAAAATGGAATGTTGATTTCGCAGTAATTTTTCGGACAAATGCGATATGCCAGTGTTATTTTAGAGTCCAATTGAAATGACACAATACTTGAACAGTCTCATTTCACTCCAGATTTTTTCACTTCCATTGAGATGAATGTCCCGAGGTTTTTCAAATTTAAACCTTCGGGAATTAAGTTAGGGTGCGATATCCTTGAGACTATCTATTCGGAAAATCTCACGAATTTTATTTGAGCTAAGTGTAATTTAGTTATTGATTTTTCGGGTGGTAAAGGGGAGAGATTTTCCAGAGTTTTAGGCGCCCTCCAGACCATAGCCAATCTAGGGCGAGTCTGGCGGCTACCCGGGCCCCAATTAGGCTTTAACATAAGACACCCATTCAGGCGAGATAAAGTCCATGCGATACCTCTCTGTTAACGTTACGCCCTTACACAAACTCGCACTCACAGTGTAAAATTCCCGAAAACCGGGAATTCGGGTTTTTAAATGCGGAGATAAGCGAAAGCTTGCGTGCTGCCCAAACGAATTAAAAATGTTACATTTTTTCACTCTCACACATACACACACACAACAGAAGTGTGTTCATCAATACACCGGTTGGGACCGTGTTTAAATCTTAAACACTGGCTAGTTCAGTTACAGTTGAAGTCTACTATGATTTGAAATGTCTGCTTTTAACGCAAGTGATTAGGCTCTTTCATGGCAATTTTAAAAATTGATTCGGAATTAACATTGAGGGCATTAGTGAACCACTCGATGGATCATACCTCTTTCAGAGACTCTTTTATACTTCTGGCGCCCCTGCAATTATTACAAAAGACACTATTTCTGCTCTACGTTCTATTTTAAGACCCGAAAGTGTACAGAATATAGGTTTTTCTTCCAAATTTGTCGCCACTTAGTACTCGCGTTTGTTTACCGTCCGATATGCGTGTGCGTGCAAAACACGGACGGGAGATATCTTTATTACTTTCTCCAGAGCGCCTCAGGGCCGTTTCCGAGTTGTACCTCCCCCCAGTGAGTTGAGGTTCAAGTAGCAAGGTCTCCGCCGATGGAGGCCGGTCAGCGGGACACGCCTCTAAAGTTTCCTCTTCCGCCTATCCTAATTGAATCTTAATACGGTTTCATTATACCGTAGGTAAATATTTATTCCCTTATTTTACTCCCATTAACGACGAAACAGTCGTATTTCGTCCTACCGAGCTAGACCTGTTTTCGCTTTCCTTTCAACACCTTGTAGACAATATTAAACTCGTAGATGGGCTAGCGTTAGAATATATCCAATTTTCAGTGTATGGGATTACAATTTTTTTAAATTTAACTGGTCAAATAAATGTAAATGTGCGAATTGAATACGAAAATAGTGATTTTTAACATCGCCTTGTGACCAAACGTTGGTCACGGACTTGTCGGAAGATTAACTTCCCCGACTCTATCAATATAACTCCAATAATTGTAATACAATTAATACATAGATTAAAATTAAACCAAAAAGGTTCCATTTTTTGGATATTACGCATATTGTTTACAGGTGAGCTTATCGTTGTTTATCCGCAGTTTAATCTCTATTTATTTTGGGCAGTCACAGTCTCCGATCGAATGTCCTTTCCTTATCTTGCATATACCGTACACAATGTTGACGGTATCTATCTTATTTTGACCAACTGTTCCATAATAAAACCGCTTGTGTTTTATGATACATGTATGTATCGTACTGACACTACTAGTAGTACCGTAGATTTGTTGTGTTTCTGTCTCCTCTCGGTGGTTTGGTCTTTTACTAGACCGGTTTCGGCTGCTCGCCATCTTCAGTAGCGGTGTTAGTCACAGTTGGCACTTTGGATGTTTTTCGGGCATCCTCACTGCACTGTCAATGTCACTTGTACTGTGGTGGTGCCTGTTTTTCGTATATATATATATATATATATATATATATATATATATATATATACATATGTATGGATCTTGTTTTGTGTTTTTCGGGATGTTGTTTGTCTTCTTTGAGTTGGGAAGGATTTTGTTAATCGGCTTAAGTCTGTCGGATTATCGATCATAAAGGGGGAGTGGCGGTGAGGTTATTTAATAGTATTAGCGGGCGAATGTAGCATCACTTTGGGAATTTATTTTTTCGTAAAACGCGGTACTCGTGCACCCAACGAACTTTAGTTGAGTGCATCCCCGCGCCACCCTCAGGGGGGGCCCTAGCGTCGCGGTGCATGTGCACCCAACGAATTTCAGTTAAAAACGTTAATTTCGTACCAAACAATTTAATCATTCGAGAACAAACAAAGCAACAAAACGAAAAAATAAATTTCCAAAGTGATGCTATATTTGCCCCGCTAATACTACTAAAAAAATGGATAATGTGGTCACTCGGATGTGATTTCCTTATTGTTAAGTAATATAAATGCATCAAAATCATTCTTATTCGAATTAGTTTCAAATATCTATTTGTATGAAGAAGATATAAGAGGTGTTTAAATTGGTGCTGGTAGCCCTGTTATTATTACGAAAGGCGCGATATGCGGGGCCCGTTCGGGGTCTTTTTCGTGAAGGGAGTCGTTCGTTCAGAGCTCGATAAGGGTAATCGGGTTAAATTATACTGCAGTGATTGGCCATGAAAAAAATAGTTGAGTGTCGGTGGTGGTTTGTGGGCCCGATGTGGGTCAAAGAGGCGAGCCCACACAGCCGCCCCCCGTATTGATCACTGTACGCCCCCGCCCCCAACTAAACGCTTCTGTGCCTACCTAGCCATCAGCTCTCAGGACAGGTATTAGGCGCGCGAAGGTGAAAGGAGTAAAAAAGAGAGTCCTGGCAGGATCCATTTTGGGAGCCGTGCAGGATGGAGTTGGGCAAATTCCCCCAACATTTGGCAGGAACACACACAAACACATTTATATATATATATATATATATATATATATATATATATATATATATATATATATATATAATGATACCGTTATATATCATTGTCTAACTGCACTATACTATGATATAGACTAATCAGTAGGCAGTATCAGTAGAGGAATATTTAATTATATATATAATAGTTTAATATTATGTTGTGACAATGAAATGCCCAAAATGTACCCATAGAACTATTGAACCAAGAAATTTACCAGTGAGAAATTATACTATCGTGTTTCCTTTATTCAAATCGTAAAGATATACCCAATGACAGCGGGTGTCTTCTTTCAAGTGTTAGTCCGGCGAGGCCCTTTATATAGGAACTGTGCCGGGAAATAGGAAAGGCATTATACGAGGATAGCAACGTTGGATCGCAAACAGGAAAGTAGACGTAAGTCGAGTAATGGGCGAAGGGGAGAGAGCGGAGGGATCGTGTAGACCGGGTGGGACAGGGGAGACATGAGGCGAGATGTGACGTCACGCATCACCTGATGCTCACTCACACTCGGGCACAGTCACTAGTGTAAGTACACGTGGTTTGGGGCCGTGTCCGTGGGCAGTACGAGCAGCCCCCATAGGTCGGACACACCACCCTGGTCCTATACCACTACCGAAAGCATGACGCGGTATGATGTAACACTCGTGCAATAACTGACAATGGTATTCCTGATGTACCTCAAGCATTGGTTTAAAACGCTGACGTCCTTCGGTAGATCAGCCCGAATGGTACCCAAATTAAACTATACAGAATACCTAAATATTATCGCATCACCGATTTCTGCTAGAACATCTCAGAAGAATTGGTTTTCTTAAAAGCGCATTCCAAGTCTATTTACATAAAACGTTTAACTTTACAAGTTATACCAACACTTAGTATCCAGTAATTCATCAAACTGGTAGTTGAGTGCAGTATGTTTTATTCATCTGTCCCACTCTGTTTTGGTTTATTGGAACTGTTACTGCAACAATTAATTATTTAAAATTTAATGTTCGTACTTTTCCCTCATATCCTGAATCCCATAACTGCCTCCGATAGCCTGCCTAAGTGGCTTTTTTTAAACCCTCCAACGCGTGAGTGGTACTCTCGTATAGTACACACCGTAAAATGGGGATTTATTACGCCATTATCTCTAGATTAGTA
The DNA here is from genome assembly GCA_019843655.1 of Lethocerus indicus. NCBI lineage: Eukaryota > Metazoa > Arthropoda > Insecta > Hemiptera > Belostomatidae > Lethocerus > Lethocerus indicus. Next base: position 22,781,397 of record JACDQD010000007.1, read on the forward strand.
AGATATTACGCCTTATCGGAACATCGTATAAGAGTTTGTAAACAGTTTGGCCATCCGGATTAAAACTGCCCGTGTCGCTCTATGTCTATCAGCGACTCTCCGTCCCTATTTTAATTTCAAAATGAATTAGTGTTTTTTTTTCTCAACGACGAAATATTGTACCCGTAAAACATAATACTCGAGCACGGCTCGAAGATGTTCATGACTCACGCTCGACACGGTTCAGGAATCCGTTCAAGGTGCTGGTTGATCCTGGCATTCACCACTATCATTAAACATCGCTGTCGGTGACTCACCCATACAGTTTTAAACGATTTATTATTTCAGTTGTAGTTGTTAATCGCAAGTCTGTAGAAACAACGGTGCTATAAACCTTTTTTTAATGAAATCTGTTAACAGAAATGTAAATATATTATCCTTTACACGAACGCAAATTGGAGACCAGATACATTTAGCAACAGGTGGATTTACCGTTTGGCGGCCAATGTGCGTGTGGGTCAATGACACTTTAAATAAATCAACCGATAATTTAAACTGAAGCGGAAATAGACACGAAGGTAGTGGACGCTATAATAATATTCACCATTCAGCAGAACTATGAGCGACCCCCCTCTCCTTCGCCACTGTTAATCGCGGCCTCAAAATCCACCCCGCCATTAGTGGCCAAACATGCCCACATCGTGTTTATCGATGACTATCCAAATTAGGTCCGTGTTAGCTCCAGGGGTTTGGTGATTACTAACGGAAAGGTACTGAAGACGTGGAGCGGCTTTCTGATTTTCGTTACGAGTGTCATTTCGTTGTTCGAATAACCGGTATCATTTGATAGTTGCGAACAAAAAAAAAAGAAAATCCCCTTCATTCATTGCCCGTCTGAAGTATTCAAAACAAATGTAGATAATATGTATAACTTTTACAAATGTTACGAGCTACATGTAAATAGGTTTCTATAAGTATTGTGTCATTTCAGCCGAGGCTCAAACTCGTTAACTTTAATGCAGACTGTTTAAATTTACATAAAACTTGATTCTCGCTGGCAAAACTTTGGATTATAGCCTAACACAAGTGTCATATAACCCTCTAATAATAAATGATAACGGTTTCGAAGTAATTACAAGTTAGGTCTCTACTATGATTCAAACGGCATTTATAGCTCTAATAATGGGCGAAATTCTAAATAATCTCCATTACATTGGAAGCTCCAGTGAAGTTGTAGAAGGAAAATAAAAGTCTTCGGTAATTGTAGTTGATATTGGGGGATTGATTTATTTTGTCTGGAGAGATTCGGAGTTCTACCTGCTTATAGAAGGGATACAAAGACTACGTGAATAGATTAATCTCCTAGCTCTTATATTATATATCAATCAGTATATATTTGTTCAAAAGTGTGTGTTCCTTGTCTGTACAGGGAAGGCAATGACCCTGAGGACTACAGTCGGCTCACTTACCGGAAGCTTCTTGAAGAGGTGTGCAGGTTTGCCAACGTTCTGAAATCTCACGGGGTGACAAAGGGTGACCGGGTGGCCGTCTACATGCCCATGATACTAGAAATTGTCATCGCAATGTTGGCCTGCAACAGGATCGGTGCAGTTCACACAATAGTTGTAAGTGTGAACCAAGAACCTTAATATAGTTTTACAACCCTGTAAATATTTATTTCAGTGCATAAAACTATTAATTATATTATCAGAATAAATCTCTTATTACTATTAGAGGGGGTCTCTTATTACATATGGCACTTTCCCCACTACTTTCGTAATAAATATTTACTTGTCTGCTACTTAGAATTACGAGCCACGATCTATTACTTTATTACTTATATTCGTCATTCTCATTAATTGTTTTGATCCTCGAAATATCTTTTTACCCGCTTTGATTAGAAACAGCAACCGTCTAATTAAACATTGACGTATTTACCAGGAACAAAAGCAGGGTCATTATTTGGTAGGAAAAAGCATTCTATTTTTATTGCCGCAAAGTGAAATCGCGCATTTTCACAAAATTAATAATAAGGAAATGGCAAACATTTAATACAATTAACAAAAGATAATACAATTAAAACATGAACACTTTGAAACATCACGAACGAAATTACATCTTATTAGGTTGTCGGCACTGTCGGCAAATGGAGCGGTGAGTAGAATCTTGTGTTTTCTAAAACTTACATTGTAAAGTTTCATAATTTGAACGGAAATGCAAAAGGACGAAGATTTATATTGTTTTAAAAGTTTTATTATTCATTCGAACAATAAAAGCATAACTGATCGCTCGGTATGCACAGTACAGGCATCTGTTGGTGAACTTATGAACTTGTGATCACTCAGTACATTTGCAGACTCAAAATTGGTTGTAGTTTCATTGAAAAACTAACAAATTCATTTGTAAATTACTATATTATGATGCTTCAGTATGTTAAAATCAGGCTACCAGGTTAGTCCTCTGAATTTTTCAGAAAATGCTCATGGTCATTCATAGGTTAAACCCATGAAACCTTTGTTATTTTCTGTTGCTATTTCTAAAAACCCTGACTTGTATAAAATGCAAAGTTAAACATTGCAACGATAGTTATCTCACTTATTGAAAAATTCCAGGTATGTTAAATGTATTATTATAATGTTTAGTGTTTCTATATTTCAGAACAATCTTTAACTCTATTGGACTGACCTAAATTTAAAAATAACTTGTGAAATAGGGCCTAGATCCATAGACAACAATGAACACAATGAATTACAACTGTTAGCAATCAATTATATGTAATATTATGTAGTTTGTAATGCTAAAAGTGAGTGATAAACTCATGCTTCCTTGCAAAATATTAAATGAGGGTTAATGACCCAGTTGCACATGAATAATGGTAAAGAATTTTTTTTTTAGTTTGCTGGTTTTTCGGCCGAATCATTAGGCGAGAGGTTACTGGATTCAAAATCAAAAGTTCTACTGACTGCTGATAGTGTTTGGAGAGGAGAAAAACTTATTTGTTTGAAAGAAATATGCGATGGAGGTAACTATTTACAAATTCTATGTACTGAGTATCTTTTATTTTGTAAAAAATTAATGTAAGGGAGTAGAAAAATTTAAAATAAATATAACTGATTACTTTAAAATTGTTATAGATAACTGGAGCTTATAGATAATAATGTGATATTAACTATGAAACTATTATGATTATGCTATATTTGATCATGGGTTTAAGACATTGGACTGACCTGTTGGTTTCAGTAAAAATTTATTCTGTGTAAAGTTATTAACACTTAATCCTTTTATTGTTGTAAACCATTAATTGTTTTATCATTGGTTGTTTGCTAGAGAGACATGCTACATTTTATTCTGAAAGTAACCTTAATTTTTCTTCTGCATTTATAAGTCATTATGAGGTTATGATGGATATTTAATATGCTAAAAAATTTATATGTACATTTGATAATTAGAATTATATGGTTTCATACATATATACTTGAAGAGCTTACAAACATTGTTTTCAGCAATGGATAAAAGTAAATCTTTGGGACATGAAGTTGAAAAGTGTATTGTTGTGAAACACTTACCAAGACTCAATGCTTTCATTACATCTAATGGAATTTGTCATAATTACACAAATGGAACCAGTGAAAAAAAAGATCAAATGAACAAGGTAAAATATGTTAAATATTGGATACTGACAAATACTAAATAAATTTCACTTAAATATTTAATTTAAGGTATAAGTAAAGTCACTGCTATGGTAATCAGTTACGATGGTATTATTTGATATATAATTTGTATTTTTGCTAGAGGATAAAAAATATCTCAAGTGTATTGCGCCACATAAAGGGGCAGTCAATATTTTTTCTGAACTGAGTGAATGATATGAAAGTTGTACTGGATATATTTTAGTGGTCATTTAGAAGGAAATTTGGACCAAAAGTAAGGATAGTGAACATTCTTACAAAAATTGTTGGCTTTAGAATTTATAAATGTTTTTATTTCGATTTTTAATCCAGGAAATCCCCTGGACGGACGGAAGAGATTTTTGGTGGCACGAAGAAATGGAGGATGCCTCCAGTTCGTGTTATCCAGTCTGGGTGGGAGTCGAGGATCCATTGTTTATGCTCTACACAAGGTAAATTCGATATAAGATTTAAAATTTAAATATTTCTGTCAAATTCTATTTCACCTTGTGTCATGAGTTTGTGACTAGTTGTTAGGATAAGAGTTAATATTGGTTATGCATGTCGCCTACCGATGACGAATCCTGTTGATACTGTCACCCCAAATGGTACTGACAATGGTTTAGAAGCCATAGCCGGTCAGACAGAAAATGGCAAAGCGGTTATTGTGGGAATATATTCGTTTCTGGTTAATATCGTATACGCTTTGTCGGGTTAGCGGTTCGACTGGTAAGCCTAAGGGCGTGGTGCACACTTGCGGCGGGTACTTGATCTACGTGGCGACAACTTTCAAGTACGTGTTCGACTACCACCCAGGGGAGGTCTACTGGTGCACTGCCGACGTCGGCTGGATCACCGGACACTCCTACGTCGTCTACGGCCCTCTCGCCAACTGTGCAACTTCAGTAATCGTGAGTATCGTAGACAGTTATTTAATTACATTCCAAGGTGCATATCGGCGTAAGCACATTTGCGGCATATAAATACTGAGAACAAACATATTTCAAGGTATAAAAATACTACATACAAGGATAATTTTCTATCGCGTAATGCGTGTACATTAATGATACACAGATAACGATTTTATGACTCTATGAGATCGATAGAAATACTCTATAAATAACTTCAATGAAAGGAAATATTTAAAACTAAAAATTTAGTTCGGTGCAGTTGCCTCACTGACCTGTTAACAAATATTACCTATTGGATATTTTATACCTCAAATTATGGAGGTGTTTAATGAGGATTTATAAAAAATTTCTACTACAAAGATTCGTGTTCTCAATTAACGGTTTGTTTGCACCACATCTCTCGTTCGTGTTTGCTGACTATTGCAACATCAAATAATTGATCGTAAAACAAGTTGTTTTATAAGATAGTCCCGTTGATTAATTAATTGCCGGATATAATTGCAGTTCGAAGGGACTCCGTTCTACCCGGACAACGACAGGTATTGGGCCGTCGTCGAAAAGTACAAAGTTAACAAGTTTTACACAGCACCGACCGCCATCAGAGCTCTTATGAAGTTCGGAGACGAGCCGGTCAAAAGGTGATTTACCCTCGTATTTCTATATTTTTTCAAATCGAAATTTAATATTTCCGCCTACAAAATTCTGCGTGTGTTACTAGTAATGTTTTAAGTTTCAACCTGTTGCAAATCTCGTTTCCTAGAATGATTTTCCTACGGTCAGGTGTTTTGAGATAGCACGGTGACGTTTTCTAGGAATCCTTATCAGGTACCTTCTAAAATTAGAACTAGGTATTTCAATGCAACTGAAATTGTATTAATTATATACTAAATAGTTAATGTCAATATCTAAACTTTTTCGTTTCGATTATTTTGTAACGATTATGGATGGACTGGAAATGCGTTTATAAATGGTTTCGATGGTTCAAAGGTTTGGTTTTCTGTCCTCGCTTGTTGTTATTGTTTGGGAATGTTATTTTTCCTTTCTCTATCAGTAGGATTCCTCTTTTTGGACTGTCGGGAGGTTGCAGGTATCATCAGGAGCTTCCTTTTTTAAAGCTGCATTAATTAAACGGCGAGAGGTGTACCACACCCTGGTGCATAAAACGGGTATTCGAATTTTTGGCAGTTTTATGGTTTGAGCGTGATGAGTATGTTGTTAGTTTGTGTTGAGCGCCTGAATAGTAATCTACTGAATTGTTTCAGGCACGATTTGAGTACTCTGAAGGTGTTGGGCTCTGTCGGCGAACCTATCAACCCCGAGGCCTGGCTGTGGTACTACAACATGATTGGAGGGCAGAATTGCAGCGTGGTCGACACCTTCTGGCAGACGGAGACGGGAGGTCACGTACTCACACCACTGCCAGGATGTACGCCCATGAAACCCGGATCGGCGGTCAGTACATCAATTGTGCTAACACTAAAAGATAACGTCACCGCGCTCTGTTGAAGTTCCCCCATAAATTTAAGAAACTCCCCGCTACGGAAAAGAGTCTAGACCGCTCGAATGGAAGGGCGCTTTTCCACCCGGAAAATATATTAGGGTACCTTTCTTCAAAACGGTTTACTTTTCTTGTCGTTTCCGTGCTTTATAGGTTCAGGCCGAGAGTACGAAACTATTTTTGTTAATTCCAATTTATACGACAGTAAAGATAATTTTCCAGTTATTTAAAGTATTTGATGAATTTTTTCCCACTCGCGATTAAATGTCAGAGAGCCACTTATTGCGCCATCAGTGTCGAACATCCATATTATACCTCACTTCCGCATTTCGCCAAATGAAATAAACCCTTCGAAATCGTGCCACAGACGTTTCCGTTCTTCGGCGTGCTGCCCATGCTGCTCGACGAAGAGGGCCACGAAATCGAGGGCCCCGGCGAGGGCTACTTGGTCTTTAAGAAGCCCTGGCCGGGCATGATGCGCACGCTCTACGGTAACCATCAGCGGTTCCAGGACACCTACTTCAAGAGGTTCCCGGGATACTACTGTACGGGAGACGGTACGTATGAGCTTAACAAATCATATAAAACACTGCAGCCCGGGCTGAAAAGTATCAGTACTGAAATGAGGTACAATTACATGAAAGAATTTACTGGAGTGAAATTTATGAGTTCCCTCCAAAATTGAATGAAAACAAAATATTATAGTATAAAGGTCTCCCGGACGTGATTATTTTCTTTAACTGTACAGTATCTGGATGGAGCAAATGGAGAGTACTGTATAGTTCCTGGATTGCGTGTTCATTGCCGAACGATTCTTGGACCTATGTCCAGAACTGTGCCAGTTAATTTAGTTAGTGTGTGTTGGGTGTTGTAGGAGCCCGGCGGGACGAGGACGGGTACCTGTGGGTTACCGGCCGTGTGGACGACATGCTGAACGTGAGCGGCCACCTGATGAGCACGGCCGAGGTGGAGGCCGTACTCCAGGAACACCCGGAAGTGGCGGAGGCCGCGGTCGTCTCCAGGCCCCACCCGGTCAAGGGCCAGTGCCTCTACTGCTTCGTCACCCCACCGCACGGTATACAGTTCACCGACAAGCTGGTACAAGACCTCAAGACCAAGGGTAAGTATAATGGACTTACCCTGTTTGTTACTCGTAGCGACCAAACGCCACCGGTAGAAGAGATAGGCGAGTGATGACAAAACTATTGTCATCAGGCGCTCATTTGAAATAAATTCAAAATATTGTACTTTAGGGCATTATCAACAGGAAAGGGTAAGGTGTAATTTTTATTGAACCACGATTTTGGCTAGAATAGGGTACCTGCAAAGAAAATCATACAAGAATTATATTTATGTTTATGTTTTTCATATAAGAATTTCGATATTTTCAGTGCGGGGTAAAATAGGTCCGTTCGCTATGCCGGACGTGATCCAGTACGCTCCGGGTCTTCCGAAGACGCGGTCCGGCAAAATAATGAGGCGCATACTGAGGAAGATAGCGGTCAACGACACCGATATAGGGGACATATCAACACTGGCCGACGAATCCATCGTTCAGCTCCTTTTCAAGACACGACCAGAATCTATGAAAGCGTAAACTCTTTGTTTTTTTCAGTTCCTAGTACCGTTAATTTAATTGTTTCTAAAGAACGAAATAAGAATGAAATCCATCCGGAAAGAAAGAGAGGTGCACGTTAAACTGCTGTCGAACAGGCATCGAATCTGCAGCGATTTTTTTATTTATCTGTACCTCCACACCTGGGCCACTTCGAAATATGGTCTATCGGTTTTCTATTTTCGGTTTAATTGTAAGAATAGTTAGGTAAAAATTTATTTATGATGTAATTTTTCGGTCCACTTCCTCCGTTCTTAAAGAAATGGGCGTTTTAAGAGTCGGCCCATTTTTCTGCTTATTCCGATCCGTTCCCACAACAAGAGTTCCTACATTCATTTCGGTACCCTTGAATTAGGTACATTCAATAACTCTAGGATGTATAACGTCACTACTGTATATGCCGCAGATACGGCAGGATGCTGAAACAAAAGCCCGCTGAGCTTAATCTGTACCTAAAGTGTCCTGTACTTAATTCCCGAATTTACAACGATGACTTGCCGAATGCTTTCTGTGTGTGTCATTGGAACCGCGCTAGCCGATTTTATCTTCCATTACATTCCATAACGGAAGTACCAAAAATGATCGAAGCTATAAACTAGACTAAAATTTAAAATTAAATTTTAAAAAATCGTACTCGCCTTAAGTTTGAGTTTTCGTCTTCTTTCTTCTTTTTCCTTCAACATACTTCAACGAGGAAAATACATTTTAAGAATATTCCAGTAGGCAGTCCCCGATCGTATGTGACGGTTAAGTTTTGGAAAGAACTGTGTAAATGGAGAAGGATAATAATAATAAGGAATATGAAATAGCTCAAAATTCCCAACTTGAGTTGGCTCCTAAACAACAACAAAGCTTTATCCTTCTTGGTCCTCTTTATTGGACCACCATACCTATTTATTGTTTTTTGACCCTTCCATACATATTCGGTTGTTTAACCAGGGTTTACTGTTCATCCCTGGCATTGGGCGATTAACTAATAGAGGGAAGAAGACTGCGAACCATTAACATGGGGATTTGTACATGCTTGAGAATCTGTGACTATGCACAATGTGCTGAGTAAGTGGTTGGGAAAAAGGTTATTTTTATCCAATTAGCGATAAATATAATTATGCAGTATTCCTGCATTAATTACAAGTATGGGCAGTTTATTCCAACTATTTTCAATACATTTTTACAAGCATAATTACGTTAAAATAAAAATATCACTTTCTTCTGGACGATTAATAAAATATCCATAAAATGCAAACATTTCCTTAACTTTTACTATACAACCAAATATTGTGTTAATGTATACAATCTTGTAGATTGTGTTGTTAATCGAATAACTATTTCTATTCATGCATGGAGTGGTTAATTTTTGTAGTAATAAAAAAATATAAATGATTGAGTAAACATGAGAAACCAAGTCATATCCTCAATAGATGACTATTAAGTATTAAAAAAAGTTTTATTCATTTGTGAAATTCAACAATTCAGTTAGGCTTATAACTCCACCAACAAAATTATAAGTATACAAATTTTGACCTAAAACATTAAAATGGAAAAATTACTATGAACTCTTTTGCCTTTAGTTTGAGGCACATACTGACTAGAGGCATACTTTAATACACAATATTCAAATTTAAATTGCTTCTATGATGTTTTATTTCTTCTTAATTTTTCCTCAGGCATGTAAATTACATGAAAACAATAAATAATTTGTACATGTGTTTGTGTACATACACATTATGCCCATTTAATTTCATCTTTTTTTCCAAGAGGACTAAATTTTCTTTACATATGGCAATAAATGAAATAGTTGGGTGTACCATCAGGGATGAGATACAAATAGAAACTACTTTTTATTGTCTAATTATACAAAATCAATTATCGGTTGTACAAAATTGTGTCGTATTATTTTTTAAGGAATGGAAATAAATAAATCTGTAATATATATATATAGTATTTATAACTATAATTTCTTTTTTTAATTTTCATGTGTATATAATTAATTATAATAATATAATTTTTGTCTGTGTCTGTCCTTTGTTAATGTTCATAGCATACACACAACAAATATATTTAGCCCTTTAAATGTTGGCCAATTTCGAAATTTGAACCAATAAATTTGATGACTGCATAAATATAAAATATCTATGACAATTGGGAATTGAATTCTCTTCCCAGCATAATATTAAAAAAATTATTTAGTAAAATATCTAAACAATGTTTGCAATTTAACCACTGTCTCCAGACTGTTCAAATTTGAGTTCAAAAATTCAATTGAATTCAAAAAATGTGTCAGGATTATGAAAAAATACTTCTAATATGTGTGTGCTATAATCCCAATTTGAATGGTAAACATAAGTCAATCTCCAATTGACTCCACACCCAACAACAGATTTTAGTATAATTGTGTTTTTATTTAACACTTTTTGTACACAGGTGGCTGTTTTTCTTAATTTAAGTGTTTTTTTTGCATGATTCTTCTCTTGAATTTTTAATTTATTGTTCACTTTGTAGAATATTATTTGAATAAATTTAAGTGTTAAGTGTTAGGAGTATAAGTATATTATTGAAAATGTGCTAATGTTGTTGGAGGATTGGTTTTTGGAAAGGATGTGATTTCTTGAAATAAAACTTGAGTTGAGAATGTAACTGCCATGTGGTTAACATACATGATATAAAAGAGTAATGATTCAGAATACTATATAATAAAAATATATTTAAAAAACTTAGTTATTATATAAAAGTAGTAAGATTATATATCTTGTGTGTTATTTATCCTTTAGCAAGGACTATATTTAGGCAGTACTTAAATTACCTGTTAATTTATATCATATTTAAATATCACTAATTAACATACTCAACTATGCTCAATAAGTCAGAAATTCAACTATCTTTTCTTGAATCTTTCAAACTTTTCCAATTCCAATTCTCCATTTATATAATTTTAATAGATCAGTATATATTTACAGAGTGCACAAGATTAATTGTAATTGTTAAAATGTTTCAAGTCTTTTGGACTTTCAATGTTACATTTTATTAGATTTAAGTATCAGTGTTTAAAACGATATTTATTTGTAAAATAAAAGTAATTTATAGTTAGCTCAAGGCACTGTGACAAACAAAAGTATATATATGTAAATGTATGTGCATCAGAAAAATGTACTTAACGAAAATAATTGCCTATTTATTTTGCTTAATACGCATAAGAGTACTTGAATGTGATGCTTGGATCAAATTAAAATATATGTATAAAGAAAAAAGTATAGATCGGTATTTTAAAGAAAGCTCTTGTCTATTTTGTAAATAATAACTTGATGAGGTTTTAGATGTGTGGTGAGAAAATGAAGACAAAAATATTGAAACTGAAATAGCTCTTTTGTTTCTGTGAATTTGTCTGTTAATCTGATCTGGGCCTCTGTTCTTGGCCACCAATAAAGTGATACATTGAAACTATACATATCACTGAAGTCAGGAATATAGAGAAAATTGATTAAATGTAGAAATGATATATTAAAAAAATATAAAAAAATAAAGGTTGTTGTGTGTTATAAAAGTAAATGGTTTTCTTGTTATCACTTTATAATTTTTGTTCTGGAAGACCTGCCACAAGAGATAAATAGAAAGTGTGAGGTTTAAACTGATATTTCTTAACAAAAATTGTAACATCCTCCAAAGTTTGAGCAGTTAAATGCAATAATAATTTATTTTATTTTTTTTTGGTCTTAATTTGATATAAAAGCGTAAAAATTAATTTTTAGACTTATATTTTTATTTCTCTGTTACTGTGCTGCCAAATGATGATAATGTCTAAAGTGATATTCCCGCATGAATCAAGTTATGGGAAATCACATATTTCATCCTATTAAATAATATAACTAAAGTTAAAGTGAAAATAATTGGAAATAGCATTAATAAACATTTGAATAATCCTAATGAGGAACCACTGTTAAGAAGCACTTTAAATGAATATTAGAATTATATTAATGGAACATTAGAATGAAAAGAAAAATAATAAAAGTATGATGTTATAAATTATCATGTTCTACTATTATAAATATGCTCTGTCTGGCTATACTTGAAATATTAATTCATTATATTTATTCTCGCTATAATAAGAAAAGGAATGTAAGAATATATTAATATTCAAAAATTGGATCCTTCATATTACAATGTGGGTTGAAACCAAACTGGTGTACAACAGAAAACAAATGCAATTTAACAATTCTAATATGACTAGAGTATTGGATGGATTACACATATTAACAGTATTGCATATTACTATTAGTGTTGACTACTTTTGTTGTTGTAACAAATAAAGCATGAATAGGTCGTGAAAAACTTATGAAGATTTATAAATATGTTACAAATAATAACAGTGTGTTCAATAAAAAAGAAATTGGTGCAGTGCCATTCTCTATGGCATTTTTATACCATTTCATTAAGATGTTCTCTATTTATTATTAGTATATTTTTTGTATAATTATTTAGTATTCAAAGGAAAATTCTAATGCACAAAGACTTAATTCTTTTTTACTATAACAATTAATAACAGGATGCATAAGAGTGCCCTAAGATACAAATAAAGAAGAGAAGAAGAATTATTACTTATAACATAGTAGATATTTTAATAAAATTAAAAAAGAAATAAATCAAGCACTTGTATGCGTAGCCTGATAAGTTTTAATAAAACACATAAAATATGTTTTAGAAATATTAAGGTTAAAAGAAGCAAAACACTATCCCTATTATACAGCATTAATTGAAAAAGCAAATAATAGATCTAATTTAAACACAAATATAGGTCACACAAAAAAGGTATGTTTCATAATACTCATTATTGAAAATCAAACATTTTAGACAAGATAGGTACCAAAAATATAAATAATATTATTTGAACTTTAAGCGTTGAATTAAGCATAAATTGAAATAAAAGTAAGTAGTGTGAAATGAAAATATACAAATCTTATAACAATTTCTTCATGGTTAACTTAAAAATTATTGAAGAATAATTTTCATATATCTGCACTTAGGACTGTATACTTTACTCATTTACAATATACAAATTATAAAATATTATGTTCATGATAAATAGAAATATTCTACATTTCATACATTAAAATAGTTAATAGAGGCCCTCATAACGTAAGATTTTGTAATTATATTCTTCAAAAAACGTTTAGTTACTTTAATGTGTTTCAATAAATGCGAGTATCAAGGTGAATATCAGTGCAGTTTCCGTATGTCATTGCCATATCAAATAAAGGCTTGTGCATACGCAAGACAGCCGTAATCTGATCCAACTGACATGATGCAGCTATTTGTAATGAAAATGAAAAAAAAACAGACAACTCAGTAGTTTGCTGCACTATATAAAAACAAATTGATAGATAAAGGGGAGGAGTATACATTCATAGCCATGAGTGTGTGTGTGAGTGGGCACACAGATTGCTATGTCCCTCTCCATATCACCATATATTTTTCCACCACATGTCAGTGACCTTGTGCTCTCTTAGGGTAAGCTAAGGTGGAGGGGGCGGGAAGGAGGGAAGCTGGGAGATAAGGGGAGAAAGAGAAAGAGACAGAGACATGTGGTGCTCTCATGAGAGGGAGTGGGAAGGAGGGTGAGTGAGAAAACCATCAAGGAGAAGAGTGGGAGAATAGAGAAACAGGAGGAGATGAAAAATGAGATAATTTTTAGTCTTTTACCCATACAGTTTAGTGCAAGCACTCCACCATGCATCTCACAGCCCATGCAGCCGTACTACTTGTCCTACTCGCTTTAGGTAATTCATATACCTTATGTGCAGCATCTATAAGTTGAATTGGATCCATTTTATTAACACGATTATTATTCTGGCCTCTATGTTGGCCAGAAAGCATGTTTACATTGAATGCCAAAAGTGTAAATAATTCTCTAATTACAAATGTATACATAAAATATTAGATAAATTATCTCACTAACATCACTAGTCATCACTAGTTTATAATATTAAGTTGTAGTTTATGTAAATTACTATGTGGTTTGTATATATATATTTGTTAATATAAATATAGACATTAATTATTCTTTTACATTTTACCTTATATATAATTCATATTTAAATTACAGCAATATAATAAAATAGGTATTAACAATCAAATTATTTATCAAATAGTAAAGTAATGATATTCAACTTGGATTATGACAGGTTCTTCATATGTGATGTATAGAAAGGTTAACGTTATAATGTTTTCATTTTAATGTTAACTTTTTAATTATTTAAATCCATTGCTCGAATAAACAATTACACAATCTATGTATGTTAAATTGGAGGTCAGAAATATACCACCTTAGCAATTGATTATGTTAACAAGTGAGACAAAAGATAATGTCAAAAATGAAACTTTTTTTTTATTGTGATAACCCAGGATAGAGACGCAGTTCAAAACATCTATCAAAACTTTGTTTTTGTTTATGTAATGAGTTCAGAAAAATTACAGACATAAATTGTATAATATTATCAAGACTGCTTGATAATATTAGAACTGTAGACCACAAAATACACAAATATTTTATTTATTATATCTAATGGGATCCTTTTTGGAGATTGGCATTTTGCATATAGGTTTCTGAGGGATATCCTGATAGATATTCCTCATACAGATTGCTGAACTGGCCCCTGCCATCTCTGATAACAAGCGGAAACAGATAAGGGCTGGATAACTTCCCCTTTGTCGGTATGCGAATTGACCATAAACAAACACATGTCTAGGTCAAAAACTTTTGCAATGTTAAGGAAGAAAACATTTAAAAATGTATTCCATTGTTATCACAAAATTTGAGTCTTCAATATGATCACTTTTTTCTCTTCATTTTGGCTGTAAACAAATACAATCTAATTTATTTTTTCACTGTTTCATATATAGTTCAAAATACAATCTAATTTTTCGGGTCATATTACTATTGTGCACGGAAGATGCACTAGATGTTCCCATAGTTCATTTAGTTTTATTTAATTAAATGTTTTGGTATGTCTTAATCTTATGGAGTTGTCACCTATATTATTAGTAGTATGTAGTTTTGTGGGAACTAATTGTTATGTGTTATACAGTCAAATCAACAATCTTTTTGTTGCAGTCTGTGAAAGTTTGGGCTGCTTCTGTGTTACTGCAAGATAAAATAATTTCATCAATTTCATGGATAAAGTATAAAGGAATCATAATCCAGCATGTATAAAAAATGGGCTTAGTGTGTTTATTGAGTTCAATAACGGGTTTAAGAAAGAAGTCTATCTACACAATTCCTTATGAATTTTATTGCAGGAATAATAAAATAATTGGTATCGGCTTGAGTACTGTTAAATTCGTTCATTCCCCAATTTTTTTCGTCCTGAACATGTTCTATTACAGATAACTGGAGTTATAATCCTGGATAAGGATCTGGCGAATTATTGGGCAAAATCCTTACCGATACTTAATATATCGGAAGTATCGGAAGTTTACGTAATTTTTCATAAACATTTACATATCAGTAACTGTACATTGAATTATTTTGCATTCGATATTCCTTTTTCGATGGTTTTGAGAACGGGTATTCAAGAGGCAGCTATTTTTTGCGGCACCCGTAACACGGCGCCGGGAACTGCAGTCGAAAAAACGTTACAATTGACAGTTTTCCTTTGGAGTGTGATAATCTCTGCTGCGGGTTAGTTAGGAATCTAACATATTTTCTGTTCGCTTTTACAGTTCCGAGCAACAGCGGCGTGTGCCGCAGCGGGAGAACAGTTTACGGTTGCAAGATCTCCCAAAGCCAGTGCATCTGCGGGGAGGGCTGCGCCCACGAGTACCGCTACCCATCCAGAGAGGAATGCCGGCGAGCCCTCAACAAAGGTAAACTTACAAGTACGGCCACAACCTTCTTTCTTATAACATTCCCCCACCATTTTTAAAAATGCTCAAATAAATTTTTTTCGCCATATTATTCGCGGTGTATTTCGCACCGCATATTGTTGCCGATTCTGCCGACGCTGTTTGTGTAAGGACTAGCATTGTTGAGACGCTTGATTCAGGATTACTCCTATATTAAAATGGCCGTCCTTAAAACGATATATTGAACACGCGATTGGCATCCATTAGGCGAGGTTGAAAACTCAATTCGAATAGGCTGGGGCGCATGTCGGATGGGTTCAAAAATATTACTCACGACAAGTTTTATCTAGCCGAGCAAAAAACGTTAAACCCTTTCAGGTAGTTCAAAATATTAATAGGACAAGAAAAAAACTATCTAATTGACAGAATAACCCGAGACGGGGAGGGGAATATTTTTTTTTTCCAAAAAAAGGACAGAAAAACGTGTGTTTTCCATATTCTTAATTGAGACTCCGGGTTCGACATATGGCCGCCACATGTGTTAACCCAACTCCCATCCATCATCTGTCATTTAGGCAGCGGTGGTGAAAACATTTTTCAATATTAGGTTTAAATTTCTTCCAGAGGGAACAAATAATTGGGATTATTAAACTTTTATCGCTGATGAATAAGGCACTTTTATCGCTTTATTGGGACGAGGAGGGCCCCTTTTGGGGTTCATTAACTTGGGGAACCAATTAATGGGAGATCAACCGGTTCAAGGACAGAATTATCCGAATCCATGAATCTTATTCCTCTCGTTATCTATTTATGATTTATAATGCTCAGTGCGCAATAACTGCATGTGGCCGTCGTAAAACCGACTATCTCTGTTGATCGGGCGTTGTATTTTTAATTTTTTTTCCACGATTGAGATAGCCTGCGCCCTAGTTAGGTCGTTCCAATTCTGGACGAATAAAACAATCTTCTACATAAAGTGACCGTAAATTTACGCAGGAAAGGGATCGTATTGAATTCCTAAAACCGCGTTTAACAACAAACCACTACTGAACATTGTATTTGCGATTGCACTAATTGCGAAACTAAAGCTGCGTAACTTACATCCAATTTCATTTACAATTCGAATTTCATTTTAGGCAGGGGGTTGAAATATCATGTAATTCTTGGCGATAAACCACCTCCTCCAGTCTTTTACTTTAACGCCAGTTTCGGCGAAAGCCGATAGCAATAGTGGTGGGATACGAAACCTGCGCGGAGCCTCAAAACAATACCTTGAATCAGATATTTTAAATACTTCACACCGCTTATCTATATATAATAAATATAATATATATATTGCATAAGTGCAACGAATAGATTTCTTTCGAGCATCCATAGTTTGTTTTTAAGGCAAAAATCGAGTCCGTAAAAAGCGGAATTTTGACTTTTTTCTCGGTCAAGAGTTTGATAAAAACTCTGTATTTCAGGGAGAAGGTACGATATGTGCCAAGCGAATCCTTGCGAGAATAAAGGAGCCTGCACGCAAACACTGACCAATCCCTGGTACAGATGCAGATGCGAGGGCACTGGCTTCTACGGATCCAGATGTCAACACGGTAATAGCTGATTTTCCAAAAGTTTAAATTACCCATTTCAAATTACCAAAAAACTGGCAATAAGAATTACTAGTCTTATTGACTAGTTTCAAATAATTACTATTTAAGTTTGGAATAAGATTAAGACGAAAAGAAATTTATTTGTTCAGTCGTATATTGAGAAATTTCATTTTTATTTTGTTATTTTCAAATTTGCAGTCGACAACAAAGTCTTACAAAGTTTTCCCTTTTTTTTTATTTGCACTTTCATTAACAATGCCAAAAACACAGTTTAAGTCAATTCCTTAAATTTCAGACAATTATTTTTATTCGAATGTTATTTTTCATAATATATCACGTTTATTATTACCTTCTTTCTTTTATAATTACACTGAATTAAAAAAAATACTATCGACTAGAAAAAAGTAATTCACATAAATTCAATTGAGACTGAAATCAACATCAGTGTACATAACTAATGCAGACATTTTCATAAATAAATATATGTATATGTATATATTAAAATATAAACTTAGTTTGTAAAAATTGAACACCTCTATAGTTTTTTAAATAAAGCCACTGATAAGTTCCTTAAGGAATACTTACATTGTACTCATATTTTTGGATATTTCATGAAATTAGTATTTGCTACCTCAAGTACGTATTTCAATTATCCATTGTTTAATATGATGTGAAATATTATTTTGCTTCTAGACATAGCGCATTATTGAGTAATGCCTGTTGCCCATTCACAAGGGTTCCAAACTTTTCGGATATTCGCATTAAACAATTCATAGAAATTAAAATTCAACAAATTGTGTATATTCGTGTCACAAACTGCCCTGATCAACAAGTTTACAGAGATTGGTTACCCAGTTCTTGTCAATACCCTGGACTAAGTTTCTTGTAATTTATGGTAACTCCTGTGTATGAACAACAGTCATTATTAGAAATTCATATTCTTAAGCATTAGCCAAAGGCTGTCTAGTAAATTGATAGGAAATGAACAAGGCCTGGCTATTCGATTACCCATGTAAAAAGACCTCAGTGTCCTCTATATAAAAACACTGATAACATTTAGATGTATCGTATGAACTGTTTCAGCTTGCCCCAATATTGGATCTCCATCGGTCAAAGTCTACCCATACGAATGTATAGTCATCTAACAACATATCAAGCGACAACTTAATATTTTTCAACTCTTTTGTATGAACTTTTTATATTGCCAAAGAATGTATTTTTTTATGTAATATTAGAAATTAAGAAAAACTCTTCACCAACATACTCATCGATGACATATGAAACAATGTTGATACAAATAACAATTTCAAGATAACTAGTTATTTCATAAATAACTATTATTTAAATATAATGAATTTAATTATTTCTTGTCCTGTATACAAAATCCTTCTCCCTTGGTACTATTTAAGGAAAGTATAAGAAAAGGGTAAAAAATATAAAGTATGAAATAAAAAAACAATCTAATACAATTCATTTTTTTTAAGTTTGTATCACCAATATGGAATTATTAAGGTAAAGTCTTAGTTTACTTCTTCTTTTCAATATTTGAGAGACAGAGAGATTGAGAGCAGGAACATAATTTTCTTTCTAAAAAATCCTCCATGTTTCAACAGTGCCCACTGTTAAGCCAAAACATGTGTTATTCCATCTTATACACTACACTTATACAATGGTCGATCTCGATCATTGTATAAACATAAATGTATATACATACATACAACATTGTTTGATATGCTTAATCAAAAGAAGACAGTAAAGGCAAAGTTATATCATTTAAAACTTCCATTAAAAAATTCGCATATTTTCTTAAAATATATGGGTACATTTTTCTTTTACAAACCCACAATTTTTGAAAAAAAGTTCCTTCCTTTATGATTTTCCAGCTTAGTAGCTAAAAGTCAACGTGGATTACATGGACCCATGAACAAATGGGTTAAATTTCTTATAACAAACTAGTTCTGCACAATTATCTATTTTGTTTTTGTAATTAAGATAAACAATTCTAATTTCTTCATTGAAATTAATGAATATAACTTTTTTTATATTTTTGTAAACTCCCCGCAAAGATCAATTTAAATCTGGCAAAAAGAGAAAAACAATGTCAATTTTCTCCAAAAAAAGCGGCAAAAGCACATAGTACAATACAGTACAAAAAATTCAGTCACTAACACGTTCTTTTGTTTACTGTTCTACAATTTGACGGCAAAAATTCATATAATTTTTTATATATAATAGTCACATATATATATATAAAAAACCTCGAGTATCTGTCAATGAACAACAATATATTATTCTTATCACAGAAATGTTAATTTTTTTTTTCATAATTTTTGTTCATACTTCAATTAGACTTTTTCTAAATATTTAAATCGACTACATAGAACTTCTTTAATATTATTATTGAACTCAAAAAATTGTTAGACACATTCACCTCACTACTTTTTTTTGTTCGTGTTTTTCCTTTTTGTTTTTGTATAATGTTTACATAATAATCTGAAACCATAAAAAAAATCTACACAAAGTTTTTCTGTTTTACTATTTTTGTTAAGATAAAAAGGAAATATTTGTGATAATTACAAGAGCTCTTGCTTTCTTCATTGCAAAAAAAGAAAAATGCAAACTCCAAAATTCCCAATATTGAATTGGAAATTCGCACTCACTATTGTTAGTTCAAAAAACAAAAATGGAAATGAACGAACTACCTTTATCAGTTATATATATACATACATACATACATACATATATATATATATACACACACATAGTATTAGATATATTTTTGTTTCAAAAAGATATGCATAAGTGTATATTGTCATCCTCCCAAATTTTAGACAATCACAGTGGTTACATATGAGGATATAAACAAGGACAATGTACAGGAAAACTGAAAGACTAATAAAACAAGTTTAAAAAAATCAAAAACAGAAATACTGAATGGAATGAACAAATTACAAAGTATGTTTTTTTAATTATTATATGAAACAATAAAAATAATGTACAAATAATTTTGTCTGTTATCGAGTACACTTGCAGTATCTTACCGAAAAGAAACAAAGGATCTGGGAATAAAACTGAGCAGTAGAACGTCTACTAAAACTGTACAATCACATCTGTCACAAAATCAGAGAATGGAGAACGCATTAAAATAATATGAATTTTTTAAACAGAAGTGAACAGATGAATTAATTTATAAAATAAACAAATAATTTTTAAAAAATTAGCAATTAACAAATATATTCATCTCAATATATATATATATATATATATATATATATATATATATATATAATTTTGCCAATTGTTTGTTACATTAAAAATTTGGCAAAAGTGGTGTACTACGAATTCGGTTTTTGTTAGTATACTGAACTTAAAATAATCTGACTTTTGGGAAAAAGAATGCATTTACGGGTACTTTGGCATTGTGGGCACTGGTTTAAAATTTTTCTCACATTTTTGAATCTTTTAAAACCTCAGATGCAAGTTTATCTCATGCATAATCTTCCCCAAATATACATATTTTACAATTCTTCAAGTAGTCTTAATTTTGGTGTTTTCCGTCCAATCGATATTGTATATTCGTAACGCGTTAAACAGGACTAGTTTTATTATTTTTTTAATATCTACACGAAGCCTTCGTGTCTACCAATGATTTTGGTCGAACTAAATGGTATAGTTTGAGCCAAAATAGTTTTCGTAAAAATCCATTTCATTCATCTCAATTATTATATGCACGCATAACACTAATGAAGCACACAACATACTACCTGATTAACACGATCATTCAGTATTACCATGACAATATTCTTTGCAAATAAATTGGGCAGTGTTTCTTGCCCAACAACACTGCAACCATGAAGCAACTTGTCATGTTAAAATTAACTTTTGATACTGTAGGACAACAAAACTGATTTCAAAGTTTGCGACTTTGAATTGATAAAATAAATAGATACCCCTTAAGGAGGAAAAATTGGGTTCTGAATTAAAATGTTTTCCTAATTTAGGTATTAGAATTTACTAGACCATCAATTGAATATTTCAAAAGCAAAGTAAACTGAGTAAAATTGAAATGTGATTAAAAAACAGTCTTCACATTGAATTATAACAAAATTAAATTACATGGGTTTTTTTTCATCTCTCCAGCATATTATAGTGCATTTATATTGGACTTATTAAATATTAGAAGTAGACAACATTTCAATTTCAAAAAGCCCAAATTTAAAGTTTGATAGATTGTCTCTCTGTTTTATATGTTAGGGCTTGAGTTCCGATGTCATTTCAAGATGGCCAACACTGGCTTTCACAATAAATCCAATAACCGAAAATTCTAGGGAGATATATAATTTATTCTAAAGTTAAGGCATAAATTAATAATATAAAATATGTCATTACTTGATAATAGGCATAGATGAAAATAGTTTTCTCAAAACAAAATTAAGTTAAAAGTCATCTGCAGTTGTGTTATTAAAATTGTTCCTGGTTCTTGAGCATTGTCTCAACGTACTGTTCTCCAGAAAATGTAACCGTTCAAACAGACACAATTCACACCGACATTCCCAAAGATGTATGATTACCGTGGTTGGTGAAAATGATTGATATCTTATTTTCTTTCTTGTCTGAAGGACAATGACCTTCAAGGGAATAACCGAGAAATTTTAAATTTCATATGTTATAGCAATTATATATATATATAATTTTTTGTTTAAAGGTAAGGGTATCGACTATTTTTTAAGTTAATTTACTTAACTATATATGTATATATATAATAACTAGCGATTGTTTAAAAATTGATTTTTTTTTTGGGTTTTTCGAATCAACACGCGTTATTTTTCAGATTGAATACATATTTTTTCTTTAATGACAACAGTGTATTATTTTTATGTGGTGTGGCAGAAGGGGAGAGAGTAATTTAAGGAGGTAATAAGATTTATATTATCACCAACTACAACGAACTCTGCATGCAGACAGTGCCCAACTTCTGGTATTTTTTTTCGCATTTTCAATATTTTGTCGTTTTTTTGTTTTTCTCTTTAAAACTTTCTATTACTTTTTACCATTATTATCGTTATTATTTATTATATATCCATTACTGATATTCAAATTATTCTCAATACACATTCACCACAAAGACGATCGATATAATTCAAACAAGCGATGATCATTGACGACGACGACGACAACTTATTTTTTCATTCCTTCCAATTTTTTTTTTTTCAACTTTTCAGATATTTTGTAGGGCACTTGCGGTTTCCAATTTCGCCCTAAAAAATGATTAACTAATTATCGTACAAGCGAGAAGGCCGTAATTTTTCTTTTATCTAAGTCAATTAAAATGCCTTTTTACGTTTTTGGTTTTAGAAAAAATGTTAAGTCTACGAAGGGGAAAAAACCTAAAAAACTCAAGTTCATTTCTACAAGTCGCAATTTAGCTTTGTTCAGCGCGACCCCAAGCTTTCTTTACCCACAAAAAAAAAAAAAGAAGAAAATTATTCAAAGCAAGACATAAAGCTACCGCGGTCTCGGGCGAGTGTAGTCCCGGTGTCATGTATGGTGGTGTAACTATGAAGGAAGGAGAGACGCAATGACTAGAAAAAAAAAAGTAAAACGGTCGGACGATCCTGACAAAAGGTAGTGTGGCGGTTCGGAAGCAAAAAAGAAAGGGGAGAAATAAAGGATAATGAAGAATGTCAGATCAAAGATTGTGGGGGGGTGGGTGGGCGAGAGACTAGCTGGGGCTGTAGGGCTAGTCGAGGAGCTGTCCCGGGGCCCTCGGCCGCCTCATGTCCTGGCTGAAGCCCGTTGTACTCGAGTCGGGGCCCTTCGGCTGTCGGACGACTATCAGCCGCGGCCCGCCATCCTCCATCGAAATTGTCCTCAGCCGACTGATCAAACGTTCCGGTCGCTGCTGTTGTTCACTGCCACACAATAAATCAATGTTATCTATAGTTCAGAGAGAGAAATACACAAAATTATCTATAGTTGTTAATGCTTTAACAATTAAATATTTTTTTAAATACGCGTCAAGAGCGATGAGATATTTGTGAGCGACAGAAAACATTTATGTCAGTTACCCAAGGATATTGGGCTGACCTCTGAATAACCAGACCTGATATAATATATAAATAAGAAACGACAATTTAAGACACGCTTAATAATTATTTCTGGATTTAATTCAGATCGGAGGATTTATGCGACTTGTAAATTAGTTAAAACAATTTAATGATTAATGAGTTTCATAAAATAAAAAGTAATAATTTTTCATTTGAACAGATAGAAGGAATGCACCTCCAAAAGTAGTCATCTTAAAAATAACAACTCTCCAATTGATTATTTACATTATTTAAAATATAAATAATATAATTACCGGCACTTTGAATAATAACACCAACTTAAATTAACATAAAGTTTTTGCACCATGTAGTTTATGATTCCTCATCTATCTACTTTAATAAATCCAAAATACTAACTTTCACTGACTAAATATTCCTATCTGAAAACTTAGTTTACACAATACTGACTAACATTAATTGACATATTTATATTATTGTTACATTAATTTACTTTAATGTACATTCCCTGCAATATTTACTTGTAAGCCAGTAGTCTAAACTAATAAACAAAACTAATCCCAACCATATTTGTTTGTCTTTGGAAATGGAATAAATTAACAAGAATGGTAAGACCCCTATAGTCAGCTGTCATTTTCTAATTTTCATTTGTATTTTATTTTTACCATATTTATTTCTGGCACAATTGTACTAATTGCTGATATGCGCAGGTCTTTGATTGCTTAGCCCTATTTACAACTAGGCAGATTCAAACCACCAATGATTCAAGTCACTTGCTCAATGCCTGAGCCACAGAGGCTACTGATTTCTAATTCTAATTTCATAATTATTAAAAATAATTTGTTTACGTACGTGATTTTTGAAACGTTACAAGCGAACGATTTTCCGTTTCTCTGGTTGGTGACAACAACAAATTCAACTGAATCACCGGCTTGGAGTGTCACTCCATCTTTCACTTCTGACATGTGGAAAAACAGTTTTTTGCCTTCTTCGGGCTCATACGATAAAAACCCAAATTGTCCTATAGTGATAAATGTCATTATTAGAAAAGAAAGTGTAGTATTTGTCTTCCTTTTATAAAATGACTGTTTCTATAAAAACTTAAATTAATAACAAGTTAAAGTAATTGCTGTTATTTATATCTACTTTATAAATGACTTGAAAGAAGACTTCAAAGATGAATGTGAGACAAGATTTTCTGTTTCAGAGAAAATTTATCATAAAGCAGTCATGCTACTTTCTTAGACTAAAGTTGCATATATACAAATCTTCATAATTTAATTATTTCAAAATTGAGGACATGTTTTCAGTTCTGTAAAACATTCTCTTTGATTGGAAATTTAATTTTTAAATTTCTCCTTATCCACACCTTTAATTAAATCTACAGTTGCTTTTTTCTTCTTTCTAACAGCAGAAATGTTGACTGCTCGTCCTTCTGAGTCAATCTGAAATTGTACTGGATCACCAACCTGGAGCAGTTCCCTCTTGTTCGATAACCCAGTTATACCAAATTCGTATTCAGCACCCTCTTCCCCTTCTAAAAACATAAATTATAATTAAAAACATTCTTCTAACTTTGCTAACAATTATATAGTGAATCTACCAACTTCTCACTTCTTACTCTTACTTTTGTTTTCACTAACATTCACGCTTTGATAAAACTCATAAATGGGGCAGAAAGCTACAATTGATGCTTAAAAATGTACCAATGGCCCCAAAACAAGAATCAGAAGGGTGCAACAGATAATAGGGAGTCAGATGGCAAAAACATATTTTTCTTGAAACTAGGATGAATAAAAACAAAACACCTTTAACTTGTTATAAAACCTAGATGATTATTTACTAATAGTAAATAATGAATTTCTTTACGAAATGAAAATTAGGATAGGAACAAGATCATAACAGGACTGTGAGAAAGCCTCTTTTTACGGACTCTAACTGTCTCTTTACTGTTTCTTCTGTTCTATTGGGTCTTTTTATAGACTCATTATTGCAGTATGAAAATTTAGTAGTTCAGAGGGGCAAAATAAATGACCCCATGGGAAATCAAATTCCCCAATAAAAATATTTTGATGTAAGTTTTGAAAATGCTTTGTCTGAGGTTCAATAATTAATATTCGCGCTACAACGTGGTGTTAACATAATAAAAACTCGTGTTTTGTAATTTACCTGCATGAGTGTTGGTTTTGATGAGCCCCGAATAGACCTGCTGTTCGGGATTGACACTTCTCAGGGGCCTTATGACCTTGCCGGCGAGAACCTCTTCGCTTACAGTCACATCTGGATTGATTGTACCCTTGGGCAGTGTTGACACATTTTCTGCTGACTGACAGCTGCCAGAAGTGCTCCTCGGGTTGATTGCGACAGTGTATTCAACTTCCATGCCGAGTTCGAGAGTTGAAGAATCGCCATCATAATTACTAACCCAAAAGTCAATTAGATAAAATGTTGTGTGAAACTTTTGCAAAAAACTAGGTTTGTGCTGTGTTGAGGAGATCCAGTCACACAGGTCACAATGTTTGGAGGATTGTTCTGTGTTCCTTATCATATTATTCTTTGAAGAGGGGGTATTTGTTGAATCGGTCTGTGAGGTATTTCAGGGCTGCTAATATGTGTTGATGTGGGTGGTTGGATTGTTGTGGCCTTTTTAGAAGTATTTTATTATTGAATATTGTTAGTATTTATTATTATTAAATCCAAGAGTTGTGTTTCATTTGTCTGACCTCCACCTTAGCAAGGTAGAATATCATTTGTGATAACAAAAATGTAACACATTTTAAAATAAATAAAAATAAAAATGAAACAAGAACTTATTTTATTACTGAACAAAACACAAAACAATTTACATGGAAATGAGGTAATTATACTAATTTATTTCAAAAGATTTATGCTGCCTTGGTTCAATTTTTTCAGTCCACTGTGAAATTTAATTAAAATAATTTTTCAGTGTTATTTTTTCAATCATTAATATGTCAAAATTTAGTTAAGTGCATCCCCACACCACCCTCTGGGGGGTGCTAGCATCGGGGTGCATGTGCACCCAACGAACTTTAGTTACAAACGATAATTTTAGCTTATAAACTCGGCCAAGACCACAAAACAGGTATTCTAAAAGAAATTTCTTATTGAACATTATTTTTATCTAAGATATTGACTTACAAACATGGCATTACAAGGCTATAGTTATTTAAGTGATTATAATGTAAAACAATACCTGAAATGGAAGAAAACTTCGTTGTCGTGTGTTACAGTTTCAATGAATCCGTATCCGTCTTTAAGTGCTGCAATATATCCCTGACATATAGGGCCAGTGATGTTCTTGTTGTTATTGATACTGGCACCACCTCCCCCGGACTTATCAACAGTTATATCGACTGCTACCAATTCTTTGTTTCGCTTCACTTGACAAATGTTGAACTCAACCTGTCAAATTTTACCAGAAACTTGTTAATCTTTCATGCAGATAGTGGAGAATGAGATTACTGGTCTACATTCTAAGTTTTTCAAAAACTTTTGACAACTTGTATCAAAATTGACACATGGCGACATCACTAGTCTCCTTTCATTTTTACAGTCCAAAGTTGGAGTTATTTTGCTTCACTAATTTATCAAATTACAATAAATTTATATAATTTTGTATCTCAAATTACAGGGCTATAGTATAGTATTAATGTAAATATATTAATATCCTATAACATTGTAATTATAAAAAAAAAACACTAATAGGGTACTGATCAAGATATTTTGATCAGTAACAAAATGTGAAATAATGATAGGTACATGTCATAAATAAATCAAAATGCTACATAACGTGTAAACAATAAGGTGTCTTCTGAATGATAGTGACAACACGGAAAAAAATACAAATCAGGTTGTTTAGAATTCAAGGTCCAATAAAAAGAAAGAGTAGTTTAATTATCAACATCAAATGATTCAGATCTGAACATTCCCCCTCTGCCAAAAATATTAGTCAGCTTTAAAATGGCTTAAATGTAAACAGATTGCATGTTTTATCTAATAATAAATATTCTGATACAGAACAGATAACTATGTCATAATACAATTTTATAAAAATTCAATTAAAAATGCCTACCTTGTCACCCAGTCTAGGTAAATTCTTGAGATCACAGTCTTTGGTGAAGTAAATAATTGTCTTCTTATTACCATTATTAGTATAACTAATTAAGCCAGGCTCAGGAGCCTTATCCCCATTGCTCATCTGTAACATTTAATATGCAAAGCTCAATTCAAAATTCATATTACTGAAAATATTTGCAACAATATCAAACTCACATCTCTATAAACAAAATTAAATAAGTGTCCACGTACATACATGTCTTGATTATTTGAATGAAAGTTGTGGATGAAATAACTTTTTTTCTAAACCTACAATATTACTTGGGCTGCCACAAATAATGAAGTACTGATGATTCTAATGCATACACACTCAAGTTAATTTAAGATAGTCATTTGTCATCAGCTGTTCAGAAATATGAAAATGTATTCACTACGCCTGAGTGTCTTGCGTCAATACAAATATTAGGAAAAATATAAACTACTCTTATAAAAAAAGATTACAACCATATTTTTTTGAGAAACTTGTAAGAAAATGTTAAATTATTTATATTAATTGTTTAATAAAAATGATTTTCATATACAACAAAATAATATACAATTGAATGTAACTATTTATAAATGATGTTTACCTTTTTACACATATTTATGGTCCAAATATATTTTTTTTAGTCTATATTTTTATAGTGCAATTTTGCTTTTGCTGATGTGCGCTTTGGGCCAAATATTTTTTTAGCACAATTTTTTGTTAAATCTAAATGAGTCTCACCCAGTTTTCACAGTACATGACAAAACTAAGTACTTACTGAAAATGAAAAATTTTCTGACATACCATGTTTGTCCTCAAAATACTTTTTATAGATTACCTCACTAAGAAGTGTCACTTTGCTTTACTTCATGTAGCGGGATTTATGTACATTCAGATGATGGATGTATAGCTTTTTAAGCAATTCAAACTCATATATCTATACTATTCATGAGAAAATGTATATTCAGCAATGTTATGACAGAATAATAAATATAAACTTTTAAAAAAAATTACCTGTTGTGCGTTTTTTGATGGGCTTCGATTCTGCCATGCCAAAGACGCTTCTTTAGTTACTGTCCCAGCGATGCTACGTGCTATAATAGTTTCAAATTGTACTGTTCCTGGAGGTAATAGCTTTATTCTGATAGCACTCTGTCGTTGATTAGCAAATGAGGATGAAGGATCCTAAAAATGAATTTATTGTACAATTAATCATATTATAGTCTAATGTATGCCTTACTTCCTTTATGATATCTACATTATAAATAATAATAATAATAATTATTATTATTATTATTCCACGGTAATGTAATGACAAAGCTTTTAAAGTTACACGCAAATGTCCCAATGTTAATGATATATATATATATATATATATATATATATATATATATATATATATATATATATATATATATATATATACTTAATATAATAACTACAATATCATTATTTATTACTATTACATACCAAGGAAACATTCTAAAATGTTTTGTATTCTAGACTACTGTAATAATTTTTATATTAACTACTTAATTATCATCAAATTTTAACACTTAAAATACATATTATAGGATTATAACATTTAAAAATTCTGGAGGGTCTGAAATATTTTTCTCAGCCTTGAGCATTCCACTACACACCTTCTGCTATTGTGACACCACATAATAAATAATAGAACACATAGGCGTGTACAGAGAGTAGTGTTGAGAATAAATTACAACATACCTGTATAACAGTAAATTCCACTTCATCACCAATGGATATATCGTTTTCAACATCCAGAACTTCACTGTAGTGGAAAAAAAGTCTTAGGTCCCTGTCGGCACATCTGATGAACCCAAAGCCATCCTTTAGTGTTGCAATTGCACCCTGTTCACGCCGTTCACCCGAAACGACAAATGACTCAGGCAAAAGTGAAATGGAAGTGGCTCTCTGCAACTGATCCCTACGGTCTGTAGCTATGTGGAACTGTACCCAATCACCGTGCCTAAAGAAAATAGCAAATAATAATAGGACATTCTATAGGATGTTGGACATTTTTTTAAGAATTTCATTTACTAATTCAGAAGTTCTGAGGAATTATTTTCCATGAACAACTGTTGTTTGTTAAGTGATCTAAATCTACTGCAGCTGATCAAGAGATTGTGACAAAATAGAATTTCTAGAGCAGGCTCAAATGTTACTTTGCACTGCTGAAGATAGTGAAATTAAGTGGAGCTCAATTGCCACCACATTCAAAAGAATAAATAAATTAATTAACATTTGAGTGACGTTGCTATGACTCTAACAATGGAAATCAATCCACTGACATCCTAATAATTAGTATCTCACACATTAACTAAATTTCTGACAAATAATCTTGGTCATCCGTGAAATTAAATATCAATATACACGTGCAATAGATGTGTAAGAGGTTTTCTGGAAATGTTTCTAAAACTGAATGATTGTTCAACTGACTTGAGTGTGAAGTCTCCCTTCTGGTCCTTGTCCCCAAACGGTACTTCAACTTCACTGTGGTCTGGGGCCCTATATCTGATCCTGCCCGGTAGAGGGTCAGTCTGGTGCCTACTGCCTCGTTCCAGAGGCTTCAGTACCTGACCCTTCACTATCGTGTCACAGATGTCTTCAAACACCACGGACCCAGCAGGCAACTTGGTTATGTTGCAGGCTACCTCCTTACCCTAGTCATACAAGTCAGTCTATAGTATAAACATCTCTTTTAAATAAACAGATTTTATGAATATGAATCACTATTCCGTATGACTATGTGGACTATCTCTTATGTCATGAAGAAATGTGAGGCCAAAATCCATTATACAAATTGAAGCTTCTCTTGATATTTTTGTAGTAAAATAAGAATGAATGCAACTTAAGGAAAGATCCGTTATTAGGCATTTTTGTGCTATCAGATATGGTATGACTTGTAAATGTATGTTTCTACAGAAAATACATAAAAAAAATGAGTCCAAATAATTTGTCCTAATATTCAGATCTCTAAAACAGAGGCTTAAGTTTATAATGTTTAGGAAGAATATTTTCTACAATCAACAAGAAAGCATTAAATCTTACCAAACACAAATACAATTAAACTTCTAATAAATACTGTTATGTTCATTAAAGAAAAATGAAGCTTCAGAAGTACGAAAGAAAATGTCTCCTAACAGTATAATTTATTCTCAGATGTATCCCAGATGATGTATGCATATGTTAAATAAACATTATAAAATGGTACTTATCAGAATTACTGTTGGACTGTAGTAAAAACTAGATATACTGACAAAACAAATAAAAGAAAATAATTTTAATCATAATTGAATTCACTCAACAAATTATATTTTATTACTGTCGAGTATACTTATTATTAGCAAGTATAATTAAATATTAATTAATAAAAAAAGACATCCTGACTTATCTTGTGATATCAGCATATATTCAGACCATTTTATTTGCAGGATACATTTTAAACTGAAAATAATGGAAACTAAGCTTGAAACAAGAAAACACAATAACTAAAGCTTCAAAAACCAAGCCCAGGCCAAGGCTTGTACATTTCATACACGTGCATATTATAAGTAATGCTAATTTGTAAAGAAATTCTTTGACAGAAGTAAGCAGTAAAACATTTTATTTTAAGCAGTACTTCCAATAATAATATTTAATATATAATAGTTTTTCATTTACTCTTTTCATGGAAACCCAGAATATTTTTTATAACAAATAAAAAAAAGCATATCATGCAATTACATTTCTTGTCTGTATGATAAATTCAACATCATCTCCCAATTGTAATTCTTCTTTTGTTTTGGCTTCCGAAAAGTGAAAGAAGATCTCTTTAACAACATCAGCCCTTTCAATGAAGCCAAAACTTTCTTTCATTGAACAAACTACACCTTGGTACTTGACAGGATGGGCAGGATTCTCCAGCCGGACATGCGTTGCCCCCAGATTACCTCTGAAACCAACAGGAAAATATTAATTATTTTCATAACAGCAAAAAATAATATATGATGTACAGAGCCAAATGTGAATTGCTTATTTTTTCATGTAATAAATCCTGGGCTAGACTTCTTTTCACTTTTCAAGTCAGTTTTCAATACTGTGATCAGGTACTATTACTGTGAGCTACATAAGTAATTCTGGTTCAGATGGAACATCCTGTCAGCACTATGACTACACTAAAATTGTGGTGGTATCTGGTGATTTAAATATGTTCTTTCAAATTTAATTATAAGAACAGTAGTAATAGAGGATGTACATTCAAATACTGATTAGGCCATACATAACGGGGAGTGCAACAATCTGAGATGACCACAGCCCTCAAAAACAATATAGTAATGGCGCTAACATGTTGCTCAATCAGTAACTGACAAATAAAACTCTCACTACTTAGTCCAAGATTAAACAGATAATATTCTGAACTGTAGTATACCCCCCTATGAATATCACTAACTGATAACTGGTACATTCAACAAAATAGGAGTGTTGACATTATCTTCAGGCAAAGCATTAATGTACAATAGAAGTAAAAGATAGGTTACCTTGGGTTTGTGGCAATCTGGAAGCTGACCTTGTCACCTGTGCGGAGGGTGACATTGCCTTCAACATCATCCTTGTTATACGGCAAGAAGAAACACTCGCCCCTGTTCTCATAACTGATACGGCCCTGGGTGTCACCGCCAGAACCTTCGCTCTTCAGCTCTGTCGTTACCGTACCAGTCACACGCTCTTCGCTTAATACCTGAAAAAGAAATAATGAACACTTTTTAATTACAATAAACCTTTGATATTATCCATAATGTGCAACACTCAATCACTATTGATAAAGAATAATTCAAGTCCTTTCACAATTTCATAACTGCTGCATCTACTGACTATTGCTGTTTAGTGTGCACGGAAAAATGATGAAACACAGAAAATATATATATATATATATATATATATATATATATATATATATTAAATTTTTTAATAAACCACATACAATTATTTTATATTATTTATATTAGTGCATTAATCATAGAATGAATTAAGGTTCAAAACCAGGCTTATTTTTATAAATTACACTAATTTTACAATCATATATAAATCATTAGCTAATGTTTTTATACTTTCAGCTAAATATTTGCTATAATTACATATGCATATGTAATCTACAGAAGTTACAAAGATTGTTAGTTCATTGCCAGCATCAACATTAACATATGCATGAACTATTCAACAAAACATTGAAACTCAGAAATTTAATTCACGACACTCATTGAGTATAAAAATGTAATAATAATTTTATAATATAAGTGATTAACAGCATTAACATTTCTTAGTTAATGTATGTGCCATTTAAGATACCTGTTCATTTCATGATCTTACTTATTGAATTCAACATTAGACAGAAGGTTATAAACCAACCAAAATGCAATATTTAATCCAACTACTTCACTGTTTTACACAAATGATTCAATTAGATTTAAACAAGCATTTTCATTAAAAATAAAAATTTGCTAACCTTGAAACACAGATAAATATAGTAACTGAAAATATTTGAAGGTGTGTTTGAGATAATAGTTATATCACCTTTCCTTTGTTTGTATAAAGGGAGTATTGTTAGAATTGTTATCAAATATATTCATTATTGCAACAGAATATTCAGATGGACATCATGGAACACTTCTTCCTTAGAAGAGCATACAATACTAATTACCCCTAGATTAAGGGATAACAAACTGTGTTAACTTGGCATAGTTGAAACAACATTTTACCATGAACACTTCCATCAAATGGTCCATGATAAAGTGCAGGATGCTATAAATTATATGTGATTCAGGGCCAGAATTAGTTATTAAACTAATTACAAGGAAGTGTGCCCATACAAGGAAGTCAATGCCACATGTTCCTCAATTTATACCCCATTGAAAAGGAAAGAATGCTCTGTATTTTTAAACAATGTATGTTATTTTAATAAATTGTATTTGAGGTATAATAAAGCAGGGACCGATCAAAATGGAAAACAATCATATCAACCGCTCCAGGTAGGTTATAGTCAGTAAATACAGCAGGTTAAAATGATAGCTACTAATCATTGAAGCATTTAATTATTAAAACAAATTGTGCAGTGGAAAAAATTACTATTCTGATTGTTTAAACAGTCTTTCACAAAAAGGGTTTTTATGTAATTTTCATTAGACAGGTAAAAAAGCTCAGAAAAGTAACGTAATACACGCCGCAAATAAAATATCATACCAACCGTAGCCATTTAATAAAAGTCCTTAAATTGACATATATACACAAAATACAACATTCGATAATGCGTTATGAACAGACGAAACAACTAAGTAATGATACGTAGTTGGTCTAATCATAATCTTTTACAACCGCAATAATCAGCTGTTCAAACATTAATGAGCAGTTCTCGTCATATACAAATCGTGTTCCCGGAAAACTACGTAAATACAAATTTATTTTAAACAAAAATGTGCCCATCAAAGTCGATTTAATAAACGAGCGGACTAAATCGCGATAGAAAACATCGCCAAACGCACGAGTTATAAAACACGCGAGGCTGAATAACAGAACAAATAAAAGATTGGAGATAAAAGCAAATAGGTCTTTTGGACGAGAATTTGATAACAGCAGTAAACATTTATTAAGGTATTATCTATTTTAGTTAAGTATTTTAGTCGAGTATTAATTCGAATGGGCTAGAGGTAGAATAGAGAGCGACGTTGAGGTTAGATGTCGGCGGCCCGGAGGTTATAAGAATTGTTAACGTAAATGGTAGTAGCTGAAACGTAACATTTTAAGCCTAATTTGTTGTAATTTCTGGATAATTATTCTCAAATTCTGGAATTGCTAATTTAATAATGATTTCTAATAATTAATAAATTGCTATGCACATTATTGTGCTTATGCTTAGTTGCATAAGTATTTTTAAGTCATTAAATAACTATCCTCTCTGTTCTCTTGTTAAACTAGTTTCAAATAAACCCTTCAATATATCCCAAACCTAAATGAAACCTTATATAATAGAATAATTATGAATATATGGTATTTTTAATTCCAACTGATATTAGCAATCATACATAATGACCAAATAAGGTTGATTTAGAGATCTGCAATAACCATTTAATAATTCAAATTAGTTAAATATTATTAATTTAAAGGAGAACAATGTTTTGCACTACAAGCAAAAAAATATAAATGTTTTCTACCGAAAACAGTCATTCTTTTGTATTTCCACTTATTAAAAAAAGTGCAAAAGGTTCATTTAAAATCCCCACATTGGATGTGTGGATTGTTTCTAGAATACAAGAGGGGGTTGACACAAAAAGCTCCATTCAAAATGAGCCAGTTCATATCCAGAATTCAACACCAAAATATGCTCTATACCCCCCTCTTTGTGCAGGTTTAATACAAATATGAATATAAAAAGTGTTGTAAAAGTTAAACTTAAAAAATATTTCTATTTTTTTAATAGCTATGCTTGTTTGATATTATTTGGAAGGGGGAATGGTACAAATTATACATAAGTTCTGTACATGAGTATTGATACTGCAATATAAATATAAGTTTAATATATTTCTACATGAATTTTTCATTAGCAGCTTTGATTATATAAGTCAGTATAGGTAAATGTCAGGGATTATATCAATATGAAATACAGGACATAACAAAAACATTCAGGAAACATAATACTGTAGTTATAAGGCAAAAGCTAAGGCTTGTAATTGGGGTTTCTGTATTATAATCTATGATTGTCTTTCTCTATAAACAGCATAACAGGAAATGTAATATATTGTCACCTCATTCATTTTCATATATATTAAAATAAATTGAACTAAAAAATTACTTACAACTTCCGGTGCAATCTTCGAAACTGTACTGGCTATGGGTTTACCCGTACGGCGATCATAGGTCATTTCAAATTCTACAGGATCACCAATTTTCAGATGTTCAATATTACCACTGAACTGACTGAAGTGGAAAAAAAGTCTTGCCTGTCTCTCACAGCATTGTATAAAGCCATATGAATGCTAGAAAATAATGATTACAAACAGAATTAGGCTTCAAAAACACTATTTCAATTTAGTCTTATCGGATTAAATATAGAAGCTTGAGCACTACATATGTATCACTCTTCCAAATACTCTAATAATCATTCATTCACTCAATATCAACATTATTCCTTAAGCTCACTGAAGATAAACATTCCAAGATGATATGAAAAAATAATTTTTTTTCACTATTTTCATTAAATATACACAGTTATAAACTGTTATTTTTAAAATGAAATGTTTTCTTTTGAGCTGTGACTTTGTTTATGTCATCCATTAGGAAATGTAAAAACAACTTACCAAAAGTTTCTCAATAATGCCAGTCTCACGAGTTCCCTGATTGCTGAGAGAAGAATCATTGTATGTTGAGTTGTTAGAATTGTTGCTTACGTTGAATGAATTGTTGCAAGATGATTGCATCGAGTCGCCATTGAAAAGTTCACTGCATTCGTTGCCTGTGAATGTACCGATCGGAAACCTGGAATTGACCGGTGAATTTCTGTAAACGTTTTTACAGAATTATAATTAAAACAAACTGTAATGATTAAACAAAATTAAAGAGAAATTTAACAACAAACAAATGTTAATATACAAAAATAGGATTCATTTATTTTTGCTCATTTATTATTCTGGGACAAATAAGTTTTTCTATGCTGATAGGTATACTGTAGTATACAGCATTACATTAAAAAATATAAACAAAATTATTATTTAAATAGCATGGTAAATTACAAAGTAGATTTGTGTTATACATAATTCTAGTTCATATTGTATATTATACTTGTTAATATAAATCAACACAATACAATTTATTCACAACCCCAAAGATTACTTAATTCATTCATGCGCAGTATCACTAATAAAATCTCAAATAAAATTTAAGAAGTCAAATAACAAGTTATATTATGATTTTATGCTGATGAAATCACCATTAAATTACAAGAAGTAAAGGACTTATAACACCAGTAAAAACAAAAAGGTATGTCTTTTAATATTTAAACAGGATCTAAAAATGAGTATCATGTTACAGGTAACCTATATAAATTAGTAGTATGTGTATTATGCATTTTCTTTCCCATATTTCTTATGTGCAGGTACATGATTTTAGTCATTATGCACAAGTTCTATGTATTTAATAGGAAAAAGAGCAATTGTGTCAAAAGTTTTAAAAACATTACAAATATTAGCATATCACTCAGGTACCCTTCCTGCACTCATCAATTTATTTTAACCTTAAAGTTAGTGTTCACTAGCTTTTCATTTTAGTCATCATAGCTTTCTTACTTTCCTAATCTAATTGTCAAAATGCTCTGTTCCCTACAAGTCGTAAACGAAAGAAAAACAAATGTTAAGGTTACAATAAAGGGACAGTTAAAAAGGTTATAAATTTAACTTTTGTGTATGACCAAAATAAAAAAGTACTTCAATTTATCATTCATTAAAAAAGACATGAGTAACATTTACCTGGATAACGAGCTTGAGTTATTGGTGTACATATTGTAGTTTGAAAAATTTGACTGTGAACTGAACAAATTGTTGGCCATATCTTTCATGACATCCGTCTGATAGTGGTTAGCCGAGTTGAAGCTGGCTGAACCATTGGCTCCTCGGAAGTTACCAGAGGATACGTTGTTCTGTATGCTCATTGGCTTGAAGTCGATTATTGAAGTGTCATTGAGTGGCGGCTGGAAAGATTTCCACTGAGGATTGCTGGACATTGTCTTCAAGGGGACTTCTTCTCACTTCTTTTGTCGTATTTTCCTTTATTTTCTCTTTTTAATCTCGATGAAAACACTTATAAGAAGGGGCAATAAGGAGATTTGTAAATTTTTAAGTTATTTTTTTAAATATTTTTCTTTTTGTCAATATACTTTCTTCTTCTTCTTCTTATAATGTAACAGATTTATCACAGAACAGTTCTTTGTATATGAAGCCACGAATCCCTTCGACGACAACGACGAAGACGAGTTCTTGACCCTTGAATGATTAGGTCAAGAACCCACAACGAAAAAATATATATTACTAATTGGTTTATCGTATTTTAAACTAAAAGAAAAATAAATGGAAAAAGAGTGAAAAACAAAAAGATACTTAATTCGCGTTTGTTACTCTCGACACTTTTCGCTTATCTCGGTAGTATTTATTAACAATAGTATTTAAGTTGCAAGGAAAAAATTCGAGACTACGCGGTAGAAAATCGTTTAGTTGTGCACACAACAAAATAATTATCAACTAAATATCGGTAATAAAAATCCTCAGATGTCTTCAATGCTTGCTGGGTATGGTTGTGTTTGGGCTTACAATACTTGATCGTTGCTTCAATTTACAAGGTCTAACCTAATAGTTACACAAGCTGAAACAAAAAGAAAAACGCGCACTAAGTAACTATAAACTATGACAGAGTAATAAAATTTGAAGGAGCTTAAAGTTGGCCAGTCAGAATGAAATTTTCATTAATGTTCCCATGTGACAAATGTGACTGGACTGCACAGGACCCAGCAGGTATATAACCTTTGTTCACTGCAGTGGTTATGTTTTGACCTACACTCAGCTATTATCAATCTTTAAGGCTACATTCGGGGTAAAGCAAAAATTCGCTGCACCTTGAGTACAATAACAAGATTAAGGATATATAGCTTTGTTTTGAATTAATATGACATTGGTAAAATCGCATATTGAATTTAAATGTGAAATTCATTTGCAGGAGCGAAACATTTTAATTAAGGAGCAAACTGCGACAACGATTTTCAGTTGGGTATAACCGAAACGCCGATATCTTTCGTTAAGTCGTGAAAAAATGAGATATTCGGAAACAATTAAGGGAGACTTTCAACAAGGGCAAGTGCACAAAAGTTACTGGGAAAAAATCAAATGGTACAGATCTACTAATGCTAATAGCGGC
Organism: Lethocerus indicus; assembly: GCA_019843655.1. Taxonomy (NCBI): domain Eukaryota; kingdom Metazoa; phylum Arthropoda; class Insecta; order Hemiptera; family Belostomatidae; genus Lethocerus; species Lethocerus indicus. Next base: position 22,819,619 of record JACDQD010000007.1, read on the forward strand.
AGAAAAACGACACAAAATATTTTCAATCAATTAGCATCAAATTTAAAATTGTTATGCAAGTGGAGGAGGCATACTTCGATAATATTTTTCAGAAAGAAAAAATTGCTTCCGGACGTTTCTATCCTCAAGAATGACCCTCGAAATGTGTACTTTAATTTTAACGAAGTTGGATTTATTTAAAATTCGGAAATACAGAAAATATTTGAGGAATAACTTACCACAACACAGCATAGCACTGACGACATGCCGCCATATTGGATGTCAACAGTAGCGAAGAAAAGAGGGCTACTTCAACTCAACATTGTGCTTTCTGCATCGAAAAATTATTAATAAAATTTGTATGTATAGCGATGTTAATAAAATATTTACATGTAATTTGGAAAATTATAGTTGTGCAGGATGATTCAATTTTTATATAAACTTATTTTTATATTTAGGCTGGATGTGTACAAATGGAAGTTAGTCAGTGCCTCCTTCAATGAAAAACCATTTTTTATTTTAAATAATTAAAAACCGCCATAACATAGTTGTGATGGTTTCATCATTAAGATTGCAGATCAAAAATAAGTGCCATCCATATTTTAAAAGTAACAGTAATAAATGCGCTTTATGAATAAGAAAAAGTAAAAGTAAAATTTGCAATACGGTACACGATTTAATATGACAAAAATACTTGGAAGTCGGTGAGGTAATTAAAATGAAATGAATTAGTTTTAGAAATTATACCTTGAATAGAAAAGTCTTAATTTTACATTAAAAGGTAGTATAACTGATATTAGTGAATGCGAAAAATACAGAGTCAATATTTTATTATTTACCACAAAAGAGGAATGGGACAATCGTATATATGTATTAAGTATTTGGCACCACATTTTCGAGTTGTGGCATTGTTGGCATAACTGGTATATTCGAGTCTGTACCACGATCGGGTGCGAATATATTTGTGTAGGAAGTTTTCAGGTAGTTTACGTGGGACTGAAGGCTCCTGATCCGCATTTGGGCCTGGTCGAAGTTCTCATTCAGTTGGGTGATCTGCGCTTGCATTTTCTGACGAATCTATAAGATCAGCGTATTACATTTGGAAAGGTTGAGAAGTATTCTACAATTGTTTTTTTAGAATGGGTAAAATATGCTTTATATTTTTTGAAGATTGCATATTTCCCATCGTCTATATTAAATACTCCCTAATTCACTGACGCAATGCTACTGAAGATGGGGAAAAGCCGAAATCGGTATAGAAGAAGATCACAAGAAGATGCTAAGGAACGTTTCTCACCTCGTCTCTTTCCTTCTGGGCGGTGCGAGCTGATGCTCTGCTCTGGGCGAGTTGCCTCTCAAGTTCGGAAATCTGAAGTTGCTGGGATCTCCTCATGGTCTCGCACCTGTCCTTCGTCCTGGACACCTGCCTGGCGGACTCCTCCCTCAGGGTCTCCAGCTGACCTTGCAATTGGAGCGTCTCGTGGACCTTCTCCTCGTAACGGCGGTCGTTCTTCAATGCTAGTTCTTCCAGACGCGCAACCGACGCTCTACAGATGGATGCACAATGTTAAAGGGGGTATGCTCGGTTTAAGGATGAAAAATACAATTATACCCTTGTATTGAACTTAGTCTTCTGACCACAAGATACAATTATAACGTGATTGTAGTATATTATCGGAAATTTTGGTTGTTGTACAACTTACACGTTTAGATTTTTTGAGTATGGCTTCTGTTTTAGTTGAGTGCCTTAGTTTTGATGCTGCAGCCGAGTTGAATCTTCGACTGATACTCTAAAGGTCTTATGATAACGCGCCTCGAAAATAAACTATTAGATTAAATCGTACATAATCGTTTTGCATAAAAATATGAGTAAAAAGGAGTAAAACGTATTAAGGACATCGAATTATGAATGAAATACATGACATTAGATACTGGCCTGAAATATTTGAAAGTCTTAGTTATTGATTGAAGTTATTGATTGGGAAATATTACTAGCGAAATTAAAGAAGGGCGATATAATTTTCTTACTTAAGTTTCATATTCTCATTTTTCGTTTCTTCCATCTTCTTTTCCCCATCTGTCAAACTTGATTGCAAATTCGCTTTTTCCGCGTCTGTCAGCGTTTTATTGTTACGAATTTCGCCCAGAGTTTTGGTCAATGTTTCATTCTATAAATTTGTTTAAGAATAAAATTATTAAAAAATATATTATCTCAAAGGGTTAGAAGTTATAAATATCTTAGAACCATTATACGCAATATTTTATTACGTGAATTTCAAGGATCGATTATTCTAGAGTGTTGCCTATCTATTGCACTTATATTGGACGCATAAATAACCAAAATTAGAAATTAACTGTAGAATATTTGAAATAATTGTTTTCAATTTAAATAATATGCCTGTTACTAACATGAATATGAATATAATTTTTAAACAGTCATAATGTTATAATTAGCACATGTTCCGTTGCTGGATACTGATGATAGCAGGGAAAAACCCTATGTATCCTATGTATCCGTGCTGGATACACGTGATAACTATTAATTTTATTTATACTTGTTCTCTGAGTTCGTCAACTTCTCGTCCAAGTTCTTCACAATTCCTTTCAGCAATTGTTCTTAACTGTTGGCACTCCTGGAGCTTCAGCTGAGTTGCCTTCAGCATATCTGGTAGTGGGGTCAATTCTTGCAGTTTTTCTTGGAACTGGCTCTGCATATTGTTTTCAATAATTAAATATGTCAACTACTAATTACTTGAAAATGAAACTATATAAAAAACCTGGTGTTCTGGTAATAAAGAAATTAATTGAATTAAAACTGAACAATAAAGGATTGCTGTTTTTGAATGCTAGAATTTAATTGTTTAAACCATCTTGCCCCAAATTAAAGTAAATATTGTAATGAATGGTAAATATTCTTTTGTAATTAAAATGATTCCATTAAATGTACCTTAACGCGCTGAATCTCTAAGTTGACTTGGTCTTGAATTCTGTTATTTTCGAGCTGCATTATATCCAACTGTCGTCTCTGATCCTCAACAGTTTCTTGTGCAGTCAAGTACTGATATAAACATATTAGGAATTTAGGTATGAATTGATTAGGAATAGAACAATAATAATTCCATAAAGCAGAGCGAGAGGAGACAGAAACACCACAAACCTACGGTATTCCAACCCCTCGCAGACCACAAAACAGGTATGTTAAACTAGCATTTTTCATATTTGGACTAAGACACCAATACAATTAAAAGAATATACCTTGTTTCTGTAGTCGTCAAGCTGACCAGATTGATCCTGAAGGATGCTCCTCATTTCTTCTAACTCCTCCTGGCCTTCCCTGAACCTTTGTTTGGCCAGTATCAACTGCTGTTCAAGTTCCATCAACTGGTCTTTTGATCCACTTAACTTCACAAAGATGAAACACGGTGTAATCAAGTAATAAAACAGTGAGAACAATGTTGTCCCCGTTCTCCAACTGTCGTCTCTCTTTTTTAGACTAAATGTATAAATATATTCAATTAATTTTGGTTATTATTTGACCATGAAACTAGAGCAGTGATAGAAAATCAATCGACCTCACAATTAAGGTTTGCAGATTATTTACTAAGTAATCCTGCACACATTTAATCTATTATCGGATCATTGTGAAATAATGAGCAGGCATATTGATATTTATTATGCTATGTCTTTTACCTTGTTTTTCTCATTTTCAACAATCTTGAGCCTTTCTAGAAGGTCGTCAACCCTGGCCTCTGCCTCTTGACATTGTTCTAAAGATTTTGACGCACTCTTCTTCGAATTATCCAGTTCTACTCTGAGGCAAGATACTTCCCCTACCTTTGCAATTAATGACACTACTTTAAATTATAGCTAACACTTTAATATAATACAAATATATATTAATGTACTAGTTATATAGAAAACGCTGAAATTTAATCTGTAGAATAGAAATCTAATATTTTTAACCATCCAATAACACCCCAAACTCTAGGTTCCCTGGACCTAATAAAAGGCAGTATTTATTTAGGTTCATATCGGGAGGAGTTGAATTATATTTTCGACGTAGTCGAAAGCGGTATTTGTGCAACTTGACTTGGATCGTGTCCAGTATTGCTAGATACTTAGTTGTAAACACATGTTTTGATCCAATCTAATTGTGCCGATGCGGCTGTGGTCTATATTTGAACGGAGTTGCATACGTTGCACGGAATGTCGCATACTTTGCCTGTATAGTCTTCCTGAAGACGTCTGTATTTTTCCCTGAGCTCTTTTAGTTCATTCTCCATCAGACCAACGCAGACTGGCCTCGGTGGAGGGGGAGGCGGGGGCGGCACCAGGCACGGCGATGAAGTTGTACTCACGCCTGCAGTCACCTGTCAGTTTGTAATTAAAAATTATTGAATTATCGTCACGAGAACATGAATAATTGTTAGCAATTAAATGCACACAATTATACAAACCCCTCTCGAGGGGGGTTGGACCGCCGTGGGGGTCAGGGATGCAACCCCCTGTTGTACATATTTAACAACAACATTTTTGTAATAATTTATTTTTTTTAGCGCAAAATTAAAAATGCGAAAAGTGTGATGAAAGGCAACAGAATGAAATACTAGTAAGGGGACCTGTTTGCTGGCTTCTTGTTTGCATATTGGGCCATGCATGGAACCGATGGCCCCCAGCACTGTCGGGGTGCCTGCACACTTCAGCAACTTCTTCTGCAGGTCAAGACTCCGTCTTTCATGTTGGACCATTGCCAACTCTTTCTGCATGGCACGAACCTCATCTTCCATGCCCGAAACTAGGGATTCCTTATTACAAAAGATACATGTTACACAGAAAAAGCACACAGAAAAAAATAAATGATTTCATTCTTTAAATGAATGACCTTAACCAATTACCCAGATTGTCTTGAATCTATCCCCCTATATTTATTTTCATGAAAATACTTTTTAAAAAAATATACTGGTAAGCAATATTGTTGGATGTACCATATTATTAGTTTCCTTTGTAGCGTCTCCTTTGAAATTGCACGCACCTCCACTGCCCATAGGAGGGACAGCCAGACCCATTTGCTTATAAATGTCAACCTTGCATATTGGCTGGCTGGCCAGTTTCAATTTACACAAAGGTTTTGTTGGGCACGCCTGAAATTAAATATTACCTGTTATTTTTATAATGGAATTACATTTTTAATCAATTCACCCATAACCCAAGCCGTTTGTCGTCTTGGGCAGGATCTTTCCCAGGGATGGTAACCTCCAGGTGTGTAATTAATTTCCCTTGTGCATGTACAATTATTTCATCTATTTATTAATAGCTGAATTGATAATTACAGCTGTTTCTCCAATCCTCTCCTTGAGTTTGTTATTTTCGGTGACTACCAATCTCATTTCTGCCTGCAAGCTCTCCACTTGTTTCTTAAGTTGGTCCACTGCTTCATCTTTGTTGAGCAATTGCTCCTGAAGTTTGTACCTGTGAATATTATTTTTAATTATTATAAGTAAAGTATTTAGAAAACGATTTGTCTCAGAAACATTTGTGCTGTAAATACAATTATGTAGCTGCATTAAAAATTAAGATAAATTCAACCCTTCAATTAAGTTTAACCTGTTCCGAGTAACCTTTTTTGGTGCAATCGCATTCTTTGTACATTATTGCCTTGAAAGATGTGCTGTGACGGTCCACATTGGAATTCCCGTATTGTTTTGTTGTCTTTTGTTTCTTAATTTTTTAGTTCACTTTTGTTTGGTTTAATTTAGGTCAGCTTCGTGTTGTTTATCTCTGTTGGAGCGTCAAATTTTCGTTTCAAATTCCGAAATTTCGAGGTTAACATACGAGGTTAACAAATACTACTTTTAATACCTACGTAAAAATTAATTCCGAAATTACGTCTAATATACAGTTAGACATATGTACAGTCGGTAAACACATTCATTTCTATGAATTTATATAAGTTACTTACCTATCTGCCTACATTAAAATTTTAATACTATCACAAGGACCGGAGATTGTGACTCACAGTTTTATAATACTGTACTGACTTACTCGAGTAACGTTGAAGGAACGACGAACATGGCACGTAATTCTGGTTAAAGTAATTTTTTTTGTCAGTGTATTTATATGTAGGTAAATGACGGTAAGTGGGCAGGTGTAGGTAATTGATATTTTTAGGTATTCATTATTCTTGTTGTCGGATGATGCCTAAAATTTGGTGTGGGAAAAATGTATGCGCCGAATGTGGTTTTTTACTGATATTAATTCATGTCGCCTTGGCTACCACTCTGTCTTTTACTGAAATTTATTTAGTGATAATACAACAATGATGCACACAAAATCGAGAGTCCTTTGTTAATGTAAAATTGAATAACGCTTCTAAATCGAAGTCATTTTAAATATCAATTAAAATTAATCCATTTTATTATATCAGTTTAGTTGGGATTTAGTCCTTCCCTTTAAAAATAGAGTTGATTTACAATTTCATAGATTGTTATATTGTTATATTCTTAGAATATTGGAAATTTGCGAACCTGTTTCCTTCCATTTCGGCGTTTTCTGTGGCCAGCCTCTCTTGCAATTTGTAACTGGCATCCAATCGGCCCGCCATACCTTCCACCATTCCCATCTTTTTCTGCCATCAGAATAACATACTAATAAAAGGTCGATAATTGATATATTTACTAATCGAAAATATTAAGTAAAGTAAAAAGCTTCAGTTCTATATTATTACAGAATTCATTTTAATGTGTTAATTCATAGATACCCTGACGTATCATTATACATTTAATATTTTAGGCACGTCAGGGAGTCAATAAATAATATTTAGGCATATTTGCATGTAAAAAGATTCACCGCAACTGACATGGATAATCCATAAACAGAACTCCACATATTTTACTAACCGTTCGGTTATTGTTAGTATTTCCCGGATTGAGTGAAATATAGCTGACTTTTTAAGGCACTCACATCTTGACACACAGTGAGTGGGCAGGGGCCCGACTTTGGTAAACCTCCTCCAGCGGGGCCGCCCCAGCCTCCTCCGAAGCCCCCTGGACCTCCTCCCCCGAAGCCTCCGGCGCCGGCTCCAAAGACCCCCGGGCCGCCTCCGAAGCCTCCCGCACACGGCCCCGGCCCGAAGCCTCCCGGGCAGGGGCCGCCCCCTTGTGGCAATATGGGCGCGGTAGGGTCTCTCCCCCCGCATCCTGACTGTGCCGACTTTCCCTGATACTGCTGGTACAGATTCTGCTCATTCCCCGCCTTCATCGGCTCGCACACTATTATTTTGGGCACCTGGTTCGAACGGACGCGCAATCATTATTAGTAAATGCCGGCATATGTAGACCATTATCAAATATCAATTCGAATAACACTCGGAAATTACATCTTAGACTTAGATTTGGTCTCGAAACAGCTTCAAAAATTTTAAATCGTTGATCTCGACCTACCAGCTTGTGGGGAAATTCTTGTTTTTAAAAACCTATCTTCTTTATTCTATCAACCACTTTCATTCTATCTTTGGGTCGGGGACTGTGCCACCCATGACTTAGTATATCCGACATAATGTAAGTTTTTCAATCAAAATGTTGATAGCTCATGTCTGAATTGTATAAATACTCTACAGTTATGTCGGTACGTAACTAAGGCTTTATCGGGTGTAATAAATTGCTATTATTTTAATCTGGTACTCCGTTTTGAATTCGATGGAAGGAAGGGATTGAAGGCAGAAGGACTAATGTCCAAATAATTTCCACCAAAGCAACGTTTTATATATGTATAGCAAACGAAAAGTACAATCCCGAATGCTAATTGACCTGATTGCTGAACTCGTTTCCGCAAACGATCACTTTGGGAAGATTATCCCCGGGCAGTTGATCTTTGGCCTCTTTTTTCTTGGCACTCCTGGAGGGTATCGGAGTCATAGTCCTGAGTGTAGGCCCCAGCTGGGAGGAACTGATGTCAGCCAATCCGACCAGCTTCTGGACGTGCTTCGTGATCTCCTCGAACTCGCTCAGCTTCCGTATCAGTTCGGCCTGCTTCTCCTGCAGGATCTTGGTGTCTTCCTCGGTCAGGTTCTCTTTCTGGACAGGGTCAACAACGGAGGAATATCAAACTTTCACTACTTGTTCTAGTAATGTTTTTGATGCACGTTATAAATGCGTCCGCCGAACGGACTATTTGAAGACGGACAATAATAAATGGTGGGGGATCAAGTAGCAATTTCTAAAATTGAAAATGTTGGACTACCTCTGTGTAGACCGCGATGGAGGCCCTCATCTCCTCGATAAGCTTTGCTGTTCTGGCGGCTCTCTCGTCGGCCTGCTTCAGCTCGGCGAGTACTGCGCTGTCCGACAGTGGGAAGGAAGAGACTGAAGCAGTGGCCTGTGCTGTCGCTGGTGCTGGCGCTGGTACTGTCGCCGAAACTGTCGCGGCCGCATCCCCCCCAGTGCCGGTGCTCCTCACCTCATCCCCGGCTTCCTCTTCGGTCGTCTCTCCCGCAGTTGTCGTCTTGGCGAACAAACATGTTTTCATAAATCTCCGGAACGGCACGATAGGGGGCTTTGCTAGGAATCGAGGAAAAGTATTCCTAACGGAGATTCGCGGGGAGAAACCGACGGCAAAAATGAGCCCACGATGACAAGGAAATAAATTATATCAAACCTTGATAATCCACTGTTTTTACTGTTTAAGAAAAACGTTGGCCTCATGGACGAACACGGAATTAAATCCAGAAATACATTTTCAGTATTTCTCAGTATAATCTCAGGACTTAAAATATACTCGAATCTTGAACTTTATAATCATTATATCAATAATCGTAATATTAAACTAAGAATGTTTAATTATATAATATTTGTATAACGATTTATCTGTCTTCCAACGCGATCCACTTACCACATCGGTCGTATCGGTATCTGCCATTTTTAATTTGTCCGAAACCTGCAACAAACACAATATATACTGATTTACAGCAACCTTCGGAGAAATTAGTTTATGCAGGCTAAAGACTACCTGTTAGTCGTTTTTCTATGTTTTCCTTCCATTTGTCTAGTCGTTTCACACATACTGTTTAAGAAAAATGACGTGTCATCCGTACAACTCGCGCATGCCCCCACAAAAACCCTAATTTAGTTCTATATATATTTATATACTAGAGATATAGCATTTTTATGTTGTTTAATATTTTAGAACGGGGCTAAAATAATACATTTTAATGTCATGCTGAGACAACAATGTAGAAACTAAGTTGCTGTCAATAATTCTTCGTCCTTTTTTTAGTAGATCTTTTATCATATCCTCAATTTACGAGACCGAAATACCTGTGATTTGTGCTCTGCGGATGCGCTATATTTGATTTTTGTATGACGGTATAGTTCTTCAACTATAGGATGGTCTACGAATCGATCTGTGTTGAGCTCATTGTAGGCCGAGGAAATATGGTGGTAGAAGTCGTTGACGCCTGTGTCGCTCTTGGCCCTCCTGTTCTTGTCGGCCTCGTGGTGCTCGCGAGGCTCTTTCCTCTTGACAGTGTCCCTGCCGAATGAAACTAACTTTTTCCGGCGCTGTGCCCCTCCACTGACACCGGCACTTCCCAGATGCTGGGCACTGGCAGATTTGCAGATTTCGTTCGAATTTCCGGAGCCGAATGTCGTCAGTGTGTAGCGACCTCGCCTCTGCCGAATAACATTGAATCTAAATTAAGATTTAGGTCTGTTGGTCCACCAGAGTTTGGAATACCAAATTTCTTGCTAGGGTTTCGGCTTCACCGGAAGCTAATTGGGGATGTTTTTTCTTACTAACATTCATCTTACTATCCCTCCCCGGTACGAAACACGTTAAGAAACAGTGGAATAGATTATAAGGAATGGTTATAATCGGTATATTTTATTAAGTTTCACAAAAGCTACTCTGGGTTATTTAATTAAACATCCATTTGTTTTATACATCTGTCCTCGGTATACAGAATTTTCTTTCCTCGGGGTGGGTCACTGGACTGTAAATAATCGATCGAGAACATTGACTATCGGCTTACCTTCATACCACAGTTGATTCGAGATCGTATGTAATGACAATGCCCATTGTATTGCAATTACGAGAGAATAAGCTCACAAAAAATGCGCCCAATTTTTTATTGGCTGTGCAAATTCAAATTCGATTGTTTCTGAAATTTTGAATAATCATATGTTCCCTATCCCTCATGAACAAATGCGGTTTCTGAAATTATATTAAAAATAAACGAGTAAGTTAGATAACAACAACGATGATAAACGCGGAAAGTAGTGGACTTACTTGGCTCGATCCCCACTTGGATGGAAATGGCCTCTGATATAAAGCTCTGCAAATATGGGAATGGCGATACTATATAAATTTGGAAACAGATGATCTTATTTCAATAAATTAATTACATTTTTGCCAATTGCAATCAACTGCGACGAGCAGGCGTACCGGTTTTTTTAAATTTCACCGTGTCGTATAAATTGCATTATTAATTTTATCATTGGCATAGGATAGCCAATGATAAAATGTCTTAATTTAGTTCTAAATTTCATTTAGAACTATCCGTAGTTCGATGTTGACATCGAGGAAACAGCCAATAATGAAAAACTAAGCGCTATTCATAACATTATATATTACAATAACAGTGATAAAGTACGTTAAACTGTTACCAACATAAGTGGAAGAGATTGTACTTTACAGTTTTACATTTTTTATGGTTTATATACTATTAAAATACTTTTTAAATTATATTCTCTAATAAAATGCCGTACATAAAACATGAATATACTAAAGCAAGTCACTTTAATGTTTTCTCAATATGACGCTTTTATGTTTTTTGTAAACTGGAAGAAGGAAATTTCAGATCTAGAATTCTATATATCTATGATATTTCACCTAATATCTTTATGGCACGTTTGTCCTCTTTATTTGGAAGAATATTGACAATAGTTTCCCCTGGATAAATGCTAGTATAAAGATCTATAAATAAAAATAAATTATTTCAGCGGCGATCACAATGTTTATTACTTCTGATAATTTGGTAACCAAGAATTTCCAGCTGGAGACATGCCTAAGCACCCTCTTTAGGGAGGCTTTGCGCGCATAGTCTGACGATTTTTTCTCTCAATTCCTTATCTCTGAGTATCTCTTTGAATTCTTGGGCGACTGGGCAGGCATAGGACGGCTTGACTTTCGGCAGAGGCGTCTTCCCATTTGGCCGGCAACAGGAGCCCATCTTCTTAGCGTATCTCGCTTTCTCTTCGAATTCCACGAGGTCCTTAACCAGCCGGTCCCGTTTCAACTGTCGTTCCATCTTCTCCTTTTCCGGCAGGGCCTCTTCCTGCAAACGTTAATGACGTCGAAAGTTAGAGCGCCGCCGTGTCCGCCAATGAATATACCATCACGCTAAGTGTTAACAGGGGATATTATAAAATCAAGGTCCACTCCTGTGAAATTAACTTGTGTGAGGTGTACCTTTGCAGAGCACATGTCCTTTAGGCTTTCGAACTCTCGTTTGATATCGGCCAACTGCCTCTCGAGATCGAAGACGCAGAATGGTCCTCCGGGCGGCGGCTCAGTCGGAGAGATAGTCTTCACCTGGGCTGGCTTCACACTAACGCTCGCTGATTCTACGGGTTCCACAGTGAATTGCTGCAAACAAGTTACAATAAATAAGCTAAAGTTTCGACTTGAACTTTCAGTCGCTTTTAACGCTATGGGATTTTCAATCAAATTCCCTCTCTGCAAAGAGACGGCACTTTTATATCGCTGCGGGTGTTCGAATTTAGCCTGAATTCCATCGCGGGAAAATTCACCGTTTAATGTCAGCAGGTTCTGAAACCTAGAATCCATAGGAAAAGCTGTAGGAAGATGGAGAGAAATCGTTGCTGGTTTTACCGCCGATTGTTGAACCCGGCAACATTTGTTGGGTACCGGTAGTCCCATCTGCTTGTAAACGTCCAATTTGCAAACGGGCTCTGCAGCCAGTTTCATCTTGCACAACGGTTTATCCGGAGAACCCTGCAATCGGGAATACCGATTTAAAATTGTAATCACGCCCTGTTATTATTTGACCTCACTTGACTTCCTTTTAAGTCGATGATGATTAAAAATAAATAATTATATTTATTTTAAAAAAGTGGGTACTATCACCACTCTGGCCTAATTCAGAACCAAGCAATCGAGAAGAGGTTTTTGAAGATATGTTTTCGATTCCGGCCGGTAGTTAATTGACCGCGTTACGTATGTAAATTATATAACTACAGTTTCACTGTAAGTTAGAAACGAATTACTAAGAAATAGGTATGGCTGAGACGACTAACCGATGAAGATGCGGTAGTCGGGCAGGCACATTCTATTTGCATTTTGAGGACTTGATGGGTGTACAAAACGTTTTTCCACTCCCGTTGGAGGGCTTCCATGTGTCTCTGTAGTTGTCTCATTATCTTCTGCTTTTCGTGGTCCGAGCTTATAAAACAAAGTGGTGTAAACTCGAATTAAAACATTTGGCGAATTTAACTCTTCTTGACTCTTTACTCACTATCATTAGTTACCTAGATTGGTCCAACTGCGAACATGGGGCTGCACCCCATGGCATCATGCCACCTTGACCCATCATACCGCCTTGTCCCATCATACCACATGGGCCCATCATACCGCCTTGACCCATCATACCACATGGGCCCATCATACCGCCTTGACCCATCATACCGCCTTGGCCCATCATACCACAGGGCCCATCATACCGCCTTGGCCCATCATACCGCCTTGGCCCATCATACCGCCTTGGCCCATCATACCGCCTTGGCCCATCCTACCGCATGGGTCCGCCATCATACCGCCCCGACCCATTTGGACATCACCTGCGGGGCCTCCAACCAACTGAAAATACCAATAGCACACTGAATACAAGGTTAATTATAGTTGGTCAGGTATTTGTCAGGAGTTTAATATTAATTGGGAGTAATTTAAATTATGAAAGCTATTAAAAACGGAATTTAAAATCTAGCCGCTCGTCGATTTATCTGAAAATGTTATGGTGAATGAAAGGGAAACCAGATCTTCCCCGTCGGTGATTGTGATAGGGTTTAATATGGAATATATGCTTGTTGGTCTGCGAGGGTTTGTAATACCATAGTTCTATGTTTAAATTTATATTTACCAAAGGCTGTTGTCCTGGAAATACCCGAGGAAAAGTTGGTACTGTGGGTTTTTTCCCAACTTCGGTGGCATAATTGTAACCGAGACCCTGCTGAGGGGCTATACCCGGGAACTGCGAATATCCTGGCGTACCTTGGGCTTCTTCGCACAGTATTACCTAAACCATTACATCTCAAATGTAGTGGATACAGATAATAAATTTCTTATTAACGAAAAATTGATGATTATTTTTCTTTAACCTAGCATTTTCGGGACAGTAGGGTCTCTTAACCAAAACAAATCTTTGCGTTGAATGATAGTCTATGAAAAAAGTTCCTCTAATAGTGTTGCCATAATGTAATAACATACGAGTGACGCACTTATTTCTTGTTATAGTGAGTAACTAAAAAAAAACAGGCAAACCTTGGGAATCTCTTCGATACCGCCTCCGCATATGATCACTCTAGGGAGGCGGTCTTCGAGGGTGAGTCCTGGGGCGGCTGGAACTGAAGGCCTTGGAGGGGCGGCTGCTTTCCTCCTTGACGGTAGCGGGGTAATACCACTAGGTTCTGGTAACAGTTCCGAAGAGCTCACCTGCAGTTATTACTTTGCTCCGATTGTTGTTATGCACAGAATGACAACACGCTGCTTAATTGAGATTGGGCATTGCTCAAAGATTGTAATATAGAACGAATATATGTTTTTATTTGAATTGGAATAAATTCATAAAATTCATTTAAAACTCCGTACACCTAAAACACCTATTATAATGCCAGGCGTTCAATCTATTAACCAATCAGGAAAGAAAATGCAAGATACTACACACGCAGGGTGGTGCTTGCCCTTTCCAGAAAATCTTGTGCCCCCAACAAACGTTTAGAAAATTGGACGGCTTGTGTCAACTATTCTTAGCATAAGAGGCAACCCTTCTGACCATGTTCAGCCCCATAAGACGCTGCACAGCTTTAGTGATCTCTTCAAACTCGCTCAACTTCTCCATCAACTCTTTCTGTTTCTGCTGCAGCGCCTCCACGTCCTCCGCCGTCAAGTCCGGTTTCTACAGAGTTTGAAATATCGTAGAGTTAATTAGTGAATGTTTGTCAAAAAACAATATGCAGAGTTTTGTTGTAATGCGGTGAGCGCAGTCGCCCACGATAATCAGTGCAATCAGCAAGGTTGCGGCCTGTTTATGTACTGCGAAATTTAACGCACGGACACTTCTAAAGTCTATTTTGATGAATACAATTTTTAAAAATTGCAGGAGGTGGATCCCTTCCAGACTGTTTTTTCAGTAAATAATTACATGCAAGACTACAATTAGGCGCAATTTTTAACCTGTTTTGCCGAGCGTTATGTTAATCAAATTCAAATTATATCGTCAAGAACTGAAAGTGTCTAATTTTTATTAAATAATAGGTGGGTCCCATGTATCCTAAATATACACGGAATTTCCAACAGACACTTAAAGTCCATCACCTTTGTGTATTGAGTGATGGATTCTTTCATGGCTAGAATGATTTTCGCAGTTTCTGTAGCTCTGTCATCTGCCTGCTTGAGCTGCAACAAGATTGCTGAATCCCTGAGCGGAAAACTGCCGGTCGACGCAACATCTGAGCCGGTCCCTTTTCCCGCTTCCTAACCCATTGAGATATTCTCAATTAATATGATTCCGTTGTATTCATGCAACCGAAATTGCAATAAAAAGAACTTACTGGAATTACTTCACCTTCCGGAGCTTGTACATCCTGGGGAGCTTCCGTCTCTTGGGGAGCTGTAAATGTAACGGATTAGTAGCGATTGCTTTTATAAAATTGTAATTGATTGCGAAGGCATAGAAAAAGAATTGCCTCATTTCTTACATGACTTGCATCTTAATAGGTAGGGAGGAATTAACATTTGTGGGTCGAATTGTCGTCCTCATTTTGAATTTTGCAGTCTGTAAAAACTATAGACATATGATAAACCCTGTTGAAAAGTAAAATAAAAAAAAATTTCTTAAAGCAGTGAGTGACTCCAGAAGCTTTGTTTTTCAATTATTACAAGATTGTCAGAGAATACAGGTCTTACAGGGAAACTTCATTAAGGAAAAAGAAGTATTATATACATTTTATAAAAATGTTTACCTTCCTCCCCTTCTGCTGGAGGCTGCATACTTTCCCCTTCTTCCGGTGGGGGCTGAAAGAATTATGATTAAATTATATTGTGCTGTGAAGAATAGTGCAATAGAAACAAATAACAATAACTAATTGATATAGCTATCTATAATAACAATAAATAAATAGGAAACCAATTTAACAATAACTACTTACATTTGCTTCATTGTCAGCCATACTGGTTTATTTATTCAAAACCTTAAAAAAAACTAGGTACATTAGATTAGATAAGTAATTATGAAAATTAATATTGAAATCATATGTGAAAATAGGAAATAATATCTGTCTGATACTGTTCCAGGAGAACTCAAACTAGTACTAGAACAAAAAGATGTATTTCAGAAATTCAACTCAAATGAATAAAATTGGAATACTTTTAAAAAATATGAAAAAAAATTTAATGTTTACTTAGCTTATTTCTTAATTTTAAATTAAATTCCTTCTATTTTGAATATTAATCATTTCAATTTAGACAATCCACTAAATATAAATAATGGATTTATGTTTATAAATATAAACATAAATCACACTAAATGGAAAAAATCACTGATATATGGTATTTAATAAATTTATATTCTTTGTTAGTATAATACTTACCTTAGTACCCTACTGAATTGTCTTCAAATTTTAAAATTAAGGTTACAGTTACCCTCATGAAATAGAATTCATTGTTATCTGGAATATCACAGGTTCATTTCTTAGTGAAATATAAAATTCATATTGCAACTATAACACTAATATTACAAGAGTTGGTTCATTTTAAAGGATTAATACCAACCAACAGTATACTCACCACCACTGATTTTTTTCTACTTTCTGTTAAAAATTCGCATACAATGTAACTTATAAAAAATCTACATTTTTTCAAATTTGTTCATAAATTCTCATTCTGTAAATGTAAGCATCTGGGAATATAAAGTAATTTCAGCTGTGAATGTTAAACAACAAAAAAACAAAATAAGATCAAAAATTAGTTGCATTCATTATAAACACTATTATCACAAAATAATGTAGAAAGTTTCCCCTGAAATACTAAAGAAAACTATTACTCTTGAAGTAACTAATTATAGTAAGAAATATTTATTTTCACCTTAATTAAAATACACTCAAAGGGAACATCATTCAAACGTTTTTTGAAATTCCTAATTTAATAACAAACTTAATGTATAATTTGTTCATATTTCTAAAATTAATTTATGGGCACCATTAAATTATAAATTTTAAAGTGAAAATAGTTTTTAGAATATAATTATTATGTATTTGTAAAAGATGTCTAAGAAAACTCAGCTCTTTGTTATTACAATATATAAAAAATGATTGCAAAGACAGAAATACTAGGTGAAAAGAAACCTCAAATTTATTTATTACAATATTTATTGTTAAATATTATGATCCTCAATATAAATAATAACATCTAAAAAACAATTATTTTCCTTAAAAATTACTATAAAAGTTGTATTAAGTGATAAATTTACAGTTCTCCATGAGTTTCTGTATGCAAGTATGAACAAAATGGTTAATAATTTAATTTAATTAATAATGATATATGATAACTATTACTAAGACAAATTATGTCAAAAATTTACAATTTTTTAAATTTTTGTATAAAAATAAATATATTTATCTATTATGAGATATAAATTGAATCCCAAAACAAGTATTGAACTTATTGGTTCATTTGTTCACACAGATACAAATGTAGTTATTATTCTAATTTAAAGTTTGATAAATGGTCTTTTAGGTTTACAGTTTGGAATGCAACCTTTGCTTCTCAGTCGTCTCACAGCTTCCCTCAAATGTTTAGGTTGCAATGGCCCTGCTTCACCATACCTGTCCATTACATCCAGAGCTGAAATAACAAAAATGATATTTGAATCCATATATTTTTATATTATTCAATGCACTGTATAAATTATCAGTGGGCAGTATGGCACATAATATTTCATGAGTGCATGTTTAAAATCAACTCACTCAATTATTTTAACATTCATAGTATATGCAAATTTACAAACACAAACAAAACTTACAAAATTCTTCATTTTCATTATAATTAAAACATATATAGAGTTTAAGCTGTGTTAGCATAAAAAACCCAGTTGAAGGTTGTTTTAAAACGTATACATTCAGAACATTGCCACTTGACTTCAAAGATGAAAAGTAAGTCCAGTCATTACATAAAGATACATTAAGGAATACAAGAGTGTGACAATTTCTGTCACAAAAGTAGAGGAAATTTGTGACAATGGATACACAAGGAATTTATCTGATTATAACATTTAAATCTAACATTTCTTAATGTCCCTGAAATTAAAGATTAAAAACCTTACAAAAGATTTCATACCTTCTTCAACAACTTCTCCAACAAATACTTTAGCAATTCCTGACATTGCAATAACAACATTCTGTGATATGGAAGTACCAGTTAGTGTCTGCATCAGCTAAAATATGATATTCACACTCAAATAAGTTAAGTATTCGCACATGAAATATTTACTGTTTCATTTTATTTTTCAAACAGTGCTTGCTTATGAATGAGATATTAAATAAAGCTTACTCTTTTTATTGCCCCTCTGGGAAATGCTGATCTTCGATACATTTCATAATGATCTAATTGATCTTCTGTAAAGTTTGATACAAGAACTCTGTAACAAACACAGTTATCACTGTTAGTTTTCACATTTTACCATAAAATAGATTTTTAGTTTATTGTATATGTTTACATACATATAGGAAGCTTAACATATTTTTTATATCAAACCATTCTATATCAATTCATTATTGGATTTAAAAATATATAATTTGAATAGCAGAAAATATATGTTTAGTAAATGATTTGTGGTTCAATAAAAAGAAAACATGTCTTGACATTGAAGGTTACAAAAATAATGACCTTCAATAAGGCAAGGTTATAAATAAGCCATCTTGAGCTAACCAATTCAACTTTAGATATCACCTTACTGTACTTCAGAATCATTTTTTTGTTCTTAATGACATTTGATAGCATTTTGATACTCATTCCTAACTTTTATTACGCTGATTCATTAAGATCAGGTTAATGAGTGTCTGCATAATTGACACAAGTATTGAAACTACAACTCTCAAATATTTTATGAACACAGTTAATAAATTATACAAGCATAAAGATATAATATATTTAAATAAGAGAATTATTTGTCAACTGAATACCTTCTACTTGAAAGAACTTAGAACTGCATTCAGAAACTGCCTAAACAGTGTAACAAATACCATCAAGAGGTTAAAACTAGTCTATTCACAGATTAAATTCCAGAATGAGGATTTTAATTCTTGTCCTCTTTTTGGAGTACTCACTGCATCTTCTCCCGTTCCTCCTCTTCTACTTCCTTTTTGCTCTTGGCCTCTTTTTTCTTGTCTTTGGACGTAGCGCCGGTGGAGTTCTGAGCGGGTGGCGGTAGGAGGATGTTGATATCCGAGTCGTATTCACTTTTAACACGACTTACATCGGCCGAGCCTCCGTTCGAGTCGGCCGTTCCCTTGTATAACTTGAGGTTTTTTGAGTCCCCATCTGCGCCCCCGCCGCCACCACCGTCGGAGCCGTCCGAGTAGTGGTCGTCGGGCTCGGTCTTGATCCTGGCATCCGACTCGGAGTCTTCCACTTTGCAGAAAAGACTGTCCATCGCGGTGATAAACAGAGCTGTCTTGGCCAGCTAGCGGGGGACATATGATAAGCACATGTTAAAACAGCTGTTGGCGGCGGTGGTGGTGGTAAAAGGGCGCTTGCGCTTTTGTCGCTGGCGCGGCCATCGTGTCTCGGACTCAGATCGATAACTTGTGATAGTCATCGGTTTTACTGGTCGGTGCGAGATTCCCCCTACTTTCCTGTCGGTTACCCGGTGCCGGCCCCCCTCAACGCGACGTTCCTATCTCCCCCATAAACTTTATCGCAGCGTCGTTTCACCCCGAACTCTTTTTACTAACGTACTCTCCGAATCCGTCCGTGCCGACGACTAAGACCAAAACTTTTTTCTTTTTTTTTTTAATTTGTTTCCCTCCGCTTTTTGCCCGTACCGTCGGCCCGTAAAATCGAGGATTGGCGCGGCGGTAGGATCGAGGCCCGGGGTTGTTGTTTTTTCCTGCCCGAGGATTTCGGCGTCTCCTCGAAGAAAAGCGGCGATCGCGGCCGTTGGATTTTGCCGTTAGCGGTGGAGACCGTTATCACGAAAGGGTCCAGGTAAGCGTTTTATTCCTCTTCTCTCGGGGAGACCGGTTTGTCTCCTTTTTTTCTGTTTGTCTCCCATCGATTTTTATGTTATTAACCTTCTTTGTACTTTTCTCCCGGACCGACCTCTGACATCGGCTTTCTACTAACCGTGAAACTGTTTATGCATTTGCCGGTTCTGCACTTGATTTTATTGTTGAAATACATTTTCGATATATTAACGTATATTCGTTTACCGTTTCGGATCGAATTACCGGTTTTCGTACAGTCTTTGAGGTATAATAAGGTATTTACCAGTATTATTTTCTTATAGTGAAATTGCTTGATCACTAACTTATTTTATTGATCCCAATGCATATATGTTTGTATGTTATCATCAAGCCTTCTTTGAACTGTGAGCAATAAAAGTACAGATAAAATTGAAAAGTTTTGAATCAAATAAATATACTAGAAAATCTATTGATCTTTCTTTTGATGACATATATGATAACAATGTTTAAAATTTGATATCATGAGTTAGAATGTGAAATAAATAAATTTTCATGCTTGAACTGGCCAAGTCACCAATTTATAAATGATTAGCTACCTATTAGCCATATTTATATATTCACATTTCCTTATTAAATTTCATAATAAAAGAGGTTATATATTTAAAAAATATATCCCTAACCAGGTTCTGATTTACTTCATTCTAGTTATGTTAAAATTCATGGTTTTGTTCTTTCATCAATATTTTTTATTCGATATAAGATACAGTTTAAAATATACAATTTCTTGAAATATTGATTTCAAAATTTAAATAAATCATGTCTTGCAATACCTCTAACATAAAATCATGCCGAAAATACTAAAAATAGATTTCCGTGAATTCAGCTTTAAATGTTCAGTGTTGTAATTTGAATGAAATTGAAAAACTGCTTTCCTTTATAATTAATTGTAGAGACAACTTATTTGTCATATTAAAGTAAACTTTAACCACAAAACTAGTATTTATCAAATGCTGATGCAATTACAATATGCATGAGAATTAATACTGAAAAAATATACAAAATATTTTTAAGGGTTTGTTTGTAAGTATATTTCATGAAAACTTTCATATTTATGGGGGTTCAATTTGAATTCATCAATTAATTTACAGATCACTGATGCCTGGCCTTTTGTATTTAAAAATTAATGTTACATTATGTGTTCAAATATATGAAAATACTCATAAATCTTTTGTTGAAGCCATAGATGATTTCTATTATAAATCATTTATAATCTAAGTGTTGTACTGGCAACTGGTTTATTTGTTTGAAAACAGAGCTTTAATTGTTAAACCATTTAATCTGTGCTTTATGACTGATGGAGCACAGTTTTGATTACTCAAGCTTACTCTTTACATTGTTATATTGCGTTTATTTAGGGTAGAGTTGATTTGCTAGGTTTGTAATTGTCGTTTCCTCTTTGGAATCCATTCTTCCTGGACTCAGGGGGACTGGCTGCAGGTCCCATTAACATTCTGGGAGCTGTAATTCTGCTCCCATGTATGTAATACTGCAGTGTATATATGTATGTATATACCTCAGGAACATTATTTTTTTAATAAAAAAAAATTAAAATCATGTTTGAAATTTTTAATATACTTAGATGGAATTCCTTTGTAATGAAATTTATTTCTTGTGAAAATAATAAATACTGATTTTGAAAAGCCAAAACTTTCCTCAAACCAATGCATGAATAGTGGCAATATTTTAAATAATTATGTGTCAATACAATTAAATGTCAATTATGTAATCAATACTTTTCATTCGAAAATTAAACATATTCAAATTGTACCATTCTAAGTTAGAAAAATAAATAATGTTAAGGTATGATTGTTAGGGCCGATGGAGGATCAGCGGAGGGTGGACTGGGAGGCCTAGCAGGTCGTAACATCGACCTGGCACCAACAAACACTACCACAGCCGGTTCTGCTGACCCTTCTCCAAACCCTTCCAGAAGACCATTGTCACATCAAGGTAAGTCCTTGTACAATCGTTTTTTATTTTATAGCCATGAAAAAAGCGACACTCCACCATTGCTTGAATGTTCAATCTGGGCATGGACCAATTTAGGCTTTCCTTCAAGTTATCACTATTTAAAAATTGAGCCCGGTCATTATGCTGACTCAGAGTTAATTATCCAACAGTGAATGTGTCTGAGAAAGGACACAATATAATTTACAAATTGAAATTAAGCAATTTCAATTTGTGAATTCAAAACCATATATATATATATATATATATATATATATATATATATATATATATATAATTTATTTATTACGTATTTTTAATTTATACAAAAGGGTTTCTCAAAAACTTTGCCCAGTTGTGAAAAGTTTCTTCCCTGTTTATGATTATTATTGACTACCTTTATTGATGATAGCATTTAGGAAATATTATGTTCTATTGGTGATTAAAATATAACCTTTTGGTATCCATGTCAAATTAGTATAATTTTTGAAATCATTCTACAGCCATAATGAATTGGTGAATTGATTTTTTTTGGGTATATTTTTATATGATGATTCTATACATTCTAGTCATTGAGAATGTTTTGAATCCTCACATTGCAATTGGGTATAAATTCCAAAATAGCGTGTAATGCAGGATAAAATTAGCATAGAGAGGTGCTTTTTTTTCATTTCCAAACATTTAGTTTGGCAAGTCACTTTAAGAGTTATTTCTGTACCAAAAAAATTTGATATTATGCAATGAAAACTCTTGAACATTTGGCAATCTTTTTCAATTACCTTTAGTTTGAGTAACATTTGTACTGTTCAAAATTGAATGGGGATATAAAATATAAGTTACCCATTTGATCTAATTAATTACATTCCATTATGGTACTTTATTATTTATACCTGTCAGGTCTGTAATCACTGTTCCAAAGGGAGACTATTGTGGTAATAACAGGGTTGACTTGTATAATTATACCTTTATTTTACTTATTTAATTTTTATCAGTAAATGTTCTGTGAAGCCAAAATTAGTGCTTACTGAACAATGCTTTTATTATATTACTTTTTTAAATGTATGGACATATAGAGACAGTTTAATAATTCTGTAAGGAATGTATGAAATATGTATTAATTTTTCATTACTCAATTTGTGTTTTGTTTTTCATTCAACAGTATTGTGTGTGTGAATGAATATTGCCTACTATTATAAAAGAATAATTACATTTTAGTTCTTTATTTGTGCATTACTTAATTTAAGAAAACATAAATTCAGACATTTGGATAGCCTGTGTGACACTGAGTGATGAATTTAGTGAAAGAGAAAATAAGACTGGCTAAATACTGCTAGTAGGTTAACCTTAATTGATGTAAGTGGCTTGGATAGTCCACACAAGCAAGGCTATTGTGTTTTGGTGTTCATTATGTGTGAGTTGTGTTCTGATGATTCATTGAACATGTATCGTGGGAGGAGGTGACTGGTGTTCATGATGTTGATATTATGCGTTTGATAAGCCTCATGTGGCATGTTAGAATAATGCCTTCTCTCCTTTCCCTTTCATATCTAATTATTAAGCACTTTAATTAATTGATTAATGAAGAAATGATCCACTTCAAACTTGTTATCTGCCCTCTTGTATTTTAATAATGACATGATTCCTTTTAGCCAATTTGAAGACATATTACAATTATTACTTTAATGGGATTTACAACATTTAGAATGATCTGTATTTTTTCTAAGATATAAAAATGGTACAGAAAAGTAAAAATGTACTTAATTACTACTTGTAGTAATAATTCAGTGTTTTAGAATCTCCTTTTTTATTTAATGAATACAGACTTTTGTTATTAAATGTACTAAATTGTACAAACATTGTACTAAATGCAATAATGTACAACACATTGTTTAAAATACTTCTGTAGTGACAAACAATTGGAGCAATTGGTAGTTGAATGGATGTTTTTGCTGTCATAAATTCTTATCAGCCTAAAAACATGGATATGATGTCAGGTGAAGGCTTTATACATGTTGGCGAATGTGAATGTCAAGCTTTCTATTGTTGAACAGTACAATGGAGATTTTGATCCAGTCACTGACAAGGTGCAGCCAATGTCACCACAATCTTGCCTCAAAAGCAATAAGCGTGTCCACTTTTGTCCGACCGTAAAATTCTTTTATATGTAGAAAAACCAAGGTCACCCTTGGCTGTGATAGACACAGCTTGAAATTCTGTCAAAAATTATAACTGCAATTTCCCCCTTATTTTTGTTCTTAAATTTATCAGATCTCATGAATTTGTTTTATTTTCAAATAATAATTTTAATTAGATTAAAGTAATAACAATGGATGGAAACTATCAAGTGTACAGAAAACTGACTCATGCTTGAAAATATGTAGATGAGTTGAATAAAATAATAAATCAATAGAATAATATTGAACAATACATTGAAATTTGAAAGATAAATTGACACATTTATAATACTTAGCAGGGAATTTTTCTGTTTACCAAAGTTCCTTGAATGGTATTTAGCCTTCAACTGATGTTTATATCTTATTTATTGTTTCTTATTGATTAAAAATGCATTTTAAAATTGTGGTTTGATTTTCAAGTGCAAGATTTAGGGATCTACAGCTTGCAAAAAATAATATCTCTCTTGACTTTTTATAGAA
This sequence comes from Lethocerus indicus, assembly GCA_019843655.1. NCBI lineage: Eukaryota > Metazoa > Arthropoda > Insecta > Hemiptera > Belostomatidae > Lethocerus > Lethocerus indicus. The sequence continues at coordinate 22,843,728 of JACDQD010000007.1, forward strand.
ACAAATAGAATGGATTTCATAAAAATCAATATGGCTCTTTTACATGTTGGACAACATAAATTGATATAGAGCGTCATTTTTAGATTTTTTAAAGTAAAGAAATGAAATGTTTGTATTAATATTGCCATTAAAACTTGTATTTGATTTTTTGTATTTATGAATGTTATTGCATTATTTATGAGGATTGTTCATTACTGAAAATGATCCTAATTATTATTCTGAAGTTGGCAGAAGTTGCATCACCTAGCTTGAAATGACTGGCTTTGTAAATGTTTAGTCTCAAAATTTCAACCTGCCATTTATTTAAGTGATCAGTGTTCTTAAATAAGTTTTACCTCATTTCAAAAGGTAGATATCCATTTTGAATACTAGAATATTATAACTTTCAATATTTGTTTTTCTATCATGTCAAATGTGTGTTGCATAAATGTACCTTTATGCAATCTAATCATATTAGTCAAGTTAAATGAAACCCTTTGTGAACTGTATTATGTATTGTTTTCCCACAGTAATATAAGTTTAAAGTGTTAACCAGTGAATAAAAACCTGTGAAATGTAAGTGATCATCAAACATTAGTGACAAACTTCTTAGCTGTTTAAATTTCTCAACCATACAGCCTTTGCACAATCAGGAGTAAGTAATACCTTTGAGTTAATAATATTTTGGAAACAATGTCAAAACACTGTTTTATGTTTGGTTTGTTTGATTGTTGTAGTTTTGTTGTATTTTCTTGCCCCCTTGAAATGACTTTCTTGAGTGTAGTATTTTCATAAATCCATCACCTTTGGTTTGCAACATCCATTCTTCAACCATCTAACTTTGATTACCAATACTATATATATTAAGATAAAGCACTTGAAAGAACATTCCAGGCTTAGATTAAAATAGAATGTGGGTTAAGTGTAGATATTGCAGGAATCTATTTAAAGATTTTTATACTTTCTTTTCCTTTTTTTTTTAATGTGTACAAAATTCTCTATATTGGTATTTAAATTATAGTGCTGAAGTTAAATTGATTCTCATTTTGATTTCTCACTTTCATTGGTGCTTTTCCCATTCCAACAACTATGGAACCATGTATGCTTAATTTGTACCTTCTGAAGATTAGGTGAGAAAGAAAGGACTCATTGTTTTATTAAACAACTAATGGTCAGTTAGGTTTCCTTGTGTGTAAATATATTACAATTTAAGTTAGTAATCTAATGAAAATTTTCTGGCCCAACACCTTTAGTTGAACCTTGATCCCCCTGCTTCTTTACCCCCCTATCATGGTGACTTTTGAATTTCCCCCTTAATTACTCCTTTTCCTGGAGCCTACTCTCATTATGTGAGGGCATATTAGCATTTTGTATTTGTGGTGGCCTTGTAACTGCACTTTAGTGGGAAGCAGTTGTTAAGAGACAAAATACTGAACTGAATTGTAATGAGTATACTGGTGTTTATGAGCTCTTTTCGTGATCAAGTTGGTTTTACAACATATTTAGTTTCCAGATGTGTAGGCAGTTTTAGTTACTACTGTTTCCTTGTTATCTCATTATTGTTGACATCAGAAAAATTAAGGTTAATAATATTTAAGAATTGAAATAGCCAATTTACACTAATTAGAAATGAAATATTTTTTATTTATATTGAAGGGGATTTACTCTTTCACTGATCAAAGATTTGTTTAAATATTTCTAGTTATTTAAATGGCTTCAAAAAGTTTATAACTACATGAAGATCAATATTGCGCTATAATTCTATCAATGAATATTGCTAAACACAATTCTCAGGTGGCCTTATTATGATTTTACTTTATCGAATATTATGTTATGTATTTGTATCATTAATGTGAATGGACATGGTCTTATTAACAATGATGAAAAGTCTTGGTATCAGTAATAAAATTTTTTCAATTTTCAGTTAAGTATATATTATTACTATTGACTCATCCAGCTTTTTTATGGATACCAATATTGCCCATGATAGATTTGGAATACTGCATTTGAAGATATTAATCAAAAGGTATTTAAAATATTGTAGAGCATATTATAGAGAAATTATGAGCTTATGAAGTATGTAATGATAAAATATTGACATGATGAATCATGTCTGCACAAATCATTATTTTTATTTATTATTCTATAATACCAAATTTAATTTAACAACGATTTAAAATACATATATTTGGTAAATGTTTTCAAACTAGAATTGCATTAAAATAAATGTTATTTTTTAAAAACCGCTAGTAAGAAATATTTCGTATACCTTCAATATTCATGGAGATCTGTCATTAACAGTCCACAATCCCTTGAATATCTGATTTGAGACTTGACCAGGTTTAGTTTTTTTGCATTCATTTAGTAGCAGCAGTGATTGAACACAATTCTTTCTTTCCCCTAATATATTGTTTCCTCTAAGTCAAGTAAATTAATTTCTTTAAGACATATGTTTACCTAAGTGTCAGTAGCTTAGTCCTTCCCTGGTTCTTTTTTAAGAGTGGTTCAAAGTCCCCTGCAGAATTTTGAGGAACGTATGCTTCTTATAAATAGGAGTTATTTAAAAGGTATTGGTTTGCGATAAATTTGGCTTTGCCTGTTGCCGGACAGGGGGTAAATATAACATTCAAAAGGGTCATGCCCTCCTATAAACAGTTTTCTATAATTATCTGTTCTCAACTGTACTTTGCTATGCAACACTGTTCTATAAGGAGCCACCACAACTGTCAACCTTGACCAAGAACTCTGGGTACATTTGTACTTAGATGCAACCATTTAAAAATATCTTGTTATTCACAAACTTAAAGTAACATAAATTGAAGTGTGAACTGAAGCATGGTACCAAATATTCAGACATTTTTTGGCAATTTTGAATGTCCCTTAATTTTTAGTTGAGAAATTATGTTTGGTTTGGAAATGAATATTATTCCAGTTTTAAAGAAATATTTTTTTTCATATAAAATATTCTAATTGTGTCATTTCTTAAACTAACATCTTTAATAAGGATATTTTCAGAGATGATTTTTTTAGGCTCTTCCAATAGAATTATAGAAGGTAGTTAAAAAAGTGGCACATAAAAAATATGACTGGCTATTCTTACCAATCATTAATATTTCTAAAAAAATTATGTTGAAAATAAAGAGCAAAAGAGAACAACAATTTTACATTATTAATTTTAGTTTTTTATATTTCATAACATGAGCAGAAATTGTATCAGATTACATGAATTTAATCAAGAATAGCCTTTTCTTGAATTTTAAATTCAGAGTAATCTACAATAAAGATTGTGATCATTGTATTCTGGTGGCATAATACTTTGGATTACCCTTAGAAAGTGGTACAATACCATTATTTGAGTTGATATATCAAATTGAAATTTTTATATACTGATAGAGTTTATATTTGGTTTGTTAAAACCGATTTGGTTGGAGTTATTTTGTCGGTTATAGTTGGAGTTATGGTGTACAGATGGTGCCACCAACTGGTGCAGCCTATAACCTCCCCTTCAATATTACATTGTAGGCCATAAAGCCTGGAAATATTTTCCGACCTATTGATCTGAGATTAAATAGATGCTTTTTGTACTTTCCCGGTGTTCCATTTTTCGTATTACTCATGAAACTGTTTTCACCATTTGCACTTATAAGATTGAATCATATTGCGAAACGTTATGCTAGTTTTCTTCGACGACCCACTTTTTTTGGTTGCCCAATTGTTATTATTTCGAGCGCCTAAAATTAGTCACATTATTCACAGTATTCTGACGCGATAAAAAATGTGCTTTTCTTTAATAATGTGACATTCTTTTGCAGGCCAAGCTGTGCACATTAAGGTTGTCGTGGAGCGTTCTTATCATCTTTTTTTGCCTTCAGAATTTCATTTTCAATACAATTGTTGAAATTCTTATAATGATACCCGTTGATATACATCCGCATTCGTTTAGATTTCGTAGCTGTATATTAGTTTCTCCTTTTTCTGGATATACAGCATTTGAGTTTGTTCCGTTTTGACTTAATGCAGTAAATATTTATATCGTTGTTTCTCAAACCTGTTTGCTTAAATTCTAAAGTATGAGCACGTTATCTCCTACAGTTTGTTGTATTTATGTTTTGGAAGTATTCTGTGTCTGGCAATTAACCGAGGGCGTTGAAATGTGAAATTTTATTTCATTATGAAAATCGCAGACAAAAATTACCACGTCGCTGGATAATTTTGAAATCTCCGTATGTCTAGTTTTTGGGTCATTTAACCGCGGTTTTTTCGAATCAGTAAACGAGGTCACGTTAGTGTGACGTAAGTCGAAATCTCCGGGATGGGATGTGGGTTTTAGGAAAACAGAAGTTCGAAACAGTGTACTGTGTACGCCGGAATTCTGTTTTAGATATCGCTGGCCTCAATCTTGAGTAAATTTGACAATATATACAATTACAATTAAAAAATCCGCCTGTTAATTTGATAGAAACAAACAATGTATCCGGGAAACGTAAAAATCATTTTGCAAACAATTACAGTATTTGGACACAGTCAAGAACAGTGTAAACTTGTCCAATCCAATTTTATTAATAAAGTTGTCTTTGGTCTTTATGGTCTTACAGTTCTTAATACTCTGAGCAAAGCCCAGTTTAAAAATTAAGTTCGAGATTCGATAATGATTTGTTATCCTCCATTGTTTAATCAGATTTTACTTAATTTACTGTGACTGTGACTGTCAGTACGGGTCGCAACCTCATTTGTCACTTTGTGCACGAGAAGGTAAATTACTTTTTCGTTTTATACAGTTTTACATCACAACAGTGGTTAATATGCGTTAAATTAGAGCTTTTCTCTTCGAGCCACACTTCTTTGTTTCTGTTTCTGGAGGCCATAATTCTTGCTATCTGTTGTCCCCACTCTCTGATTCGGTCAAATGTTCTTGAGTTGCGTTCGGAGAAATCGCAGTGATGATTTTCTTTTTCCCGTTTATCACTAATGTTTCATAGGAATTACTAAATAAATAATGTAACTGCACGAGTACCCAATGTATTTAGCTTTTGTTTTTAGGTAGATTCGAACTTCTCGGAAAACACTCGGTATTTTGAATTACATTTACAATAAATGAACGCTCAGTTTTAGCCGGAAACTATTTTTCACCTTGTCTGAACCCGTTTTCGAAATGTCAATAATGTAAATTGGTAATTGGATTCGAGTTTTTCTTTCCCTGGCGACCAGTCCACGGCCGGCAGCCGGAGAGAAAAAAAATAAAAACCAGTTTGCCGTAATGCTGCCCCAACCAATGCAAAGCGCGTAAAGCCAGACGCATAAAAATCGCATGTGGGGGAGAAAATTCCACGGGTGAATCGCTCTGTCCGGGTCCTATAAGCGATGTTATGCGATTCCCGCGTATTCTTAGTACACTCCTAACGGCATTCTATATTCGTGTGAGTGGGAATGCATTATGCACGGAGATGCTTCCCACAAGTTTCGTTGCAGTGATTTATATAGTATCGATTTATGCTGGCGTTGATTTGAAAGCTAGTCGATATTCAAGAATATCTGTCTAATGGATGGCATATAAACCTGAAACTATTATCATATATATATATATATATATATATATATATATATATATATATATATATATGGACTTTTAATTATGTTTCATAGATAATTCGTTTCATATTGAATTTTTCTTTTGAGACAAATTTTCTGATTTATGAAATCAGAGCAAGTCTTAGAACTATCTGTTCTGAAAAGAAATACAACCATTTTTACATCCTTTTGTTCATTTATGAATTGCCTTTAAAGAAATTGTACATTTTCCTTCCAGAAATGTTGTTACTTTGCAAATTAGAATATAAATTTTTGTTGATTCATCTCCTACATAAGACCGAATAGTATATAAATCTTGCACAATAGGTGGGTTTGTGCAGATCGAAGAGAAAATCGTATTAGTGATGGTGTCCAGAACCTTGGAGGACCTCCACCGAACTGGTGGATTGCCGCCGTTGAAATATGACCCGGACGGCGCGGAAAGTGTCGGTGGGCCGGGCGAAATGGCGGCCGCCGTTTCTGACGTAGGCGGTATTCCGATGACAGTCTCGGCTTTAAAACCGGTCTCGTGTCGATGAGAGAAAGAGAGAGAATGATGGAGGGAGAGAAACCGACCGAGAGTGAGAATGTGACAAAGGATCAGCTGGTCTGTAGGTTGGCCCTGAGGGGGGGAGTCTCCCGGTTGTCATGCGCAGTGCCGAGAGCTCGTGGTGGTGGTGGACCTGGCTCAGGTGTCTGGCTAACGGCACTTCAGTCGGTCGAACCACCGTCCAGCGGACCAGTTCGAGATACCATTCCTCACGCACAGAGAGAGTTTTGTTCTTGTTACACGATCAAATAGCTCTTTATCGTATCTACGTAAATGTTATAATCGAATATCCGAAGTTTCGGAAAACGTCAATTTTGCACGAGTGATTTCCGGACCAGGAGTGTCGACCGACTTCGATATCCGAAATAAAAAATATTGTTATCGTCCGAGCGTAAGTGACTCGGCGTAAAGAGACCTCTTTGAGCCGGCGTTGTTTAAGACAGGAACCGACTTTATATTCTAGACGAGCCCGGCGTTGGGTTCTGGCACAAGTGCAGTGTTGTCACCGGTTTTGTGGACCCTTGATATGTGAGAATTAGAGTGCGGGCGAAACAGCGATCTTGCCGGCAGTGAGTTCTCTTCAGTCCTCTCTTGTCCTTTCTGTCGAGGAGCCTCGAGAGTTATGTGATCCGGTCGGATTGGATTATTATGTCCCCGTGCAATCGTGAACCGAGCGTTGTGGTGATGGGGGCCGTGGGGGTGGGAGTGCAGAGGGTTGCCGAGGACGAGGGGCGACAGAGGAGGGACACGGCGGCCGCGGGCGAAGACTGCGGACCCGGTCTGCCGGCCTTCTCCCTCATCAGGAGGTTCGTCAGGTGGCTCGCCAAAATAGGACATAGGTCCATCGCCAAACCAGGTGCCTTAAATTCATAACTCTATTGGCTACAATAGATCGTAGTATAATTCATATGTCGGGAAAATATTGGGTACTCTCGGATATAGAAATATAGAATTATGTATCCGCGGTGGTTCAATAGGAGATGTCCCGGCTGCTTATGCTAAGTTAGGTTAGAGATAGTACAAGCCTAAGATTAAGGTCTATAATGTTCTTAGTGTTAGTTCATAAAACATTAGGACACGTTTGGTTTTCAGCTAGACAAATTAGGAAAACAGCAGTGTATTGTCGGATAATCTAAGGTATTTTCTGGGATCTATCATTCTTATAAATTTCTGATTTCGCACCCCATTTGGCCCTAAATTTGATTTAGGCTTAGCGCCATCGTCATTGATATAGTGTGGCGGTTACTTTCGGGCGTTGTGAGCACTGTAGCAGTCAAAAACCGGATGGCGTAATTATCATTCTTGTATCGGCTAAATATTCGTAAGCGTGGCCAGTGCGATGACCGCCTAAAGTTACCTGCAGTACTTGGAGCGGTTAACTAAAATATCCAGGTTTATATCGGGCGGTAGTTCATCGGAGTTAGTTCGTTTGGAGTATCGCCAAAAAAGATTTATGGATAGGGTTCGGTTTTCTGCCCTCCAAAAGAGATTATTCCTCTGGGAAACTTAAATTATTCCCGCGTACATATTTTTTTGTTTTCGCTGGTGATTTTCCTTTAGGCTAGATTTCGGATAAGTTGTGTCAGTGACAAGCGGTTTTCTATATGTTGCCCCATACTGGAAGCGTTAAGAGGGCGGAGAGGCATCAAACCCGCACAACAATGCCAATGTCCCGCCTCAATTTCAACCGACCGCCTCCGTGACTGCCGAATCTCTCCTTGTCCCCATCGACAAGAGACTTTTCTTTTGGCCGTCTTTTCCTTCTCTTTCCCCGTCGAACACCACTCTTCTTTTCACCAGTCGCCCCCTTTGGCTTTCATTCTTTCCCGGGAATTTCTCCCTTGTTTCCCGGATTTTTCATTGTTTTCTGTTATTCGTATTTTCTTTTTCCCGACAAACTGGCGTCCACCTTTGATGTCTGTCAAACACACATCTTTGCGCACCCATCCGAATTCCGGCCTTTGTGAATATTTTGTGTTTTCCTACGCCTACGTATAATTTGAAAAAATAAGTTATAGTAGGAAAACAACTTTATACGTTGTGCTTAAAACATTTAGTCCGTGTTAATTATTTTTCTTCGGAACAGTTTTAAATATTTAATTAAATATGTATCCGCGGGGGGAATTCCGGAAAACAACTGCGGCATTTGATTTCCTTCTATTATTTCGTTGGAAAATTGTTTTCCTTAGGACATTCCGCAGAGTTTGTCTGACTCGTCTGGTGTTCAGGTCGTTTTCATTTATTGCGCAACACTCTTTGTTATTTCCTTCAGGCATAATCCTCCCAGTCCGACTTCATCTCTTACCATTATTATCGTTTCCCATCTGGGCAATCTTTTTTGTTTATTGTACGCAAATAAGGCCGCGATAAAACATTCTTCTGGTAATGAGTCATTTTGAAGAATGAATTCCCATATTTTCCGCCTTCTGTTTTCTCTTGGTTTGGATGAACATTTTGCATTACAATTTATAATTTTATTTTTCTTCACAGTGACACTCTGTGCTCACTGAAATGCATCGACTGTTTATTCATTGGCGTGCGTGTATCCTATTGATTATGTTGTCTAATACTTCTGATGACCACGTGAACGAATCGCTTAGACACAGCGCGAAACGTTCACAGGTCCACTGTACAGTATATCGACCTATAGCATAATTTTGCGGAAATTTCTTATCCTATATTGAATTGAAATTAATCTAAACTATATATACATTTTTTAGTAACTTTTATCAAGTTATTGTATTAATCCATGGGACGAAATCTTTCAAATCATATACGAGTTGGTAGGGACAGAATGAAAAAGGAAGAATGCCAAGAATGTGCTTCGAGGTTGGTGCTGAACGTTGAACCCGTTTTCCTTAGCCTCGAATCGATGTCCTCCCTTAAATCTGTATTGAATTTAATATTTAATTGGAATAAACCAAAAGTATCGTTACTAGAAAATTTTTAGGAAGATCCAATTTTCTAGAGAACTCCCATCAGACTAGATTAGGTGTCTAACTTTTTCTTCAAATCGATTAATCTTTTAATTATTACAGTTTGGCTGTGTTTATTACATAAGTATATCTACATAAAACGTGAGTTTTATTAAAACCGAATTATAAGGTATTCAAAAAATTAATTATTACGAATACACCGTACAATCAGTAGTTAATGTAAACGGGTTGGATTAACGTAATAATGAAATAAAACTTCTTCCTGTTTAACAAAAATATGAACCTTGTGTAAAACTTCTATTTTTTTAAAAGATCATTATTTCATCATTAATTTTTTTAACTCAGTTCATTACACCTTTTTATATGTTATAAAAATATGCCCATCTAATTCAATGCAGTACATTTGATAAGGGTGTAAATTTGATAATCTTTAATTTATATCGCGACGTTCTATTAGTACAGGGCTCTTATCTTGTTTATATAATTTACTTATTCGATTTGTATAAGTTACGATTGAAATAAACACTACCAGTGACATCATTATTTTAATTTGTTCTGACTTGTCTACAAGTGAGGCCACTTAACGCTCGGGTCCGAGTGTACACTTGTTACGTGACACTGCTCCTAAGAATAGACTCGTTATCAAATTGATACCGGACCAGTGACAATTGTTTTTCTCCCCCCCCCTCCCTTTGAACGCCTTAATTTATCCCAGTTCCGTTCGCTATGGCGGATGAGTTCGAACTGGAATTAACCGTGACCTATACGGTGTTGGTCTCCGTCGAAGCGTTCTTGAGACATATTCTTCCTATTGGATATATCCTTATGCCCTCGTCGAATTTTATTTGTGTCTCGTTAGTCCTCTACACATTAGTAGCAATGGGACAGTAACAATGAAGGTTACTAATTCCGGCAAACTCGGCCGGCCCTCCTATCTTCCTCGAAATAATACTTGGAAACAGGGTGAATAAAATTTAGTTACATATACGTAAGGAAAAGTGCAAAAAGAATTTATATTACATTCACCGAATTGAAAAGTTATAACGAATAATTAACGCACTGGCCGCTAATGAACTATTATTATTAGCAGCACGTTACCGAAATAACTGAACAATGCTTTCCTCATTATCAATAATGAGATAAAAATATAAATTAATTCTTTTTATTGTATGAAACGCGCAAGTTGTAAAGGCAAAATTCATGATTGCAATGAAATGTTTGTTGTCGTGATTAAAATAAATATTTTATATCGATCCATTTCTGACATTATTTATTATTGACCATATTATTGAGTACTATTCCCTTCCGGTCTGATTAGATTGTTGGAAGAACTGTTGAAAACATTTACGTAATCGTATCGTTTATAGTGGCCTGTATAGTTATTGGAAATTCAGTTGCAATCGATTAAAATTTCCAATTGAATGTCTGAACTGGAAGAAAATAGAAAAAACCTAACTGAAAGGGAACTCTTAACTCAAACGGTCTGTCACTTACGATGTTCACCGGGTTTAAATGAACTGTCTTGTATGTCAGACCCAGAGCAAGTTTACCGAACATTTTGATCCAACGTTAACTAAATTTTTCACGTCAACCGTTGTAGACTGTCTAACAGTATTATTGGAGGAGAGGGTAATGTAATAGCTGGCAGGTATGATGCAAGCTTGATAATGAAACGATGCTGTTATAAGAGTTAGGTGAGAGACGGTCGGTGGCTGTGTCGACCTTGACATCTTTCATCTCCCGAGTCCCTTCTCCGGTTGACCCACTTGACCATTCCCCTTTTACACCTTTCCCACTGTCCTCTCTTTTTCGGCAGGTAAACGAGTACAGAACGCGGGTAACTAAAGGACACTTCGGAAGGCCGCGAGTGCAATATCCTAGGCTACTGTGGATTTACTCTTTTACAAGAATTGTGCATATGCTTAAAAATCATGTCCAATCGTGGTAGAGCCCCAATTTATCTTTATTAATTTCGTTAATATATTTTCTCGTATATATCATGACTCCCTTATATGGTCCTATGACCGGTTTCGACATTTCGCTTTCGCTCTTTAGTTCCTTGCGTACCAAGCTTGTATCTGGACGTCCAATACAACTTTTCCAAAGAAGACCAAATTTTTCTTTAATTGCATATTTTAATTTATTAAATGATATATAAACTGAAAACAGTCTAATTCCACTCATTAGATTTATATTGTTCTTTCCTAAACAATTGCTTCTTATCAAAACGGTTTATATAAGGCCACCATGAGTATTAGTTAGGGTAGGTAAGGATTAATTGAATTTGTTTATCGGATTTATAGCATTATATTATGTTAATTGTTGTATCACCGTATTATTACTGGTGTATAACACAGTGAATAAAGTATATTTTATATAAAAAATATGTATATTAGAAGAGGAATTAATTCTGTGACCGTTAGCTGGTCATTAGTTGGAACTAACTATTAACGAATGTTGGTTTAGTCGCTGTTTTCTTCGCAACTGTTTCCTTACATCAGTTTACCGTTTTTTATCCTTGCCGTTCTTTTACCCCCAATTCAATTTATTCATTGATTCCACTTTCCGTAGCTTCTTTTATGCTGGGCCAAGGTTCCTATCTGTTGTGATCCTGGAATACAATTGGCGTAATGGATCCTGAGGTCGGCCCGTCTCCACAGGCTGGCCTTCACTCTCTTTATTTGCCCATTGAAAACAATTGGTTTCAGTTTCCTATTCCCTTTGGCTTTGTTTCACTTTATGTTTATTCCGCTTTAAATTTTTTGAACGCTGTACTCAGTGACTGCTTTCAAAAGTGTTGTCCCTTTTCGAAATTAGGGATCCCAAACTATATTAGGACAAGTGACAAATGTAACTTGTTTTCACCCGTAGATTTTTAACTCTATTTAAAATTTTTTGTACTGAGGTTCTTTGTTTACGAAACTAATATGTGTTTGTTTCATATTAATATTGATTATTGCACATATTTTCCTTAGTCGAGTTAAATAAGCGTGAGTTTTATCTTTTCCCAATCGCGCATTTTAATCCATATCGATCACAATTATAGATTTTTTAAGGAAATGTGAAAACAGTCTGTGAATCGATTTGTTAGCTATTAACTCGTATTTTCGGCGATTAATAGGTGCCACCAGAACAAAGGTTATTGAGACATTATTTTTAAAATCCAGTATTAGTTCCTGTTGCTGGGATGTCATTAGATAATTGTACAAATTGCCATCATTGGGTGGTCTCTTTTATCGAGACATTCACGTGGAAAAAACAAAACATTCAACATTTGTACCAATAACTATATGTAGTTGATTGTACAAAAAATAAAAGGTAAAAAAAGATAATTGCAGAATTCGTGTAATGTGCAAATCCCTCATTTGTATGTCTCTGGCCAGCAGCTTATGAACATTTATTTAGTGATTCAATGACTTGGAATAGGGCATGAAAATTCTTTGTACTGAATAAACAGCATAATTTTGTTCGAGTTTATTGTCTTATATTGAGGAGATATCTTGTGCCAGCTTGCAGTCATAAATGGGACGCAATTTGAAAATCTGGTGATTTTTTTTCCAAAGGCTCTGCTTCCACCGTTAAATGTCCCAGTTCTTGGGTGCAATTTCGTGACTCCTCCCCCGCCCTGACAACAGATATCAAGACACTAAGGTAGTCACGTGCTTTCGCCACGTTAGGAATTCCTCACATAGGGATTATCGTACACCTTAACAAGACGGTCTGGATGTCATCACTCGTAGGTCTCTATTTCCCTTGCTTATTTGGCCTTAACCTAGACCAGGTCCAGTTTCTCGCCATCGTCAGTAATATTCCGTTGGTATTGGAATCTCGGCAATGGAAATTGCACTGTAGCATGCCCTCCGACAGTACAGCGCAGTGAGCCGACCTTCATATTTATCTAATTTATTGTTAAAGGAAAGCTGTATCATCGTTATGAACTGTGTTATGATAGTCAAAATTAAAGTTTACCCACTCCCCCCGCATTTAAATTGTATAGATAATTATTCAATACTCAAATGCAAATTTTAATAATTAGAAAATAATTTAATAATATTGATGGTTCTATTTGTGTAACTCTCTAATAATCACTGTTGACTTTGTACGAACGATTTTTTAATAATCAATATTTATTGAGCTGTTCACACGATCGCTGTTCTGTCTGTGTGTGATTTTAACACGTATATATTAATTTAATTTAAACTGCACACATTTATCTGTAGTCTGTTACTTTTTTCATATTACTAAACACATTTTTAAATGCTGACAGGGAATGTTACTCTGAAATTGTGTTTAGGGGAGAATTAAATTAATTGAATCCGAACCACATGAGCGGAATTGAATGCTTGACAGTATTGAAAAGCCCGGGGATCTCACCTTTTTATGAGATACTATAAGCAATAAATATTTTACGTAATTGCGTTGAATTAAGATTATTTTAGGTCATATAGCAATCGTGAATGCAATGAATGGTGAGAATCCGAAAATTATAAAGTGTGTTTAATGTTTATTCGCCAATAAATAACCAAGTAAACAGTAAATGGTAAGAAATGGTAGTAACAGTTTACTCACAAGCACTTTACTCGGTTCGAAACTTCTCGCCTAATGCAGTTCATTACCCGCCGGTGGCCTCCTTCTCGGGCATTTTTTCCTTTGATTTTGACTCCTATTTCTGCTTTTATTACCATTATCTTGTTTCTCTTTACTTGCATTTGTCTCGAATCAGTCACGCACAGACGATTTTTCCGTTTGTATATCATGAATATATTTTGTTACAATGTAGATTAGATATACGACTTAACGATTGTATGGGTTTCAATGCATTTTTCTTATCTCAACAAAAAACTATATGTTGTGATACTTTCATACATTTTTTTCATACCACCTTTTGGATTTGATTTCATCATCCTCTTTTGCCTCCTTCGGTACTCTTCACCCCGCATTCCCTTTTCCTGGCCGGCCCAAATATCCTGTGTTAACAACGTTGCCGGAGGTCGAAGCAGTTATCCGGCTTTAATATGCAATCTACCTAGCGGAAATTGCGCCCCACCTGGCTGATGGCAATCTACCCGATATGTGTTGGCCTCCTGTCGGGTGTCGCAGAGTATTTTCAATTAAATTTCATCCGGTTAATAAAGTCTAGCTAATTTTTTTTCCTTAGCCTGCAATAAAAGACTTGCCCCCGTTTAAACTTGTACCGGTTTGTTTTGATTTCAGGAAATTGTTTGGGATCGAAAACCTAGTCAAAGTCGGACATAATTATATTGAGCTGTTATTAAAGTTTTGGATGCGCGTTACTACGGGGATTTCAGCGCGCCCAGTAGTTAAATTCATCCTTACCTCTTATCTTTTCTTATTTAACCATAAAATACCATTCGTTTAAAAGTGATTCTTACCCCGTTTGGTGGTACCCCGTGTAAGGTCTCCGACCTGTCCCCAAAAATGTTGCTTGCGCCGCGTTCATTCTATTTAGTCAGCCTGAGTCTTAGAACGCAGGGGACATTGGTTTGCACTGGGGTGCATGCATAAAAGCGGACGCGATAGTGCGCGCGCACTTTCTTTTCCCGGCATGCAACAGGATTTGACTATAAAATGGAGAGTCCGGGACCCGCCTCCTCGTTATTGTTGTTACGCGCCGTTTATTGTCGTTGACCGTTTTCGAAGAAAGGGAGCTAAAAATGGAGCGATTGTATTCACTCGCTTCAATCAATCTCTACTACAAAAGAATAATGCGACCGCCTCCTTGTGTGTCATTTGGCTTGTTGTCCTCCCCGCCATTTATTTTTTTTTCTTTTTAATGTCAGGCTGGATACACTTTCCTAGTTTTACTTTCGTTCACTTTCCTTTTTACTATTTTTTGTGACAATTATTTGAACCAATTGAACTTGGTTTTCACTGTTTATTGTGTGTACGTCGATACGCCATTTTAATATTGACTTAAGAGGACGCAGGCTGTGGGCGAGGGGGGTTTTGAATACTTTCTAAATGGTCAAAAGTTTAATGTACGGTAGGATATTTGCGTGGGCATGGATATTAAATTGTTATTGAGTCACGTTTTCTTTCTATTTTTTTTTTGTCCAGACTAAACTGACAGGTCAAAAGTACCATCACTGGATGGCGTCTTTATCGAGTGAAACAAGTGAAACTAATCAAACAAACCACAATTGTACCTATAACTGGCATATAGTTTATTGCACAATAAATAAAATTTAAAAAGACTAAACTGATTGCTTCCTTTTAATTAATTAATATATTTCGATGTTATGGTACCAGTTCTCCAAGTTTTCATTAACGCATCTCTTTAAAATTTATTACTAGTAGGAGAAAATGTTTTCTGTATTGAAATTTATTGGATTTGAATAATACACTGCCTGTTATTCGTAGTTAACTCGAAAAAAAAGAATGATTATTTAAAACATTACATAAGATATATTCAATAACCATTGCAGGTAACGATTGCAGAGTCCTCATTTGTGCGGAAATCATATCTCTTGAAATTTAATTATCATTTCCATTGTAAAAATTGTTTACGCGTTGAAAATGGAGAACAAATTATTTTCTCAGCGACCTGTGCGATAAGCCAACATGTGCAAGGTTGAAATATTATTATTTACTCGAGAATTTTATCGCCATTATTATTTTAATTGTTATTTTCACTTGTTTCAGGTGAGTTTCCTGTACCTTTTGCGGATCGATGTCCGTTCGAGACTTCTAAAGGTTCGTAATTTTTTTAACTACAGACAAAAATATGGTGTAATTGTATTCTATAAATATTTATATGGTTTACATTGTAACCCTGTCAACACATTGTGTACACCTCGGAAAGCGTGGATAAGATGTCGGTCTGTGTATTGCGCGTTGCAACTCACATCTTATGATAAGACGTCCGTTTTGTAGCACCGAGATCTTATGTCGTAGGAATATTTTTTTAAACCAAATATTATCATTCATTCCCCGCATGAAAGCGTGTTTAGCGTTGTTTACCGTTACATTGTACGTCGGGTACATTTTAATTTCCCCTTTATTACCATTGTTTATCATCATTTTACGATTTTAGTATTGTCCGGTTCTATCTGTGAATCTGGTAAACCAGCAAGCTTAACTCATTCTCTATTTTTGTTTGCACCAACAATAGTTTGGTCAAAACAGTGTAATACATTTTTATAAATCACTTTGGGGGCAATCGGTCTTCCTGATCTTTTAATCTAACCAAGCGTACGGCGGATCTACCATGTTAACCGGCTAGATAAGATAGCTCTAGAATGTTTTGTGACCCCCCCCCTAGCATTTTTCTCCCTCAATATAACCACGAAAACATTGCACTCAGCTTCATGGCCAAAGCCCAAGGATTATCGGTTAAAATCCAATTTTTCCCTATATTAAACTTTGATAAGCTTAGCGAAGATAGAACTTCACAACACACACGCTACGTACACCTTACACCGTTCGTAAAGTGCAAATGTAAAGTAGGTGCATTGAAAATCGAGTTTTGGTTAGTTGCACTGTCGTGCGTTCCTGCCTTTAAATTAGAACTAATTTAGTCGGGTGCCAGTAAGTCTGTCGGAAATTTAGTCGAGAGATTGACAACAGTTTGCGATGCTAGGTTCTCGCGGGCACTACATGCTCAGTTTGGTGTTCCCACGCGCCTCCGTTGTTGGCAAGCGCCAGCTGTTTGAACAATCCATGCGGGAGGCGGAAAGCTTGGAGCTTCCTCCTGTGCCCGGGCTTTGTGCCATCTGTCAGACCTCCCCGGCTGAACAGTTCGGAATCCCGGCGCTTGGAAACACACAGATAAATAGCGACATTCATCCAGGATACAATACCTTGTGGGATAATACCCACAAGGTAGTGTGGCAGCTTAATTGGCAGTATAATTTCACTTCATCTCATTGTGCATATATTTATAATCGCTCTATAGAATGTAGTAAAATATATCGTGTATATTTGTTTTATGACATATTAGCACAGAGTAGAAAGAGAAAATAGTCGGAATACCTGTCAAAATGTATTTGAGTAATAACAATTTATAAAATAAATTTACTATCCTGAGTAACATAATGGTTGTTCCAAATCAATGTTCGGAAAATTTCAGAAACATTGGAAATCACATATCAGGACTAATCGTGGGTTAAAAGTGATATCGCCGATCGACTAATGCCCATTACGAATCTAATATTAAATCATTATAATTTATTACGTAAGTTTGAGTTTTGAATAATCTGAGAAAAAAAGCTCTTAAAAAATACAATCCCCGATTATACAGTAGTACAGAATTAGGGAACTACAAAAAACGACACGGAAATTCTGTATGAATTCGTCATTCAAAAGGAGGCGTTTAAATTTAGTAGGTGCCGGTTTATAGTAGTGGATGAGGTGGCGCTTGTAGTCCCAGTGGGAGTTTGCCAAGAGGGACGCCCCTTCTGATTTATTGTACTGTTGGCCCGGAGTCTCGTCCGTTATTGCATTTTTATTTCGTGCACTCGCCTTGGGAATTTTTAAAACGAAGGTCGCATGCCCTCTGTGAAATGCAAACTGGCTGACGGTGGCGTTCGGGCAGCGTTTCTAGTTAATTCGTCAGAGAATAAACATCGGATCCTTGATCAATTTATAAGGCTGTCGTTCGAAAAAAACACGGATTATTAATATGCAGCTTCCTGTATGATCGCCCAATTCTCTGGGGTGAACCTCGCGTGCAGCTGGTGTTGAATCCCCCCCTCTGAGGAACCTCAGTGAAGAAGGGACACGTTGAAGTGTTCTTTAATACCTCCTTATGCTCTGTGCGCGGAAATTAACGGCTTTAATTTTATACGAGTATAAACAACTTCATGCCGCCAGTTAATTGAGACAAGAATTATTTTGAAAATTGAATTTTGTACTCGATTGGGCTAATTATGCGACTTATCTTTTCGTTTCAAATGTTAATTAAAGTAGTAATGACCTGTAATTTAAGGTCAGATGTGTCCACAATATATCCATTGATCAAAAGTCCCTCATGTGACCTTCATATTATGTACTTAAAACGTTACATTTAAATTTCACGAGCAGCGAAAGCTGAAGTTATCGTATAAGGAGTGTATATGTACAATTATGGAACTTAATACAACAGGTTGTAATAATACAACTCGGGTCCTACTTCCGTGGCGACCGTGGAAAAATATTTTAAACGTTGCTATAATTTTTTTTGTAAAAAGCGATATTCTAACTTTGCATTCGACTTTAAAAACAGGACATATTTATTGTTGGCTTATCACGCGCCGTTATGCATTTCCTTACGTAAGTAAAAAAAGTCCCCGATAGGCCCGAACAAGTGTTACATTCTATCTTGAATGGCGTAGTTTTCTGGCGTTCGTTTGACTTCGGATAGCAGATAGTATATCTCTTTTATATTTATTTCGGCCTATTTTAAATAGGGAGCGTGGTGGTACTTGTGGCTTTATTGCTTCGATAACAAATTTCAGATGTACCTTGGAACGGTAAGCCCAGACGTCGAAACGATGCGAGTGCTTAGGCTCGAGCCGTGCTTCCAGAACTGGAATAGGACGCGAGCGAAGGAAAGGAGCGGATATTATGCTTATATATGTAACCGCCAGGGACGGTCACCTCGTGAGTCATTCCGTTTGCCAGAGTGCCCTGTTTAGGCTTCTCCAACTTTCCACAGTCTTGAGAAATTTTAGTTTTCGGTCAGAACAACGTGACCCACACACAAAGTTGATTGGAGAACTGCTTTGTTCCTTAGTGTTAAATATGGCGATTTCGTATTAAGGACCCGTTCGAAACACCTTTTGAAGAGTTTATACGTTTTTTAAATTACATTTTGTCATATATATTAAAATGTATGAACGCTAAATTTGCAGTAAGTATGCAATGAAAATAAATTTTGTTGGCTTGCAGATTTTATGTTCGAATTTTCCGAAACATTTTATTTTATAACATGCCAATCTAGCCATCGTCGAAAATGTTAATTGATTGATTATGAAATATAATGATGGCTGTGTTACATTCTTGTCAGCACCGTGTAACCGTGAACTGTACTTTAGTTTATTTTAATTTATATAAAGTATGTGTATGGTAAGCAAAAAATGCACGTGGATTGTTTTTGTTCTGTTTCTGGAATAGTGCATTCTACTTTTGTTTAGTTATAACTTTCGTTCTGTTCTCCTTTCATCATCGTGTGCCGAATTTCAATATTTTCTGAACAGATATTGATATTCGGGAATATTTAGTATAGCATCTTGCGTTGGTGGGTGGTTTTAACAGCAGCTGTCTCCAGTATGGGACGGGATGTTCCAAAACGGCCGGACCGCGTTGCCAAAACGTTCATTGATGTCGAAATTCAGCTGCCCTTGAGAGCCCCTCTTGTGTACCCGGGCACCCCCCGGGGGCCCGTAGTAACCGGAGTCTATGGTATGGGCTCGTATACCTGTTGCCGATCCAACCTTTATAAACGGTTCCTCCTCATTCCCGGTTTTTCCCTCTACGTGCCTGCCTTTTCCTCCTGTTTAATTCCCAGTGTAGAATACGTGGAAGTAGGTTGGCGGAGTATTTTATCGTGTTGACTTTTTGTAAAGCAGAAATTCGGACGGACAATATTCCAAGAGCCATTTTAATAAATCTAACGTTAGTAAGATCCCGAATAGTTCGGCTGAGACACTTATCCCTATTATTGACGAAAGACTAAGGCCTGGATCTATAATTCTTGGCGATCGTACAAAGATAACGAAAAGAGTGATTACCGTCATGAAACAGTCAACCATCGGCCTCATTTTGTCGATCCTGTGACGACAGGACTACGACTGTGCTAAACCCAGCAGGTAGAACGGATGCCGGGTTCTACTATTTGAGGAAACAAACGAACAAGGGGAACGAACGGAAAGTTTTTAGAACTCGTACCTGGTTCATGTGGAGAACGAAAGTGGATTGCCCCGATACCTGTGACACAATACTTCGGAAATATATCAATATTTCCGCTAATGTAATGTTAAATGAAATTTTAATTGTTGTACTGAACAGCTTTTTAATTCCTGTTTAGTCATTTTCCGTATAAATAAATGTAAATAAAACGCGTTAACATAGAAAATCCAAGATTCTTACTCGGTTTGAACTACACGCGTACTCATTAATTAACGAACCGTTTGTATTGTATGAATGCATCATTTTCAGAGTTGATTTGGCCCCCAATTATTGCATTCGTTGCGATTACTCCTGTTTGAGCAGCGCAGCCAAATTGGTTGTCCAATTATCATTGGCTGATGGGAACATTCAAACAGCGCTTTATATAGACTCAGTGGAATTGTGGTTCCCTTCCTGGGCCATACACCAAAATAAATCAGAAAAAAAGTTAGGTTATTTATTTGGTAAAGGCTACATTAGGTCACTAACATAGGTGCCTGGACGTTTTGTTTTACTCTTCTGAATGAGGGAAACACTGAACGAAAAAAAATCGAAGACCAGATAGTGATTTCTAACGCAAATATGATACAGACATACCTGATAAGATTTAACTAACAACAGTGTTTGTTTCGTTTTTTACTGCTGAAGATAGTTACTTTGTGAACAAATTACCCAAAACCACAGTTCCTCTCAAAAATTATCTGAACATAATGATTGTAGAAATTTACACTGTTTCTGGGCGGTAGTACACTCCTCTACATCGTTATCCTGGAAAAGTTATCTCCCGGGCCAGTCTCATAAAGATTCAGTTGGTTTGACAATTGCCCAATCGATACAGGTTGGACGATGAAACTTCGCCACATTTGTAGTTGATAGCTACGATAAATTTAATAATGATTATGATCATCGTCCTTTTCAGGTTTTAGACGCTTTATTTTTTTTTGCGTGCGAAAAATTGAGATTCTTGATTTCTTTTCTATTCATTCCATTTTATTTGGGACGATTTAAATGAGGTTATCAATTGAAAAAGAAGTTTTTAACTTGTGTGATATCGTCATGGCTTGGCTGGAGGTATACGCCAGCGTCCTGCGTGGGGGGAGCCAGCTAGAGTGAGGAAAGGGGAGAATGAACGGTGTTATTTTACGATGTCGATAAACTGAAATGGCTCCCTTGGCCGTCTGCCTTCGGTGAATAACCGGCCATTGGGGAGGATACGGCCGCATCTTTTTCCGAATTTTTTTCCGTCTTTCTTCTTCGTTTGCAGTTTAGGCCCGCGCGTGACCAGTATTGGAGATTTCGCGCTACTTCGGGTAAAATTATGTTTTTCCTTCGAAATTCCAATTAAGTATTCTGAGCTACCCTGGAATATGAATAAGAAATATAATCAGTGGTAAAGACCAATGTGTTTTAGGTTTTTTCTCCAGATAGAAAAAAAATTACGCTATTAAATTAATGGTTAAAAATAGAGAGTAAATAATATTTGAAAATTCCTTCTCTCAGCGTTATAACGTTGGCAACAGTGCTATCACTTTATATCGTTATTTTATGGTTACCGTTTACAGTGTAGCCTTTTAGAAAAAGTATAGTAGGGACGTGTAGGTAAATCGTCGGAAACATTAAATGGAATTTTTTATGGCTGTCGAAATGAACTTTCTCTGCATTATCATGGCAGCGAATACGAAAACAGAGGAACGATTGAGCCATTTTCCGAGAGGGGTTGCCTGCACGTTAAATGCGGTTCATAAAGCCGACGTTCCCCCTCACGGGCGGTAGGGTGGATTTTTAATGGGTTTCCCGAAGGACAAAAGCCCCGCCAGGAGTGTCACTCTGAGAACTTTATGACGGGGTGTAAACCGCCCCCTCCATATGAGCTTTACAGCCCCTATATAAGTCGGAGGACGATGATGGGACTGTGTAGCTTGTGGAGGGGCAAGGGAATTTAGTATAAACCAGCGCATTTGCTCGGGACTCTTCTTACGGTTCAGATCTATGGTTTTTTCAATTAAGAGAATACAGGAGGGGTTAAAAGAAATTAGAATTCATCAAATTTCTCTCAAGTTCTCAGTTCAGTACAAGGTTCTCTGCCGAACCTTTCGGTTTACTGTTTATTTCTGTTCTGGAAACATGAGACAGGATTGCAGAATCCGAATGCGAATCGCCGAATGGAATTTTTCTTGCGGGGCAACTTAAATTACGTAACGGTGGCGAGTTACCGCCGGCTGGGAGGGAGAGAGGCTGGTTTTGACGCAAACGGAAACGCCCACGGCGTTACCGACAACTTGTTGCACCATTCCAGCAGCTTTCTACAGGCCCCGTCCCCCCAGCAACCAATCGCAGTATTTCTCCAAAATGTATTTGCAAATAAAATATAAGAAGTAAATTTCCAAACAAGTTTCCAAAGAAATGGATACTTTAGACTAGGGGTCGGCAAACCGTCGATCGCGAGCTACCGGAAGCTCGCGGGGATATTTTTATGTTAGTTGAAAATAAAAATTCAAAATTACGATCAATAATTTAATCTGTAGGTTACATATATTACAACTCCGGAGACCTCTTCGGAGGGCCGCGAGTCATTTTTCAGTAACCTGACGGCCATGTCTCTCCTGCCGATCGCCATTCGCGTTCTAATTTTATTTGCACAATTGCAAAACACACGCCGCCTCTATACCTCGTCGCAGGGTTTGTACGTCACGTCGATAACCGAATTCATACGGACGCAACTCCTATATAGGGCCAATAATTAAAACAAAAGCTTTGAATGACGTACGGTATTTATACAGTACAGTTAGATAAACAAAGATCTATTCATACCCCAACAACGAACAGCCAGATCTTATTTATATGGACAATTTACTTTCTGATCCAAAGATAAGCCTCAAATTTTTGAAATTGTTAAATTGTTTGCAAGGGTGGTGAAGTCATTTGTTCAGTTTAGCACTGTAACCAACCGAGGCATGCAAGGTAGAATGTTATCGTTGAGTATTTTTAATGACATTTATTTTTATAGATGCTTGTAAAAATAAATTCCAGACATGACCCTTCTCAGGGACGGTAGAACTTACAGATATGTAAATGCCTTCATAGTGTGATATCTCATCATGAACGTAATTAATCACGACCATAGAAAAACAGTGACTAAACTCGTTATATATAACGCAAACAAGATAAAGACAAACATGAGCTGAAGACGAAGTAAAAAATTGCAGACGTACTGGTAGTTTAAATGAAGAATAATGTTTATTTATAGTTCACTATAATTACGAGACTATAATCTGAACTGGCTTACTAGGACTAATATTTCATCGTAAAATGTCAGAGAAATGAAAAGCTTAGTTGCTTCATCGCGTATTAAGCTTTCTGGATTAAACTGTCCACAGGTTTTTAATTGCGAATTCTAATCACGATTCTGACAGACTTCATAGGGACTTTAGGGAAGAACCTTTTTTTTTCCAGTTGCATGCAAGCTTCCTGACCTAGGTATTATCATTGGACTAACATTAGGAAATTAAATGATTCGCTGTTTTGTGGAACCTACAATTGTTTTTCAGGGGATTTGCCTTCTTTTAATGTTGTCCTTGTTATCATGACAACCGATAGGATACTACTGATAATTTTTATTAAATAAACACTAATTAAGATCTCATGTCGTATATAACGGTATGTAACTGTAGGACAAGCACACACGTTTCGTTTTTTTTGTTATTCGGTCAGTACTAGAGGACTGAAAATCACTTGTGTGAAGATAAGATTGGGAATCGCTAATAGATACGAGAATACAAGATAATTTTTGGAATAATGCGCAATGGCGTATAGTTGGAAGGAATTAAATTTTAACTGATGTCACCAAGTAACATAACTGAGAACATGAGATTAAAATGTTATGTCGGCCGACGATAAAATTCTTTCCTTAATTTCGAAATCGTGTTTAAAATAACCCCACGAAAGAGAGAGAGAGAGTGAGAGTGCTGGGGATATTGTGCTGGGGAGTTATCGCGGTGAATGTATGCCCACAACATTTTTAAAAATCCGATAAAAACCCACTCGAGAAGGATTGTTACCGCGGGGTTGAGATATGATAAACCGAACGGCGTAATCGTTGAATCAACAGAAGAAGGAGTTCGCTCGCATCTGCCAGGTTTGTGTGTGTGTGTGTCCTTTTTGCGCTAACCACTTCCATATTGTCACCGCTTGTCCAGTTTTCCCCGACATTAATTGTGGGAATTTTAATCAAAAACCAATGTCCGCTATGTTAATGGATATTTGATGGAAGCATTGGAAATTTACTCGTGAGAGACACTGGGGGGGGGGGAGGCTCAACGGAGTCAATTTGAATTTTAAATGAATGTGTTGTTTTGATTGACCACGCTTTCGGGAGACGAGCAGAATATATGGGATATGCAAAAAATCGCTAGTAAATCAATTTCGATTTTCCGTACAGTTTTATGAATTCCGGATTTTTGCTGTATTGCCTACAGTATATCCGAAAATAAACTCTCGGAACGTTATTAGCTATCGCGGTAAGCCTGCAGATTCTGCAGGGAACTTTTCCTGCGGAATGAAATCCAGTTGTCGGGACTTAAATAAATGAAATTGTATTTGGTATCTACTGGTTACGTCACATGAGTAAATACACGGACACAGCGATTAGATGCGCACTGTATCAGACATGTGCTCTTTGGACTGTCATGGAAGATATTATCACGTTACGGTTTAGGATTTAATAGAACAAAATTGATCACACCGGCTGTGATTAGTTTCGTCGGTCTTCATGAATGTCAGTTATCGTAAATCGGACTTTAAACCTTGTGCCGAATGAAATGCGTCACCTGGTTCAATCCGTCAGTCGAATAACATCTTTATTAATATTTCCTCGTGGTATTTTAATATCCGGGACCTATAAGTCGAATTCTAAAGAGTAGCATTTATTCCCTGTAATATTCCGCAAGTTATATTCCCGACTCTTACATTTACTCGAACCCGAGATTACATTTTTTTTAAGGCACTGCGAAGGCGGTAGCATTGAATTGGACGTGGTGCGGGTTTCACTTGTGTTGATGAATATGAATTGTGCGTTGGAAAACTTCCCAGCCACTGCGTTCAATACCTGACCTTTTACTCTTCGATTGTAATTGCAATCGGAAAAGACAAACATCCGAAGCCGTTTCTTCTCTTGCATTTGTAGGAAAGATATTTTCCAACTACCTCTTATTCTAAGTTCACTGAACAGTAATTTTTAACATTTACTATAAACTTGAATTTTTATTTTTCTTCTGAAGAAGTAGCAGAACACTCTAAAAACCACACTGGCGACTCCAGCTGCTCTCGACTTCAGAACCATTTTTATAGCAAAATGGTTTTTGGTTCCTTAATAATTTCCTTTTGGTATTAACTACCTAAATATATGATGAACTCGTCAAGTAAATGTGTTGACATTCAAAATTAAGTGAAATATTGCAGAAAAACTACTTGTCGAATACTTGCCAACTTTTGTCCTGCAGACTAACACAGCATGAAGTTTGTTTTGTCAATATCATTTATTTCCTTGTTTCAATGTGACTGAGTAATACACTGATTGTTCTATTGCGTGTGTGCACCATTTAAGGGCTGGCTGTCCTGTATGACGGGCTTTGCCTAGTCTTACCCCCGAGGATTTAGATAATATGTGAGGTATATTTCGTCGACACCATTACTTTCTTTATTGAGACTGTAGGGAATATAAATTGTTCCTTTGCGTGTGCGTATAAGACAATATGTATCCCCCCACTCTTAGGATCTAAGGATTATAGAATTTTATGGGTTTATTTGTGGAATTTTCAAAGCTGATTGTCACAACTCGCGTCTTTTGTTAGACCGGTTTTGGTAAAACGCCTTCGTCAGCGCCAAAGTACAGACGTTAGTTAGGAAATAATTTTATAGTTTTTATACAAACGTAACTATGCCTTAGACAGAGACACTGCAAGAGTAAGTCGCGTTAACTTAATACGCAAACTTAATGCGAACAAAGTTATATAAAACTATAATTTGTTTTCGTGGGACCTCGAATCCTTGACACACCGTCGCCTCATCAGTCCCAACCAGCCTATTTTTATGCTGTTTCGGCTGTTCTTCTTAAAGAACATCCATCAGATTATTCTCTAATTCAGACGCATTATAGTTTCGGATGAACCCAGCGGAAAATTGGAAAAGCAATGCGTTGGGCTTGTGCCACCCGATCCTCCACCCGGTTTTTCTTGGCAGGCCGAGCGCAGTCACCATAGAAATGCTGTTCCTCGGTCCAGAAGAAGACGAGAGGTATGAAAAAAAAGAAACTTTGGAAAATGTTTCTCTGTAGTTCCTGGTAGTAGTTCCCTGGTTGTACTTTCCCTATAGATATAATTATATTGGCAAATTCCTATTGTCGGCGTAATCCGGTTTACCCAATGGACCAAAAACGGGACTGGTAACGGACAAAGTCATACCCAGATTATGAAATAAATTTGTATATAATGATATAAAATATCCGTGCACCACCGAGTGATCTGATTTCATTGCACTTGAATTCCATCGCATTGAAATAAAAATAATGGTGGCGGAAAAAATGGGTTGTTGGAATCGAGGACGTTTCCTAGAATCGGGGAATATCCGGGCGGCGAACTGTTCTGTCGGAAACTGTTCTGTTAGGTTCGTTGGCACGTTTTCGTCAGAGGGGGGGGAGTTTTCCTTTGTCTTTATTTGCTGGTCTGTGTTTTACCGGGGCGGAACTGTGACCGTGACCGCAGCGGGTCCCTCCCCCCCCCCGTGCTTAGACCGCACACTTTTCGATGCGGTCAATAATAAAGGGAATGAGAAGGTGCCGGTCGACAACTGAATTGTACATCCGGCGAAACACTGGATGATTGGGGGGGGGCTCTTCACCGTTAGGTAATCAGTCATCGCTCGATTTAGTTGAGCGAGCCTCTTGTGGCGGTTCAGAACGGTTACACTAGTCGAAATTTACAGAAAACGGTAATTTTTCGGTTTCACTGGGTTGGCGGTACGGGGGATTAGTTGCTGTCATAGGGGTGGCACAGTTTAGTTTGTTGTAAAAGACCAACTAACCCATTATAATTAAGGCATACTTTAAGGTCGAACAACATATTAAGAAAATATCGTTACTCTTTTATAATTGAGGGCAAAGAGAGAGTAGCAGTGTCACCCTGTCGAAATATGGAATACAATCTTCTTTAAGCACCCTCTTACAATAACTTAAAGCTGAAATAAGCTTAAAGGTGATATGGGGGGACATTCTTTTCACGGAAGCTACTCTAATTATATTTTTATATGGGCAACTACCCACTTGTTTGTGAGCCTTATATACTTTTAGATAGGTTGTTCTGGAACAAACTACCGAACTGAATTCTGATGCGTGTGCTCGAGTTTAGAGAGCTCCTCTCTTTTAATCAGTCACAAATTATGATTGAAGTAAATTCCAAAATCGACGGTGATTAGGGTCGGGCGTAGCTTAGCGATTAAATCGGCAGGGCGATGACCCGAAGGGTTCGAGTACCGGTCGTGGACCAAATTTTCGTTCAATTAGAATATGTAACTGAGTGGTGCAAAACTAGTTCAGTGCTTGTTTCGTATATCGAGATTATATTGAGATTTCGTCTCACTACACGACACTGCGTCTGTAGAACAAGCGTAGAAATAAATCCTATTGGACATGAGAAATGTGCACCGCCTATGACCGCATTTCTCAGATAGTGAAATGTTTCAGTTTAATGAAGAATTATCGTACCGAAAAAATTAAGCTGGCATCGCGTGACCCCTAATATCCTCTTGCCTTATCACTGAATTACATCTAAATTGTTACAGCTTCGGGTTTCTCAATAGTGCCTTCTCACGATTCGAACTTTAATAGCGTTTTCCTCATTCCGAAAGAAGGAGCTGCTCCCTGTATTTTTTTTTCTACTTCTGTTGTTATCAGTGGATTTGTATATTCAGTGCTTTTTTTGTTAAGACAGTATTCTTCAAGTGAATAACCAACCGCGGTGATTTATTTAAATAATTAACTATATTGCGTTATCGAAAAGGACGTTTTGACATTTTTTTTACTTTTAATTTCGAATTCGCGGTATCTCCACTCTCCGGTATTACGTTCTCTTATAAAAATTTGTTTCTGACTCCTCATTGAAACTCATAACATCACTTTATACCCTCTCTCGTGCCAAAGAGATGACATACTCAATTGAATTTCACATTTAAATTTCCTAAAACAAATACGATAAGAACGACGGTTTGGATTTCCCCGACTGTTTTGCATGTTCGGCTGAAACTCCTGCCATATAAATGGTATAGGTTTCTGTTCTTTGTTCCGCTTGGCGTTGAATTCATTACGAATTCATGGAGATATTCGAGAAAACATCTCAAGAATACATCAATAATCAAGATGCTCTGGAATTAATTCGATTTCGTTTTATTTTTCAAACTTTAATGATATTTTGATGAATTTCGATATTTGAGATCCAGTTGTAGCATTTAAAATGTACAGTCCATTGAAACGTTACGGAGATGAATAATGAAGTAGCGAGGGGCTTAAATATAAGAGTAGATCCGGGTTATGATTGATTAAAAAGTGGAACTTCGCTGGTAATTGAACCCGGCGATGACGAAGACTGGTATCGCGGGTTCCATTGCCTCGAGCTGTAACTTTAATCAATTTTTTCTTTCATTGTTTTGGATTTGAACTATAACTAATAGCACTCTTGCCAACGAAGAATTTGTAACGGTCTAATATTTCTTAGGTATAATCGGCGACGCAAGAATAATGTATCATAAACTTGTAACTATTCGATAGAACCGATTCGTGTGTCCCATTTTGGGTCCGAGACGTTCGGATAGGAAAAAGGGACGCTGGAAGCTAGAGAGTATGAAATGATTCACGAATTCAATTTCGAAAGAAAGAACGAATTCCGAGATCGCTATCTGATATTATTTAGAAAGTTATCGTACCGAAGGAACTGTTTCTCTTTTAATTGTTCGCTCACGCTTCGAGTCTAGGAGCCACGAACGGGAATAAGCAGTGACACACGAATAGCGCTTCGAAAGTTTTTGCGCCGTTGAATCGAAATTATTCTATTAATAACGATAATTATTTTATTACAATTTCAGACATCAGGGAACTTCCAGGTAGTTTTTAGGGTTATTTCTTCAAGATAATAGCTTCCTTTGTTAACCGTGTACTGAAAACCTTTTTCGATTACTGTTGTTTATTCCTCATTTTAAATTTAAACGCCTTAATTAAATTGAGTAATTGTTAGAGTTCGACTGAATAGGTGGGCTATTTTAAGAGAATCAGGTAGCTACCCCATTAATCCATAATTAGTTATAATTAAGAGCGTAGTAATTTTTAAATATATTGACGCAAAAATAGTAATTTTTTCAAATCCATTGTGTATAAAACGAATTATGATTACCCTGTAAAGTTAATTATACAGACGTTTAGCTTTTAGGCTGTCACGGATTAAATCGAGCCCGCCTGTAAAAAGCACCTAATATAAAAATTTGGAAATCTAACAGAGTTAGTAACCTGGAATTATCCGGCATTTTAGAAGTTGCTTCAGTTGTCTAGATGAAAGTAGTAAAGAATTAACAAAAATATTTCAGAAGGCCATTTACGAGAGGCCATTTATTCAAATGGTTCAAAAAAACTGGCGCCAGTAAAAAAAAATTCTTGTTGCGTACCAGAGGAGGATACCAGAGTTGCATTCATTCCTTCTCCCATACCGTAGGTGATGAACCGTAACAACTCTCACAGTGAATCACATGGGGCGGAACGTCGCAATCGCGGACTTGATTCAATTCGTTTTTTGTAAGGGCGCTCCCGGCGGTATCGTGGGGCTACGCTGTAGTAATTTTAAAAGTATACAATTACGTTGCGGGGCGTGTTGTTTTTCGCTCGAAGGCCGTTCTGGGAAACGACGGCCTTGGTCGGTTCTTTGGGCGGGTGAATCGAAGATGCGTGAAAAAGTGAAACACTCGCGCGCGCGCACACTCAGACACAGAACGCCGGATGTAGAAAACGTCGGCTGGAAATTAGGCCTCCTACGCCTTTTAATATGCTCTACATGCCGTCCTCTCTGTACGCCCGATAGCCTCATTAATTCGGCCAGAGGCCGCGGACCGTTTCCAGGAACGCAGCCCTCCGGATATGGAGCGCTGTGCTCCGTCCGGTCCTCCGATTCGATTCAAATTCGTAATCGACAAATTCGATTTCGTTAAATGTCCGAATACTATTTTTATTCGCCGTCACAATGCTTAATCATAATTAATATTGGCATGTTTTACTCTCAAGTCGGTTTATAATTCAGAAAGGGACCGCGATAATTATATCGTCATTATTGTGAGCTTCTGTTTTCCCCCACCGACTGATCCTGTATTAGACCGGATTCAGGGCAGATAGTATGCTCCGCCGGCAACCAACGTATGCAGGTGATTTATGCTTCGAAAAGTCGAAATTAGTCCAGCATAGAGCCAAATCAGCGAGTGGAGAACACCGCAAGAATGATGATATTTATTAATTATATTGGCTGAAACCTGAAATGTCGATAATTCACGTTCATATATTGGATGAAGTGTGTTGAAAATGCGGATAGTATGCTTTTAACAATTTGGCATTGATAAATGCACTATTACGAGGATTAATATTGTCTAATTTCCATATTTACGACTCTCGACAGAATTCCCTACAAAAATATATCCTGATATCTTGATTTTCCTAAACTTGTGTGTAAAAATCAAATAAACGGCTAAGGACTAAAGACATGAAACCAAAATAAACATCTGGATATGATATTTTTTTTTAAATAAAATATTTTCCGTGATGGCGCATATCTCTAAATGGTTTAATAACGACGGCATTCTGGACTTTTCGGGACGTATCTCTGAGATTATTATAATTGCAGAAACCGTTGGCGTGTCACTGGCGATATGATGGAAACAATTCGACACCCCCTCCCCTTGGAATATTCTCGAATATTCAAATCTCCCTCTGTCGTCGAAATCCGGATTATTAGGTCAGTTCTTTTTTCTCCCTCCCTCTCTCTCTCTCTCTCTCTCTCTCTCTCTCTCTCTCTCTCTCTCGGCCTCTCTTTTTCTAGAGTTTTGCGACTGCTCGACCGTAAGGAAAGAAAAAGCAAGAGGAGCATTGACCGCGCTTAGCGCTAGACCCGACGCCTAATAGTTCTTACACTTTTCTTCAGGGCGTAGAAAATATTTTACTTATAATAGAAAATGTTTATTTTAAATATTCAATTTTTTAATCTCATCAGTTGTTATTTTGAAATTAACATTTATAAGCTATAAAGTGGTTGGGTCTACTTTGCAATATTTCTTCATTCTGTTACTTAAAGTGGTTATATCTATGTTAGTGGCAGTAGGTTCTTAGTGCGTTTTATGAGACCTGTTTCAAACTGAGGATGGACGTCGTGCCTTTTGTTACTTTTTTAAAGTATCAGAGCGGCCCTTATTGGCGCGTTGCGGTGGAACCAAAGAAAAAGGGAGGGGCCCCTCGGCTTTTGTCCCGGTCCACTCGTTTTACGGTCGTACGCATCTCACCCCACCATTGTTCTCTGGACCCCTCTCATTTACAGCCGTGATTTACAAGATGGTACTCGTTGGAACAGATAGACAGGAAGGAGGACAAGGAAGGATGTAGAAAATAACGTCTTTTGGAAGGAAACTGCAGTCGAATTGGAGTAGATGACAATGGGGGACAGAAATCGTTCGATATTCGAAACTTGGCTTAAAGGAATTGGGAACATTCAATGAATCAATTCGGTGATCTCCTAGAGCTAGTGATTTTATTTGAATATCTTTTTCGGGGATAATGAAGATTCCAATTTTGTTATTAAAATCAACTACCGGAGTAGCGAAAAATCTAAACTTTTTTATTGACTCCAGTACTTATCTGTCAAGAGTAACCTCGCATAATACGTTATACCAGCTTTATGATATTTGTCGCCTTTTATGAATCTAGTGGGTATAGCGATTATGTGACGATATGTAATTATAATTAGTGTATGGGTCGAGGTTAGCTGAGCAATTCACAGTACGATTTTAGGTCGCCAACACCTAATTTGGTCGAATCCAATGGTTGGGTAGACATAACTCCCCAACCAACTGCTTCAACTAGTGACAACGAATTATTAATTCACATATAACTATGACGAAAGTGCTATTCACATACCGCACTCGTGCAGTCTAGAATCTTAAAATGCCTGCAGGCCGATATCGGCTGTTGCAAAGATTTAACACGGGTGAGAATAATTATTTCGATTTTTCCTCGGTGTCGGGTCATCGACTGAAATAAATTCCTGTAGAATAATTGTAGCAGACACCCGGTTTCAACGGGAACAGAATGTGGATTATTCCGGACTGAGGCGGTATCATTGACCTCCAGAGACCAGTAGTGGACGGTGGATTCCCCTTCTCTCGACCACTTCCATACCTGTTCTCTGTTCACTTATATATCTGGAGTCGGTGATTAATACTACTTTGGTTTAGGAAATTCCCCGTAGATCATGTCCTCGTAATTACAATACAAATATTCAATCCGATTCATGCAAGTAGTTATTCGTCCGTTCCTTCCAGTTTGCCCACTAAACTACTGATTTATATTCCCATTATTTAAGAATCTGTTTTAAGTCATGAATATGACGTTTGAACGTCTAAACGTTTAAAAGATTTCGCTGGTCTATACGATATTTTCGAATAAAATGTTTTCATAAAAAAATTACGGTTTTTATTACAATACTACCGAGTAGTCTTACTGAAGCGAAGACTCCAAATTGTTGAATTTTGGGACTACCATTTCTGGAATACCGAGCGGCTGCATCATACAGCGTCCCGCGACAGTAATAATAATACTTATTTCAGAAAGTATTTTCCCATTCTTTTTTTTCACCGTGAAATTTTCAGCGGTCGACATATTGCCGTTATCTTAGCTGCTAAAAAATTCGTTTCGGGTTTTTGGTCAATTATTCAGGGGAGGAGGGGGCGGTGTATTTGTGGATGGGGGCGGGCTACCGCTATCGCTTCTTTTTGCTCTTTTTATATTCCTTTTCCAGTGGGGAATTGCCCATTTAAGTTTTCACCGGCGGTCCGGCTTTGCCTTTTTCCCTCCGCTCTCGGCTCCGGTTTCATTTAAGTGGGATTCCTCCTTCCCAGAAATTCAGGAGGGTACGACTCCAGTTTATTTATCGGAATAGGAAAGGGGGGCGTTTTTCTTTTTCGGTTCTTTCTTTTTCAATAATTGAAGAAACCTTTGCTTTGGATGGCTTAGCGGAACGGTAATGAATTGAGTAAGTGCACTTGCGTCAAAAACGGGATGTAGAGACGTGAATGTTTTGGTGAATTTCCCAAGCAAATGGTTGAAAAACTAACCGAAATCGAGTTGAGGTGGAATATCGCAGGTTGTTATTCCAACCTTCACGGACCCAAAACATTTACCTTAATAAACCGAGGAAGTAAAGTTTTATTCTAACGGTGAACAATATAAAGTTTTTTCGTGTATTTTTATGTTATTGATATAAACATGTTTCTAATTTACATCGTAAGGGATACATTTTCGTTCGGAATGGTCATTCAAAATTTTAAATTGATTAAAGAAAACTTTAGGATTAGCAGATTAACCGATTATAAAAAGTTTATATTGCTTCGTTCTCTCGTTTTGCTGTTGTCGATGCCTAAACTCAAACTAATTAAAGTTTACTTAGTTGCTTATTTACGGCTGGTCAGTCGCTTCAGCTGGGATCGGCCTCTATGCCTATTTCATAATGGTTTCCTTTGGAAGTGGCTGGGTAGGTCTTTTTTCACTTGCAATAACCGGCACCATTCAATTTGTTGAAGTGCTCCCGCTCTTTCTCGTTGGGAAATTTGTTTTATTGGCCGGTCATCGGCCACCTTTTCCTACCTGTATATTCGGCCTTTCTATATCCCGGCTGTCAGCCTTCATATTCGGCCAATGCATATATGGAGTTGTATACGACCTGCGGCGCCCAAAGCTTTTTCTACCGTATTTTCCTGCCGTCATGAATTTGTTTTTGTTCCTCTCCCCGCGCAACGTATTTTTAATATTATGTCGTGAGAGTTAATGAAATCGGTTTGAGATGATTATGCGTGGTTCGTTCGGCGTGGATTCGGATCCATGAAGATTGGACATCTAATTTTACAAACATTGTAGACCTTGCAGTATTGTTGCTCTGAGTGTGTCCCAATTCCATTCTCAACAGAATAACCCTGTACTAATTCCACGAGAACAGACATTAAACACGGTTTATGATAAACTGAAGAATTTATTATGTTCTTATGCAAGAATACTATGGTTGGGTTATAGTGTGTGCTAATGATATGAAAATGGAGTCGTACGTCAGTGTACAGCGAAATTCGATATCCTGCAGATGTTTGGCACATCAATAGCAAGGCGTATTCAAAAAATAAAGTCAGCCAAAACAGCTGTCTTTTAGTCCACCATAAATAACCTGATGATGAAAACCGGGATACCTGGTTTGCTATATTTCGCGGTATCATACAAATAATTTTAATGAATTAAAATGATTAACTTTGATGAATTCGGCTGTGATTTTTCTGTAGATAAATGTACTATTCTAGTTCTCCTGCCTTGCCTTAATGCTACAATTGTTCGTGGGAACGGACGGTACCTTGAGGGCGAATTAGAGTGTCTTTAAATAGGTTTCCAG